>OY804594.1:42010329-42641671 GCA_963680895.1 Fragum sueziense
AAAAATTCAATAGCCAAGATTTCTCATTTTCACGTTCTCGAAAACAATGATGGATTTTTTTTTTTATCTAATTATTGCGGCGAACATTTTTGTCAACCTTCAACACATTGAAGGAATCTAATAAAGAAGCCGAAAAAGAAAAGAAACACTCACGTTAAATAATGATTTATCTAGATTTTTTTTCTTTCTGTGAAATCTTTATCTACTTAAGGGACCAGCATATAGTCGTTTTTTAAAAAAAGCTCGTAACTGCAGCTTAAAACAAGCTGCAGTTATGAGGCTTTTGTTCAAAAGTAGCGATACGTTCTAGGAAATATCGTATGGATTGGCAAACCTGTATGGATAGATCATTTCTGTCTAGGAAAAAGTCAAATTTAGTTCCTCCTTAATCAAGCATACTTTTTTGGGGAAACAGATCCTCGATGGAAAGTTAAAAACTTGCTACCTGTGCTATTTCTTTTCTTTTAAGTACTTAACAGTCAGGGACTATGCACCACGCAACTATGCTATTTACCTTTTTCTCTATGTTGTTTGATATCCGAAATATTTGAAGGAACGGGACCAAATAACTATATGAAGATATCCAAAATTTGCGGTGTCGAGATAAATAAAGATCGGTCTGTTTCTCAGACAGAAAAAAATTAAAGTACTCCAATTTGAATCTGTTACATAGACGTCAAATGTGCGTTAAATGATGATTGTGAATGATTCACAAAAGAAAATGTGAATGAAAAAGGAGAATATGACAGTCATTGAGACTTTCTTCTTTTGATTCAATGATGTCCCCAACTATATTTATAAGGTGAAAAGGTTGCAAGGGATTATTTGAACTGTATGTGTCTAGATAGTATCCAATAAATTATTTCTTATATGGTCCAAATCAAACATGCTTAACGATTTTACCTCTCTGCGCTCTCCTCTGCGCTCTCGGTCCAAATTTCATATCGGATTGGTCTTAGGTTGTGTTGTATGAGAAAGGGGTTTTAAATGCGTAGAAATTCTTATGTTGAACCCTTTCCCAAACAAGACCTGGTTTTGACGTCCCTAAAAAAAGGCTTGGGAAAACATTGAAACAATAGAAGAAACTGTTGATAACCAGCAGTTTCTCCTTTTGTCTCAATATTTGCTATGCCATATTTTACACAAATTCTACCTTAAATAACTTCCATTTTGTCATTTGTGGCAGTTTAAGAAGTGGATCACTCTAAAATTTGCAGTTTGGGAAAGGGTTATAGCACCGCGTGAAATATTTGTAAGGGACGTAACTCGTATATCACTGTCTTTTCTTAGAATGAATTGTCTCCCTTCATTTTCTTTATGTTGGGAAAATAAATTCAACGATTTGTTAACACTTTTTCTGCTGTTGAATAACTATTTTCTGCGTTACATTTTACACAAGTTTTGTCTTTATTGATTAACGTAGACATCTGCAGCAGATTTGAAATTGCTCCGCCCTTAATTTTACACTTTTTTTACTACTGTAAAATTTGTCGAACTTCTGGCATCTCGAGGGTTTTTTTACTAGGAACTAGGAAAACACATCGAGTGCCAACTGCATATCGTTGGCTATGTTCGAAAACGCTGTTCAACGAAGCTTAACCCTTTCCCAAACGACAAAATTTTAGGGTGCTCCAATTTGAAAGCTGCTACAGGCGACAACAAAGATGATAAAAAAGACATTATTTGTGTTAAATATGACACAGAAAATATTGAGACAAAAGGAGAAACTGCTGGTTATCAGCAGTTTCTCCTTTTGTTTCAATGTTTTCCCAAGCCTGTTCTATTAGGGACGTCAAAACCAGGTCTTGTTTTGGAAAGGGTTAAATAAGCTATATTTACGACAGTTCCGAACGTAATCGACAATATAAAATACAGCTCGCGTGTTTTTTTTTGTCTAAACCGCGGTCACTGGTGGTGAACTCGGCCAAAGCGTTGGACGTTTTTTATCGATCATAGTATTCCGTCGGTGTTGTTATAACATATCGTAACTACGGCTTCGATTAAACCGTAGTTACGAGATTTTATAACAACACTGACGGTTTGTCAATGCATATCTCTACACCCGGTCTATTTTTAGAACAAATTCATTGTTATTAGAAAAACTATCCAATCAGATTTTTAAACGGACATTTCATTCCATTTTCAATTTTTTAAAGTATGTCTTGATGCCAAGATTGGTTATTCTAATGAGTATAAATACTATTAGTTTTTTTGAAGTTGTTGCCCATAAGCGAGAAACACGCATTTAAAGTTGAGACATAATCGATAAATTGCATATAAATCCAAACTGTTGTCCACAACAATTTGATCAATTTTAACACAAAAATATAAATTGCTCGTAAACGGCGCAATATTTTGGCTTGAAATTTTCAGAATTTTCATAAGGAAATATGCTCTTTCAGATAAAAATAAAAGTAAAATTTATGACAAACTAGAAAGACCTGAAGGTCTTGAGTCGCTCCACAGGCCTGAATTTCTTGTGGTTTACTATAAAAAATTTGACAAATTTATCTAAATGCTTAAACTGATATATTTTAAAATTCTTGTGATTCTTAGAGCAGAAACAAAGTAAAGAGAAGCAATTATGTGGTCAAAGCAAAAAGAAGGTAAATGATTGACTAATATTTTGGGGATTTTTAGAGTGATGATAAAGTTGAAAACTGTCATTATGCCAAATTCAAGGGCACATAATTCAATATGTGAGTTGATAATTGTGGAAGACTAAGGGAAGTAACTTTTGATATGAGCAATTTAAAGTTCAGTAAGAGTTGTTTTTCTTTATGATAATCAGTTCAAGAAGTTGCGATTGTGTATTTATCATAGTGGTCATGAAAATAAAGACATTCTGATCTAAAAATATGATTTTGACTTGATAGTTTATGTCTTGAACACCACAATAATCAAGCTGAATATTAAACTCGAGCAAGATCTTATGGTCTGTCCAAATTTTGTCAGTATTAATCTATATATGTGGCCACAAAAGTTAAAAAAGTGTTGAAAACTGAAATTTTGTCAATTTCTAGGGCACATAACTCACATTGTAGTAATGCAATCATCCTGAAAATGACACAAAAGCAAGATCTTGTTGTCAACAAGATTCTGTCCAAATATCATCTTGATTGGTTAACAATTGTGGTTGTTAGAGTGAAAACAAAGTCGAAAATGGAAATTTTGTCAAATTCAAGGGCACATAACTCATGATGTAAAATTCCGATCAAGCTGAAAATTGAACCCAGGCAGGATATCATGCTTATATATATTCTGTCCAAGTTTTGTCTTGATTGGTTCATATTTGTAGATTTTAGAGTAAAAATAAAGTCAAAACCAGCTTTTTTGACATTCAAGGGCAGATAACTCAAGTTATTCTAGTTCAATCCAAAGTAATTGTAGGAATCTGAGAGAGGGTCACCCAAGGATCATTCCTGTGAAGTTTGGTTGAAATCCATCCAGTAGTTTCTGAGGAGAAAATTTTTAAAGAAAAAGTTTACGGACGCACGGACGGACACACCGCTATGACAATAGCCCGCTGGCCTGAAATTCCAGTGGAGCTAAAAATTCTGAAATGTCACTTTAAACTCACATTTAAACGCAAAATATCTGTACCTTGTGGTAGCGAAAAACGTCCCTCGCTTTGGCCGAGTTCACCACCAGTGGCGGTAGCGGGTGAAAAATTGCGGTGATTGTGGTGATCACTGCGATAGAGTGGAAATACCTAGACTAGTATAGTTTTTGGAAGCTTGATCACGCTGTGGTCGAGTGGAAAATCGCGTTGGTAAATCGCGGTGATTCCACGGGTTTGGGTGCAAAAACACATTCACCGCCGCCATCGACCCGAAGTCGAATCTGCCCTGCGTTCAGTAAGACAAAACTTTAGATGACGTTCGCAACAGTCACAACTTCTTTGACACAAAATTGACAGAATTGACCGAGTATTCCGAATGAAACGGCCTACGTTTTGTCTTACTGAACGCAGCCCAGGTTATGCGTGAAAAGGGACAAAACACATACGAGCTGTACTGTTAGAATATATTGCTACTTTTCATCGAAAACCTCGTAACTGCAGCTTAAAACAAGCTGCAGTTACGAGATTTTCGACGAAAAGCGACGATATATATGTGATGGTCGATATTCCGCAGTCTACTCAGACCTATATAGGAAGCAATTCCATATTGGGGCGGGGGCTTAAGTTCGGACCAGTGTCTGAATATCGGAGGTGCTGAATTGGATTTCCGCAATTTCCAGTGTAAAATGAGAAAAATTCTGCATTTTTGGCCAACTTTGGGTGACTAAGCCCCCCCCCCCCTTGGCTACCCACCCCTACCGTTGTTCCCATGGACCTGCTACCAAAGCGATCGTAAAAATTATGGATCAGAATGATAAGGATTGGAAACCTACTATTTCCCAGATTTGGACCCAAAAATTGTCAAATACAAACGAAATGTACACTTTTAAGCTTTATATGACCTGATTAAATGATTACGACAAACTATTGAAGCAACGACTCATTTTTTTCGCAATTTGATACCAAATTCATGAAACGATATCGAAAGTAGGTCAAAACAGTAGGACATGCGACTTTCTTAAATGACGTCACAACATACATGATGACGTCATATTGAAATTCAAGTATGAATCTCGTTTGAATCATGGTCCGCGCTGTATGCGCTTGCGCAACAATTTAAAAATAATTCTAACCCCATCTGAGACGGGGTTGAATCTAGGTTTGGATTCTCCATAAATTCAGCTATCTGTCTTGTAATTTCGGCTAATTCTCTGTCTGAATCGCATATTATTAACCATCCCGAGGTGGTCAACACAAAAGTTTTGCATATTTTTTCAAAAAAATTCATTTTTGCAATTAGACCATCTGTTACCGTCGCCCTTTAAGAATATCAGTATCATTTTGTCAAAGAAGAAGAAAAAGTGTGAAATGAACTCCAACTTTACTGTTGCAAATTCAGGTTTAAAAGTAAAAGAGGGGGTGGGGGTGGGGGTGGGGTGGGGGCACTGTCCACACAAGTTCGAGCGCATATTTAATGCAAAGGGAGACAACTCACTAATAACTTATCTTCTTAAAATGTAATTTTCTCCCATTTTGTAAAATTTAAATTTCAAATAAAGAGGAATTAGTGAAGAAGATCTAATTAAAGCATGCAAAGGAGAGAATTCTGAAAGTACAATTGGTATATCAATTGTAAGGGAAAGCCATTAGGGTTAATAATGGTACAAATTAAAAGACCAAGATTTGATTAATATCCCATTAATTACAACATGGCAAAATTTAAGACTGGTCCAAATTTAAAGATGCTGCAGATGGCAATTTCAAGTGAATTAAATTGTATTTATCTTTTATCTGCATTGGTAGAAAACATTGTGGGAAATGGAGAAATTGCTTGTCACAAGCAATTTCTTCATTTCCCACAATATTTTCCAAAGAACTTATCTTTTGAGGTATCAAAAGCGTTAATATGTGTGAATGGGTTAAAACCATAATATTATATAATTACATTCTGTTACTATAAAAAAGTAACATTTTCGGCTAGAATCGGTCAGATATCGGGCGGGCCGAAAAAGCTATATCCACGTGAATCCTTAGCGATATGCGATATCTGCCCGCTGCTAAGGAATTTATTCCAAAAACTATAGGTACATATCTTTTGCACGTGCCTTTCCGTGACGAAAAACGTCAATGACGTCAGAAAAACGCAATGTTGTTTACAAAAATGGCTGCCGTCGTAACGTTCTCTGTCTTCACTTCAAGTGCGATTTTTGTAATAAATGAATGATCTTGAGTTTATTTCAACTAGAACAACTTTTTATTTAAAGATAAGATTTATTCTTCGAATGAAGTTTTTTGTAACAAAAAGAATGCAATATACATAGAGAATAGATGGTTACTGTCTGTAGATGGAAAAAATATCCGGCAAGGTGGAGGTATTTTTATCCAGTGAGCCGTAGGCGAACTGGATAAATTTCCGTAGCCGAGCCGGATATTTTTTTCCATCTACAGACAGTAACCATCTATTATATTTATCCTGTTACGAACATTTGTTTTAAAAGAGGCGTCATTCTCATTAAAAGAACGAACGGGATGTCTTTAAAGACCTAGTTAGTTATCCTTTTAAAGACCGTTAGACGCATAACTCGTGTCCGCGACAGAAGTTAGTTCTAAGATGAAAGAAAAAAACAATCAAACAAACTTTCGGACTCTGTCACAGTAATAGATCTACTGTTAAATAGATCTTCTCTCGATTTTTTTTATCATTAACAGGTAATTATTATAACCATAGAATAAACTCAAATTGCTAGGAACTGCAAAGTTCAAATCAAGTCGACGACGAGATCTGCCCTCGGTTTTGGGAATGGAAGATTCCGTTTCAACGAAGAACAAGTTTCACATTCATTTGAAATATTGAAAATGTTGAAATGAAGTAACAAGAACATGAAGCATACCTTAAATGGATTTATATTTCCTCCCAACTTCTATTTACACGATCTTGGGCGTGTTTACAAACGTGTCATGATCTGTCATCTATCTGAATGTTGCCGATGTCGTCCATTTCTATTTTAGACATGAATTCATCAACAAGACAAGTGTTTTGTGAGGGGAGAAGACTGTGAGACAATTCAAAAGTAACATTCTACAATCGTTTTGAAATAAAATAACTAACCAAAAGTCTCATTCATTCTCTATCCCCTCTTCAAGTATTGTTCATCTTGTTGTAAACATAAACACGGCTTCCAACTGTCAAAAGTAACCTTGTGTATAACGTCATCAAAAACTCTTACGTCACAGAGTTTTAAAATTGGGTCAAAACTACAGGGTGAACCTAAAATGGGGGTATTTTATAAGGAAATGAAAAATATCTGTTATGCTTTATATTTCCTACTCGCATCTTATTACGTATTAGGAGTAAAACTCAAACTCGGCATTGCTGTACATTTTTGGAGCGATCTACTCGATCTTTCACTATCTCTGGGATGAATTTATCATAGAGAATTTTTATTATGAATTTTAAGTAAACAAATTCTATTTCTGAGTTTTTATTGTGAATATCACAACCGTCAAGGCACTATCTTTATATCGAGAGACCTTCGCTTGATGAAAGTAGTGCCGACGTTATTGGTCACGTGACTAACTGACTGATGTTAAAAAAATATCAGGCACCCTGTTATCCGTCAGTAAATACCGGAAGTGACAGGATAAAGATTATTACACGGCAGATTCGGGCCAGAGAGTGATATCGGCCCTTGCCTCGATATCTGCCCTCGGTCTAAAGACCTCGGGACAGATATCACGGTTGCAGGCCGATATCACTCTCCGGCCCTCATCTGCCGTATAATAATCTCTAAGTCTTTCATAGAAAAATTCCGACTACTTTCACTCCCTCCACCTCCACCCCAAAAAAAGACCCTTGTTAATCTTCTTTTGTGAAAACGGATTATGAAAAAAAAAATGTCAAACGAATGTGGCTTACCAGCATTTATTCATTAAAGTGACATTTCACAATTATTTTTACATAATTGTTTCTTTAATTCTATATGAAAGAGCATGTTTTCTTATGAAAAGTCTGAAAATTTCAAGCAAAAATATTTAACCCTTTACAAGAAATATATATCTTTGTGCTAAAATTTAACAAATTGTTGGGGACAACAGTTCAGATTTATATAGAATTTGTAATTTCTGTCTCAACTTTAAATGCGTATTTTTCGCTTATAAATAACAACTTCAAACAAGAGGGCCATTGGCCCTGAAGCGCTCACCTGATATGATAACTTTTTGTACACCAAATTTCAGGTTGATTGGGCAAAAAATGTGACCTCTAGGATGCACGCAAGGCTTAACTAAGATTTGACCTCGTGACCTAGAATTGATCAAGACAATCATTCTGATCAATTTTCAGGTTGATTGGGCAAAATGTGGCCTCTAGAGTGCACACAAGGTTTTACAAAGATTTGACCTCATGACCTAGTTTATGACCCCAGATAACCCAATTTCTATCTTGTCCGAGAATTGATCAAGACAAACATTCTGATCAATTTTCAGGTTAATTGGGCAAAAAATGTGGCCTCTAGAGTGCACACAAGGTTTTTCTAAGATTTGACCCCGTGACCTAGTTTTTGACCCAAGATGACTTAATTATAAACTTGTCCAAGATTTCATCAAGACAATCATTCTGATCAATTTTCAGGTTGATTGGGCAAAATATGTGGCCTGTAGAGTGCACACAAGGTTTTTCTAAGATTTGACCCCGTTACCTAGTTTTTGACCCAAGATGACTTAATTATAAACTTGTCCAAGAATTCATCAAGAAAATTATTCTGATCAATATTCAGATTGATTGGGCAAAAAATGTGGCCTCTAGAGTGCACACAAGGTTTTTCTAAGATTTGACCTCGTGACCTAGTTTTTGACCCCAGAGGATCCAATTTCAAACTTGTCTGAGATTTTATCAAGACAATTATTCTGATAAATTTTCAGGTTGATCAGGCAAAAAATGTGGCCTCTAGAGTGCACACAAGGTATTTCTAAGATTTGACCCCGTGACCTAGTTTTTGACTCCAGACAACCAAATTTCGCACTTGTCCAAGATATTACCAAGACAATTATTCTGAGCAAATTTCAGGTTGATTGGGCAAAAATGTGGCCTCTAGAGTGCACACAAGGTTTTACTAAGATTTGACCCCGTGACCTAGTTTTTGACCCAAGATGACCCAATTTCGAATTTGTCCAAGATTTTATCAAGACAATCATTCTGATCATATTTCAGGTTGATTGGGCAAAAAATGTGACCTCTAGAGTGCACACAAGGTTTTTCTAAAATTTGACCCCGTGACCTAGTTTTTGATCCCCGATGGCCCAATTTCAGACTTGTCCGAGATTTTACCAAGACAATAATTCCGATCAATTTTCAGGTTGATTGGGCAAAAAATGTGGCCTCTAGAGTGCACACAAGGTTTTACTAAGATTTGACCTCGTGACCTAGTTTTTGACCCCAGATGACCCAATTTCGAACTTGTCCGAGATTTCATCAAGACAATAATTCTGAGCAAATTCCAGGTTGATTTGGCAAAAATGTGGCTTCTAGAGTGCACACACGGTTTTTCTAAGATTTGACCCCGTGACCTAGTTTTTGACCCCAGATGACCCAATTTCGAACTTGTCCGAGATTTCATCAAGACAATCATTCTGAGCAAATTTCAGGTTGATTGGGCAAAAAATGTGGCCTCTAGAGTGCACACAAGGCAAAGTTTGACGGACGACGGACGACACACGACACACGACGGACGCCGGACACAGCGGTATCACAATAGCTCACCATGAGCGCATTCGTGCTCAGGTGAGCTAAAAACTGACAGCATTTCTACGCATTAGAAAAACAATCTTTGCATCAAGACATGCTTTAAAAAATGAAATACATGTGAAATGTCACTTTAAGTGTATTATTATTATTTTCCGTGTCGGATAAGTAAGGTACAACTCCCTTTTTATCTATACTAGAGGAAAGAAGAAACGCAACAACTATTTTTTGTGATTTCTCTTAATTCGTTCATGTTATTGAGTCAAAGTTGTAACTGATTATTACAGGGCACTATACCTTGATGTTGACCTTTGTGTTTACGTTAGAACCAGTCTTATCTGTGAGATAACGTCAAAATAAACGTTTAGACGTTTCTCACGTGCAAGCATTTAAATATTCAAACTTTACATAAAACTCTTTTAATTTGTGTAGATGCACGTCGACTCGACAAAAGGCGATAATATTTGTTTGAATTTAATCCCTCATATCATTTTGAGACATATTCAAAGACGTCGTCCGGTAGCCCGCAGTTGCTGCTGACTTTGGTGTATATCAGTTGACAAAGTATTGCTTGAGATAACGTCTTAGAACCAACGGAACAACTGACCATTGCCCAAAAAGCGGTCGTCAACGTCTAACGTCACGATGTCAGAACCTTGATGTTTGCTTATTTTCCCTACGGAAACAAATTGTCATGTCGAAAAAACTGTTGATGCTATTCATGGACAGTACAGCAATCAAATTTCAGCCAGGAATCGTTAACGTCAGTTTGGATTGCGTGCAAGAACGAATTTAACGTTGACTTCAAATCGCTCTCATTTAAATGCATACTGATGACACGTACAATCTGTGACCTTGGTCAAAATTTGACACTAGAAAGTCAAATGATGAAGTTTTACTATATGCATTGAAATAAGTACACGAATTAGGGTGGTTTTGAGAAAACAAATAACAAAACGTATGATTAAATTTATTTTTTGTTGCGTTTCTTTTTTCCTTTAGTATACATTAATTTTGTAATCCGAGACAGTCTTAACCAATTACTACATAATGACACCTTTTCATGCCGTGCGAGAAAACACATTGGGAAATATTGTAGAAAATGAAGAAATTTCTTGTGGCAAGCAATTTCCTTATTTCCCTCAATGTTTGCTACACAAACAGACCTTAAAAATGACCTTACAGATATGAAAATCAATCCACTTGAAAATGACGTCTGGAACGTCTTTGAGTTTGGAACAGTCCATTTTTTGACATCTTGTAATGCGTTGAAATTGGAACAGTCTTAACTTTTCTTGTTTAACTCTGTCGCTTTAATAAGAAATGAGTAATCTCTTTATCGCCTGGTACCTTAGAAAACATTGTAACTACAGCTTAATTGAGCTAAAGTTGCGACTTTTTTAACGTAGCCGTCGATATGTAAAAGTAAGTGTTGCTGAAGTCAACAATTCATTGTGCAATGATGTTTTCTAAAATATCAGCTACATGTGTAAGATTATAACAAATTTCGTAGTATCATTGATATAGGTGTCCCGTCATGCTAAAAGGGGCTCTCCTGGAAATAAGAAATGCATGGACCAAAGTCAGACAGACTAGGATCGAAACTTTTCACTTTTTCTCGATTGTTTTCCTATTTTAACCCGTTCCCAAACAAGACCTGGTTTTGACGTCCCTTAAAGAAATGGCTTAGGAAAACATTGAAATAAAAGAAGAAACTGCTGATAACCAGCAGTTTCTCCTTTTGTCTCAATATTTTCTCTGCCATATTTTACACAAATATTATCCATAATAACATCCATTTTGTCATTTGTGGCAGATTTTGAAGTGGATCACCCTAAATTTTTGTCGTTTGGGAAAGGGTTAATTCATGTACAGTTTCCAATCTTGACATCTGGTTGACGCCAGCTAAGTCTGATCGGCTTTCCGAAATTGGTTTTTATATACTTTCCAGAAGGTTTCTTTGGCGTGACGGATACCATGTACATCTGGTAAGATAACACTAATTGTTAATTATCAAATATGGTGAAATATTGATTATACATGTTTTCTAACCATAATCATGTATTATTTCAAAAATCAAGGTTGTTGACATCATTTAATCTAGATCGGTATATTCTTTCCCAAATAAAACTATGTTTGTTGTTTCTCTTTTGTATGTTTGTGATAAGTCTAGGGGGGGGGGGGCGGGTGTTCGTCACAGGTCCGTAGAAACAGGGGAGCTAAGCCCCCCCCTCCCCCCCACACACACACACACACAAAGTTGGCCAAGAATGTCGAATTTTCCTTGTTTCAGATTAAAAATTTAGGAAAAATCGAATTAAGCCCCCTCCATATATTCAGACACTGGGGCTTTATCAGCATTTTCTTATTTTGTTTCAATGTTTTCCCATGCCAATTCTATAAGGGACGTCAAAACCTGGGGTCCGTATTATCAACGATCGTACGATTTGTTTTTGCGTAATTACTTGAAACAGCAAACCTGAATGGCCCAATCTGATTTCTCGTGCAATCAGATGTTTGGTTACATAGTTTACACAAAATCGTGGTCGTAAGATCGTTGATAATACGGGCCCCTGGTCTTGTTTGGGAAAGGGTTAAAAGTTTTATTGTCGATCATATCAGAGGATATCGTCGTGTTTGGACAAAAACCACGTAAATGCAGCTAAAGGAGCGCTGTAGTTACGACGTTTTTGTTACAAAGCACCGGTATCTTCAATATTATATATGCAATTTGTTAGGGCAAAACTGGTCAAGTAGAATCAGAGGAAATTAAAACCCATTGGTCTCAGCCTAACCCCTTATGTTCAGAATATTGACGCTTTTGATGCACTAGGTTAGGGAAATCATTTGGGTATCCGAAGAATCGGTGTTTTCTCCTTTTGCCTATAAATTTCCTGTTATATCATACATAATTCATGTCTTTATCAAAACCCATTTGAGCCGGGATCTGGAAAAACGTCCCTTAAAGCATTTTCCAAAATTGAGTTTCAAGGTCAGCCTGTTGTCAAATACAGTCCAATGTGCATACATGCTGCTCTCTTAAAGCTACTACAGGTCCCAAAGAAGCTATTGGAGAACAATGTGGATCCTGATCAGACTGTGCGTATGCACAGGCTGACCTGGAACCATGTTGGACTCCAAAGCCTTAAGGGACGTTTTTCCAGATCCTAGCTCATTTTGTTTCCTTACGATCAATGACTTAGCAAAAACCGAGCTATCTGAATTTGGCATATTGGTATTGTTACTCACCATTAACTAACAACTCCCGCTCCATTTTGACCAAATTCTGGATACAGAGAATGGTATCTGATAGGAACTCAGCTTCTATGACTAGTTCTTTAGTCGAAATTTACCCTTTCCCAGACAAGACCTAGTTTTGACGTCCATAATAAAATAGGTTTGGGAAACTTTGATACAAAAGAAGAAAAGGCTGGCGAACAGCATTTTCTCTGTTAGTCTAGATATTTCTCTGGCTATGATACCCATGTTTCAAATTTTGATATTAATCATTTTGCCTAAAGTTTGTCGTTTTGGAAAGGGTTAATTTACAAATCCTATGCGACTTTGATTCTGGGTTCAGAGGATGGTATCTGATAGGAACTCAGCTCTTGGGGCTAGTTCTTTAGTCGACATTAATTAGCGACACCAAACCTATTTCGTCAACAATCTGGATTCAATAGATGGCACCTGATAGGAACTCTACTGCTATGGCTGGTTCTGCAGTTGACATTAACTAAAAACTTCCAGCCGATAATGCTCAAAATTATGATTCAGAGTATGGTATCTGATAGGAACTCAACTCACATGGTTAGTTCTTTAATCGCCGTTAACTAACAACTCAAAGCCCGTTTTGTCAAAAATCTGGATTCAGGGGATAGCATCTGATAGGAACTCAGCTCCTGTGGCTAGTTCTTTAGATAGAGTGATGCGTCAAAGTAGGCATGTCTAAGTTATAGATCGTCCAAAAAGAGTGGCAGATAAATAATAGGCTATTTCATTTACAAAAGGATGTCAGGCTATTTATTTGAGATTTAAATCGAGTTATGAGATAAATTACCTGTTTAAGATAATGTATGTATAGACGACGAGATTTGACCCGGCAGAGCAGACCAAGCGGAAAGGTCAACAGACTTATCGTCCAGGGGTGATAGGTATGCCGGAACCTCTCGTGATCTGCCGAACACTTCGCATGCTTCGCTATTTACAGCTAATAATCATATTATTCAACGACTTAACTGTATTTGCACGCGCGTACATTTGTCGCGTCATCTTAAAATGGTTACTGGTTAACTGAATATGCAAAAATGCCGATCCTGGTCAGGCTGTGCCGTCTGTACGGTATGACCAGGATGTGAACTGTATCTAAATATTTTCATTTTTAGAGATTACGCCTATTTTAATAATTAACTTTACTGAAAATTTCGATCCAAATAGACCACGGTAGCTTAACTTTTTTATTAAACTAAATTAGATAAAATCTTATTTTCTCATGGCGCCACAATATTGTATAACGGATACAGTGCACGCTTTCACGTAAATTAACGACTGACCATTCCCATCTAAACTGGACGATAAACTTTCCCACTTTTGTGTACAGTTAAGGTCACTCTGTCGGGTCAATTATTTTCCTCTATAGCATTGATACATAATTAATCGGGTTAATAACGGTATGATTTAAGAAAACAAAATTTAAACATCTGCCACTCTTTTTGGACGATCTATACGTGCGACTTGATATACACAATGACATCGTCTGCAACAACATTCAAATTGGAACGTTGTAAAATTTAATTGTTTGTTAAATCCCTGTGTTTTGGATACATTTTCCAACTCAAATCTCGCAATCGTAATTACAGCTGTCGCCACATCGTATGGCACGTCTTTATGTTTTCTTTAACGTTCAATTACATTTGAACAAAACATAAACATTGTGCCATACGATGTGGCGACAACTTTTTTTTTGTATAATCGATTCACTATTAAACGAGAATAATTACAGTTGAATTCCTTTATCAAAACAACTGAAATTATTATCGTTTAATTGTGAATCTATTATACCTTCTTTTTCCTTCATCATTTTCCAAACAACAACATGTCATAGAAGTCCAACGATGTTTTAGACAACAATGTAATTGATTTCAAAAGTAGAAAGTGCATATGCAAAAAGTTCAATTACAGTTTTCCCGTAGTTATTTTACTTTGGACATGGAAAACTGCTGTTTTAGGAGAGAGTTAACTTTATTCAATCACCAAAGATTCTGTAATTTGCGATGTCGACACAAGAGCTCTTTCTCCCGATACCTACATCCCATTTACTTGGTGCGTCCAAGGCGCAACTGGAAAAGCGTTGGGCACTAAATCATGGAGTATCGGGTCCAATTCCCAAGGTCGAATATATCATTAACATTTGTCTCGTTCGTAAACTCAAGTGGCGAGCAGCTTCAGGTTAGCGAAGGACATGGGTTTTAATTGTTCTTGGTTGAGACAAATCAATATTAAAAATTATAACAAAAAATCTGAATTTGATAATATTTTTGGTATTTGCTTTAGGGTTAATAATTATCACAATGAATTTTATCTTTATCTTAGTTGCTGATACAACAAATGAAAATTTGGCCAACCCGTGGACTTTGTAATGCTGACAACTACGTTCTTCATTGTTCAAGTGCTATATAAAGGCTGGTAGGTGCGCGGTTCAAATCAAACCCCAACACGAGAGACAAGCCTGCTGATTGCTCCATGATGGAGCTTACGCTATTTTTTATTCTTGCCGTCTTGGCGGGAACACAAGCAGGTATGTTCATGGTTTATCATTATCATTATTATTTATGTAATTGTCATTTGACTTCTCATTATTTTAGATAATCTTGATTGCCATTTTATTTCTCTGTCGCTGATACTCGCGTTCTAGTTCTCACTTTGGTCAATCTCCCTTTGGTCTTCAACGCGTTTATTTTCAATTTTTAAGTTCTCTGATTTTTTTCTTTTAGAAAAGTTTCAACACACAATGAATAATGAAACATCAAAAACTTAAGTCGAAAATATTGAGACGTATTATCATTAACCGTTGTTGACCTGTACCTAATAAAGTTAAATGGAGTATTTTATTGGCATTGTTTACTTCGATGGCCTATGAACATTCAATAGATATCTTGAAACCTTTTTGTCTGATTCGAAATGATTGTAGCACAGTTGTTTGTGGTTTTTCGCGTCTTATCACAAATAAACCTTTTCTAAATGTTACTTTTACACCACTAGTTTATACTGAACTACATTGGTTGACAATGACTATTTCTTAAAAAAAAAAGATTGGCTGAGAAGAATGTTATTCAATTACCTTATTACAACGTGCAGTGGTCAAATAATTCGATAAACAAAGATGAAGGAAGAAAAAAATATTCATGTTGTTATGTTTGTAGACAAAAGTGTAGGAGATATCTTTTTTATTTATTTCTAGACGGATGTGCTAGAAAATTACAGTTTTCCGTTTATACAAACACAGATTATAACCATGTATTTACTTTGTGTTCAACTTTATATTTGACGACAACCTGCATAAGCTGACTACAATATTGTTCAATTACACTTACAGGTCCAATACAAGAAGTAACAATTGGTGGACAATGTTCCAGAACATGTACAGGTATATCAATTTTGCCATAATGATGAATGATATAAACGTAATACATGTATATAACTTGGTACGTGGCAAGGCTTGTTCCACGCCTTTGGTCGTGAGGAAATATAAATAGACAATTCCTACTAAGCCATTTACTCGAGGCGACCTTTGATATCTACTATTATTCATTTGATGAATAATACAAGTTAGATTGGTGAGAAATAAGGAATAATTTTTATATAAATTACGGAAAAAATAGTGTCATCAGGCTGAATAAGATGATAACAAGATTCTGTTAACATTTAATCTACCACAATCGTTCTTTTGTTTTTTTGTAGTATCAAATCAATTTAAATATGAACCCGGAACGACCTACGAATACAAATACGACAATGAAATCAGAACGGCCATCCAAGGTGCCTCAGAGGAACATGCTGGACTACATTTGTCTGCAACTGTGGCTCTTGAGTTTATCTCAAAATGTGAAGCCGTCATGAGGGTAAATTTTGATTTGAATTCCAAGAGTAGTCAAAGAGATAAGAATTTATTGTCCTATAGCATTTTCAAAAGCATGATTTTATCAATGGTTAGCCCGAGCCCAATTTTTGAGCATTATTAGTTACAAATGAAAATGACTCAAAATGTCATTAATTGCATCAAATGTCGACAATAATTAATCTCTTACAACATAACATTTTTTTAAATAAAGATTTTGAACTTTTAATCCACGTGTTTTAAGTTAATCTAATTTAAATGATATTCATTTTTGTTAACCTTATTACCCTGAATTTTACAATTCTTTTCCATTCAGATTAAGGACGTGACCCTTAAGGAACACGACCCCGAAACCGCCACAATGAAGGTGACCTCGGCTTTACTTGGTAAACTCTTGGAAGAGAACCCAGTCAGAGTCTCCTACCAGGATGGAAACATCGAGGAATTGTGCTTGTCTGCCCCAGAACCAACACAAGTTGTTAACATCAAGAAAGGAATCTTGTCGGCTTTCCAGATTTCCATGTCTGACATCAATAAAGACGAAACCGTCACCGAGGTAATTATTGATATCCCTGGTATAACTTGATGCCAAATTAATTTTATTGCGGGTAGTAGCAAAATAGGCAGTTGACTCATTGAAAACGTTCACGATAGAGTACGCAAATGAAAAGTGATAATTAATTGTGACCAATCAGTATAATAACACGTGGTAGAAATATGAACATTTGCATAAACATTTATCAATGAGTATCTTAACAAGATTGACAGAATGTTCACAACAGCAAAACTATGATTTAATTTTAGATGGTAGAAAATAATCAAATATAGACATGTGTATGAATGATAATCCTTTTTCCTTAGGACGATGTGTCTGGAAAGTGTGTTACAGAGTACAACTCTACCGATAAAGGCTGGTACAACAAAGCTATCAAAAAGTCCAAGAACCTTTTGGGATGCACAGATAGACACGATTACAGATCCTCAGTACAAGGAATTCCATACACAGCCAACTCTGTGAGTATCCAATTATTATAGAATAAACATCAATTGCGTCGCAGCTTTTTAGCACCCTGATATGTATCTTAATCAATAAAGTAGATAAAACACACAATATTTTGAAATACGTATAACAAATTGCCATGAGATTGTGATATACACATGCATACGCTTAGTTCAAAGAATAATAAAAATTATTGCCCAGGTTTTACTTTTAAAGCGGGCTACATCTATGTCCAACATTATATTTGTCATTTTGCTAAAAGTAAAACGTCACAATTTGAATTTTATATTTTCAGAAATTCCAAACTCTTCCACTGGTGAAGAGCTTCCACGATTGTGAACATGAGGTAGTTAAATCTACTGGTCGTCTGGTCAACGCCATGTGCACAGAAAAGCATGTCCTTGCTCCATTTTCCCGAAAAGAGAGCGGTGTCATAACACACAACAGTCAGAAACTCTCATACGTGAAGGAATACAGAGCAAGATCCCAATCAGGTAAATGCCACCGAATCAACGAGTTTTTCTATTTTAACTTCTAATGTTTTGTTAAGTGTTTATCACGACCAGTATTGTTCATAGAAAACGTGTTTTGCTATTTAGATTGATTTCTAAAAACACAGAAGACTGTGTACCTCAGTATTTTTTATATTTCCAACTTAATAAGGTTCGTCAATGAAACATGGTGCTATTGATGAGATCTTACATAGGCTGTCAATCCGACAGTCATTAAAGTTAAACGGTGTATTTGTAGTATGGAGATCCAATATAATGTGTACTTTCACTCTTCTACTTATAGTCCCAGTGAAGTCCAGAACAACACTCAAATTCGATCATGCTCGTGGTAACAGTGCAGAATCAACCATCATGAACTTGGAAACAAAACTCATGGAAATCTGTGGTTCAACAAAAGAAGGAGTTCAACCAGAAACACCAAGCCTCTTCACTTCCCTAGTCTCCATAATGAAGAACATAGATTCATCGGATCTGCAAGCTGTTTATAAGAAGATCGAGAAAAAGTCAATTTGCTCTGCAAACAACGAACGAGTCAGGTATTTGTTTTATAAATTCAGTAAGATGATAAGCGTTACTGATTATACAAGGTTCATTTCAACATTAAATTTCAACATTCATTTACACCTTATATTAGTACAAAGCAAGGGAATGCGGTTGATTCCAATGTCAAAAGTATTAATTTGTACGACAATTTGTTTTTCTTTCGTAGAAATAACTTGATTATTCATTTGTATTTATGTTTTGTTCCAAATATCGGGAACATGCTAACATTTAAAGTTCAACAATTCATTTACATAACATTGTAACTGAAAGAATGGGTATAATTTGACTTTGATTTGGATTTTTACGATAAATTTTGTTTCATCTTTCTTTGCAGGAAGTTCTTCTTGGACGCAGTTCCTCTTACTGGAACCCCAAGTGGACTAGGATTTATGGTAGAATTACTGCAAGACAACATCATTAGTGGCGTACAAGCCGATATGTGGTTGACAACCCTGTCCTTCATTCAGGAACCAAGCATGGAAATGCTGACTGCCGTCAAGGTTTGGCTTCAAAATATTTCTTTTAAAGAAGAAAACGGAGTTTACTTTGAGAAAAAATGTTATCAAAGGATAATATCGGATATAAGTGTAGACCATTTCATATTTTCACTAATTTTTTAGCGAATCCATGTGAAAATGATGTCAGCAAAAGTCTTCTTACAAAGTTGATTGTGCCGTATATGATGTCAATAAATAAAACAATTGATAAATACTTTATTACGAATGAAAACTATTTCAATAGTCCAATGAGTTTTCATTGTACAGGAATAACTTGACATTCCTGTGTAAATTACCTAGCTGATAAAACCTAGGTTTTGACCTACCTTAAAATGATCAAACGGTGAATATAAGTTCTGGTAACGTATGTCTTCTTTAGTAAATTAATGCCTTTTCAATATTTTCAGCCTCTGTTGTATCTGAAAACTAACACAGAAAAGGCCATGCTTGCTGTTAGTTCCTTGGTCCACAGTGTCTGCAGAAATAACAAAGAATGCGAGAACAGTCTCACCGTACGAAAGATTATCGCTGTTTTGGAAAGCAAAGTTGGCAACTGCAAAGTTACCCCAGAAAGCTTCGACACAGTAAGTTTTATTATTCAAAAGTTAAAGAATTTGATACATTATCACTCATCAAATTAGACTAATATAGTTTGAATGTTGTTATCTATTTCTGCATTACTACCTTGCTCTTTAATTTAATGCATTGAGTTTAAACTAAAATGTAAATATAGCAACATAAATATCAAGTATGTAACAGTTCTATGTGTTAAACTATTCATCTGTTTAATCTAAATGATACCATAATTCCAAACGTATTTCTGTTTAGATCCTATATGCTCTGCGAGCCATTGGAAACGCTGGATTTGGAACAGGTGCAATCCCAAGCCTTGCAAAATGTATAAGAAACACCAACAACCCAATCGAAGTACGACTATCTGCCATCGAAGCTTTCCAAAGAATTCCATGCTCTGCTGATGTAAGTTTGCAGAAAAACATTTGCTATTGGTTCTTGGTTATCAATGGATAAATTGAAAAAGACGAAAAGGGAATCGGAATGAATACACAATGATTCATCAAGCAAAAGCAATTTTATATTTCGTCTTTGTCAGTAGAATTATCCATCTGAACCTTATTACAACTACCTTTATGATATTGCAATAAAAAAATATGAAAAAAAGATAAATAATTCCAGTAAGAAAAAGAAAACAAAAGTCGTGAGTGTATTGAAACTAAAATCCATATAATCTTTTTTTACAAAATAGTTGTTAATATTCCAGAGGTCTTTGGCAGTTTTAGTTTATATGTATTTAGAGAATACTTGCATAATGTTCGAAATGAGTTCTTTTTTCTATTTAAATAAGTTTTCTTCGCTTTTTTATATTTAATGTTTATCTCATACAAATAGAGTAATGATGATCGTTTGGTATTTGGTTTATGTACAATAAATAATATACCACGAAAATCTATTTTCAGAAACGAACAGTACTCACTATTCTTATGGACAAAGAAGAAGATTCTGAAATCAGAATTGCTGCCTACAAAGCTGTTATGACATGTCCATCTTCTGATTTGATCACCAAGGTTAAATCAGTCCTCGCCTCTGAAGAAGTCAACCAAGTCGGCTCATACATCTGGTCACATCTGACAAATCTTATGGAAACATCAGATCCACACAAACAATCCATCAGAGCTATCCTCGAAGATGAACAATTGAAGAAAGAGTTTAACCTTGGCAACAGAAAGTTCTCCAGAAACTACGAGAAATCTCTTTTCATCGAAAAACTAAATACCGGCGTTATCGCTGAGGGTGATCTTATTTGGTCTCCTAAGTCATTTATCCCAAGATCTGGTATGGTTAACCTAACAGTTGACCTATTCGGAAACGCTGTCAATCTCTTCGAAGTTGGTGGTCGAGTAGAGGGACTTGAATATTTCCTAGAATCCTACTTTGGAACCAATGGCTATTTCAGCGAGAATGATGTGAAATCAGCTTCTTCTGAAAGAGCAGTAGATGTTGTTAAGGCCGACAAATCTTCTAGAATTTCCAAAAGGGTAAATATAAAGTAATAAGAATTCAAATATTCATTAATTGCATGAACAGTGTCATCATGAACTAGAATTGAGGCCTACATGTATATCATTTATACCTTTATTAGAACTTTATTTTTTTAAAATAGCAAATTGTTCAACAACTATTCGATTTATCCTGTTATATTATATATTGTTAAAACATGACTAGCATTTCCAAATTCGTTTGCCTATATTACATCAAAACGGATTATGTAAAGGAAAATGAATTGGTTACAACTCTGCAAATGTGATGTTACTTATACAGAGCCTTACTTAAATACTTAAAACGTGACTTTTCCTCCTTTAAAAAGACATTAATGTCGTTTCTTTTCGTTACAGATGAACAGTGCTATGGATGACTTGAGAGGATCCATGTACATGAAGGTATTTGGTAACGAACTAAGATATATGAACTTTCAAGGACTTGATTCCTTATTATTCAACAACAAGTTCAACATTTTTGACGTACTAAAGAAGCTGTCAAAGGAGAATTCTTACCAATTTACCCACAGCGCAATGTTCATCGATAGCAGCGTGATGATTCCAACTTGTTCAGGATTCCCACTTAATCTTACCGTAAACGGGACTGCAACAATAGATTTGCAAGCAAGTGGCAAAGTTGACGTGTTAAAGCTCACCCAAAACAATCCTGTAATGGACATCCACGGAATCATCAGGCCAAGGTTTGTCCTAATCTTTTTTTATCTATAGTATCTCGTGTTATACTAATGAAAATATTCGTCTTCTATTACTAGGTTGATTACTGAACGGATAAATACTGGCACGTTTTTCCTACTGAAAACAAAAAGGACTAAATTTACTTTTCAATGCACATATAATTAACTTCATTTTTAGGCAACTTCCTTTTTAATAGGACAAATCGTATGAAATGATACAAAAACATGTATATTTGTGTTCAGAGTAATGTTAATCGATATTCACAAATTAATTGCGTAATATACTATGTAATTACAGCTCCGCTCTTGAAGTATCTAGTTCCATGAGCGTCGATGCTTTTGTCACAAAGATTGGAATAAAGATGGTTTCAACTCTATATTCAAAAACGTCTGTCCAGGGAAAGATTAGTCTCACAGAGGACAATGAATTGAACTTGGATTTCGATTTACCAGAGAAACAAATGGACATCTTTAGTGTAAAGTAAGTAGGGAAACCTTCAATGTTATGTTTTTTTTCTTTTCATCCTTATATTAAAGAAGTTCATTATTATCATTATATCGTTCTAGAACATGTTTCATTTAACAATACCTTTCATATTAGAATGGGTCCTTCATCCTATTGGTTCTAGATGATTCAATAGATATTTAAGTCAGATAAAATAACACAAATTGAAATTGACTTGGTCTTATGACACATTCTCGTTTCTTTCAGGTCATCTTTCTTCACGGTTCATCGTGATTTGGAACGTGAACAGAAAATGATCACAGAAAACAGACAAACCAAAACTTCGTGCACCGGATCTCCACTGGCGAAAATCACTGGCTTGGAACTTTGTGGTGAAATAAGCTTTCCAAACGCATCTTTGATCGACAATGCCCCTTATTTCCCGATGACCGGTCCAGTGAATATGGCCATTTCTCTTTACAAGAGAGATAGTTTGACTGGATACAGACTGAAAGCAAAGTCACAACATGTAAGTCTTTAACCGACTCAAAATTGTAATGCAAATGCTAGGTGATAAATATTTGATTAGATGTTATAACTTACGGTATAAATATTTTAATCTCGAAATATATATCATTATTTTTTAGGTGCAAGGTATAAAATAAATTTCAGTATATATGTACCTATTAAAGATAAAATGAAACAATGATTAAATCAAGAACAAAACTAAATTATAAAAGAATTAAGACAATGTTCTATTATTTTTACATTTTACAGACCAAGGATATGAACATCGTAAGATTCGACTTCTCTACGCCTGGCTCCAAAATAGACAGAACATTGGTCATGGATCTCAATAAGAACAAGGTCGATAACACTTTTGAATCAACTGTACAAACCCCATGGTTTGGTGGAGACTTTAAAGGTAACACGCTTGATTCAAGATTTCATATTGAACGAAAAATAGAAAAAAATAATGAAATTACTAATTTTGTTTTGAAGGCTACGAAATGAATTCAAAAATACTAAAAGTAATCTGATACGCGCTCTTTTGACTGTACGAGTCACAAAATATACTTTTTAAGTATTCTCTAAATTTTATGCTCTAAATAAGAACCGCTTTTACTATTTTGATCATATATTAATTGACAAAAATGAAAATGTTTTTTCATTGAAATACCTGCTTTACTTTGAGTGACCATTTGTGTCATCATTTGCAGGCTCTGTCGTCAATACACGGGCACTCAAAGAAGTACAAGGAAAACTGAACGTTGATGGATCATTGCGATATGAAGTGAAAGCTTCATTAGCCTCTGAGAAATCTGGCCCCGGAATGGTTTACACACCATCTATTTCTATTCGAGTTCCAAAGAGAAGTCCGGTGCAACTAGGTGGTTTTGTTAAATATGCTCCATGGAAATTGCTTGATACAGAAATCACATTGAATGGTGTTACGAGGTCACCCATCAGCGTTTCAGGTAGGCTAATTGAATTTTTCACGTCACTCAGTAATAAGCATTCAGATTTTTTTGATTAAATCAAATCAATAAACATGGAAGACATTGTTTAAATACCGGGTGATTCATTTTAGTCAGACCTATAGTCAATGTTGCCTAACTTTAGTTGTAAAGGTCGTTTGTGTCTATCTAATGAACTACAATTGAATATTTTTTATCGACCCAAAACTTCATTTATGCATTTATCTCAATCTCAGCTTTCACTTTCTTCAGGCACTCTGTTGAATAAGCAGAAACTCACGAAAGCTAGCGCTGCACTCGTTTTGAACAAGGATCAAACATACAAAGCTGACGCTTCAGTCCAGAAAATTCTGTTTAAGAAAAAAGTCAGCTACAAACCAATGATTTCAATCCGAACGCCTTCGGCCGAAGTGTTTGCCTTTGGAGGAAACTTCATTTATACGTATGGCAAGAACATAGACATTCAAGGAACCCTCGACAAAATAGTATCTCAGCCTGTCAACCTGAAAGGTATGCTTTTATATACACATTTTAAATGAGATACTATGCATCTTTTTCACATCCATTGGTTTCTGCTCTCAAATAGTTAGTCAGGCTTACCTGCCCCTAATACTGCGTTATTGGGTCAGGCACATTTCAACCATGGTGGTGCCCACAACGGTGATATTTTAACAAAGGTAAAGAACAAATGTCTTTAATTTTGTGAGCAGGGAAGGGTCATTAGAAGAATAGAAAGGTTTCGGTATATTTTTAACACTAGCAATAAAAGTTTTACATAATCTCAGCGCTAACCCGAAATAAAACGGTTTTAAATTATGTACATGAAAACTACATAAAGGCAATTTGGATTCATCCTTAACCAGTAGTCCGATTAGTTCAGTGGTTAGAGCGTCTTACTGGTGTTCTAGATGTCCCTGGTTCGAATCCCAAGAGTGATACATATTTTAGCCACACCCCTTCCTTTTTACATTTTTCATACCAAATGGTTCAAGAGATTACAAAGACGTAATAAAAACACAATTACCAATTATGTTTTAATTGCATCTTAGTGATTTCTAGAATAGTTTGTTTTGAGAAAATGTATTTAAACAGAAAGTAGAAGAAAAACATTTACCCAATATGGGATTCGATCCCTGGACCTCTGGAACCCAAGTCAGACGCTCTACCACTGAGCTAATGATTCTACTAGCATCGAGGAAACAAATTGCCATAATATAGCTTTTATAAACATAATTTAAAAAAACCCGTTTTATTTCGGGTTAGCGTGATGATCATTAAAAACTGTTACTGCTAGTGTTAAAAGTATACCGAAAACTATCTAGTCCATAAATGTCATATCTTTGCTCTCAAAATTGATGGACTTTGCTCTTTACTTTTGTAATTAAATTACCCCACCGGAGGCGGCCATTTTTAGTGAATGCCTGACGTACTAAAATACATAGTACGACAGGGAACCAGGCTATTAAATACTATACAAAGCCTAAATGATTATGTTACAAAAATATTTTACACGATATAAGATTTTTTTTTAAAAAAGCAAGATGAATAGAACCCTTTTAGTGCTTTAATCTTTACAAAAATATAAATTTCAATGAAAGACTTAAAGAGTTATATCATGTCAAAAATCTATCGAATTAACATTCTTTTGTTTTTTCAGCGAAGATCATCAAAAAGCAGTACAGACGTAGCAGAGACCTTTACAATGTAAAGTTTGACCTGAGGTCTAAACCAATTGATATCAAATTGAAGACAAAGTTTGACAATCGTAACATGAAGACAATTGCTACAGATATTGACATGACTTATGTCATTCGCCGAGTTGCCAGAGACAACATCAAATTGGTGTCAAAGGTCACCAATCTAAGCAGCGATTCACTGACCAAAGCCAAGATGTCACTGTGAGTACACTTGTTTATGTACAAACAACTAGAATAACTTTCTCATTTTAGTATAGTCTATTTTACCTACCCCTAATACTGCTTTATTGGGTCAGGCACTCAGTACCCATGGCCGCCTCTAGTGTGGCGATTTTACTACATAGATAAGGAGTAAATTGTATTAATTTTGAGCGCACAGATAAGACATTTTTGAAGTAGATTAAGGTGTATTTTTTACACTAATAGTAACAGTTTTATTAGATCATCACATTAACCCGAAATAAGCAGTGTTAAATAATGAACATGTATATTTTAGAAATTTTGATAGCTTTACGACCATTTGTTTGACCGTTTGTTTGTAGTGTCAGACCTGTGTTTCAGAGGTTTAAGGTCTGAATCCCACGCCGGGTGCATCTTTTTGTCCCCTGTTTCATTTGTTATACCAAATGATTCTACAAATTACAAAGACGCAATAAAAAAAACAATTATGTTTTTATTTTGTCTTTGCGATTTCTATATAGAATCATTTGGTTTGAGAAAAAAATCTAAACTAAATAGTAGGAAAAAATGTACCAAACGTGGGATTCGAACCCTACAAATAAAAGTAGCTTAAAATATAGGATTAAAGAACAACCCTCAATATAAATGTTACATGTATAATTAAATATCTTTTTGCGAATTGTGTTTCAGTAATCTGGCATCTAAAAGGTTTCCTGCCTACAATTTCAAGATGATGGGTAACATCAACCACAACAAAAAACACTCAGAATTCGATACAAATCTATTCTACGGCAAGGACTTCAAAGACACGAGTAAACAAATCAGTTTGGCTGCTGCCATGGATAGAGCTTTTAAAAGCTGGAAACAATCGTCCCTGAAGTTCAACGGCCAATTTAAAAAGGGAGATGTAAGTAAAATTCTTTCCTAAAAGACATACATATATGACAGTTATTAAACCTTGATTCAGTAAAAAAGTAGACATTTACTTAGCAACATTCTTCATATTCGATCAACCTGATTTAAATAATAGTTTATAATAAGGGGAAACATTTACATACACCATGAACATTTTATATTTGATACTTCTAAACTATTACACCTCAATTTATATGTCATAATTCACCGTGATCTATAAACTATCGATTAGCCTAGCACTTGTGGAAAAGCTGAATTGTCTTTGCTTTTCATTAGATTTGTTTAAAGACTAGGATCTCCTTCTGATAATAATGGCAAATCAAATTTTTAGTACAGTTTGTACAGTGACATTACTTCTTTTTAAGAAAGTAATATAATATTAGTTTACCACATTATATCATAGTTAGAATTCGATGTGCTTTTGCAAGAAATAGTATTTTATAAATGTATTCCACTTTTTATCTTACCACACACTTGTTAAATTTCAGGACCTCAAACTTGTAAGCAAGATAAGCCACGCACACACCAGCTCCTCTCTAGACAACTCTTTGACATTCCGTCTAAATGGAGATGCTGTATCTTCTAGTCTGACATGGAAGGATGCTTCTAAGACGCTCAAACATGTTGAAGGAAATCTTGAAGTAACCATTCCCGGGAAAACACTTGCCTTATCACAGACAATCATTGAAGATAAACCGAATCACTTCGTCAGTACGATGAATGCACAGATGGGCAAATCGAAGAATAGTATCATCACCAAATGGGAGAAACCTTCACCGAATGAGCTGTCTTTGTCTTCAGAAATGAAGTTAGCTGATATGGACCCAATGTACGTTTTCACCAGCTATAACCTGTCACCCTCACTTTACAAAGTCCATGCTTCAGTTTCAAACGGAAAGTCAAATTACAGTACAACATCGTCTCTAGAGTTCCCTACCGGCAAAATTATGAAACTTTCAGCAGATGTTAAAAGCCCAACAAGACGAGTTGTCGCCAACTTTGAAGGGAAGGAAGAAGGACAGAGACTTATCTCCCAGGCTGATTTAAGATGGAACGCAGATCGAGATGACAGCCAACGTGTTATTCTCAGTGGAAACTTATATTCGCCAAGCCTGAGTAATATCGATGGCTCTATTGCTGTACAACACCCAGCTACTTCATTCGGTATCAATTTGAAACACACTGCTGGCTCTAAATACGCATCTAAACTTGAAGTACAAGTCGACAATAGCCAATTCTTCTTGATCGATACAACATTCGGGTCCTATACACAAAGGAAGGGGAAAGAAATTGTTGGCACCATCGAATTGAAAACGCCAATGAAAAATTTGAAATCCTTGACAATTGATGTTAATCACGGCATTGAGGATGCGAAATATGAGACCAAGCTTGATGTTAAATGGAATCCAAAGAATGTTTTATCTTCAACACTTACCATAAAACGACCATTATCGCCAGGATCATTAAACGTCGAGCTCATTGCCAAGACTCCTTTCAAGCAAATGAAAACAATCCACGTTTCAATGACGAACCGATTTGAAAACGGCTTGTTTAACGTCGCCAAGTTCAATTGGAACAAACAATCAGTCCAGATTGACCTTACATTGACAAACAAAGGTACAGACAGAAAGGTTGATGTCCAAGGACAAATTGACTTGAAAACATCTTTCCGCAGCATGAGAGTTGGCTCTATCAAGATAGCTCACTCCAGCGCCAAAGGAACATACAAAACAGAGGCCAGTGCCCGACTGAATAAGAAAGAGTATGGTATCGAAAGTACCGTGAGCCATAGAATATATGGATGGAATATTAATAACAATGGTAAAGTTCTCATTACAACTCCAGAAAATCAGCTATCCACGACCTGGGACCATAAAAACACTCTTAATGAAATTACAACCACCTCAGAAATAGGATTTGGCAATAAGAAGGCATCATTGAAGTACAATGCTGTACAAGACTTTGGCAGCAATAATGGAAGATTGTCATCAGCTTTAGAAATCACATCGTCGTTTTCCAACATCAAGGACATCGTATTCCAGGTAAACCACGAACACAAAGAAGGATACATCGTAAGCAATTACAAGGTTGAAGCTGGCAGGGAACAGATTGCATTTGCAACTGCCAAATATCTTCGGGAAAATGGAGAAGTAAAATCAAGCTTGTCGATGTCAAATCCCATTTATGATGGAGACATGTCCGTAAAGTTGAATTCGGTTTATGATAGATACCCCATGAATGCACATCTTGAATTAGAGTTGACACCACTTCAAATTACAACAATCGACGCATCGCTTGACAAAGATAGACGTGGAAATACAGATATGTCGGTTGGATTTTCAACCCCAGCATATGATCCAATCACTTTGAAAGGAAGCCGACTTGTCAAATCTTCTGGCGTCGAGTCATCCCTTTCTCTTGAGTATGCACAAAACAAAGTAATCAGTTTGGAAACCACACACAATCTTGGAAGAGCAAAGGCTTTCAAAGCAAAGTTTACGTCACCATTTACAAAAGTATATCTTGGAGATTTGAAATTCACTCTTCTGTCTGATTCTTTCGAGTCTTCTGGAAGTATTGAAGCAGAGCCATTCGTCCCTAAAGTAACAACAGAAGTAACAGCCGATGTACGGAATGGTGTTAAAGGAAATTTGAAGATTGCTTCCAAGTCTTATTACAGCACTGCTTCTATTTCAAGCGAAATGGTCAATGGCGAAAGAAAATCTATCGCCACCGTAGAATACCAACCAGGCAAAACTATACAATTAGCGAGTGAATACAAATTAGACAGAACAAATGATTTGAAATTATTTGTTGAAGTCCAGACGCCATTCTCTTACATGCCCTATTCTGCCTTGCGATTCTCACACCGAGGTGACTCAAGAGAATTCAACAACCGCGTCGAAATCGAATGCGCCAAGGATGAGAAAATGTCTGCTACCACAATGTTTTCAACAAGAAACGGTTACGAAGGAACCATGACTCTTAAATCGCCGTGGTCAGAACCCTTGATTGGAGGCTTTAGTCATACTGGTTCTTTGGAAAACTTTGATTCTCATATTGAAGTGACCAAGGGATCAAAATACTCCGCAGACCTGTCTCATAAAGGAAATCTTCGAAGCTTCGCTTCAGAACTGAAATTCTCAAACGGCAAGGACGAACTGAAGGGTAACGCACAATTTGGATATGACCCGAAGCTTACCACTGAATTAAGAATTGAAACACCATTCCAAAATTGGGAGGAAATGCGCCTTTCATATTCACTTGATGGAACTCTAAGAAGTTTTACACAAGAAGCAGAGTTGCTCCTTCCAATATTCGGAACTTTCAAAGGCGACACAGACATGAAATTTGAAGATTCGATATCTATGTCATTGAATTTGAAAACACCATTTAAAGGATACAGAGCAATGTCAGCTTCACTGTCCCATATTGGAAATTTTGGAAAGTTTGAATCACAAGCTAATATTAAGAATGGACGAACAACATATGGCGGTATAATCAAATTCGGTTTGACACCAGCGATTACATTAGATATTTCCTTGGAAACACCACACACCGAATTGAAACAGGGTAAGATTTCCATCTCGATTGATGGACAACCAAGAAACTTCAAATCTAATGTTGAACTCCAGATCAACAAAGATATTTCATCAATTGACCTTGACTTTACAATGAAACGCAAGTTAGATATAGACCTGGCTATTAGAAGTCCATACATGGATCCAGTGAAAGCTTCTATCGACCACTGGGGTAGCATGAAAAAATTCAACACAAAACTTCGTCTCCGATCTGGTAAAAACAAAGTGATATCCGACATTCGATTCCAAGTAAGTCCTTCATTAAACACTTTCGTGTCACTAAAAACCCCTTTCCGTATGTTTAAAAACCACGAGTTTTCCCTGAAGCACGCAGGAAATATGAACGGCTTCAAATGTAATATGGACTACAGATTCAACAACTTGAAATACGACGGCGATTTAACATTCCAGAACAACAACTTGCTGCGAGGAGAGCTTAACTTCAAGGGATCTAACATTAAACCGATCAAAGCAACTATCAGTCATGACGGACCTATCCATAACTTCAAGACATCTGCCGAGGTAGGAATGGGCAAGAAAATTGCAAACATGGCTGTCATGCTTAAGGCAGTTGACGGTCTTAAAACTAGCGTCAAACTTCAAACGCCATTGAAGGGTTATGAAACCATGCAAGCCTCTTATACACATACTGGCCAAGTTACTAATTTCAAATGCAATGGAGAAGCAGCTCTGAACAAAATGGTGTCCAACTTTGATCTTGTTTTCGACATCTCTGATGATATTACAGTATCTTTGAACATGAAAACACCATTTGAAGGATTGAATGATGTAACAACGTCCTTTACACACTCAGGAAATTTGAGAAATTTCAACTCTGGAATAATTTTGAGAAAAGATGGTAAACAACTAGATGGTAGCGCCAGATTTTCAAATCTTCAAAAAATGACTGGAAGCATTTCACTTCGCTCTAATTTAGCCGACATATCTAATACTGAATTAAACTTCGAACATGGTGGAAGTCTTCGACGATTCAAAACTCATGCCGATTTGACATTCCGACAACAGAGATCCGAGGCCGATGTTTCATTCGATGGAACAGATGGCTATGAAGGAAAAGCAACACTGGCTTCCCCTTACAAAAATGTAGACATGGTATTCGAACATAAACCAACGGAATCATCGCTTGCTTCAAGTGCAGAAATGACAATCGATAGAGTCAAGATGGGCGACCTGAAAATAGACATAGTCACTGATCCTACTGTTAGTGCGTCAATCACTTTAAAAACACCCGTAAAAGGATTTGAACTCACCGAATTTACATTAAGTCATGACGGTCATTCTGCCAATTTTAGATCTCAAGCAGGATTAGTAATGTTTGGTCAGAATGGAAACGCGGAATTAACGTTTGAAACTATCCCAAATCTGCAAGGACGATTGGTGATTGAGTCATCCCTGTTTAAAAGGTCTGAAATGACTGTGTCTCACATCGCAGATAAGGGCAGTTTCCAGTCTTCGATGGAATCCTTATATGACAGAAAAAGCCAACTTTTACTTGGATTGAACTTCAACAGAAAAGGTCCCATTGCAGGTTCCTTCAAACTTACTTCACCACACATGAAAAATGTCAAAGCATCTTTCGAACATGAAGGTGAGCTTTCAAACTTCAAAACAGGTGCAGAGGTTAAATTTGCAGGGAAGAGTGCGGATATTGATGTTGTTTTCAATACGGATCGTGACATTAAAGGTACCCTTACCCTCAACACACCATTGACAAAGAAACTCCAAATCAATATCGCGTCTGAGGGACAACTACAGAACGCTAGAAGTTCGTTTGACGTGCTGTATGGAGCAGAATCAAAATTAAGAATGAACTCTAATTGGGACATCAGATCGGATATTGACGGCCAGGTTTCCATTCAGACGCCTTTTGTTGGCCTTAGAGAATTATCAGCCGAGCTTAAACATGTCGGAAATTTGGAAAACTTTGAAACTGAAGCAAAACTTTCATTGGTTGATCAAACCATACAGACCACTGTTAAATATAGCCCAATGAGTGGTGGAGTCGTTATCAATGCACCGTTTATGGGAAAATTCGACGCTAACTACAATTTCAGAGGTCAATTAAAGAATCATGTTGCCAATGTAAAGATGACCTACGGACAAGAAGATCTTATTGATGTGACATCGACGATGGTCTCCTCCAGAAATAACATCAAAAGCGACATGAACATCAAATCAATAATTACTCCTCCAGTATCAACAAGTGTTTCCATTGCCGGTAACTCTTTTAACCGATTCTCTATCGAGTCGTTCGTTCTTGTTGAGAATGACAAATATGAAGCAGACTTATCGTACAGCAAAACAGATGACATTTCCATGTCAATTGGTTTAAGATCTCCAAGCACCCTTCCATTTTCTGCTCAATTTGACTTGAAACAGAGTATGCCAAGAATTACAGAGTTGGTTCTCTCGGTCACCATCGACTCTGTCGAGCATAAAGCGGAAATGTCTTTAAACAGGAACAGCGAAATTCTTTGCAAAGTTGATATACAGTCTCCATCAGTTATACCAGTATCAGGCCTCGTTAAAATTAACCCAGATAGCGCACGATTCGGGGCTAATGCTGACGTAACAATTGGCTCTGACAGACACACAATCGCCATGCAGGTCAACAGATTGAGAGGAATAGATGGCAGTTTCAGTTTGTCATCACCATTAATAATTCCAGTCAGCGGAAATATGGTTGTTAATGGGAAACTGACTAACTTCAAGTCAAATGCCAAGCTCACATACGGTACAAAAACCTTTACAAGCAATATGGATTTCTCAAACGAACAGACCATTAAAGGTTCCATCAACGTCGATCCTCTTTTCAGTCTTGGAAATGTTGAAGCATCTTTCGAACACACAGGATCGTCAACAAATTTTAGAAGTCATGTTGAAGCATCAACCAATCAAAACAGAGTTTTCAACGCAGACGCGTCATTGAATGTTGAGACAGCATTGACAGGCAAGGTTGACATTTCAATGTTCGACCAATCAGGAAGTGCATCTTTTGATCACACAGGACCTCTTTCCTCATTTACAAATGTCGTTGTCGTAGAGTACAATTCAGAAAATGTTCTTGATTCATCGATTGCCTTCTCCAAATCTCCTATTAGTCTAGACTTGACAGTCAAAACACCAGTTTATGATCCTATTTCTGCAAAGTTTCAACATACAGGAGACAAGCTTAACTTCAATAACCATGCAGAGCTCATTGTTGCTGGAAAGACAACAGAACTTGATATGACATGTAACTTTGCATCGAAACTTGAAGCCCGTATTACAGCAAACAGTCCGTATTTCCCATCAATCAGCACTGGATTTGACATAACTAGCAGGAAAGGAGTGAAATCGATGGTAGACTTTGCATTTGGACAGGCCAAATACGCAATAGAGAGCTCAATCAGTGCTGCTAATAACGATATTGATGCAGAAATTAGTTTGTCGACACCCATTCAAGGTTACAGAAAGGTTGTTGCAACACTTGTACACAAAGGTGTATTTCCAGAACTGAATTCCGTCTTCACACTGAAAACTGGTAGGAGAATACTTGTGTCTAACAACATTTTCTTATCCACCATGAAAGGCATTTCATTACGAGTATCCACACAAACTGTCTACACACCGAGTCTACAAATAAATGTTGAACATACAGGAGAATTTAGACAGTTTAATACAAACGCTGAGATAAGAGTAAACGGAAAACCTATCAACACAGCCATTACGTTTAAAAAGGAACCTACCACAGAGGGAAGTATTTCGCTTTCGACTCCCTACACACAAGATATGTCTGGAACATTTAAATTTGATTTGAACACACCATCAGCAGAATTTGTGAGCCATTATGGTTCAAGATCTGTATCTGGATTTGCAGAAAGTACATCAAGGAACAATCAGCTTGCCATTAATGCTGGACTTAAGACCCCTTTCAATGGATACGAAGATGTGAAGGGGTCAATGAGTTACAGAAATATCAACAAGGGATTGGAGCTGAAGGCAGAGTTAGAGATGGACCCTTCTCAAAAATTTGAATTTGAAACATCATCTAGATGGGGATCAACACCCAGCGGTTCTATAACAATTAAAACACCATTCAATAGTCTTCGACATGCAAGTACAGATGTCAAAATAGATGGCGTGTTTCCAAATGTTAGATCTGAAATGAATATTTACAATGCAAACGACAAATATTCGTTGATAACAGATCTTAAACACGGTCAATCAACGTCTGCAGAAATGAAATTGGAAACCCCATTTGCCGGATATGAATCAACTGGCTTTGAATTCAGTCTTGCTGGACCGTTTAGCGATGTTGTAGCTAAAACAAAAGTCTTTTTGCCCTATGACAAAGTTGTCGACGCAGATTTTACTAATGTAATGACGCCTGCAAGACTAGAAACTAGAGCTTCTCTTACAACGCCGTACACTGAAGATATAACATTCGAAATTGATCACAGAGGTCAACCAACAAGCTTCATAAACAACGTTGTCTGCACATTTGGCAATGGAAACTCGTTGAAATCCGTCACTAGCTTCAACCTAGAAGACCTGAAATTTGACGCTGACACAACATTAACTTCAATTATCAATGGAAGATCTGACGAACAAAAAGCAAACTTTAAGTACATCATAGGGGAATTCTCCCAGGCATCAGGTTCAATCAAGATCTTAAAGAGTGTATATTCCTTTGAATCAAACCTCCAGCTTGGAGACGATGTAACCGCCGCTATTTCTCTTAAAACTCCGTTTGCCAATGCACGGGATCTGGGACTAACAGTCACCCATTCCGGTAATTCAAGAAGATTTGTCTCCATGGCTTCCGTCCAAATGGCTCCTGGAAAAACAATCGACGGAACAATCGAGTACGTAAAATACGGCTGGAGACGACTACAAACTTCTCTGGAAATTCAAACGCCATTTGAAGGATTTGAAAACTCCAAGGTATCATACACACACTCTGCTTCTGTTGACAGCTTTGAATGTGACGGCGCTGTTTCCGTAATGGATATAGATCTATCCGGAAACTTAAAGGCTTCTAGATTCCCATTGTCTTTAAATGTTCAATTGAATACACCATTTGAAAACTTTGAACGAATTGGAACTGATATGAAGCTTAACTATGGCTCCATTTTCTTCAGCGGAGACGCAAGTGTAACCTATATGAAAGGTAATACAATTTCCGTAATTTCAAGAATGGACATGAACTCATCGCCCAAATCGATGTCCCTCCGTTTGACAACACCGTTCCAGACCTTCAATGGTGCAGACTTGTCTTTTACACACAATGGTGGACTAAGCGGATTTCAGTCAACTGCATCAGTATCAGCTCCTTTCATCAACACTATTCGCGCAGAAGCTGAAGGTCAGATGACTTCCATTTCTAATATGGCTGGTACAATAACTATAACGTCGCAGATTCAAAACTTCGAGAACTTGAAATTTAGCTTGAAAAATTCTGCAATTCGCGCGAGAGTAAACAGCAAAATCGAAGCATCATGGGCCCCAAATAAAGCAATTGTCTTCGATGGATCATTTAGAGATTCTAAAACAGCTATGAGCGCCGATGTTACCGTCTCCACACCATTTAGAGCTTTCAGACAATACCGATTGAAGTCAGAAACAACTACTCGTAATGACAAATATTCACATTCATTCTACTCGAATCTTGATGGCAAAACCCATTTAGATATGGACCTAAACTTGGATCTCGGATCTCAAAAGTCATTAGCTTTGACAACGAAATATCCAATGGAAATGCAGGCAGCTCTACAGGGAGAAAGAAGATACAATAAATACATAGGCGGTGCTGTAGTATCTATGGCTGGTGAAGCTGTAAAATTCGATTCTACATTTGACATGGATTCACAGAAGTTAACTGCTTCCTACAAGTGCCCGAGAAACGAAATTACCCTTGAATCTACCTTCAACACTGTCAACCCAACTGCAGAACTGATCGTGAATGGTGATCGTTATGGTTATGATATTCTGAATGACAACAACGACATGAGGATGAAGACTGTTCTTCCATCTAGAAGCTTTTTGACCAGCTTATCAAGAAAATACAGAACGACTGAAGGGGCTTTTATGTGGGATGCCGACAGAGACGAAACAAAGAAAGTTGGTTTCAGATCAATTATGTCCTCAACATCCGATTCTGTGAAAGCTGATGTGACGTTAATGATGCCTTCTCTTGGAAAGGTAAGATTGGTTTATTTTTTTCCTTATTTAGAAACTCATTTGTGGAAGGAAACTTGGTCGATATAATTAGATTGGAGATTCCCTAGAGACAAATTAATTCTAAATTCGGCAAATTGTAAAAATATAAACAAATTTCAATCGTCTTAGCAGAGGATAGCCAGATAGAAAATTCTTTAAACAATAGTAAAATAAACAATAAAGAGACAAAGAAGGTTTCATATAACTTTATATGAACTAAATTAATGGAAAAGACGGTACATTTCTGACATATCAGAACAGACACATTAATATTTTCTAATTGTATACGTGTTTCCTATAATCTCATTTATGTTTCCTTTCTTTCCAATTAACTAGGATGTCCAAGTTGACTCAGAGATGATCTTGAACCGAGGACGTATCATTTTCGACGGAAAAACCGAACTTTCTTACTCTCAGGACATCAGAAAGAAGTTGACAATCACATCCCGCCTGGCTGATGTCTCTGACAGTTGGTCCACAAAGAACTACAGTTTCTCTCTGGGTATTAGTCATCCCTACACAAGTGTCGGTGTGAATGTCAACTCTCATGTCGCTAAATCTGACAGTAAATATACAGGAGGTCACGGCTTGGAATACATGACAGTAAATCGTGAAACCAAAACATTCTCCATCAATGGTCAACTCGACAAAATGCGCAAAACTGCCGACCTCCAGGTGAGGATCTTTTTAGCATTTATACAACGCATATAATTTGTTTTTGTATGAGACTATCAACTATTTTCTAGTTACTTGTAATTTCTATCATTTTATAATGTCAGCATAATTTAAGGTGCGAATTTCCAAAATTTATTTTTTCAATCTTCAAACGGAGTAATTATCATAACTAAAACATTTTAATTAAATTCTTTTTCTTCAACAATTGAATGAATATCTAGAATATATTTATATTGTGCTGCAAGTGTATCCTTTAACCCGAGGTCAAAATAAGATAAATGCCAAAGAATTCTGAATGAACCGTATATGTTTTACAGATCGTCTCTCCCGTAAAGTCTGTTGCTGTTTCTGGAGCTGCTAGCACAGATTCTCCTTTCGTCTTGGCTCTTTCGAACACATACGACTACAAACAACCTCTTCTTACCCGGTTCTCAATCGAGCCAAAGAAGAGAAGCATCTCTTTCGAAATGAACTACGATCTAGGTAAATAAAACCACAAATTAAGAACGTTTTTTCCGAATCAATATTGCTGCATTTGATATTCTTATGTACAATGCAAATACAATCTTTACCAGATTCCATGGAATCGTAATTCATTCAGTGTATAGCCTAGTTATTCATACTAACGACTATTTATGGTGTAAATTTTATTATGACCGCAACTGTAGAAATCATTTATATGTTAGCAAATGTAACAAGATATAAAAGTTACCTGCTTTTGTTCAGATAAGCCATCCAGCCAGTTCCACGTAGTTGCCAAGTACGTTAATAGCAGTGCAGTGTCGGCTGAGATGTTCCACGTTGTAAACAGACAGAAGATCACCGACATGTTGACGACAATGAGACTCAACAACTCCCATCTTCTTCATAGCCGTATTCACTGGAGGCCAACCATGATGAAAGATTTCATGGTAACTAGACTTTCTTCTTAACTCTCATTCTCGATTCAGATGTTGTGTCTGTAAAGGAAGTTGGTCAATGATCAGTAAATGTCGCTCTTTTTATCAGTCTTCATATAGAATTTAAGTCTATAGATAGTATGAAGCCTATCAAACAAAACACATTGGCCTTCATTAACAGATGATCTAATTTGATATTCCATGTAGGTATTATCATAATGTCTTTAAATGTGTACATAACGACTACAGTCTTACCATCTTCATTAATACTAGTAATATGGTAACATTTAGTAGATTATTCAAACGATGTTCTGTTATATTATAGGATCACCTAAACAGGAAGGGGGTTTCATACGAGAAAAGGATTTCCAACGTGGCAAGACGTGTATCAAATGACGTAGATTACGAACTGACCCAGAAATATAACCTCATTACAAGAGAAATGGCTGACGAAATGGACTTTGATACATTAAGAACAATGTATGAGGCTAATGATTATTACATTAAGGACGCCAGCGATGTGATTGTATCTACAATGGATGAAATGCGGTAAGTCTGCTTATAGACGTTGAGTTATGTCGGGTCTCATAAAACATCTTTTAGTAAACTAAGGCACAGGAATCATCCCTGAACATAGTGGCAGTCCAAACATACATACAAGGAGTAAGATATTTCAATTATAGTTTGGTCTCATTTTTTTCCTTTGTCATTGAGGGCAGTTAAGCCATTCTTTGTTTTTAATGTAATGCTGTTTACTTTATCAAAAACATAATGGAATTTTACAAAAGGAAAAAACCGAAAAAAAAAACAACAACAACACGTTAAATAGAACTGATATCTTAATCATCATACATTAAGCATACATCATGCAGTAAAAAGGATTTACTTTTAATCCAACATACTTTCTGCTCTCTGTTTTTTGGTTTTTTTAAGTAGGCTATAAGCAAAGGAGAGGCGTCTTTGAATAAATTATCAGTCACATCTTTGCGTATCTTTTAATCTTAAAAAGATATCAATTCTTATTCAGATTCGCTGCTAAAGACGCCTCCTACCAAATGATGAATACTGTTCCAGACATGGGCGTTATGCGACTGTCTAAACAAATGGCACAGGTAAGCACAAATTATGTCTGTGAAAATTATAAAGACACCAAATTGTGTATTATGCAAAACTCCCTATAACAAATACATGTATAAGTAAGATCTTCAAGTTACTGACGGTTTATTAATCGCAGTAGAACACAAACCCAAAAGGTTCTTCATTTGATAATTTGATAGAAGGTTTCTCACAAAACATTTATTCCTTTTTTCTAAATTTAACTTAGATATTTCGACTTATATTATTTCTCTCTTTACAGTCGTTATTTTACTGATATGTGGAGTTAAACAATAATTTCTTACTTTCAGATGGCTGCTGATAATTACAACAACGGCGTCGTGTATCTTTCAAATTCCGCTAACTCAATCTACAATGCAGGTAAGCTTGTTTGTTGATAGCGAATGAAGTGATGTGAACGGGAAGAGCTTAAACTGATGTCGAACGTTTTAAATCATTCGATTGGAAAACTTGGCGTAAACAAATAAAAGGGCCCTGTTTAAACGACAAAACTCCCTTGAACATACATATGAATCTCCGATTATAAGTTCGTCAAAGATCCCAATTTCTTTGTTAAAAAAACAACAACAAAAACACTTTACTTATGAAACTTTTGCTGTAGTAAGTGTCCATATACAAAGATAACTTGTAACTTTATTCAAAACACGAAAGAACTTTATTTCAGACTTTATTAGATCTACCAATTAATCAAAATGCATACACTAATAAAAAATCATAACTTTAACATTTCTTTGTATTAAATAATTCCTTTCTTTTACAGGACTCGTCCGAAATTTGACCCAAAGAGTGCCCGATCTTAATCTAGAGCAGAGATGCAGTGATTATTTGAACTACATGTACAATCTGAAGTCCATTCCCCAGAAATACATGGGAGACAGATACGTACCAGCAATGAAAGATGCCGTTGCTCTGATCAATTCCAGAGTAAATGGAGAAGCTATGCAACAAGTAAGCGACTTTATAGAACAAATCAAGATACATACAATCGGGCATACATACGAGTAACTATTATAAGTAATCATGTTGAATACGTGAAATAGAAGTATAGAATTTATGACACATTTTGGCGTTATGTTCCTTGGTCATGTTTGTTTTGTTTTGACGTTCTTGAAAAGTTATGTTTTCAAACCTTTAATACATATTTGATTCACATGCACTTCTGCTTGCCTTTCGTTCATGAACTTTGTTTTTAATAAACTTAAATATAATTTCAGGGAAAGAATGCCTACAAATACTGGGAGATCAGCGAGAACGCACAGATGATTGTGGATGCTATTGTCGACTGGATTAAAGAAGAACTAGCTACAGAAATCTCAGACATTAAAGCTACTCTTCTCAACTTAAAGAAATCCACAGTTACCGTGTATGACCCAGAACACGGTGAAATTCAGATGGAGGTCCGTCTGCCCTTCCCAGTAAAATCTCTCGACACCATTCCTGTGGTTGACGTGACACCCCTATTTACAAAATGCAAGGGTTACTCCCGATACATGCCCACCATCTCTGTACCATCGGTAGACACCAGCTCACTGTTGCCACCATTTGATGGTAAGTTATAGCCTATAGTGTCAGTATCTCTACCATACTGTATAAACTCTTAAATGATGTGCGCACTTTGCAAGCTATTGTCAGAAAGATTCATATATTCAATTTATCTTAATTCGCTTATTTAAGAATAGTTCTATAAATAGATCAATTCAGCATGCTATTATTGCTTGCCGATATTGAATTAGTAAAACAAAGTGTAACAGGCTTAGAACATAAACAGACTTTATTACAATCGATTTGTCTGAGTAAATGCAAATAACCTCAAGAACACCCTTGTTTGTGTTATTAGTAACGACTAGACATACACATGTTTCCTTCTCTATTCACCAGGTCACGCATCAATCCAAGGAGACAGAATTACAACATTCGACGGTTTGTCATACTACATGAACAAGAGATGTACTTTCCTTCTTGCACGTGACTTTGTCGACGGAAACTTCTCCGCCATATTGAACAACAACGAGAATGGAAAGAGTGTCATTGTATTGACCAGAGGAATGTCAATTGAAATCAACTCTAATGGAACAGTAAGTCTATTCTTATTTACCTATTATCTTTATTTTTCCCAATATGCTCGAGATTACTTTGTTGAGTTTAGCAAGAAAATACTAAACTTCATGTCAACAAACAAATAAACAAACAAACACACTAACTAATGCCAAACAACGTGCAAAAGAATGACATATTTACTATGTATAGATATAATAATATAATTAACTCTTCCAGGTCCTTGTAAACGGTGCACCAATCCGTTCTGGACAAACAATAAACGGAATCTCAATCCAGACTGGTGAAGGACGTGCGAGAGTTAATGGTGCCGATAGCTTCGACATTTCGTACAACAAGGACTTCGATCTCTTCTCTTTCCGACTCAATGGCTGGTACTACGGAAAAGTGGGCGGTCTCTTCGGTACCTATGACAACGAACCTAGCAACGACCTTATGACGTCATACGGCAAACACATCAGCAACTCTGACAGATTTGCTTCAACCTGGGACGTCGGAACTTCCAAATGCCGTTAAAAGACTTATTCCCGAACATGGACACTTACAACCCAACCGACCGAACGCAAATAAAAAGAAAACAAACAAATGATTGAAAATGTGATTGTTTAATTAATTAATCCGTTGCATAATGACATTGTTCTTTCTTTTATTCCTTTAAGAATATACGTATTCATTATTTTTATTCTAAAATGCAAACTTATTAACTGTAAGTCGTCATTAGGTTTTATACTAAAAGTAATCAATTTTATACATATTCATGGTTTTATTCTAAAAAGAAAATGAGCTGTTTTGTTTTACGAGTTATAATGACGTGTATATCGTACTTTATGCTATAACTAGTGAAGATAGATTAGAATCCCATCAGAAATCTGAAAATTTTACCATTGTTCTCACAAATGATTCAGAATAAAGAATTAAAGCATCATTATGATCTCTATCCTTTATTGACAGTTCATTAGGAAAAATTGGATTCAAACTGTCCCACTTTTCTTGTACTACATCTTCAATCCTTTCCCAAACAACAAAAAACAGGATGTTCTAATTCGAAAGATACTGCAGACAATAAAATGCATGTTAATAAAGATCGGATAAGTGTAAAATATTGTATAGAATATATTGAGACAAAAGGAGAAAATGCTGGTTATCAGTATTTTCTTCTTCTGTCTCAATATTTCCCCAAACCCTTTCAATTAGGGACGATTTGTTTGGTAAAGAGTTAAGGGACGCAAAAATTATTTGGGAAATTCTAGAAAGCATCAAAAGAACGCAAAACCGTGATGCGCTGTCTAGTTAACGCTTTCCCTAATGGCATTTTAGACCGCTTCAATTTGAAAGATGTAATTTTGTGTTGATAAAGATTTCTTTGGTGTATACGGAAAGAACAGAAAATATTGAGTATATGAGTAGATGCTGATCATCAGCATTTTTTCCATTTGCCTTAAAAATTTCACAAGCGTTGTCTACATAGTGACAGGAAAAGCGGGGTCTTATTTGGGAAATGGTTAAATGCTCCAGTAACTTTATAATAGATCTCAATTCGGCTCTATGGGGAATCGCCTGACGAAACAACAACAACATTAAAAACAACAAAAACAAATAAACAACATCTTCATCAACTTAAAAAACCTCATTAATTTCTGGATATGTGATCACTTTGAAAATGATTTGAAGCAGAGAAAACGGAGAGATCTTTTAAACAGCACATGATAAACAATTGTAACAATTTTACCCCACTTGCCTAAGACTTAATTATACATATAGGTATGTTTTAAAAATTATCGCTCATCGCTGACGTGTTTCAAACTTCTCTGCTTCAAAACAAATTTGAAAGGTCACGTATTGATAGAAATATAACAGATTTTCTGCAGTTGTTCTTGTTTAGACTTAATTATAGGTATGTTATAAAAATCATCGCACATCGCTGACGTGTTTCCACCGTCTCTGCTTCAAACCAAATTTAAAAGGTCACGTACGAGGGCCGTTCAAAAAGTTCGTAGACTTTATGCATAACATCTATATAATTGCACAAAATGCTTAAATTCAACTTATTCTGAACAATTCAGTTATCTGAGAAGAGGCTGTGAAAATTTCAACACTCTATCTTAAACGGTTTATGTTTCATTGACCTTTTAAAACACCCTGTGACGCCAAAGCGGGGCAGGGGTGCAATGACGTTGACGTCACGTCAAATATTTCACGATACAAGCAAAGTTTCTGGCTCTCAAACACTGTACAACATTCACTATTGTTGAATACGCATCCTTTTATTTAATACTATGCATGTTGTCTTGAATATTTAGAGATAACATAATCATTTTCATTACTATTTTTTCGAGAATATGGATGATATTCTTATTAGAGCTATAAACGTAATTGACGATTATATGCATTCAGTTTTTCTTTGAATCTTACACATGACTAAGCTTGTCATAGCCCCTTTCTCTTTCTACCAAAAACCCAAAATGTAACTAAATCAGTGAAAAGTTAATGTATACACATATTACATTTTGAAAAGTAATATCACTATCATTTTTGACGTAATATTTGTATTTTTAGGACAAAATGTAGCAAAGCTTACATTTTGGTATCCCAAAAGCGACGTCGCGACGTTAACATTTGTTTACCAAGCAGCTCAATTGTAATGTCGTTTATTTTAATACTTATTTTTAGAATTATGCAATAACTTGTCATTCTGTTGTTTAAATGTGGTGCATCAAAACCCTAATTTTTTCTGATGCTTAAAGTATTGAAATGACATTTAACAGAGTAAAATGTAGAAGACAAGACGTACATTTCACCCCCTGCCCCGGGCTCTGAAAACTGTGTTTCTATAGCAACGCCATATTGGAATTCTGATTACGCAAAATCTACGAAGTTTGGTTATTCAGACTGGGAAAGGTTTTTTCTACCCCATCATGAAGTTTTATCGGTGTATGTTGGAAAACATGGGAGCTATAACAAAAGTCTACGAATTTTTTGAACAGCCTTCGTATTGATAGAACTATTAACCCATTACCACACAAAGACTCTTTTTGACTCCCTATAAGATAATGGCTTTGGAAAACATTTTGGAAAATGAAGAAATTGCTTGTCACAAGCAATTTCGTCATTTCCCACAATATTTTCTACTCGAAATGACCAAAAAGGTTTAAATTTCATTGACTTAAAATTGTCGTCTGCAACGTCTTTGAATTTGGACCAGTCTAAAATGTTGTTGTTTGGTAATGGGTTAAAGATTTTTCTGCAGTTGTCTTTGTTTGATTCGTCGCCATGTCTGCCGTCAATAGAAATAAAAAAGATAGTCTCTTGTGGTTGGCAACCGTCGACATCGATTCTTTATTTGTCACACGGATGTCAATAAATGTGATTCATTTGTGGGAAAAGGAACCATCTAGGAAACTCTTACCGGAGACTACCCGTAATGTCGCAATTTTTAGATTCATAAAACATCGTTTTTATGAGGCGCGTCGTTTCGTTTCCGAACCTAATCGGGCGCGGTCATAAACATTCGGCGGTGGAGAGTCCCACCGCCGAATGTTTTCGATCGCACTTGAATAATTCTGACTGCGTGCGAATCACATTAGGGGTGAATACCTTAAAACATAATTATCAAAAACAGATGGGACCCGGTATAGGCCAACCAGATAGTATTTATCCAAATGACCATTTAGTAAAGTAGAAGAAAAGTTCTACTTTCAGAAAGTATTTATAAAAAAAAAAAAAAAAAAAAAAAACAGAAAAAAGAAAGAAAGGAAGAGAATAGTAACTGTTGAGAGGTTTGCATCCAACATTTTTAGTACGTGGGCCAAGAGGGCTCACCACGCCCCCCCCCCCTTAAGGGCAGTCTGGGAGTGGTATAGAAATGTTCATTGGAACCCTCTGAATAAGAATGAAGATGTTAACAATCGATATCCTGGGATGCACTCGCCATTTTGGATGGCTTTCAAGATGGCCGCCATGAATAAAGACAATTTGACTTAGTATCAAACATCAGCAGCCTAACATTTTTTTTGTGTGGTAAGATAATATTTTAAGGATAATTTTCAACATGGGAACGCATATCTGACATTTTGCACAGTCAATTATCCTTAAAGTATGATCTGCTCTAAAGGGGTGCGTGGTGAGCCATCCTGGCCCCACGGCCTATTAGTAAGACTGGTCACAATTATTGAAATATTGGGGATTTCCTATCGGAACTTTTCAATGTTGTAATCTACACGCTTACCTTACTGGTAAACATATACAGAAAAGAAAGAAATTACTAATAATAACCAAATTCTCCATTTACCTCAAGAGTTTCCATCACATACATATTTTCTTCCATTGATATCAATTATTTTGTCATTTGCAACAACTTTCAAATTGAAGCAATAAAAAAGTTCGACATTTGTGAAAGGTTTTAACCATATTCTCGTTTTCATTTTACCAAAATGTTGCCCATTTTTGGCCTTGAAGAAGGCCAAATTTAGCATGCCATTTTTCTCAGGGCGTGCAGAATCACACCGGCCTTATCTTGTGAAAACGTTGAACGCAGATAGATAGTGTTCTTGCGCGATGAAAAGTAAATCGGAACTAGATTACATCTATACTACTCTATGCAGATTTTGTAAATTTCGACCCATGTACATTACAAAAGAAGTAAATACATACGTTGATAGTAGTAAAGGCATTTAAAATCGTAAAATATTTACAATCAGGAAATCGATTGCAACATATATACTCAGCAAAAGAGCTAACGCATCACTTTTTAAAATTTGATAACTTCTGTATTGTCAATGATTTAGGTTTATAATTTGGCATATGTTTATCCCACAAGATTCTTCACCCATCCAAAATTTATTTCCAAGTTTTCTCTCTTATGTGACCGCGTCATACGAAAAGGGGACCAAAATAGTTTTTCGGCTAGTGTAACAGGTGATCTTTTTCAATCATTTTTGTTTCAATTGATTCTGAAAGTAAGTTTATAGTGGGATTATAATCTAAAAAAACTTGATTCCTTATCAAACGTAACAAGGGCTGTACGCGGACAACCTAGCTCGCATAGACGCACAATGTCAATTTTTCAAGGTCAAGGTCAAATTTTATGATCTTGGTTGAAACTTTTTGGTGGGACATGTCTATGTGTGAAATATCAAGACCGCGTCTCATACAGTTCATAAGATATAGACTGATACTTTTTGTCTGCGTAACTGACGTCGCCGTCGACGCCACCAATGACTCCGACGACACTAGTGATGTAACATTACCTCTGCGGCAATAAATAACGCGCCCACAAAAGAGTTAAAACGGTTGGTTTGCTTTAGGAAGGGTAACTTTTATACACAGGAACTCTTCAGCCAATACAAAAGGTTTGAAAGTCATGCGTAAATTTCCCATTTTAGTCAGATTTCAGACTTTATTAATTTTAGAATTAAGGGTGCCCTTATTAAAAGTTCAATATTGCGGAACAGACTGTAGCATTTGCAATGAAATTTCATTGGCTCCTTATCAAATAATGGTAGTCGGCATGTGCAAATTTTGAATGTATTCTGTATATTCGTTAAAAAGATATTAACAAAGATGTGAGTGATGCGTTAGCAGTTTTGCCGAGTATATTATGCGCTGATCCAGAGGTGGGGTCTGGAGGTCCTGACCCCCTCTAGAATTTGGCGAAAAAAGGGGTTATCAAAATGATTATATGGTATTAAATTTTAATTTGTCATTTCAGTGGGGGGCCGGGGTCATAAAGCCTCCAAATTAGTCCATGACAAGCGGTGATGAAATGATTTTCATTATTTTTTTTATCCCCGTCTCGATCTGCGCATGTGTTGACCCCCCCCCCCCCCCCTGGGAAAAGTCCCTGATTCCGCGCTTGTATATCAATACGCGTAGATCGACTGAAGGCGATGAATCTTCCCGTAAGATCAATTCCGGAAATGTATAGCTCTAAGCACTGGGGTTTTGCTTTGTAATGCTTATATGGGTATGGCAATTTGTCATTCAACCAAATGCATTTTTTAAACACTGAACTTATTGCGGCATATTGTAATCTCTTTCTATGCTAATTTTATATTTAAAGAAACTCGTTCATTGCAAGATTCTATACGATTTTAACTTAAAACTTTAATCCATTACCGGACGGCCAAAATTGTAGGCTTGTCCAATTTCAAAGATGTTGCCGACCACAATTTCAAGTGAATGAAATTCAACATTATTTTGTCTTTCTGGGTGAAAAAACATTGTGGAAAATGAAGAAATTGCTTGTCATAAGCAACTTCTTCATTTCCCACAATGTTTCCCAATGCCTTTTTCTTGTAGGGCATCAAAAGGCGTCGTAATGTGGGAATGGGTTAACCCTTTCCCAAACAAGACCTGGTTTTGATGTAGGCAAAACAAGAAAATGCTGATAATCAATATATATTCTCCTTTTGCCTCAAAATTTTCAATGCTATAACATAGATATTTTCTACTTTTGATACCATTTACTCTTCGTCTGCAATTCCTTTCAAATTGGACTGGTCTAAAATTTTGCCGTTTGGGATTCAACTTTCAAATATTTCTACTTTAGGTAAAGTCATACAAAAGGCTTGAGTGTACTTTAGGAGTCATTAAACTAAATAATTTTTATCTATAAATGTTTTCAACATGTTTATAAGGTCATGAAATAGTGGACAAGATTTAATAATTGCTCTAGAATTGCAAAATATAAACTTCCATATTATTTTGGCATCTGACCAGCCCACATCTCTTGAACTTCCTGTTCATTATCATTATATGTTTTGTTCTCTAGTCACCTTTCAAACCCCCTTTGTAAAGAAGAGTTGATATGTTGCTTTGCCTATGACGTACCAAATGGGTCAAAAGTCTACTTTTTCAGTGCACTTACATAAAATGGACGTTGACTTGTAAATATTGGACGTTAACTTGTACTTTTCAGTCCAGCCAATCAAAATCGACTTTGCATTCAACATCTTAATACATCTTAATATGGTCACACAAACCAATTGTTATACAACTTTCGATTGGTCAGTCTCGTTTTGAAATAAAGTACAAGTTAACGTCCATATTTACAAGTCAACGTCCATTATTTGTAAGTTAACATCCATTTTTAAAAGTTAACTTCCATCGTTTACAAGTTAACTTCCATTATTTACAAGTTAACGTCCATTATTTACAAGTCGACTTGTATTATGGAATTTTGACCCATTTGTTACGCCATCTTTGCCGATGTCTGTCAGTTGACCAGACCTTGTCAAAATGAATACTTAAGCACTATATCTCAAATTTCATGGAGTTGTTGCTTAGGATGATTAGAAGATCCCTTTTGATTTTGATGTTAATACATCAAAGGTAAAGGTTGTTAGCTCACCTGAGCACAAGGTGCTTGAGGTGAGCTATTGTGATTGATCAATGTCCGTCCGTTCACAATTACAAAAAAATCTCCTAAAGTAATGAGGAGAATTCATTTATCCAAATTACATAGATATTATCCTTAGATCATGTTTTTTTTTTTCAAAATACTTCAAAGATCTAAAATCGGGGTCAGAATATGGTAAAAAACTAGGTCACTTGGTCAAATCTTAAAAAATCTTCTCCTAAAGTAATGGGAAGAATTTCATTAAAATTACATTGACATGATCCTTTGGTCATGAATACATTATCAAAATACTTCATTAAACATTTGGAATTGGGTTCTAAAACTAGGTCACTAGGTCAATCTCGTTTTTATACGCCGCCGAAGGTGGTCGTATATTAGCGCGATCTTCTCTGTCTGTCCGTCCATCCGTCCGTCCGTCCATATTTCTTGTGAACGCAACTCCTCCTAAAGTTCTTGTCGGATCTTTACGAAACTTGGTCAATATTATCACCTCAATTGGTAGATGTGCATGAAGGAATTATTCTTCGGTTCAATAATTCTTGCCTGAGTTATGCCCTTTTGATACTTTTTCTTGTGAGCGGCGTATATTGTGACCATGGCACTCTTGTTTGATTTACAAATCACAATATTGGTCCAATTAATGTATAAATTGTCCAGAATATGTATCTTGATAATATCTAGGTCATATAAAAAATAGGTCATGTCAAAAATCTGCATGTGTTCAAATTTGTTTGAAACTTCTTCAAAAAAAATAAAATATTAAAATATTACTCTTGTTATTTTTCGTACACTTTCCAGGCCTTCAGCACTTTCAGCGCTTTGATTACTGCTGAAGTTAAAGAATATTTGAACTTTCTCATACCAATAATCTGCATGTGTTCAAATTCTTCAAGGCTTTCAGCGCTTTGATTAAAATTGATGCGGCCAGCGAACGATAGATTCTGTACAGCCTTTGTATAATTAGTATAGGTGCCGATAAATTTCCTGGCAGAGCATCTCTAGCTATCAGCTCCCATTTTCCTACTTTATTTCAATGACGCGATTAAATTCGTTTTAACATAATTTTGATTAACATTTTTGACATTCATTGATTAGGACGGTAGTAGAATTTCACTTTGACTTAATACGATAGCGATGTAACGAGTGTAACGAAAGAAAGCGCTGGATTATTTTAAGGTAGTCCATCCCTAATGAGATTCGAGCTACATCGCAATTATTCGGGCGACGTCAAAAACATTCGGTGGAGGAGCTTTCCACCGCCGAATGTTTACGAGCGCCCAAATAGGTTCGGATACGTAACGACGACTCTCAAAAAATATGTTTTATGAATCTCAAAATGGCCATATTACGGGTATTCTACCTTAATTATTTCTCTCGTCTTTGAGGTTTAACCCATTACCACATATTTACACCTCTTGACGCTCTCAAAGTTAAATGTTGTAGAAAACATTGTGGGGGAAGCAATTTCTTAATCTCCCACATTGTCTTAAACCCACAAGGTCGAGGAATTTCAAAATTTTATCACATTGGAAATATCGAGTGCAAATTATTTCATTTTGGACAAGCTTAAAAATTTATCGTTTGGTGATGGGTTATCAAGGGAAATCTATCAAGTTATTTGGGAAAATTCGGCGCGTTTTTTGTGTTTTAATTGAAGCATGTTCTGTTCGTTACGCTTCTTTATAAATGCGCACATACAAACAATTTATCCCGTTTATAATATTTTCATCTATTATTCCACATGGCCCTCTCACGTTTACTCGAATTAAAGATCATAATTTCAAGAATATAAACATCCGCAATTGGGTAAATGCTATTTATATATAAATAATATCGTCGCTTTTCAACAAAAAAACCTCGTAACTGCAGCTTGTTTTAAGCTCTAGTTACGAGTTTTAAGTTGAAAATCAGAGATATATGTGACCCGTCACGCTAAAAGGGACCTTATCCGAACTCAAAAAATCCAAATTTTGGTAAACTTATAAGACCCAGCACAGTTCAACCAGGTCCCGTATGTGAAAAATGAACATACAGTAAGATAGGGAAATCTTTCCAAATTTAGAAAATTACATAAAAGTGAAAAGAGTCGGCCCTAGTCTGGCTGCGCGGACTGCGCAGACAGACTAGGGTCGATATTTTTCACACAACCGATAAGGTCCCTTTTAGCGCGACGGGTTAAGCTTGTTCTATTTCACTTTCCACTTATTCTAGCGCTGTCTATGAGAACATAAACACACAAAAAATGGCGAGGTATTATTGTGAAAAACTGGTTATCATATTGGCTTTACTGGGACATTGTAGATCCGAATCTTTACATAACGCAGAACCAGTTTGTACTTCAAGGTTTGATTTTGAAGAAAAGTTATTACAGAAAATGGTGAAAATGGAACATGCTATGGACATAATTAAAGGAGCACGTAACAAAACAACTTGCAGATTTGGAATCAGAGAAAAGTGGACTTCTTCGAGAGTTTACATATCTGAAAGAGTCGGTGAGCAATGATAAAGATAGCGTTATGGGAAAAATCACAAACCTTGAATCAAGGTTTGAAGATTTCTCTGAGAATGTTAACAAAGCAGTTGGGCAAGCCGCTCGTTCTGGAGGATCAAAAGTTATCCAAGGTATGTCAATCTTTTAACCTATAGAATTATTAAGTTACCAATCGAAAAACGTACAAATGCTGTTCATAAAGAATGTAAATTACTTTAAGTTAGACATTTGTTTGTAATTAGGAAAAGTAACTTTTTTTCTTTTTTTTCTTTTCAAATCGCTTTCTCGTTCACTATTTTAATCAACATGCTCCCAGAATTGTTCTGCAGAAAAGGGCAAGCTCTAGACTATATTTGGCAAACCATGAATAAAAATTAGTAAAAAATGTCGTCGCTTTTCAACGAAAATTTCGTAACTGTAGCTTAAAACAAGTTGCAGTTACGAGGTTTTTGTTGAAAAAGCAGCGATATATGCTTCCTTCTGCCCATTGGTAAGTCTGACGTAACGTCAAAAGTTGGAGCTAAAAAACGTAACGCCGAAATGACTTTTAAAACACGCCGACGCTTTTTTAAACGTATCGCTAAAGAACGACGGGCATAAAGTTTCCGTAGTAATTTTGTATCTATAATGTTTCAATAAACATGTGCCTACACTTAAACAACGATTTGCAAGACTTTATTACACATAGGGCCTATAGGCCTACATATATCAAGAAAATATGTTTAATATAGGGTATTTAGTCTACATACATCCATTTTAAACCTTTGCGAGACTTTACAAATCTTCTCGAATAATTACTGTTTTATAATGACATGGCACATCTTTAGCTTTTGTTAAAATGAATTACACAATTCAACTTTTTCCGAACAATCCTTTCAATGGGGGGGAATCACGTGATTGACAATGGTATTGAACACGAAAAAATGGCGACGAAATGACCGCTTCGGCGTTAAAATCCAAACTTTGGAAAGGTATGTATTCAATCTACTTAGCTTCTCAGACAAACCACCTATCCTAAAGTACCCGCTATTGTCTAAGGTTTTCACAGATACCCAACTTGTACCTATCCGTTCGCTGTATTTAGAGAACACTCAAAGAATGTTTTCGAAATTGCAAAAATTTTGGTTGTATGTTAAGCACGTCGCATCATATTTACGGCTTTATTTCTTACCAAAAGAACTCTCTGATCACACCATATATTTCCGAACCATTTTTTATCGATGACATTTCATTCTAGTTCATTTACAAGGTCCGTGTTGTCTTTTTTTAAGCGTATTTACGAAAAAGATATTAAACACACGTACAGTGCTGTAGTGTTTGGCACGCCGAATTCTTTTGAGTGTAATGTTAAGCACGCAACCATTTGCTTGTGTACTAGGGAACCCACGGGTATTGGACAAATCGATTGTTTATTCACGACCCAACCCGATTGAAAACTGGTGTTAACTTACAGTAACATGTGGCAGACATCGTAAGGGGTAATCTTTTATGAACTCGGAAAAAAGGAAATCGGCTATAATTGCTCTAACTAATCACAAACTGAACTGAATAGTGATGTCCTCGTTGCTTAGTTTACGGTTAAAATCAGAATATATCAGAATATTGAAAGTGTTCATTTAATTGGCAAGAAGAAAATATTGTAGAAGATGACCCTTTATTTGTCCCTGTCAGATGTTACTGTCATTTTTTAACACTATTTTTCAGATAATTACATCATAAACGAGGTTTTACAATGATAATATATGTTACTTTCATGCCCAAACAGGTGGATTGTTCACTACCTATATATATCATATTTTGATAAAACGGTTACCTTTTTAACTGCTGTTAACATATACCTTTACAATTTACTCTTTTTTTGTAAATGACTCGAAAGAAGTATCGGCTTTCATTACACAAGCCAACAGTCTGGAATCAAAAGGAAGCACGCAACGCCTTCAAAATCGGAAACTCAGATAAAAAGTCATTATAAATCTCCATAATTGTACCGAGCTTCACCTTGTAAATCACCGTTATATAGTGCTTCACCATTAAAGAAACGTTTAAAAAGGTCCAGGCAAGAACCCAGTTAATATACTGTTCAGAACCAGGTGAAATCAATCCCTTTCATTTGAATTTACATTTATATTCTAAAGACAACATTATAATTTCAGGTGCAGGAAACATGATCCTGAAAGGAAATACAAATGCAGTATAAATTTGTGAAAATTCGTTCCTCCTAGCTTGTGTCCTGTGATTACATCAGAGGGATCACAGAGGGGGGTTCAGACATGACATGCCACATGTGTTCTTTTACGACAAATTACAGACACATCAGGAAAGACCCTTAATTTCGATGAAGGTAGAAGAATGTATGTGTGTGACTGTGGTAAAACTCTAATTTACAGGTCCTATCTCCATTGCCACAAGAAGAATTTCAAGAGATCTACTGGTAAAAGAGATAAGACGACTTTCTCAAAAGGATGGGTTGCAAGAATGGATCAAGAATTAGATTTTCGTTTAATTCTGTAGATTTATTGGGTTACAATTGTTACATACTATATTTAATTTACTTGTGTAAAAATCTGATTTGGGCTTATTTTTGGAGTTGTTCCAAAGAAATAATAACAATTAATACAAAAATAAAGGATGTAGAGATGATTTCGTAAATTCAGTACTTCAAAAAGAAAAAGCAAAATCCGAGATTGGCAGAATAACGAATACAGAAATTCAAAAAACTGATATATGATAAATGGCTCGTAAAAATAGCATGTCCTTGGTCTATTGAAAGGAAATGTAAAATTTCATTTTGATATGATCGATACAGAAAAAGTGATTTAACTTCAAAGTAAACAATTTGCTTCACATTTCATTTTACCCCACCCACTTTGTCAACCATTATTTCTAATTTTTAGATTTTTAACACATACAATATAAGATACTATGTAACAGGTATGTAACACATCGTAAACTAGGCAACGAGGACATCACATTTCAGTTCAGAATCATTTTGTTTGCACACATTTGTCATGGAAAATTATATATAACAAGATATTTGATTAGTTAGAGCAATAATATTATAGCCGATTTCGTTTTTCCCAAGTTAATTAAAGATAACCCGTTACGATGTCTGTCATATGTTTGAAATTTCCGGATTCCAATCGGGTTCGGTCGTGAATAAACAACCAATTTGTCCAGTATCCTTGGCTTCCCTAGTACACAAGCAAATGGTTGCGTGCTTAACATTACACTCAAAAGAATTCGGCGTGCCAAACACTACAGCACTGTACGTGTGTTTAACATCTTTTTCGTAAATACGCTTAAAAAAGACAACACGGACCTTGTAAATGAACTAGAATGAAATGTCATCGATAAAAAATGGTCCGGAAATATATGGTGTGATCAGAGAGTTCTTTTGGTAAGAAATAAAGCTGTAAATATGATGCGACGTGCTTAACATACAACCAAAATTTTTGCAATTTCGAAAACATTCTTTGAGTGTTCTCTAAATACAGCGAACGGATAGGTACAAGTTGGGTATCTGTGAAAACCTTAGACAATAGCGGGTACTTTAGGATAGGTGGTTTGTCTGAGAAGCTAAGTAGATTGAATACATACCTTTCCAAAGTTTGGATTTTCACGCCGAAGCGGTCATTTCGTCGCCATTTTTTCGTGTTCAATACCATTGTCAATCACGTGATTCTCCCCATTGCCTTTAATTATATTTCCTTGCACTAACATAGTCCGTGTACTATTTTCATATTTTCGACAATTTTCAGACTGAAATAATGCATTTTAGAGATGCGAGAAAGGTTAAGAACGCAAGCCTTTGCAGTCGCGTAGTTAGAAAATTATCCCCACCGACTTTCAAATGAATATTCATTTATATTTGCATTTTTTCTATTTGTCAAATGTAGATTAGACTCGTTTGTGGAGAACAAAAAAAAAACCCGAATCTGTGGGGAAAACACAATATACCATTACACGACGGCTTTATGTTGACGTTTTGCACGCGTGAACGTTATCTAGCGCGACATGGGACATTTGTGTAGACAAAGGAAAAATTCGATTACTACGGCATTTTTCAATCGATTTTGAAAAGAGGAACATTTTTTAAAACTTAAGAAAAAAAACTATTTTTTCTATTTCTATGAAAATATGTTCAACCGTTGTTTGCATCAGTGAAGAGAAAAATCAATTCATTTTGAACTGACGTTATTTGGCCGTCAGGGGACATTTCTGTAGACAAAGCATTTTTTGAAAAATTTCTTTGTAAAAACATTTAACAAACTATAATGGATGAATTAGTGAATAAAGCTAAAAAACTATTTTTTCTGTGTTTCTTTCTTTTAAAAACGTTGAGAAATAAAAAAAAAGATATTGACCTTTAAAAAATACAGATTTATTTTTTTCGCCATTTTTTACAAATCTCTACACATTTTTTCATTTACTTATTATAGAAAATATTGCATTTATTATTGCATTAGATCGTTCTTATTTCGATATGTTACACTCTGACACCAAGTGAAAATTTTGTACAAAAATTGTTACATTTTGATCATTCACTTTTTCATATTGCATTTTTAATTTCAACTTTAAAAATTCAGTGTTACATCTCTACATCGCTTTTTTGGTCGAAGTTTTATGTTTAAGGACAGATCCTCCATTTATTTCCCACGGTAAGAATTTTTTTATTTTTTCTGTACTGATATTTAAATATATGAGAAGTAAAAAAATGACTTAAAAACTATAGGTCACCAAGCGAATTAAAAAGTTATTGGATTTCAAGGGAGACTACTCTTGTCAAAAATTGCAAAAACGAGGTGTCACTTAAATACCCACAAAAAAGGTGTTCGAAATGACTAGGAGTACATAAAAAAGTCTTTATTGTGCTCAATATGTTTTATTCTGTCTAAATGAGTATCAATTTGGGAAAATTTAGTGATGATTTTGAAATTTTTAGTAAAACTTTCTTTCAAAAGTAGCTGAAATTGCTCTTTTTTCGCAACGTTTCTGATAATAAAAAATATTCCAGCGGTAAGAATTTTTTCTTTTTTGGTATAGACATAGTGCTTGGTCATACCTACAAAAACAAAAAAAGAAAAATATATCAAACCAAGCGTTTTTCTTAGTTATAAGTAAAATTTGGTTTACTTTTTGCATCTCTGTCCGAATTTTTTTCACTACTTTTATCCATTTTCTTCCTTATTACTATCTTTAGATAATAAAAAGTGTAATCTTTTGTGTCCACCTGAAGCGGACTAACTCATAAAGACACCACTTTGCTTTTGTTGCTCCGTTTCCTATCGCTAACGCCACATGTTGAACGCGTAACAGAAAGCGAAATGTACCATCCGAGTACTATTACACTTTAATTGACCAAACAGAGAAAATTGAAATAACCGAAAAGGGTCTTGTCATTTATCAACCAAACATTAACTAAATGTAAGAAATACATTTGCTGAAAAGGGCCAATTACTGAAACAGCTTTATTTCGTTATTTAGGATATGCGCAGTAAGTTGCGCAGTAACAATTGGAGGATCTGTCCTTAAAATAGTAATACCGGAAAATTTGTACGCCAAAAAGGAAATAAAGTTGCACGTCTCGAAGGCATTTTTGTCATCTTCAAAATGACATATAATATAAGATACTAAAACTATAAGCAGAATGAGAAATTAAGTGCTTTAACCTCGCCACAACGCTAAAAATCAAATTAACTCCAACTTTAGACGTTACGTTACTGCTTTTTTTCTAGATGAACCAGTCGTCTTCTCAGTAACTGGGAGAAAGTCAGCTCTAAAGGACACCGTCGCCATATTCACAAGAGTCCTGATTAACGAGGGAAATGCCTACGACGTTGATACTGGGAAATTCACATGCACTGTGGACGGAATATACTCGTTTTCCTTCACCATCAGATCAAGTTCTCGCGGATATACGTATTGCCATATTCGTAAAAACGGATCAGGATTGACCTATGCAATATCAGAAGGCATGGACGATCTTGGGTCTATAACAGTACATGTTAAGCTCATTAAGGGCGACGTTATTGATGTTGGAGGTTGTACCAATTGGCAAAATAATGAGGGCGATCCTACAAGCTTCTCTGGCTACTTAATGCACAAGTTAGGGAATTAACGTATGTCAATGGAAGATTAATTCAGAGAAGTAATTCGTCGCTTTTCAACGAAAACCTCGTTACTGCAGCTTAAGATAAGCAGCAGTTACGATGTTTTCGTTGAAAAGCAGAGAATTGCTGTATGATAATTTCAGACTACACACATACTTTTCGAAAAATCTAAGCGGCCATTGTTTCTGTCAGAGATGACATAATACATTACTTCAAATATATAATGAAACATGTATTCAAAAGTTTATATTAATTGAATTGTTTCGTCTCATATTCCACATTAATTATAGGCTAACAAGACAATCAATTGCACAAAAACGGAAGTGTGTGCATGCTTTTAGGTTGATTAGTCATGCTGTGATGAATATAACCATGTTCATGTGATGAAAATTCCAAGACCTACACCTGTGGAAGGTGACTTGACATTATAAAAATGGGGCCTTGGTGAAAAATCAGATACACATTCTGCATAAATCCAGCGTGCAAGAATTATTCTTATTTCGACAGAAGAAAGGCTAATTCACTATGAAAATACGTGACTATCTAAATTTAGCAAATGGCGATCACTCAAACTAGGGACGTAGCCAGAGGAAAAAGAATAATTATATAATTGTACACAAAGAACATTGCAGCCAGAGGGACGCTAGGGTCATCGATTCAACCCTTTTCTTTACATTAACATCTTTTGAACTCTTTCACAAGAAAATAATTGGGAAAACATCGTGGAAAATGAGGAAATTGCTTGTGATAAGCATTTTCTTCATTTCCCACAATGTTTGTTTTACCCAGAGAGGCCAAAAAAAAAGAAAACATTTGGATGAATTGAAATTGCTGTCTGCAGCGTCTTTGAATTTGGACTAGTTTAAAATATTGTCATTTGATAATGATTTTAAAGTGTAAAATAAGTAAAATGTATAGCGTTTATGATCAAAACTTTTTTTTTATTCTTTCCGACAAATGTATTTTTCGATTATTGCCAATTTACCCAAATGAGCCTGATTCAGTACGCCTGTATACGACCCTGAAAATCCGAATTGTGTCATATTCTTCATTTCGATTTCCACGTTCGCGGGTTGGATATTTTGCTAATTGGTTTTGACAATGGCAATGAATTTTGTGCTAAAAATAGACTGGGTTTACCGTTATGGTTTAGTAAACCGTCCGTATTGTTATAAAATCTTGTAACTACGGCTTGAATCAAGCCGTATTTGCGAGATTTTATAACATCACCTACGAAATAGCATTGTTTGACCGAAATTACGTAACTGTTTACACGATAAAATCGGTTCTTACAACATAGGCCAGTATATAGTTATTTTCCGAAAATGATGTCATTTTGGGGTTCACACATACCAATGTTGATAAAAAAATATGTATATAAAGAATTTGTGGTTGTTTAAAATTTGTCATAACTTCAACTTCCACTCAGAATTCGCGGTTTCTGCAAATTTCGAAATAGGGGCACTTGTTTTTTGTATTATAGCCGCCAAAGGTCCCGTTTATAAAAGATTACTTCTATGCGGACTGGTATTCAAATGGCCACTCAAGTTAGGGAATTCAGAGATTTATCAATCAAACAGAAAATAATAAGCGTTTAAGAAGATGCAAAAAATCAAAGTTACATGTAAGACGTTTTGAGTAATAGGGTCGTATACAAGGACGGATCCATGCTTTTTTCCAGGGGGTCGAAGCCCTCCAGGATTTTTCCAGGGGGGCCTAAGCCCAAATGATGGCTTTAAATGTGTTAAATATGTAACAATATACTAACGTTATATAGTCAAAATTTGATTTTCGGCCAATGCCAGGGGGTAGAGACCCCCCCCCCCCCCGACTTCCCCTCTAGATCCGCCAATGATATACACAGATGGGCCCTGTACGTCAGACGTACCAAATGCGATCGTATAATTTTTTGAAGTGTTGAATTTGGACGAAGAGGTTAACTTGCGAAAAGTATCCGTCCTTCCCCCGATGACAAAAATGTTGTTATTCAAACGAAGATCAGCATCGGAATGTGTTAAGAACCAAGTGTTCTCTGTGACCATAAAATGTCAGCATCGTCGGTGTAATTGCAAAACCTCGTAACTCCAGCTTTATAAGCTGGAGTTACGAGATTTTGCAATAACACCGACGACACACAGTTCCATTTGAAAAGGCATTGTCAATTTCTATAGAAAATTGTTCTATAATTAAGTCCCAATTGCATGAAGAAATTTCAGGAAGAAAGCCGTGAATATCAAAGAAGGAATTACAATGTACATTTTCTAACGAAAAATTCCTACAATTTGTTAGGAAAACTTGTTTAAATGTCACTTTTTAGAGATCTATCGAAAATCATCAGGAATTTACTAGCTTGGGTTGATCTTTTAAAAATAAGCTTTAAAAATGTTATTGACGCTTCTAAAATGGTAGTCAACTTTTTTTCGTCAGCTGATTTTTAAAAGATCTGCCACGTCCATCTAATCCATGATGTGTCAACCCATTTTTTGCTTCAAACCCTTTTCAATCGTCGATCGCTTATTAACATAATTATTGAAGGTCTCCAGCATTTGCTGTGTCACGCGAATCCCAGCCGTGCAGAAAATCTGTATGGAGAGTAAAGAAAATTTAAACACTGTTGTCGCTTTTCAACAAAAACCTTGTAACTGCAGCTTGTTTTAAGCTGCAGTTACGAGGTTTTTATTGAAATAAGCTATTATTAGAAAACAATACAAATGTGGTTCCAGTTTGGTTTATTTAACTTCGGTTATTCATACAAAATGGTGAATCGGGATTAGTCTGCAGGTAGAAACTCCCCCTTGCTTTAGACTGTGACGCGTTGATTCCCATAGAAGGACACGCGTTACTGCCACACGTGTTACACTGGCCCGCCTCGAACTGTTTCCACGTGCTGCACGGGATTGCCTGGAACTGGCACGTGTCATCCAAAACGGACTCGATGAAGTACCAAGCTGCCCGGTCGTGTGCGCATGACACTGAGTCAAATGCCTCTGAAAAAAGGAGAAAATGCTGTTTTGCAACAAAATCCTCGTAAATACAGTTTGTATTTAGCTGCAGTTACGAGGTTTTTGTTGAGAAGCGACGAAAAGATGAATCGGTTCTAGAAATAGGAGCCGTATGGAGAAACATCGATCTTGTGCCGTTTTCATTAACTTTTTTAAAATGGTTTTAAAAGTTTAGCGTAACTCATTTGATAGCTGCTGCAGGTGGCAACATTGATATTATAGTCTGTAAATATTGACCTGAACCCGATGAATATGCATTGAGTATTTGTGATACAGAATAACCAATACTTGCCTGCAATCCTCACTGTCGAGCAGAGTCGATAGTTTCTATAAGCATTGTGACTTGGTATTCAGCACATGTTTCTCGTGTCAATATTATGTTAGAGAGTGATTATTTGGCATTGAAATTACTCATTGCATATTCCACAGGTTCAGGTCAATATTTACGGAGTATACTTAGAATGAAATATATAAATATTCAAGGCTGGATCCAACATTTTTCCAGTGGGTCCAAGCCTATATTTGATGACTTTAAATGTGTTGGATATGTAACGTTATGACGTAACGTCAAAAGTTGCGGACCAACGTTGTAACACGCATATCGACCGTTTTCCGACGTTAACGTTACGCGAAGGTGTAAAGAAAGTTATAGCTTTCCCCAAAACATGAGAAATGACAAATTTTCAATGTTGGCCAAAAGAAAACATTTTCACAATAATACCAATACATGCATACATGAAAATAGCACCGTACAAAATTAATAATCTCAACTATCAATAAATAAACAACAGAATTATTTCGTAAGTATTGAAAAATCAAGCTCTAATGAATATTGAAAGTGAATATTTTACACCTGTAGGAGAAATGGAGCCGTTTCATACGCTAAATATAACTTGTCAAGTATGCATATTTTTGTTATTAAGATATTTCTACTTGCGCAAATGTAAAAAAAAAAAATAAATAAAAATAAATAAACAAATAAAAAATAAAAAAAATGTGAAAATACTTACTAAATAATAGTCCTCAAGTTTACTCGTTAGCAGACAAAAGATAGAATATTCTTTTAAATGGGGTCTACAACAAATGCATTATATGTAGGAAAATGAAACTCCGAGACTAAATGCTGCAACATATTAGATGAAATCAATGAAATGCTTTACTTAAAAAAATGTCTTCTATTATCTCAACGTTTTCTTATGCCTTGGTCAATGCTTTTCTTTCTTTTTTCAGTTACGGGTCTCAAATTTCAACCCTAAGTTGCGTAGACCACAAATAGCAAGATAGTCAAACAAACAACGATAAAACAAGTGGATCTAGAGCATCGATACATGATCGTAAAACGCCATGAATAGTTCTTCACAAATCAGCATGACGTCAAATCGTCAGAAACGCGTTTTTGTGACATTTTTAAGACGCTACATCACACTCTATATCTTCGCTAGTTGAAGAGATATTTACAAATGCATTTATTTTTGTCAAATTTTGTCCGAGATGTATGTCGAAAACCAATTCAAATTCAAAATATTTTGATTATCTTAGAAAAAACCTATATATGAAAAAATCACCCTTGTATTTGGGACCGTTTTAGTGAAAATGTGACATTTTTAAGACGCTACAAACACAATGAAATAATGATTTTCTTCAACTCCAATCAAGACAAAAAATTAACTACAAAAACTAGAGCTCAGATGTATGTCCCAAAATTTTTTATATTGATTTCTAATCGCTATTGGAAAAATGAATTAGATTTAAAAATTAGACATACCGAAAAAATGACGTTTTTTTTAACAGCGTGACGCTACTTATCTCTTTCTTTCCATTTCTCCATAGTTTGTTTACACCATCCATCTGTCGTAAGATTTACGCTATATCGTCTGTGACATCTCTGACGTAATTTGCCAAAGTTTGTGCGCTTTAAAAAGTCTTACTTTTTATTCTATTGGGATTCTCGCGAGTTTGTTTGGTAATTTCTGTTACACGTGACGACGTCATTTTCTGCGTCAGAGTTTATTTATTTTGTTTATCAAATTGTCTGTATTCAAGCAATGTTGGAATTCGACATATTAATAAATTACAATTCATTATCTTTTATATGAGACCAAATACATGTGTGTTTCTCAAATAAAAATAACAAACATGCGGTTTTAAACAGAAGTGCATAGCCAATTTTGGCTTGGTCCGCAACTTTTGACGTTACGTCTATACTAGCGTTATATAGTCAAATTTTGATTTCCGGCCAATGCCAGCATGGGTTCATTCATTGCCATGACAACCCTCTAAATCTTGTCATTTGGGGAAAAGTTATAATTACCTGTGAATTGCCCAGTGAGAAGTTCTTCTATAGTTGTTTTTACTGGGGGTGGACACCCGGGCTGTACTGCTCCGCCGTTAGGGTAGAAATCTTGGTGACCAAGTGCTTCAAGTGTTCCAAAACCTTAAAGAAAAAATATATAAAAGTGTCTGTTAACTGTCACCTTAAAGTTATAATTAGCGGTGAATTGTCCAGTGAAAAGTTTTTCAATGGTTGTTTTTACTGGGGATGGACACCCGGGCTGAACTGCTCCACAGTTAGGGTAAAACTCTTGATGACCCAGGGCTTCAAGTGTTCCAAAACCTAGACATTATAACAAAATATCTGTGAACAGTTACTTTAAAGTTTTAATTACCGGCGAATTGCCCAGTCTACAAGTTCTTCAATGGCTGTTTTACCGGGGGCAGACACCCGGGTTGTACTGCTCTACCGTTAGGGTAGAAATCTAGGTGACGAAGTGCTGCAAGTGTCCCAAAAACCTAGAAATATAACGTTATATTTATTCATGTATATTAGCAAGTGGATCTATTTGGTTGTACACAATCTTCATATTCATATACATGTACATACATATGTAGAAGATGAAATATAACCCGTCACGCTAAAAGGGACTGTCGGACCGTATTTGGTACAAAAACGAATATGGTACATTTGTACCATATTCGACCGAATATGGTACATTTGTACCATATTCGGACCTAATACGGTACAATTTTCGACCGAATATGGTACAAACATTGTACCATATTCGGTTGGAATAAATTTTTCTATGCTGGCCAAAACGTATTTGGTACATACCAAAAAAAACTCATAAAATGAAAACGGCCTACGTATATGGTACATAAATTATGTATTTCTTTATAAATGAAATAGTCTGCCGATGTGTAAACTTTTTTCAAACTCATCATCGTCGTCGTCGTCGTCGTCAGCGTCAGCAGTAACAGAAACAGCTAACCTTACCACACTTTACACGGATTTTGCTGGTTGTGTAACTGTTTCGCCGGCTAGCTCAGTCGGCACGCAGGCGGCCTGGGTTCGATTCCCGGGCGGGCCAGATACTTTCGTGGAGATTAGTCACGGAATGATTTCCACGCACGGCCACCAATCCCACTCCTTCATTGCAAAATGCTATGAGTGAAATCTCAGAAGAGGGACTTCCGGCTATGAAGAAAGGGGACCCATTTTTCATTACGATTATGATGATGGTGATGGTGATGGTGATGGTGATGATGATGATGATGATGATGATGATGATGATGATGATGATGATGATGATGATGATGATGATGATGATGATGATGATGATGATGATGATGATGATGATGATGACGGTAATTTTGATCGTTGTCATCATCATCAAAACTTTTGTCATCATCATGAAGATGATGATGATAATGGCGTTAATGGTGACGATGATGATGTAATTGATGATGATGACAATGGTGATGATGATTGGGGTTTGATGATTGTGATGATAATAACTGCGATGTTTATCGGCCGATGATAATGATTATAATGATGATGATGAAAACGTTTTTATCATGTTGACGCCAATAATTACAGGCCGCCGATGATGGTGATTATGATGATGATGATGATGATGATGATGATGATGATGATGATGATGATGATGATGATGATGATGATGATGATTATTATTATTATTTTCATGATGGTATTGATGACGTTGAAGCAAATAGTAGTTATGATGATGATGATGATGATGATGATGATGATGATGATGATGATGATGATGATGATGATGATGATGATGATGATGATGATGATGATGATGATGATGATGATGATGATGATGATGAGTGCGTACCATATTCGGAACGAATGTGGTACATTTTCATCCGAATATGGTACAAGTTTGTACCATATTTGGTCAGGCATTTTACTCCAAAACTGCAGATACGTATATGGTACAATTAGACAGTTGTACCATATTCGGCCGAATATGGTACAAATTTGTACCATATTCGTTTTTGTACCAAATACGGTCCGACAAGGGACTTTATCAGGAGTAAAAAAAAACACAATTTTGTCAGACTCAGCACAGGTCAACCAGATACTGTATACCATAAATGAACATAGATCTAGTAAGATTGGGAAAACATTCCACATTTAGAAAATTAAATACAAGTGAAAAATGTCGGCCCTAGTCTGGCTTCACGAACTGCGCAGACTGATTAGGGTCGATATTTTTCACACTTCCTATAAGGTCCCTTTTAGCGTGATGGGTCACAGATGAATCTGTCATTGCCCGATTCGTCAAATATCTCCATTACAATACCAGATGTTGATACTCTTTATAGAAAACGCTTGTGAAAACGCTCATACAAATGAGGCATTTTCTCATTTTGCCTCAATATTTTATTGCTATAGACTCAACAGATCATTTATTTAATGTCTATATATCCTTAGATAACAGACATTACTTGCGAATCCACCTTCAACTAACCTAATCCCAATATAAAAAACAACGTCGAATTCTGATAATTCCGTGACGAAGTATGTATATCGTCGATTTTCTTCGAAAACCTGTAACTGCAGCTTATTTTAAGCCGCAGTTACGAGGTTTTCGATGAAAAGCAGCGATGCGCATGTTATAACGGGTAGCGTTCCTGAAATTTAACTTGTAACATTTTACCTGCATTTTGTAGAGGCGCGCCATCACTGTGTATGACGTCAACAAATATGGCGTCGGTAGGGTCTAATCTGACCACTGGGTCCGTCTTGGAAAACATCGGACCAGCAGGGTCCAGTCCTGTAAACAAAAGTATCTATCTATAGTCTGATTCTGATAGTATGACACTTGTTTACGCAGTTTACTTTTGTAAATAACACAATATTGAACTCAAAATTACTGAAATTTTGCAGAAATTTAGTTGTTAGAATCTTGCAGGTGTCTCACACCTGCAAGATTCGAACCATTACGTGCAAAATTGTGTTGACAATTAAGAATGTCCTTATTTGTTTACACCAATGATCATGTGCCACAATATTGTGACTGGACTATAATCAATAGCTTTTTCGTGTTACGACGCCTTTTTAACTTTGATTTCGATTCATAGGTACTCTTGAAAATATGATGTATCTTATTTCGTAATTGTTTATGTTTGATTTTAGAAAAAAATCTTAAATATCAAATTTGTGATTATAATATGCAGACTATAGGCATACATTATTGATGCTTGATGATAATTACAATATGTATTATGTTATAAAAGTAGGAATAGAAATTCACAAGGTTTAAAACACAATTTCTGTAATATATCATGCACAATATTGGGATAAAAGGAGAAAATTCTGGTTGCTGGCATTTCATACTTTTACACAAATGCAGTATTTAACTTTAAATAAATAAGTAAATAAAAATGGAAATTCTTTGGAAAAAGGCTAAACATTATCCAAACCAATCACATACCAGTTATGCGAGCAATTCCAGGAATGCGTCTCCCAATATACCCAGCTATGTGAGCGCCAAGGCTGTGTCCAATGATGTGTATGTTGCCTAGATCGAGCCCGAACTTGTGGATCAAAGTCTCCAACAATTGTGCCACCACTGCGCCGGTCACTCGGGTGTTAGCAACGGCTTTTGGGTAAAACTCCTTAGCCCCATCCGACCAGTCAATTCCGATAACGTTGTAATCGTGCTTAAAAATAAAGTATTCCATCCATTGTTATCTGTCAAACACTTTATGCAAATTCGGTTGTAAACCGTGGCAACATAAATTGACGAGGGTATCCTATTACTGGTCAATTTCCGTTGCCACTGATGATGCCTGGAAATTGACGAAGGAAGTCGGATTTTAGATTCCATATACCATCGACAATTTCCATTGTCACGGATGTTACCGAACTTGTACGAAGTCGCATTTAAGAATTATATCATTCCATTCATCATTAACTGTCAAAATTTTATGTTATTACGGATGTCATCCGTGGCAACAGAATTTGACGATGATATTCGTCTTCAATTTCCGTTGTTACTGATGATGTCAGGAAATTAAGGAAGGAAGCCGGATTTTAGATTATTGATACCATCGTCAATATCCATTGCCACGGATGACTCGCGAAGTATCACGTCGTGTACCGAAAGGATTGCAACCCATCATTAACTACAAACCCCTTCGTGCATCCTCGAGTGTCATCCGTGGTAACATTGGCACATTCATCGTCCATTTCTGTTGCTACTGATGATATCCGGACAGACTTAAGAAGCTAGATTTTACATTCCGAATATCATCGTCAATTTCCAAAGGCACGGATGACTCACGAAGTTTCATAATGTCTATCTTTAGAATTGCAACCCATCATTTACTACAAACCCCTGTGTGTATCTTCGAGTGTCATCCATGGCAACGGAAATTGATGAGGATATCCATCGTCATATTCCGTTGTCACGGATGATGCCCGGAAATTGACGGAAGAATCCGGATTTTAGATTTCGGATATCGTCGTGAATTTCCATTGCCACGGATGACTCTCGAAATAGCACGAAGTGTTTAGTATCTAATAATGGGATGTAATCTTTAAAGGTAAATTGCTGCTGGTGCAGACATTTGAGTCGGAATCTGCTCTTATGGCATTTTAGAACAACACGGATTTAGAACAAGATCCATGTTGTTCAGTTATAGCTTCTACGTGACTTGTAGGAAGGAACTTCAATAGAAAAATCAGACGAGTCTCGTAATATTTAGTCTGAAATGCCACTTATATGCGCCCTTTTCCGGATCCAGGCTTTTTTCAATTGCTTTGACCAATTGGGAGGAAAGAATGTAGAATGTTCTAATTTGAAAACTTCTGTAGATTACGCAAATAATATACGTGTATTCACTGTATTGTCATATTGATATAATAGCATGAAAAGTATTGAGAGAAATGAGCTATTGCTTATTTCAAACATTTTCTTCTTTTCTCCCAATGTTTTCATAAGCCTATATAAAAGGCATATATCTATAAACCAGTTCGTGTTAAGGAAAAGCTGAAGATGTATTGTCCGTTTCCGATATTGCACATATTTACAAAAAGTCACCTAAATAATCTATCGAAATTACATAATACATAAATTGACTTGCATCATTTTGCATGCGTTGGTTAGGACAAATGCCTGCAAATTGTTTTGAAAATTTATAACGCGACTTCCCTTTGTTCACATTACATTTTACAAGAAAAATGGTAAAATCAAACTTTTATTGTAGTTGGGCTGACTGCAGACAACTAAGACGGGTAGAACAATTGAATTTATTCTGATAATGCCTGACCGTTTGTCGTTTAGGGAAGGATCAACGGAAGGACTCACCTTCTGTATGAAAGCCAGATATAAATTGGCAACATTCGGAGCCACCTCTTTACTACTTGATGAACCCGTGTATAAGAACTTTGGTTGAGCATGAACATGGCTTCAGATAATGGGGATATTTGGCATTCAAAATGTAATATTTCAATTATTGTTTATCAAATCCTCTGTACCGGGTACTCATTGGAATCGTCTCACTGAGACGTTTTCAATGAGTACCCACAACATAGGATTAGGATTTGAAATAAGAAATTTATAATGCCTCCCCCTCTCCGTCTTATCTATTGTTATGTGTGTCAAACTTGAACTGGTATAACATGTTGTTTTTTAGGAAAGGATTAACTGAGGGCTCACCTTCTGTAGGAAAGCCAGAGATAGGTTGGCCACATTCGGGGCCACCTCTTTACTACTCATGAACCCATGTATCAGAACTTTGGTTGGGCGTGAGGGGTCAAAGTTCGAATCCGAGATCGAATCAGACACTTGAAAATCTAACTCCTGTCCCACGTAGCGATTCTTCTGTGTCCACAGAAAAGCTCTAGTCTAAAGTAAAAAATATATACACAAATGATAAGGATTTTGATTCACTGAGGCTAAATGCCGTTTCAACTGCCATGATCATATGATGGCGGCTGGAGCACCTAACGTGGATACCTGGTATTTTTCTCACCGGTGCCACTATAATATCCAAAACAAGCCTCCAGCTGCTCTCTTACATAGATGATTCATACCCATTGGTGGGAGAAAGTGAAAAAATGGATACAAGTCGAGTCTGGGTTCGAACTCGCAACCCCTGAATTGACAGTTTACGACTTTACCGACTGAACTTTCAGGGCTTGAGGTGGTAATACGGTAGTCTGAAATGCTACACGGGACTCTTTTCCAGGCCACGGTTTCTCAAAAAAACTTATTAATAAGTACATTCTCATGCTCAAATCTGAGCACCGTGCTCAAATCGCACGAAATCCTCGTGAACTTCAATCGAATACCCTTCAACGTTGGAGAGTATCTCTTTGAAGTTGAGCATGTTCTCATGAGAATATACTTAGTTTTTTTTCGAGAAACCGGGGCCATATTACCAGATCCAGGCTCACAAAACCGCTCTCAAAAACTGTAGCTTCGATTTATCCATCATTGAAGTCAACTTTGATAAAAACATAAAAAACGCACAGGCCTACGTGTATAAAACTTATAGACCAGCAACATTAGCCCGGGACATCTGCATATGCAATGACCCCAGTTCGGCAATGTTTTGTTGAGACGCTCACCTAACGGATTTTGCACGCGAAATTTAAGTTTTCCGGGGTTGATTTTCGTGGAATATGTATAATAAAAGTTATTGATATTTTCTATTTTTCTCGACGTTTACTTAGGTCGTCTTCGTCAGAGATTCAAAAGCAGGTCTACTTAGGGAAATGGTCCAAGGTTGGCACTTCGATGCTTTTCTACGAAAACCTAGTATCTGCAGCTTGTTCTAAGCTGCAGATACGAGGTTTTTGTTGAAAAGCGACGACTTACGTTTACGTCTTTTGGTGACCCGGGGAGTTCCCCGTACGAGTTATCGAAAGGATGGTCAATGCTGAAACAGCCAACCGCATCGTAGCACACCTTCGAATCGCCGAAGAAGAAGCCTGAAATGTGAACCGACTAGCATGAATGAGTGCAAACATGGTGGTGAATCGCGTGACACAATAATTTCAGAAAATCGTCAACTATTCTGTAAAAAAACATGACAGATTTGAAAAAAAAAAGTTTAGAGCAGAGAAGAGGGGTGAGAGCCGGGTATGTTCTGAATTAGGTGGAACTTTAAACAGATTTTGGTTGGTCGACAATAACTTTTGATCAGATGCTATTTTTTTCATTTATTCATTTTTTTCGTATTTAGCATACCCCTAACGTTTTTTCCGCATTCACTGCTTCAAACCAATTACAAATGGTAATGATATATGAACATACTTATTGAAAAATATGGATAATGAAGTGTCGAATCATTCTCCGCCGTGATGAAGTTGTCTCAAGCTGGTGTCAAAAAGCCCCGGTTTTGATGTCACGTGAGAAGAAAGCATCGAAAAACAATTGAAGGGAAATAAAAATGTGCTTGTAATCTCTAAAAACTTTCTTATATTAAATGAAATTTGCACATTTTCCAACCTGCGCGACTTTTTGTTTTGTCATCAGCTGCAGCTTTCAAATTATAGCAGTTTGATACTCTATAGCCTTTAACCCGCAATTGCAATTAGGATTCAAATAGTTGCTGCAAAAACTTGTTTTTACATGTGAAAATGACAACATTTGATAAGGTCTGAAAAGGCGTTATCGTCCGATAAAAAACACACAACACTTGCTGAAAAGATAAGCATGACGTTGATTGATCACTGATTCTACGATAAAGTGCTTATTTTGATAAAACCGCTGTCCTTGTGCATGCATTTTAATGTTCAGGCATCGAGGCGAACATTTATCGCTTTTCTGTTGACCCTGGCATCGTATCGAGCTATTGAACCTGAAACACTTTGCTGAATATGAAAATTGAATGTTGGGCACAGCACAAAGCATGCCGGATTATACAACAATTTGCTCGTCCTAACACCATAATTATGTCTTATTTCAAAGCCGATTTTCAATTATGTTTGTAAGCATTTGGCACGCCGATAGGTTTGTTTTCCAACAGGACTTAAAATCATCCAAACAGTGAGAGACTTAAGCAATTATTTGAACAAAATACTCAAAAGAGCGTTGTCATCAAATACGTTAAACAGATATAGATGATACTGGAAAGTGTAATAGCAACGAAACAGTAACATAATATTATTATTGACAGAAATATAGTTGTAAATGCGAAAAAGCTTAAGAAAAATTGTTACTCTGCTTAAGCTGAATTAGATTTAAAAAATATGTGTGTGAAAACATATCTTTAAAAAATATAAAAAAAATATCATCAGTAAAACTTTATTCCGAAGAAAAAAATCCATTATAATTTCATTATAGATATGCCAGTGGTGTAAAAACACTCCCTTACAACCTAAAATGGGTAGCATATTGAATTTTATTGCCATTGTTAAAGTTTGACTATCAAATACATTAAAGTCAGATACGTCATTGAAAATTTATCATTCGATTTTCAACCTCCTCTGAACACCCCCCCCAATAAAAAAAATCTTCGTGTCATGACGTCATGTTGTTTTGTGATTGTTCTACGAGAATTTCGCACCATATGATCAGCATAGCCTGATGTTTGCAGCGAGTTTGTGTTCATGAGAAGTGTGGATGCAGTTCAATATCATTTAAAGGCTAAATTTGTATCAATTCTCTTTGGATTTGATTTTATTACCTCCTGCTTAACTCAATATTATACGATATAACATATATTTACATGATGGTGATTGTGAGGAAAGGTGTAGTGCTTAACTTTGACACTATCTGTTATTTAACGTACCTGATGAAAAAAATAACGAATTTGATTAAAAGAACATTTTTGATTTAAATCCATATTGTTTTTACCAAGGACTTGAACATGGAGCAATTACTTCTATGGGCTTGTTGCTATGGAGGATGGCTGCGCAAACCGACACCGTTATAGACAGAACAGAGCAACTGAATGCACCCGAAGTTCCCTTTCTTCGGGGGCATGGAACCAAGTCAATAATACATTTAGTGATAATTAAAGCATTTAAAGCTTTATAAGATATAAAATCCTATAATCTTTATTAAGATATAACTTAAAAGATAAATGCCGTTTCGTCCATCATAATGCCAAAATAATACAAAATATATATTTCCGTGATTAGCAATGCATATATATATCCAGCAATACGACGAGTCTATTTACAGCCATCAAATGCGTTAAATGATCTGAAATATCAGATAAAAACGTATTTTTATATGCTGCGTAATGATATATACCTACCAAACTGTAATATGACTGAACTGTTCAAATCGCATTCATTAGTGAGAAGATGACAAACATTTTGAAGATCTAGATCTACCTTTAATTGAAAAAAGTGTTTTTGCTTCAAAATACATTTACAACTGTTCCTGCTTCGAAAAATGCTTGATATAGTTTGATTATTACTTATTATGCTATAATCTATTTTGCTAATTTCCGTGAAAAAGTATGACCGTTCATAATTTGTTAAAGTAAAGATATATAGATGATTCACACCCATTGGTGAGAGACAAATGACTTTTGTTAAATGTCAGAATGGATACTGGCCGAGTCGGGGTTCGAACTCGAGACCCCTGGATTGACAGACTCCGACGTAACCGACAGAGCTATCAGGGCTCGACAGAAAGTGCAAGGGGTTGTGGATTTACTAGATGTAATAAATGTATGTAATTTAAAGTTGTTGACGACGAATCGAAATTTTACTTGGTCTTCAAATACTATTTATTAGTACATTTTTAGAGATCTACAAAATCTAGCAAATTCCTGGCATTCCTCTGGTTCAAACCGAGTTTAAATTTGTCACGTGTCTTTCAAAGAGAATCATTAAAGTTTTTTTAACTGCTGTGCAAATTTTAACATACACTGCCGGTGATCTAACTCCAAAGGTCCGATCTGTTTAAAGGCTTCCTTTAACAAAACAAATACTCACCTTGTGTCGAGAAACATAGTCCGGCAAGGACAAATATAATACAAGTCCTTGGTTGCGCCATTGTTACGTGAAATAAGGCCGCGGCATCGTATCTCTTTGACATAGATCTACATACGCTTGAACCGGGACTTGGGAAAGGGACCACACATCATTTGATACCAACATAGATCTTGATTGCACAGACTGATCAAGATCCGTGTTGTTCTCACCTAGATTCTGCATGACATATAGCAACATTAGAAGAGCCTAGAGGCAGTATTGATCCTGATCAGACTGACATTCTAAAGGCACAAGTCTAATCTGGGACCATTGTAGTCTCGAAGAGCCTTTTTCTAGATTTCTGGCCATATCATTTTAACCTATTTCTTTTAAAATAACTGTCAGTGTTTTACATCCATCACAGCTAGAGGAATGGTTTGAAAACACAGAGAGAAAATAATAAATCATCGGTAACCGGAAAGTTTTCGTCTTCTTTTAATGTTTGAACATGTATACAAACAAATTCACAACCTCTGGCATTATTTCGTCGCTTTTCACCGAAAACCTCTTAACTGCAGCTTGTTTTAAACTGCAGTTACGAGGTTTTCGATGAAAAGCAGCGATTTATTCTGTCATCTAAAACTCTTTCGAGACTGAGCCGACAAAAGAAAACGTTTTTTGACCAAAGGGAAAATAAGTACTTTTCTCTTAATCCTTTTCCAAGCGACAAAATTGTAAATTTGTTAATATTGAAAGATTATGTTCACGTCAAGTACAGTCACAAAAATATCAAATAAAAGAGCAGAAAATAGTGTGGCTAATGGAACAAAATGTTCGGAAAAGGGTTACCCCCCACCCCCTCCCCAAACAAATACTGTTTTAGCGATCCTCTCAATAATTACTATGGGGAATTTTGAATATGTTGAATAAAGACAAAATACAGGAATATTTCCCTTCTATTATTTCAATCTGATAGTTACATTCTTTAAAGAGACATCATATTCCCATTTCTTTTTTAAAGTATTCTTGATGGCAAGATTGGTTATTCATATGCGTTTAAATGCTATCAGTTTTTTTAAGCTGCTGCTGATAAGCGAAAAACACGTCTTTAAAGTTGAGAGAGAAATGACAATTCCGTATACATCTGAACTGCTATTTACTTCGATTTGTTTAATTTTGACACGAAAATACATATTTCTCGTAAACGGCGCAATACTTTAGCTTGAATATTTCAGAATTTTCAAAAGATGAAAAATAATGCTCTTTCAGATAAAATAAAATTAACGAAAAAATATCTGCAAAAAGTCACTCTAAGGTAGAATGCCCGTACTGTGGCTATTTTGTGGCTATTTTGGGATTCTTAAAACATCGACTTTATTCGAGCGTTGTCGTAACGTATCCGAACCGATTCGGGCGCGGTCGTAAACATCCGGCGGTGGAAAGGTCCACCGCCGAAACTTTCCACCGCCGAATGTTTTCGACCGTCCCCGAATAATACCGACATCGAACGAATCTCATTAAAGTGACATTTCACATTTATTTCGTTTTTTCAAAAGTATGTCTTGATGCAAAGATTGTTTATTCTAATGCATAGAAATGCTATCAGTCTTTTAAAGTTGTTATTTATATGCGAAAGCTGCTCCTTTAAAGTTGAGGCAGAAATGACAAATGCTATATTAATCTGAACTGTTGCCCACAACAATTTGTCTAATTTTAGCACAAAAATATATATTTCTCGTAAACGGTTCAATATTTTGACATGAAATTTTCAGAATTTCCGTAAGAAAAGATGCCCTTTCAGATAGAATAAAAGTAAAATTTATGTAAAAATAATCGTGAAATGTCACTTTAAGGTTGGACTACCTTAATAAATATGGTCGTCTGCAGAGGTCCTCAATTTTGACCGTTGGAAAACTTTGTAGCCTTGGAAAGGGTCTTGGGAAGTGTAAAACTTGTTCTAAGCAAACCCAAGTACGTGTATACAATTTCTAATAAAGCGGAAACATTAAGGCGAAAAAAGAAAAATACCAATAACTAGCATTTTCTCCTTTTGTTTGATTTTTTTGTGATACGAAAAAACCCAAAGTCATTATTTTTACTTGTACTACCGGGAAAAGCTACAATTTGAATTCTCTAAAACACCATCGTTTGGGAGTGGGTTAAAGATAAGACGTTGTTTCTATATAAGAGAAAGAAAACAAAATGATAATAAAGTAGAACATTTAACAATGAACTAGAACATTTACATGGGATAACATAGGCCTACAGTAAATTTGCAGAAATATAATTATCCCGTAACAACATAGTGACGCCTTTTGACGCCATTAAAATAGGGACTTTTGAAGCAATTTCTTCATTTTCCACAATTTTTCTACACAGGAAGACTATAAAATTTCTTTCACTTGGAATTGTCATCTGTAACATCTTTCAGTCGGACTATTCCGGTCTTATCGGTCTCAAGATCTCTCGGACGTTAACAGACGCCCCAATGAATAAAGTCTGAACAAATTACTCCTCATTTAGGTCTAAGGGAAGTAAATAGTTTTACATAGGCGACCATTATAACATTTTGGCTTAAAGCTCAGTCCATGAGTTTTCAGCGATGAACCGACCTACCTTAAAGTCTAGAACATCCATTCATACACCGGAAAAAAATGAATTTTAGTATGACATGAATCCTTTTCTCTAGGACCTTTGACCCCATTTTTGAGATCACCCTAACTGCGGAGCTAGTCTCACAAGCATTTCAGAGTATAATACCCATCTTTTAAAATGGCCCAGAAATTGTCAATTCTTAACCTTGCCTATATCCCGTGTCCTTTTACACATACAGCCTTGATATCTTGATATTTTTTGCTTTTAACTTGAAAATAGAGTATAATCAGTCTCAAATGAATAAATCATGTTCAATTCCAGTAAAAAATATTGTCCAATCACGGGTCACGCAGGAAGCAGACCGCACAACTATTTAAGGATACGCTAGAAAAAATATTTCAAACAAACAATGTTCAATTGCCGATTGTATCCTTATAAATGCGTTGAGTACAAATGTATTTATTAGATAAAAAAATATTTCACTTGAATTATGAGGGTTTTTTGTGATGTCGTTTACGCGCACAGACGACAAAATCGCGGTCTGTCAATCCAGGGGTCGTGAGTTTGAACCCATGCTTTGCAAATAGCCATTCTGACATTGGACAAAACCATTTGTCTTTCACAAATGGGTGTGAATAGTATACGCAAGGGAGCAGCTGGGGCTCAGTTTGGAAATAATGGTAAAACGAGTGAGAGAAATACCAGGAATCTATGGTTAGGTGCTCCAGCTGTCGTATTATGTCGCTTAGCCATGTTTCAAATTATAAAGTGATTTGAAGCAGAAAACAAAGATGGAAACGACAGGAAATGTTGAATGACAACGTTTTCCTTTTTTCCATAGCCTGTCTTATTCAAAGAGTCACCTTTTTGGAAGTAGAAATATTAATCAAATTTGAATGAATTTGATATTCATACGAGTAACATAATCGTTATCATCAAGATACAACAACAACAACAACAACAACAACAACAACAACAACAACAACAACAACAACAACTTGACTTTACCCTTTACCAAGCAAGCTAGACAACTGTTGGAATGCATTGCGGACAAAAGAAGAAAATTCCGATTACCAGAATTTTCCCTCTTTTCCTTAATTTTTTCTATGTTATATTTTACACAAAATCCTACTACTTCAAAAACTGTTATCTCGTCTGCAACAACGTTGAAATAAGACAACCCTACAAGGCAACAGATAAGAGTGGATTAAGACATTTTTTAATTTCAAATTAAAACCCTATGTTGTGGGTACTCATTTGAATCGTCTCGACGAGACGATTCTAATGAGTACCCACAACATATTTTTAATGATGGAACGTTTAGTCAAATATTTCATTTTTAAAAGCAATCACCCTCTCTTATCTGTAGCCCAGATCCTAAAATGCCGACCTTCGGGAAAGGGTTGAACTAGCAATATATCGCTGCTTTTCAATAAAAACCTCGTAACTGCAGCTTTAAAAGCTGCAGTTACGAGGATTTTTGTTGAAAAGTGACGATATGACTTACCTTGATAATAGACAAACCAAACACTAAATAAAGGAATGCTGATTATTGTAAAAGATCGAGTAGAAAAATCCAACATTATTAATTTGTTTCCAAGTATTTTCTAATACATGTATTGTTTCATTTATAGCCTACATGTCGTCGGTGTAAATGCAAAACCTCGTATGTCGATTTTTGCGATTTTCAAAGTAAAACATTGTGTGCCCAATTAAGACAATTGACCAAACGCCAATCGACAGATCGCTCCGCCCAACATAGAATTTAATACAAACAATGGACATGTGTTCGTTCGTAGGGAACGATTTTTCCAGTTATTCGTGAAGTAAATTCGGACAAACAAAATAGTATTTCGTAGGTTTTGTTATAAAATTTCGTAACTACGGCTTAATTTAAGCCGTAGTTACGAGATTTTATAACAACACCGACGGTTTATCAAAACATATGGTAAACCTAGTCTATTGTTAGCACAAAATTCTTTGCCATTGGCATGTCGATTGTTTTGATTGTTAGTCGATAAATCGAAACAATAACACGTGCAACGAAGAACAATTGGGGCATGACATTTTTCTGATCGCCCATTGACTAATCGATGTTTTTGATTGACAGTCGGCGTTTGGTCAATTCTTCCAGGTTTTGAGATATTTTTACTGATCAGTATCGATGGCATATTATTTCTGAACAAATTTCTGTCCAAATTTCAAGTAAAACATTCCAGTTTGGGAAAAGTTATTACACTTTTTTCTTCCCCTTTGAAATTTTCCAGAAACGAGATGCGAGGTTTTTTCATTTACAACGACGATGTACATGTATCTAACATCCTTCCAAACGATAACATGCAAAACATCACAATTTAATTTGAAAATAGTTACAGACGACAATAAAGATGTTGATAAAAATTGGATTTAATACAATATACTTTAGAAAACATTGAGGGAAAATGAAAACATGTAGGTTATCAGCGTTTTCCACTGTCACCTCAAAATGTGTTCATACTTTACTTCAAATGTCAAAAGTATGATTTGTTCGGTAAAGGAATAATTAGTATTTTAAAGAAATGTTCCTTATGCTATTAACCCATTACTAGACGACACAACTTAGACTCTTTTCCAATTTGAAAGGTGATGCAGACCACAGTTTCAAGTATATGAAAATTTAAAAATATTTCCATTTTTGGTTAGAAAACATTGTGGAAAATGAAAAAAATGCTTGTCGCAAGCAGTTTCTTCATTTTCAACATTGTTTTCAAAGCACTTGCTTGCGAAGGAGTAAAAAGGCATGACTGTTCAGTAATGGTTTAACCCTTTCCCAAACAAGGCCTGGTTTTGACGTCATTAGTAGACCATGCTTGGGAAAACATTGAAGCAAAAGAAGAAAGTGTTGATAACCATCACTTTCTCCTTTTGCCTCAATGTTTTCTGAACTATTTTATATACAAATCCAACATTGGTTTGCATTCATTTTGTCGCTGTAGCTGCTTTTGAATTGAATTACCCTAAAATTTTGTCGTTTGGGAAAGGGTTAAGAGAGTACCATGGATCCACATTAGCCTGCGCTTTCGTGCAGTCTGATCAAGATCCATGGTAATATCTTACACGGTGGATAATCATGTGATACAATATTTTCTGAAAATCTTCAATGATTTTGTAAATACTGGACCGATTTGAATTCGGTTTGAAGCAGAGAAAGTGGACAGACGTCACGCATAAGATGGACGTAGTTGATTTTTAAAAAAATCAACTTATAAAAAAGTTATTGAAGATAAACCAAAATTTGGTTTATCTTCAATAACTTTTTATTAGTTGATTTTTCAAAAATCCAACACGTCCAGCCTATTCCTGGAATTTTCACACCTTCTCTGTTTCAAACCGAATTCAAATTGGTAAAGTATTAAAAAAGATATTGAAGATTGTCGGAAATTTTGAGTCACGTGATTATACACCGTGTTTTGAGCTTCTACATAACCTGCGGCAATTGTGCGACAGAAGTATGGGTCCCGATCAGACTGCAAGCTGATCTTGATAGATGCTCTCGCATGATATACACAATAATAACATTTTCCCATTATCTTGATTTAACTTTTATTTCTTCCACAAACTCTAACAGAATCTGATTTGATGTTTCTGACTAAGAACACTTGAAGAAGTTACTGGGGATAAAGAAGAAAATACCATTGCAAGTACTCAACACTTTTCTCAGTTTTCCCTTAATCTATACATCTCATTGTTGTTTTTCCACTTTTCATGTCGTCTGTGATTGGGTTAGTCCGTGGAATTGCAGTCAGGCCTTTCTTCGAGTGACGGAGCATAGGGCCTACTATGAGAATTACCCATACTCTTTTTATCGCGACATTTCGCAGATCTTTGTCTTTTCAGGAAACGTAGAATTTAACAGCAGGATATTGGCTTGAAGAACAATTAATAACTTTAACTCATTACCTAAAGCGGAATATAAGACTGGTCCAAATTCAAAACGATGCAGACGAAAATTTCAAGTGTATGCAATTCAAATCTTTTTTTGATATTTTTGTGTAGAAATCATTGTGGGAAATGAAGAAATTGCTTGTCACAAGCAATTTCTTCATGTTCCACAATGTTTTCCAAAGCTTGTTTTCTTTATATGAGAGTTGGAAAGAATCAATGTGTGGTAATGGGTTAAAGAACTATAAGAGTTAACCCTTTTTTCACACGATCCGAGATGTTGACGCCTATCGAAAAATGTTTTTAGATACATTATTGAGAGAAGACTGAAATTTGCCTTACACTCAGAATTTTGCTGTTCCTACCAAGAATTTTTGATATAACAGTGTACCAACAGATTGGAATCCTTTCCTTCAGTTACATTTGATTTGCTCTCTACAATGTTTTTTTTTTTTTTTTTTTTTTTTTTTTTTTATTTATTTATTTATTTATTTGGAATTGCTTTCATTTTTAGGTTTGGGTAACGGTTGAATGCGATAGATAATTCCTGTCAAAAAACGAAAAAACGGAAAAAACGTAACGAAAAAAGAAAATCATTTCCTGGCAAAATATTTGGATTATCCAAAATCAAAAGCTGCTGAAGCCGACATAATGTATGTTGATAAATGTTGACAAAGATCGGGTCTTTATATGATAAGGTCTAGAAAATATTGAGACAAAAGAGGAAACATGCTTAATATCATCATTTTCTTCTTTGTGTCTCAATGTTTTTCAAATCCAGTTTTACAAGGGGCGTCAAAAAAGTTTTTGTTTGGGAAATGGTTTTAAGGATATGTGAACTGTCCCTGATTCCGTTTTTGGTATGTGTATTCAGTATATTCAGTAGCATGTTTTTGAATTTTACGCCTTTCCAAAACAGCAACTGGTTTTGATGTAGCTCATACAAAATGGATATGTCAAACACCGAGAAAATAGAAGAAAACTGAGAAGGCATTGTTTTCACTCAAAACTGATCACGCAATGAATCGATAATCTTGTTTTGTTTTGTTTGTTGAGCTACATGTAATAACGTTGATCTGTCATGTGCGGGTCCATTAAATTTTGAGTTTCTTTCTGACATAATGTCATCAACCAATGGATTGATATTGTAAACCTATGTGGGCGATCAGCTGGGGGCTCGGTTAGGGTGTTGTTGTAGTACTTGTATGAGAAATAACATGAATGGTTAGGTAATCCAGCCGCCGCGATATGACTATGTAACAGTTGAAAACGGCGTTAACCCTTTCCCAAACTGCAAAATATTACGGTGATCTTATTTGAAAGCTGCTTTAGATGACTAAATAGGTGTCAATAAAGAAAGGTTTGTGTACAATATAGCAAAGAAAATATTGAGGCAAAAGGAGAAAATGCTGTTTATCAGCATTTTCTTATTTTGCCTCAATGTTTTCCCAAACCTTTTCTAGAAGGGATGTCAAAACCAGGTCCTGTTTGGGAAAGAGTTTAACCCCAAAATTTATCTGGACGTTGTCATCTGGCAAAGGATAAGCGCTAAAAGGGACCTTATCCCAACTCCAAAAATCCAAAATTTGAAAAACTTCTCAGACCTAGCACAGGTCAGAAACTGTATGCGAAATATGAATATATAGTAAGATAGCAAAAACATTCCAGATTTAGAAAATTGCATAGAAGTAAAAAGTGTCGGCCCTAGTCTGGCTGCGCGGACTGAGCAGCCTGACTATGGTCGATATTTTTCACACTTCCTATAAGGTTCCTTTTAGCGTGACGGGTCACAATTATTTGAAGCGAACATCAGCGTGAAAACCAGGAAAATACTAGTTCGTTTAGGAACTCTAATCCAATGCAATTATGTTTTTGTCACAACGCAATAACGTTTACAACATGTTTATTAGAAGCATCCAAGATACTAGTACTTACGGCGTCATATTTCCGAAAATAAATTACTGGCTATATATTTCTTTAACGTTTTCACGGTCGATGATCACGTGATACAACAATTTCAGAAAATCTTCAATAACTTTGTTAATATGGGACCGATTTGAATTCGCTTTGAAGCAGAGAAGGTAGACATACGTCACACATTAGATGGATGTGGTGGATTTTTTTTTTAAAAAATCAACTGATAAAAAAGTTATTGAAGACCAAAATCAACCAAAATTTTGGTTGATCTTCAATAACATTTTTATCAGTTGATCTTTCAAAAATCCACCACGCCCAGCTTATTCCTGGTATTTTCCACCTTCTCTGCTTCAAATCGAATTCAAATTGGTCAAGTATTAACAAAACATATTGATGATTTTCAGATACTTTGAGTCACTTTGAGTCACATGATTATCCACCCTGGTTTTGCACTTCCATGAACGAGGATGGGATCAGAAGCTCGTATTATCAAAGATCTTTCGACCAATTAGTTGGACATCATAATAGTGAATTTGTCGTGCGATCGTTATTCAACCCTTTTCCAAACGTCAAAAAAATTGACTGTTCCAATTTGAAAGCTGTATCAGACGACAAAATGGATGTTGAAAAAGATTGAAATTGTGTTTGAAATAGCAAAGAAAATATTGAGGCAAAATGAGAAACTGTTGGTTATCAGCAGTTTCTTCCTTTGCCTCAATGTGTTCCCAAGTCTTTGCTATTAAGGACGTCAAAACCAGGCCCCGGTTTCTCGGAAAAACTTGAGTACATACTCATGAGCACATGCTCAACTTCAAAGGAATACTCTCCAACGTTGAAGGGTATTCGATTGAAATTCATGTGGATTTCGTGCGATTTGAGCACGATGCTCAGATTTGAGTCTGAGAACGTACTTAAGTTTTCTTCGAGAAACCAGGTCTTGTTTCGGAAATGGTTAGCTTATGGACCCGTGTTCTTAACTTCGACCTAAGCAGAAATTCGACTTATCATTTGTCCAGGTAACGGATGTCAACTGTATGGAATTCAAATACTTTATAATTGTGGGCATCCACTAAAGCAGAAGCTTCAGAGCCGTTGCTTTCGATTCTTTTTTTTGAAAGTTATATACTTCTCCGTTTGAAAATGGCATTACAAATTCTCAATCTATATAAAAAAAACAACGTTGGTGCCGAAAAGGGTGCAAAAGGGGAAAATGAGATTGAGATCTAAATTTTTCTTGTGCATTTTTGCACGATTTTAAAGATAACATCTGCCAAAACGGAGAACGGCTTTCAGCAAGAGATCATATCTTTTTTCTACAAATATTTTTGTATGGGACACTGTATATTTTTTGGACAGACTGCTGTTCGCATTCGCAGACAAACCGACAAAGTCTCGAGAGTCACATCGAAATTATGGCGAGATATTTTTCACAAAAATTAGTTATCTTCTTGGTCATTATTGGGCCATTGGTATCCCTGCACAGGGCAGAGTCGATATGCACATCGAGGTTCGACTTCGAGGAAAAGTTGTTACAGAAAATGGTGAAAATCGAACACGCGATGGAGATCTTACGCGAGAATATTAACAAGCAGCTCGAAGAGATTGGTGACAAGAAACAGGAGCTCATTGATGAATTCCAAGAACTGCAAGAGTCCGTGACCAAGAATCGAGATGAGGTTTCGACACTGGTGACTGATCTTAAGGCACACGTTGAAGATGATATTGAGAATATACACACACAAGTGTCGATTCTCACAGAGGAAGCGAAATCGTTTGTTAAGAAAGGTAAGATTCATTATTATTGTTATAATTTTTTGATGAAATATTTTACTTTTTCCTAAACGGCAAAATTGTACTGCTATTCAATTTGAAAGCTGTTGCAGAAGTTGATGAAGATAGTTTTTAAGTAAAACATAGAACATAAAATATTGAGACAAAATGAGAAATAGCTGATGATAATAGCCTATATACATTTGTAAGCATTTCTGATTTCGTGCCATTGTTTCCCCAAACCGTTTCTAATATTGACGTCAAATAAATTATTGATTGTGGAAAATGATTAATCTTATTCCGTAGCTTATACATGTTGCATGGAAACTCTACGTTAGAATTATTTGGTAAAACAAAGACATTTCTAAGATGGTGGACGGGATTTCTTTACACGTTTGGTATTTTTGTATTTTTGGTCAGAAACTATTGAATATCAGCTTTAAAGTGACATTTCACAATTATTTTTACATAAATTTTACATTCGTTCTATCTGAAAAAGCATCTTTTCTTATGAAAATTCTGAAAATGTAAAGCCAAAATATTGAACCGTTTACGAGGAAAATATATTTTTGGGCTAAAATTAAACAAATTGTTGTGGACAACAGTTCAGATTTATATGGAAATTGTCATTTTTGTCTCAACTTTAAAGGGGTATTTCTCGCTTATAAATAACAACTTCTAAAAACTGATATTATTTCTGCGCATTAGAATAAACAATCTTTGCATCAAGACATACTTTTAAAAATGAAATAAATGTGAATTGTCACTTTAAGGCATCCTGCTTGAAGAACCAATGAATATAGCCCCTTTTTATGAAATCCTACCGCTTGACTGTACAAAATGTTTGACTGAATACTATCACGGTATATAATCACGTGACTCAGAATTTCCGATAAATCTTCGATATCTTTTTTAATACATGACCAATTTGAATTCGGTTAGAAGCAGAGAAGGTGGGAAAATGCCAGGAATAAGCTGTGCGTGTTGGATTTTTTTAAAAAAATAAACTGATACAAAAAGTTATTGAAGATAAACCAAAATTTTGGTTTATCTTCAATAACTTTTTTATCAGTTGATTTTTCAAAAATCAACCACGTCCATCTAATGCGTGACGTCTGTCCACATTCTCTGCTTCAAACCGAATTCAAATCGGTCCAGTATTTACAAAATTATTGAAGACTTTCTGAAAATATTGTATCACGTGATTATCCACCGTGACTATGTGAAGATAAAATCGAAGCGACAGGTTTTGAAAAGTCTGTCTCTATTTTCGAATGCCTAATCGTCGTTGTAAATGCAAAACCTCGTATCTCGATTTTGGAAAATTCTAAAGGGGAGGGAAAAAGCGTAATAACTTTTCCCAAACTGAAATGTTTTCCTTGAAATTTGGACAATCTTGTATACAAATAATGTGTCATTAATACTGATCAGTAAAAATATCTCAAAACCTGCAAGATTTGTCTTAACTGGGCACACAAGTTTGTATTTTGAAAATCGCAAGAATCAACATACGAGATTTTGCATTTACACCGACGTAATGTTCCTGACAACAACACATGGCTAGATAGGTTGATATTCTCACCGGAAAGGTTTCGATAATTTGTCTCCATTCATTTTTTCACGATGATATCCAACAAGTTCAATGAAAATAGTTCCATTCAAAATACATATTCAATATTTTATGACGGACAATTAATGGCATTTACCTTATGAGGAAATCCTGTCCGCCATCTTAGAAATGCCTGGGATGCACCAAACAATGCTTACGTACAGAATTTCCATATAGTGTAACTATCGCTCATTATTTATTATTTTTACAATATTTTTCAGAGGAACCAGTCATTTTCTCAGTCACTGAAAGGAAGACGGATCTAAGGGACGGTGTTGTCGCTTTCTCGAAAGTCCTTTCCAACGAAGGTGGAGCTTATAACGTCGCTACCGGAAAATTCACGTGCCCTGCGAACGGAATTTACTCATTTTCGTTCACAATCAGATCTTCGGCAGCCGGCTATGTGTACTGCTACATACGTAAAAACGGCGTCTCAATTAGCTATGCTATATCCGAAGGCACCAACGATCTTGGATCCACTACCGTGTACCCTAAGCTTGAAGCCGGTGACGTCGTAGATCTCGGAGGCTGTGGTAGCTGGCTCAACAACGCTGGCGACCCAACTTCGTTCTCTGGTTACCTGCTGTACCGACTTTAGGACTAGTGGGCGGAGCTTGAACTTTGACACCTCTCCGGAGGACAAAGTATAACAACTGTCCTAACCCTTTCCCAAAACAACTAAAAGTTGGACTTTCCCGCTTTGAAAGTCGCTGCAGACACAAAAATGGATGTCGACAAAGGCAAGATTTGCATAGAAAATATTGAGGCAAAAGGAGAAAATGCTGATTATCAGCATTTTCTTCTTTTGCCGCAATATTTTCCCAAGTCTTTTCTTTTGGGGACGTCAAAACCAGGTCTTGTTTGGGAAAAGGTTAAATTTTGACACCTCTCCGGAGGACAAAATGTTACAACTGTCTTAACACAGAAGAACTGCAGGTGATATATAGTTTATGGACATCAAATAGAAAATATGATATTAGTTAAAACATTTGCTTTATGGGGTTTTAGAAACAGGAGGAACGGTAAAAACGGTGTCACAATCAGCTACGCTATATCCGAAGGCGCCAACGACCTTGGATCCACTACCGTGTACCCTAAGCTGGAGGCCGGTGACATCGTAGATCTCGGAGGCTGTGGTAGCTGGCTTAACAATGCAGGCGACCCAACTTCGTTCTCTGGTTACCTGCTGTACAGACTTTAGGACTAGAAGGCGGAGTTTAACCCTTTTCAAAACGGCAACATTTTAGGGTGATCCACTTCAAAAAACTGCCACAAATGACAAAATGGAAGTTATTAAAAATAGAATTTGTGTAAAATATGGGGTAGAAAATATTGACACAAAAGGAGAAACTGCTGGTTATCAGCAGTTTCTTCTTTTGTTTCAATGTTTTCCTAAACCATTTTATCAGGGACGTCAAAACCAGGTCTTATTTGGGAAAGGGTTTAACTTTGACACCCCTCCAGAGGACAAATATTTAACAACTGTCTTAATATCGAAGACTTGCAGTTGATATATAGTAAATGGGCATCAAATTATAGAGATATGATAATAGTTAAAACATTTGATTGATGGATACTTTTTTTTGAAACAGGAAAAAAAAATGAAAGGAGAAGTTGCTGACTATTAGGATTTCCGTCTTTTCTGTTAGGGATTTAGACAAATATGCTATAGATATATATAGATTATTTGGAGGGAGGTTGATTGTGAGGCTTTTTAGATAGACTAATGTACCCGGGATCATTAAATTGGATGATGTTTGTTTATCTAATTGGAGAAATAAAACTTGGACGAAAACGACCGGACGATACGATAGAAAATGGCGACTTTAGTGAAAATCCCTGACAACTTAAAAGTATGCGAAATCAGTACTATCTACCAGAAGGGATACTCTCTGGTTCAAAGCAGTTGGCGTGTATGCTTTTGACATTTTTTTAAGAAAGACCATGAATGTTTTTATCACAACAAAGGATGTATTGCAAAAAGGGCTCAAAATCGCTTAGAGAATAGTAGTTTTTCTTTTAATTCTTTGAATTGATAGGGTTACATAATATCTTAAATCTATATGTGTAAAAGATCTGCTGGGGGGGCTTATTTTTGGAGATTATGAAACAAAGTGGGTGGGGTAAAATGACATGAGAAGCAAATTTTTACTTTGAAGTTAAATATCTTTTTTTTCTGTATGGATCTGATCGAATTCGAATTTCGCATGTACTTCTGTCAATCTCGGATTGTGCTTATTTCTGATGTACTAACTTTACGAAACTATCTCTACAACTCGTGTACCCTAAGCAATTTACCCCACCCACTTTGTTAGCCATTATCTCCAAAAATAACCACTCATCAGTTTTTTACACATACAAATTAAAGATATTATGTTATCCTATCAATTCACAGAATTCAAAGAAAATATTTTTTGAGCCCTTGTTGCAACCCATTCTTTGATTGTGACGTCATCGTGAAATTATCTTGATATATCTTATGAAATAGCTCCAATATCAAATTTACAAATTTGTCAGTTCATACGAAACGTGATTATTTTTATTACAAAATGTAATCATGCGTTTAAATGTGTTTCGTTGTATTTTTATTACAAAACTTTTGGATAGAACATTTATAATTGACCACTGCTAACATTTATCTAAAATACATTTCCCTGGTAGTATTTATTGTGTTAGTGTGGCAGGTCATAATTTATGAGTTAGGCCTATTCATTTACGAGTAAATACCTTCTGTTGACGTACAATTATCCAATGTGTCGTCGCTTTCCTTCGGGAACATCGTAACTGCAGCTATTAACAATACTAACAACAACGGTCAAATTATCCCCGTTTCAGGTAAGAATTTGTGCAACAACTTTCTTAATTCTGTGCCAATTTTCTAGTGGAAACTCTTTGTACTTTTCGCAATTGATCCCAACCGGGCTTAATATTTGGAAAAAGGTGCGAAAAGTCTACAATCAAGTCATATACATGCATCTGAGGAAAAAGCTCAGTTAGACGGGGTACATATAACAAACCGCTTGGCATAGAAATAAGAAAGTTATTGCACAATATCTACCCCCCCCCCCTCACACATACCTCGCGACCTTACTGCGTCCTTACTGTGACCTTGCTACGACCCAGGACGCAGCGCAGTCGTCATGGACGCAGCAGGGACGCAGCGAGGTCGTAGCAAGGACCCCAAGGACGCACAAGGACGCATAAGGTCGCATAACATGCACAAAACAGTCGCAGAACCTCTGCGTTCTTGATGCGACCTGGATAGATCGTCGTGGGATCTCAGTGGAGTCGCCATAATCGCAGCAACATCGTAGTAAGAACGTAATTAAGAACGCAATAGACGTTGTACACTCGCACATAGGACGCCGTAGAGTCGCCGATGAAATTACAAGAAATTGGTCATTTCACACAATGTTTTCTACCAAGAAAGACGAAATATGTAATAATTCATCTGAAAACGACGTCTGCAAAAGTCTTAGAATTTGGATCAGTATAAAATTGCCTGTTGGTAAATAGGCCAACTTCATTGATATCTTAATTTATCTGAATCGGCGACTGGGTCAGCTTGTAGCACTTTAGAGGCCCCGCTCGTTTGCCTCATCCGCCTCTCATCTCTGAAATAATATGGATGATTTAACTTAAAACTAATTAAATATACGTTTTCACTCGTTGAAGGTCAGACTCAGAATGAAATTTACTGGGAAAAAAGTATTATTGTCATAGACGTAGCAAGGACGTAGTAGGATCGTCTTACAGTCGCAGAACAGTCGCCGGGCAAACACAATAGTCGTCGTAGAGTCGCCGTGAGAACGCAAAGGACGTAACACAGTCGCAGATGGGTCGCCGATGATCGCCTTTGGGTCACCATGGGGTCGCTGTAGGGACGCAATACAGTCGCAGTGGAAACGCTATGGACGTAGAAGGGTCGTATTGAGGACGTAAAAAAGTACCGAACACAAGACTGCGAAGCCCAGGACCGTCGGCGAGAGAAAATTTGGAAAGAAAGAAAACCAAACGATTTTCGAACGAAAAATGCTATTTTACTAGTTTTCAGGTCGCAGTAAGGTCGTGAGCTATGTGTTAGGGGGTATAATATTACCTGAAGCGAGGCAAATTTGTCCGCAGTCGCTTTCCTTCCCACGATGCACAATCTCCACCGCTGAATCTAGCACCCATGGCCCCGGACTTCAAAATTGAATGTGTCGAATTTCGGACTTCTCGAGGTATTTTGACGGGCTTTTTGAATTTGACTTCGACGCATCGAGTGTCGATTATTCTTCCATTACATGAAACTACATCAGGAAATTGCAACAATTCTATTCTACCATTGATACGTTTAGTTATAGAAAAAGAATAAAATATGTGGTAGGGAAAGGGTTTACAAGACAAGAACTCAATATTTTTGTAATAATGTGCACAAATACGATCTTTATAAAGTTTATATTTTTTTAGTATGCAGCATACAAAAATATTGAGTAAAAGCCGATTATCAACATTTTCTTCTTTTTTATCAAGACTTTCAAAAACATTCTTCCATCGGGGACATTGATGTCAGACTTTGTTTACAAAAAAGGTTAATTCATAAACGGGACATCCCATTTATTTTATGATAATGGTCCGTTTCGTACTCCGTACGTATATGCGCGACTGAGTGTCCATTTTGTCCCATTTGTTGATGGCCATTCCTGGTTTCCGTAGAGCTGTGAGAGGATATTTTCCCGTTGCGTTGTCGACCATTCTCAGACCGCGCTTGCCTGGTTCTGGCTCGCTTCTTTGGTAAACAAAGTTCAAGCCGGGTCCAGAATCGTTGTAGCTGGTCTTCCGAATTCCAACCTGGCCAGACCAGAGGATTTACTGAAAGAAACAAGACTAGATTAAAGTTGTAATCAAATTATTAATTCAACCTTTTCCAAAACAATGCCCGCTTTTGACGAATCTTACCATCTAAAGAGATTTGGAAAATATTGAGAAAAAGAAGAAAATGCTGGTCACCAGCATTTTCTCATTTTCCCTCAATATTTTCTTCTTTGTAATTTACAAAGTTTCAGTCCTTTTAACATCTATTCTATGTCATACACTAGAAATCTTAGAGAAATCCTTAATTGAACACATGCTATCATAAAACACGTCAGCATTCCATCATTTTCCCAAAATGTTTTTTTAAATATCTTGCCCTAAATGATTATTTATGTTTTTATTTGTTTCTTTTTCTTCCTCGGTGGATTGTAGATTTAAAACTTTCTACCCGTTTTTTTGTGGGAAAGGAGTCAACGATAAAAAATGCTATCTTGAGTCGTTAGCTGATAAAGTGCATGACATACTCAACGGCTAAGGTCATAAAGGGAGAGGACCACTGACAACATTGCATAAAAAATGACAATATCTTAATATGTTTCCATTTGAAATTAGTTGCAGACGCCAGAATCAATGCAAATTCTCCATAGATCATAAAACTTGAACGTAAAGAAGAAAACAAGCCTTGATGGTGGCATTTAGAATATACACGAAGCTGCGTGTATCTGCATGCTTTTTTGACTGATAAGCCATGATTCGAAAAACAATACGATGTCTATTCCATTTTTTCAATACTACAGAATAGTTGTTTTAATGATCACAAAAACCTTAAAATCAATTATGTAGAAAAAAGTGATAAAAATAATTTAAAAAAACCCCAAAAAACAAAAACATGTACAGTAAAGGCTACGTAGGCCTACGTAGCAAAACAAAATTAAGACTCCGAAAAGAACTGGTCATAAGCATTTTTTAATAAATGCTTCTCACACAATTACTATGAGATGTGTCAAAAAGCGTAAACGTTTGAGAGAGGATTTATTTGTGTCCTTAAACTAGGCCAAATCATAATTCGGTGCAAAGAGGTTGCTTTTACATAATTTACATGAGCTCGTTTTTAACTCAGCTCGTTTTAAATTAAACTAATTACCAGACAGCAAAATTTTAGACTGTTCCAATTCAGAGACGTTGCAGACGAAAATTTCAAGTGAATGAAATTCAAATTCTACATTTCTTTTGTCTCTTCGTGCAGGAAACATTGTTGGAAATCAAGAAATTGCTTGTTACAATCAATTTATTAATTTTCCACAATTTTACCCAGCACCTTTATCTTTTGGGGGGCCAAAAGGGCCAATGTGTTGTAGTGGGTTAAGGATCATTTTTGGGAGATCTGTGCTAAACTTATTATCATTATCAAAAATTGATATCAAGTTGAGGGTATACAAAATACAATTTTTGTATTTTGTTCGTGTTTATATCTAAAGCATATTTCAGCAAGAATGTCGTGTCAGTTTTTCGACATTTTTGCACTAACAACAAAAATTATACTGCAGTTTCTTTCGTGTTAAAATTGCGTGACTGAATAATTACTGATAAAAATTCATGACCTTATTTCATGGAAAAACAAATGAAATTACAAACACCGTTGGAACTCCTTTAAACCCCGATACACCCTCTGCATATGTTTTGAAACCACATGGTTGGTTATTTACAGAAATAAAATAACTCGCAACGAAAACTAGAGACTGATCATTTAACTATTTTGGCCAGTGTATCAACCTTTCTTTCCCCAAACACAGTCTGATAAAACGGGTTATAACATGCACTGGAACGAAAGGGGAAAAAGATGCTAGTAACCAAAAGTGTCTATTTTTCTATGACATTTAGATTCTGCCATGCCGCAAGAGAAAGTTTTTTTGTTCAAAATGTTATATTCGTCTGCAATTTCTCATACAGTCGTTTAGTGGGGAGAGTAAAGCGTATACCTCACGATAAATGACCTGGCAGAGCAGCCCATGCTAATCGAATGGAGTGCTCTGCCAGGTCAATTCTCGTCCGCCATATCTCGCAGTTCATAATCTATCACAAAAGCAATGAATTGTGTGCTAAAAATAGACTGAGTTTACAGTTATGGTTTGATATTCCGGTGGTGTTGTTAAAAAATCTCGTAACTACGGCTTGAATCAAGCCGTTGTTACGAAATTTTCTAACAACACCTACGACGTCATATTGTTCGTCCGAAATCGCCTCACGATTCAATGGATAAAATCGTGACCTATTTCATTGTAACCTAGGTTTCACAGTCGTTTCAGGGAAAAGAGTAAAGTGTAACTCGCGGCCTAGCTACAATCTAACACAAATCTATGCAAATAGGCTAACACAAACTAGGTTCATCTCATTAGTATTACACACAAAACATGGCGTTCGACTTCAGTAACAAGAAAATCGTTATAACCGGCGCAGGACGGGGTATCGGTCGAGTTCTCGCCCTAGCCATTCATAAAGCCGGAGGAACGATTTACGCAGTGAGTAAAACACAGGAAACATTAGACGAACTTGTGAAAGAGTGTGATGGAAAAAATATTCATACTATTCAAGTGGATTTAACGGACTGGGACAGTGCTCGAGAAAAACTTAAACAACTTGAAGCCGTTGACGGTTTGGTCAATAATGCCGGTGTTTCATTGGGCTTCGTACCTGCGCTGGAAGCCTCGAAACAATTAATTGAAGACACGTTTAGCATCAACATGATGGGGGCCGTCAATGTTACACAAGTTATTGGGCGTAAAATGGTTGAAGCGGGGAAAGGTGGGTCGATCGTGAATGTTTCTAGTATCAACGGTATAAACCCCATCAACGGTTGTATGGCTTATGGCATGTCAAAGGCCGCTTTGGATATGATGACGAAACAGTTCGCTTTGGAGCTGGGTCCCCACAAAATACGAGTTAACTCGGTCAATCCGACGGTCGTCATGATTGGAAAGGGCAGAATGATTTATGATTTTCCAGAAAAGGCCAAAAAGCTGACTGACCACACCCCACTTGGAAGATTCGCAGAGGTTGAGGAAGTTATCGGACCTATATTATACTTGCTTAGTGACTATTCGACGATGGTGACCGGAACGATTAACCCTATAGAAGGGGGACTGTTGTCAAATATTTCTGTTTGATAAGATATCGCTGCTTTTCAACACAAACCACATAACTGCAGATTAAAAAAGCTGCAGTTACGAGGTTTTAGTTGAAATGCGACGACATATTCGAGGACCTATAGATCAAACCTAGTCGAAAACTTTATTTTGAACTGTTACCGAAATCATGCTGGGGGACAACTCGACAATGCATGTGACTGCTGATATCAACCCTGTAGCAAGGGGCTATAGCGGATCCATAATTTCTGTGAATGGGGTTCAAACACCAGAACGTCTATATATGGTGATTCGTTTTCCTAGTAATGTTCACAATTTGACTGAGTTTCTGTATGAAAATGAAATAAACAGGGGTCCCCGAACCCCCTCTACATCTACCAATGAGCCCTCGTTATCATTTATCTCTGTTTAATATTATCATATTTGTATGATAGAAAAAAAATGTGTTAATACATGTAGTTGAATATAACTGTTGTGATTTGCTATCGTTTACTTCCTTAGTAACAACTCGACAATTGCCTGTATATCACGAGAGTCGCAGATAAAAGGCGGTAAAGATATTCTTAAAGACTTTTCAATGTGTAATATTTTATTGATTGTTAACAAAAACTATGTTTTGGGAACTCATTGGAATCTTTTTTGTATGAGGCGATTCCAATGAATACCTGCAACATAGGGTTTGGTCAACAGTGAAAAATTGCATTTGGTAAAGTCATTAGGTATACCCTCCCCTTTTATTTTAGCTCTGGCCCGGTTTCTCGAAAATAACATAGGTACATACTCATAAGTACATGCTCAACTTCAATGGAATACTCTTCAGCGTTGAAGGGTATTCGATTGAAGTTCACGTGGATTTCGTGTAATTTGAGTACGGTGCTCAAATTTGAGTCTGAGAACGTACTTAAGATTTTTCGAGAAACCGGGGCCTGGTCACACGAAAATGACTATCCGATAAGCTCATAAAGAGCGAATAAATTGGAAAGATGAACATCGATACTTTTCAACGAAAACCTCGTAACTACCGCTTATTCTAAGCTGCTGTTGTGAGGCTTTTGTTGAAACGCGACGATATACTAGTAGTCGCTTTTCAAAATCGCGTAACTGCGGCTTATTCTTAAACAATCATTAAAATACTTACTTGTTTTAAACTGGGATCCGATTCTCGACTTTGGGTTTCGTGGTTCTCCTGAGATGCTATCAAAAATAATGGAAATGACCCTGTGTTTGTGCCGAAGCATTTCCGCCACGACCGCCGACGATTCGAACCCGGGACCGTCCGGATGAACGTTGTCCGGAGTTACAACGTACAGCAAACGTCTGCTGTTCTGCATGGCCTCAGATACGGCTGCAAGAAAAGTTTTATTTTATAAATTCATCATTATTTTGTACAATTCAGCCATTTGTGGACAAAATTGAAGACTACAGGAGAAATATTATCAAATTATACGTCCTGATAAATGACTGCAGATCATCTCTAGATATAAGCGTCGTTTTGCATCGTTTGTGATGCAATTGCATTATATAGGGCCAGGTATTAAGGAAATTTGGCGCTAGTACCAAGTTTTCAATGTCTTTCAAGGTCCTGTAATCGTTGTGATAGTTTCAGTCGGAGAAATAATCAGACTTAAAGAGCGATAAGTGAAAATGCTATAAACATGAAAACGAAGTTTTTTATTATCTCCCTTGATAAATAATTTTTTGTAATTGTCGAAGGGTGTATTTCATTCCTTTTCCTAACAATGAAGTAATTTGACGCTTTTAAGTTTAAAGTTAAGGTAGTCTAACCCTCGCGCGACGTTGGATTTATTTCGGCCGAAATTTCAACCACCGAATGTTTACGACCGCTCCGAATAGATTCGAACACGTAACGACGACGCTCGAAAAATTCCGATGTTTTGGTAATCTCATAATGGCGACATTACGGGTATTCTACCTCAAACCTTATGGAATTATTGAAGACGTGGAAAAAGAGAAATTTCAAGTCTGACTGTATGACTTTGTCCTTCGTAACACCTTTTCACTTCGAAATACCTAATTTCTTGTCCATTCCAACACGATTAATTAACCCATTACTGCACAGTGACGCCTTTTGACTCCCTCAAAGAAAAGGCTCGGGAAAACATTGTGGAAAATGAAGGAATTGCTTGTCACAAGCAATTTCTTCATTTCCCACAATGTTTTATAACCTAAAACGGAAAGATTTTATTAATTTAATCAACTTGAAATTGTCGTCTGCAATATACCTTTTAATTTGGAACAGTCCAAAATTTTGCCGTCTGGTAATGGGTTCAAGTAAAGAAGAGATCAATCATTTGGAAGTAAATGGTGACCGATGGCACATTTGGGAATCACGCGACAAAACAACTACAACATTTTCAGAAATTCTCCAATGTTTTTGTTATTGACTGTTTCCTACATCCAATTCTTTTAAGATAGTCTACCTGTAATGAGATTCGGGCGACGTCCGATTTATTCGGGCTATGTCAAAAGATTTACGACTGCGCCCGAATAGGTTCGGATATGTTACGACATCGCTCGACAAAGCCGATGTTTTATGAATCTCAAAATAGCCACATTACGGATATTCTGCCTTAAAGCGTTAGTTACGAAGGTTTTTAATTGGACGTCCGAAAGGACGTACAATTCTTATAACCACTTTTGGACAGGCGAAATGGGTTTTCATTACCAAAAAACCCTTTCTCAGACTCAATTGCCAGTTGACCAAAATTCAAAATAGATTTTGCGACCATACAGGAAAACTGTCGTATCTTTTCCTACTTTCTATGTGTTCTCTAACAAATACTATAAGATTCATTGGCCGATTCAATTCATGCCACGTCTTAACCAACTTTACGATCTTATTTCGATTTAATCATTTTCTTGTAGTTTTTTTACTTTCGTAATATTTATTGTGTAAAGGGTAAGATCTTTAGAAAGCGATACATGCATACACTATGGTTATAATGTAAACATACACCCTATATCATCAGCAGCAGCGATAGCTCAAACGGGAAAGGATTAACCTCGCAACCTTTTTTTCAGTTTGAAATTTGGAACGCCGTTGGTTCAAAACCAGTTCGGATTATTTCTTCTGTAAAACGTTTGGTTTTCTTGATGTGTTTACTGAAAACACACATTCTAGAATGATTACCCAATTTAATGCACGTATTGTGTATGATAGGTTCCTTTTATTTGATCATTGTTGTTTAAGTCTTTGACATATTTAAAGGAACGGGGTTTCCACGAGACGTACTTTGGAACCAGGGTTTTGAAATTGATTATCGGGGAGTGAGTTCATTTCGCAACTCGGGTTCGACTCGATGACAAATCGGGGTTCCATCTGAACAGCCTCAGATGAGACACTAGTGAAATCCACCTATTCAGAAAAATAGTTACTCTTACGAGTTTTTTTCTCCAGCATCTGTATCACTGATATTCGACAGTATCATGACCTATTTACATACTGATCGATGGTCATGACAACAATGATTATTACTAGTATAAGACTAAGTGACAGCGATCTGTATTTATTTCGTTTAAGCGACCCGTTTACGTGTGTTGAGCTAAGAAGATGAAGCAATGGGTCTGCAACAGATGGTACCTGGATGATCGTATGAATATGTTTACAGATAGGGACATTGCTATTCTCAAATTTTCGTTGATAATGATATGAACATTTAAATTGCTTATTGTACTCCACTGCCATTTTCCCGACGGCACGTTCCCAATTTCTTCTTTTTATGCACATCTGTAGATGAAAGGAGGCTGCGGTAGTACTTGTATGAGGAATCCATGGTTAGGTGCTCCAATTCATCTGGTATTTTGTTTCAGGAAAAGTATGTATTGAATTTGTTTTGTAACCACAACCAGGGAAAACTGCTACCGTGTTTTTTTTCTTTTTTTTACTCTAAACAGGAATACAAATCAAAGTGCTTGGAGCACTATATTTAGACGCCTCTCATTGATTGAGCGGAATTGTATGTAAATGATCGGCGTTTCATTACTTTATTTCGTTGAATTTGTGTTAAGATCGATTCTAAATCACTGCGGTCGTTTTTTCGCCAACGATGGTGGAGATAGAAGTCGAACAAGAGTGCCATGGTCACAATATACGCCGCCACTTATAAAACTTGAGACAAAAAAATGACATTGACAAGGATTTATAAATATTCACACAAAAACCTGTAAAAAGTTGTGTTCACAAAAAGGTTTTTATAAATATCCAGTCAAAAACCTGGAAGGAATTGCGTTCACGAGACTGAAATATCATTAAGCCCTAGAGACTAAGATTGAAGGGGGCATAACTCAGGCAAAAATCAATGAACCATAAAATCCTTACTTCATGCACATCTACCAATTAAGGTAATAACATCCACCAAGTTTCATAAGGATCCAGTCAGAATCTTAGAAGAAGTTGTGTTGACAAGGCTGCAATTTCAATCAGCCCCAGAGACTAGGTTTTAAGGGGGCATAACTCTAGAAAAAATCAATGAACCATAAAATCCTTCCTTCATGCAAATCTACCAATTGAGGTGATTGACCAAGTGTCATTAATATCCAGCCATAACGTAGGAGGACTTGCGTTGACAAGGCTGCAATTTCAATAAGCCCCAAAGACTAAGTTTTAAGGGGGCATAACTCTGGCAAAAATCAATGAACCATAAAATTCTTCCTTCATGCACATCTACCAATTGAGGTGATAACATTGACCAAGTTTCATTAAGATCTAGCCAGAAACTTAGGAGGAGTTGTGTTGACAAGGCTGCAATTTCAATAAGCCCCAGAGACTAAGTTTTTAAGGGGCATAACTCAGGCAAAAATCAACGAACCATAAAATCCTTCCTTCATGCACATCTACCAATTGAGGTGATAACATTGATCAAGTTTCATTAAGATCCAGCTAGAAACTTAGGAGGAGTTGCGTTGACAAGGCTGCAATTTCAATAAGCTCCAGAGACTAAGTTTCTAAGGGGCATAACTCTGGCAAAAATCAACGAACCATAAAATCCTTCCTTCATGCACATCTACCAATTGAGGTGATAACATTGACCAAGTTTCAAGAAGATCCAGCCAGAAACTTAGGAGGAGTTGCGTTGACAAGAAAAGTGGACGGACGTACGGACGGACGGATGGACGGATGGACGGACGGATGGACGGACGGACAGACGGAGAAGATGACGCCAATATACGTCCGCCTCCGGCGGCGTATAAAAAAGATGATTAAAAAGAACAATGTCTGAGTAGAATTCGAACCCAGGGCCTTCCGGATATAACATGTGTAAAGAGTACAAGGTGAGTGCTCTGCTAGGTGAGCTATCGCGGCTTTCATTTATGTAGCGCGTTGGCTTACATTTTGAATAAATTGCTTTGTAGCGTACTTTTTAAAATCAATGAAAAGTATAACTGACGACAATACTCATAGTAAACCGAAACAAGAAGACAAAGGTGCTAATCGCATGGCCTTAATTGAATTTGGTAATCAAATTAATAGTGATTATTCATAGCGACAAATCAGTTGTCTTGAAACGGCAATCAAATCAATTTGAAGCCTGAGAAGGGTTTTCTGGTATTAAAGCCGATTTCGTATGTCCGAAACCGATCTTATAGAATTAAACACAGAAGAATGAATAAAATATCTTTCGTTAATGTACAATCCCGCTCAATCAATCAGAGACGTCCAATTACAGTGCTCTCAGCACTTTGATTTTTTAAAGCAGCGAAATGTTGATGTTGAGTGACGTGATTTCACGACGTAAATATTGAGAGGAAATTACTCACAGTTGTCCAAACTTATTCCCCGGTAATGGATGAGAGTTTTCAGCCTGAGTTCGTCTTCTAACTTCGGCAGCAAGATTTGTGCGACAAAGCTCTGGGCCTGTGGCGGACAAGAGAGAAAAACGTCCCATTCCCGACCGTCTGAAACAAGACCATGCAAAATCATTAAAAATATGATAGTTCTCTTCCTAAATAGTATGTATTCAACAACATTTTTAAATCCGCTGTCTTATATTTTATCAAACTACACGTCATTTGATTGGGCGATACCTTTCTCTTGTCCAATAGCATGGTTATGGTGTAATTTCAAAGGGACATAACATCCCAATTTCATTTTTTAAAGTATGTCTTGATGCCAAGAATGGTTATTCTAATGCATATATACGAATAGCTGCTATCATTTAAATATGTTGCTTATAAGCGAAAACTACGCCATTAACTCATCTGTTTTCCATATCCATTTGTTTAATTTAAACACAAAAATAAATATTTCTCGTAAACGGTGCAATATTTTGGCTTGACATTTTCAGATAGAAATTAAAAGTAAAATTTATGAAAATATATCTGTCAAATTTCACTTTAAAAATAGAATAAACTTTTAATTTGGAACTAGATGGGTGGATGAAGAAGAAGAAGAAGAAGAAGAAGAAGAAGAAGAAGAAGAAGAAGAAGAAGAAGAAGAAAGTGGCAGAGTAGAGGAAGATCAGCCTGCACATACGTGCAGTCTGACCTTACTTTATTCTACCAGCTTGTATAATTTAGCATGAAAAGATTTAACCCTTTCCCAAACAAGACCTGGTTTTGACGTCCCCAATGAAAATGACTTGGGAAAACGTTGAGACAAAAGAAGAAACTGCTGATAACCAGCAGTTTTTCCTTTTGCCTCAATATTTTTTGGGCAATTTCAAACATACAACCTATTATTATAAACATTGATTTGTCGTCTGCAGCAGCTTTCAAATTGGTCCATTCTATAATTTTGCCGTTTGGGAAAGGGTTAAGGTACGATAAGACGTTACCTTGGTCTTCATAACCCTGAAAGTGGTGTACAAACTTCATGATGGGTATAACACGTCGCTTCCACAGTATATAGGGGACGATAACAAATAATGCTAGTAACAGAACAAGCACGAGAATACACGTGATTATCAGCCATATGTACCAGGGAATACCAGAATCTGAAATTTATAGAAATATGTCGTCGCTTTCCAACTAAAACCTCGTAACTGCAGCTTGTTTCAAGCTGCAGTCACGAGGTTTTCTTTGAAAAGCATAGATGTGTAAAAATAATAGATTTGACACGTCACTTCCACAGTATATAGGGGACGATAACAAATAATGGTAGTAACAGAACAAGCACGAGAATACACGTGATTATTAGCCATATGTACCAGGGAACGCCAGAATCTGAAATAAGTAGAAAAAAGTCGTTGCTTTTAAACGAAAACCTCGTGACTGCAGCTTGTTTTGAGCTGCAGTCAAGAGGCTGTCGTTGAAAAGCAGCGGCGTGTAAAAATAATAGCTTTGACACGTCGCTTCCACAGTATATACGACACAACTACAAATAATGCTAGCAACAGAACAAGCACGAGAATACACGTGATTATTAGCCATATGTACCAGGGAATGCCGGAATCTGCAATTAATAGACAAATGGGTGAAATGTAATTTTTGAAATCTAGTTTTTCCTATTTGGTATGCTCTTAATAAAAAAGTTGAAACATCCTCTCCATATATCAGACTGTTGTAAATATACTCAGTTCCAAAGGAAAGTGTGCACTTATGCGTTTTACCTTTAGCTTAATTTTCACAAAGTTAATGGCAAATCAGGGTGTAAGAGTGATATCATACTTCAGATTAGACCTGAAAGAAAATTGGCATCAAAACAGATGTCGATAGAATTGCTCATATTGCATACACAGAGTCAGATCATTGTGGTGTTGAGATTTGCACTCCTTACAGCTTTTCTTGTGGATAGGGTTACAAGCTTATATGTCGTTGTAGGGTCTGATCAGGCCTTCCAAGCCATTTCCACGTTAAAGCTTGAACTGTCTTGTACACGTTACGTGTACGTCAACGTTAGTAATCGCTACGTTAGTAGTCTAGTAGGTTGACGCCGAATGGTGCAATAAAGTTCTAAAGCGATTTTTTTTGCCTTTAAGATGTCATACAAATGACCAAATGCTATTAGAACATAAATACCGTACAAATTCAAATTTTCGGAAGGTTTTTGTTTTCACCAGGTTCGGTCTTGCTCACCAACGTTAATTGTAATTCGTTTTACGCCAATGCACTATGTACATATGTAATGAACATGTGATTTTATGCTATGATATGCCAAAAGGAGTGCAGCGAGTGTAATTTCTGATCGATAACTCATCAAGCACGTGAGGCATACGTAAAACACTAAAAATGCAAAATCACAATCAAGCCGAAAATTCGTGCGTGCTATGTGATTTCTTCATCAATATATCGTTTATGAATAGTCTTGAGATGTGTCGTACAAAATTTCCTTGTGGTAGACGGTATACTTTTCGAGATATTCAAAATTTAAAAGTGCACACTTTCTTATTATATTAGATATTTCAAAAACATAATGGTGGTATTCACCAATCAGTCTAAATCCCAAAATAGCCTACCTTTCAAATTACACAACAATCCGTCCGATTGACCGAGACACACGTCTTGTCCAATAAGATGACTTGTAATATAATCTTGCTTTGACGGTCAATTCAGTTATGATGGAGAATGCGGTCTGAGGTAATAATACATAATACAGAAAGGACTTTTATTTCATTAAGCACTTACATACTGTTAAATATCTTTTTAACCGTTAATTTAGAGAATTACAACCGAACATTAACTACAAAACTTTTTCGTGCAACTTCGGGCGTCATTGACGAGTGTATCCCTCGTCAATTTCCGTTGCCATGGATGACCTCGGAAATTGACAAGGGTTGTTTCCGTTGTCACGGATGACACTCAAAGATGCACGAAATCTTTAATATCTATTGATGGGTAGAAATACTTTTATATTTAATATTATGTATGTTCGTTGAATGGCAGTTAAAGGTGCCCTACCTGTGCCAGGCATTTCCGAACACGTTTCACCAGAATAATTCGGATAACATCTGCAAGTTTCGTGTACATCGTCATTATTGCCACCGGTAACTAATAAACATTCTCCACCCACACCACAGTCTTTACAACATGTTTTGTTGCAAGTAGGCCCAAATGCTCCATCATCGCACAGACAGACGGACGAACGGTTTTCATTCTCCTGGCAAACACCGTACTGGCACGTTAACCCCGAGCTACAGTTACGCTGTGTCTCTGGGCGAAGAACATATCCAGCGAGACACGCATTTAACGGTAAAAACAAACTTGTGGAATTCTCGCTCATGGAATTGTGTATGGTTGTTGTTGTTTGCTTTGGTTTACAGATTTGTAAAGTGTTCATATACCACGAACATTCATACCCGTATTCACACTGCCTCGTGCAGCCCGTGCTAGCGTGTTGATCACACAGAGGTCCTGTCCAGTTTTCGTCACATTGACAAGAAAATGCGTCCTCTATCTGCACACATTCACCATGTACACACCGCATTCCGGGAAATCCGCCACAATCCTCAGTTTCGTTTGTTTCCGTTTGTCTGTCGGAAACACACGAACTGTGTGTAGAGTCTTGCGTACACTCACAATGGAGGATACAATCTCGTGTGACGCACTTCCGGTTGCCATCACATAGCCATGACATTGTTCTACACGGATCAACATTACACTTTGTTTCTATTGAGGTATCTGAGGTTAAAGGATCAGTGTTGGAGTTGGATTGTTTGTTGGACGCGAATGTACCTTTAATGCTGTCGGTGGATTCTGTTTTGCCTGTAGAAAACGTGTTTTGTACTAAGGACTGTCCATCCTCCGAATTTGAAGTACATTTCGGATGAGTCGAATCATCGATACACGAACACCGAGATATGCAATTATTGTCTATTTTGCACGTCCTGCCATTTCCACAAAAGTTGGGAATATTACATGGGTTGAACGTGCATGCGGAGCCAGGCTTTCTTGACAACCCGAAATCCAGCGAAGACGGTACAACCTGTGCTGATGCCTCTAGCGAGCAAAACAGCAGCAAAAATCGGATGCGGAATTCCCATCTTGCCATCCTTGCAGCGTTGTCCCTATATAATCACCATCTTCTTAGTCAAATCAGCTACACGAGTAGGTGTCATTGTCGCTGATTTAAAGTCGCCTTAATTGTCACTATGAACTGAAAAAAGAAGAAAAGGCGGTAATAATATCTGATATTTAAAACGTCTCTCTATAGTTTTAGATACCAATATGTGTCCAGATAGGAAAGGTTTAAAATTAAACGAGAATCGTTATGATTGTTTTGGTTTATTACACGGTTCTCGTTTAATTTTGAACATATAATATGCACGTGTATAGCTCATGATAAATGACCTTGCAGAGCAACTCTAGCTATAAACTAGAGATGATCTGCTATGTGGTTGAAAGGTTTGGACAAAATAATATCATGCACTCATCGTGTATATCAAAAGATAATCACCGTTCTGTTCTATTCCTATTAACCGTTGTGATCATAGACTGGCGCCATTAAGACATTTGATTGGCCACTGTCATCAATCACGTGACATTTCCGTCATGTGACAGGAGGTCGATTGTTTACGTTTTTTAATTCCTTCCACAAAATTAATTTGATTAACCCTTTTCCAAATAAGCCCTCGTTTTGACGTCCCTTATATCTGAAGATTTGAAAAAAAATGACGTAACAGCAGTAAATGCTTATAAGTCTTATAAGTCAGTATTTTTCTCTTTCGCATCAATATACTGTATAATAATTGATATAAAAACTTTATCTTTCACAAATTCCATCTTGATAGCGTATAATTATCCTCTTTAAAATCAAAATAGTTTATTTTGCCGTTTAGAAAATTCATAGTCGTGTAACCTTGCGAACATTGAAATACATTGTACGTCTATTTAAATTTTGGCTACTGTTTGTCTTGCATGCTGAAAAAATGAGCTCTGTCTTATGATTTACATCTCATTCAAACAATTTGACATGGTAAAAACTTACGACATGTTGTAACTTAATCTTTTCCCAAACAAGACATTGTTGTGGCTCTTAAAATAGGAAAGGCTAAGGGAAATATTATAGCAGCAACATGACAAGCTTATTATAATTCCAGACTTCTGCTGCCTCTTCAAAACTGTGCACAAATCCCAATCTTTGTCAACATTTATTTTGTCGTCTGCAATATTTTTGCAGTTAAACAGTCTGAGAGTTTGTCGAGTGGGAAGGGGTTAAACTTTTTTCTTTCTCCGCGAATGAACCACTTCTATTATATGACACGTTGTCTCAACTCTATAGAAAACGCGAAATTTTAAACTGCTCCAATTTGAACGATGTTACAAAATATTTCAACAGGGGTCGTCAAAAAAGAAAGAAGGTAGGATTAAAACTTGGGCAAGTGATTAATTAGAGAGTACGCAAGTATGCATAAACTGTGGGGGCAAAATACATCATACTCTGTGTATAACAACATGCATAGTTTAACTCATTTCCAAACAACATACTGTTGACGTCTCTGAAAAAAGAACGTGAGAAACCATTTAAAAAAAGAAGAACAAATGCCGATGGTCAACATTTTCTCCTTTTGTCGCAGTCTCTTTTGTTAACTTTATCAATATCCTCATTGTCGTCCAAAGCCGTTTTCTAAATGGAGAAGTCGAATTTCTTTTTCATTTGTGAAAGGGTTGTACAACCATGAATGAACATATGATAACTATTTCCAATTAATCTTGGTACAAAAATGGACAAAAATGAAAAATACAACCATAAAACAGTAAACGAGCCATATTTTTGTCTTAATGGCGCTACGAACGTGTCTTGTTTTAAATTTTGACAAAAGTTTAATGTCTAATGTATCAAATCACAAAAGAGATTGTTGCAACAATAATCAATTATAAAGGATAGACAATGTTTGAAACTTATTTGTCCTATCAAAAGTAGCATAGGCAAGAAAATCAAATGCACATTCTATTTTAATCAACATACGTAAAGCCGTCTGCAGAATCATTCAAATTGGACAATTGTGGTGTTGGTTTTTGGGAAGCAAATTTTGCAAAAATTGCTTCTCTTTGCAGCCGCCTTTCTCTGCACTTTACCATTCTCTTCATACTACACAACACCTTCCGGTCCTCCTCACTATAAATAGTTCTATCAAAAGCAAAGATTAATGAGGTAACAGTCATTCGAATATTCAATATGTAAGTCTGAAGTTATACATGGAGATATTGAATTGTGTGAATGAAAATGAAACAATCAATTAATCATGTCTCTAAGAGAAGAAACGACCGGCGTAGTAATTCACTCTGTTATGGTTCAAAGATCAGTCCAATGGCCTTCCTTGTAAATGGGTCCGTCAATTTACTGAACTATGAAATATATTCAAAGCTATAAATAGATGCATGGAATCAAAGTTATCAAGGTATTCAAATGGATAATCAAAGTACCTAATCAAAGTACTCTACAAATCAAAGTAGTCAAGGTATTCAAATGGATAATCTAAGTACCTAATCAAAGTACTATACGAATGAAAATATTCAAGGTATTCAAATGGATAATCAAAGTACGTAATCAAAGTACTCTATTTCTGGGCAGGCCTACATTATTAACAAATTTGCTTCCCAACAGTACTTTCAGTACTTTGATTTGTCCTTTAGCCCAATTACAACACCATGACATTTTTGACTTGCCTCAAGATGAATGTTTCTGAAATGTTGTGGAATATGAAGAAATTGCTTGCATTATCTACAATGTTTTCTAACCCAAAATGCATTTTAAAAAACACCAACTTGAAATTGTCGTCTGCAACATTTTTGAATTTGGACCAGTGCAAAATTTAGCCGTCTGGTACTTGGTTAAGGCTTAATTGCAATTTGCTGTAGACTATCTGTCATCGTTAGGGCGGGCGTCGTTTCACATTTGTGATTTTTTTATGCAAAAAGCGTACAAAAAAGCTAAATGGCCTTTTCCATCACTTACGCAAAAAGTTGTAACCTACTCATTCATTTATAATTATTTCAAGATTTTTATTTTGTATTGCGGACATAAAACCTCTTCTCCAAACATTCTCTTATATAAATTCGCGTTTAAGTGCTGCTGAAAACTTCAAGAGAAAGGGTAAAAATGCAGTAAATATTTTACAAGACAAAAAAAATCGCTAAAATTCGCTAATTATTAAAAAAATGCAAACAAACAAAAAATACTACAAGAAACATGGTATTTTGTAAACTTATAAGAACCCTTTTTGTCCGATCGTTTCATGAGAGAGATTTTGCTTTATCGCATTTCCACACAGTTACGCCTTTTGACACCTCAGAAGATAAATGCTTTGGAAAACATTAAGGAAAATGAAGAAATTGCTTGCGACAATTTCAAAATTCCATCACATTGAAAATGTCGTCTGCAACTTCTTTTATACTAGAAATCTTAAAATCTTGTTGTTTGGTAATGGATTAAAGTCTAAAATTTCAGTCATTCTAATGTACCAGGAATAGACCAGAAATATTTTCCCAAACATTTAAGGAATGTCCAATTTGAAACATTATCCAACCAGAAAGAGAAGGATATCGATAAGCACAGGATCTGTGTAAAACAAGGCACAGAAAAATTTGAAGAAACTGAATGGGAAATAGCTTACTTTCGCCATTTTCTTCTTTTTCCTCAATGTTTTCTAAAGCCTTATTACTAAGGACTTCAAATCAACGTCTTGTTTTGGAAATTATATGCCTTTTTTTGAAAAAGGTTAAGTGTATACGTTGGTAACAGACTTTTGCATTCAAGAATTTAGACAGGTATTTCATGAATGATAAATGAATTATCAACTTTTAAGTTCCACGAGTTTGTACATTTTGACATGTCTTGTATGTGACGTTTTACCTCACGCGGCGTCTATATCTCGTTATGTATGTAAGTATGTAATAGCTTATCTACAAAAATCTCCTAACTACAGCTTATTTAGAATTGTTTGTACCAGATTTCATAAGCCAGGAAAGCTTACAATTTGGCTTTTTTGGAGAAGGTTTAAAGCTCAACATCTCAGACACCCACTATTATTTAACCCTTTCTCAAACAAGACCAGGTTTGCGTGTACCCATTGCGAAAAGTTTGGGAAAACTTTGAGAAAAAAGAAGAAAACGCTGATAATGTTGACGCCCTTTATTTTTCTGTGCTTTGTTGTACATGGATCCTATCTGCATTAACATCTGTTTTGTCATCTGCACCTGATTTTGAATTGGACCACCCAAATATTATGTTGATTTGGAATGGGTTAACATGCCTTTACCGTTACAAAACGTAGCAATTACAATATTTAATCTCACTGGCGGTGAACTCGGCCAAAGCGAGGGACGTTTTTCGCTACAACAAGATATAGATGTTTTGAGTTGAAATGTGAGTTTAAAGATTTTTTAAGTCTAATTCCAATGAATTTGCTCTAAAATAGACCGTGTTCACTCTTATGTACTGACAAACCGTCGGTGTTGGTATGAAATCTCGTAACCACGGCTTTATCTAAGCCGTAGTTACGAGATTTTATAACAACACCGACGGAATACATTGTTCGCGAAAAAAAAACGTCCCTCGCTTTGTCCGAGTTCGCCACCAGTGAATCTACGCGTATTTCAGTCAGGTGCCGGAAACCCCATTGCGACAATTGGGGAGTGGATCAAGATCAGCCTAGGTATTCAAGCTGTCTGATCAAGTTCCATACTGATCTCTTGTATATTCTGCATAACCTTTAGAAATTGTAAATATGGGTCCTGTTCATGCTGCATTTATATACATGTTGATTTCATTCTACAGCAATCTAAAATTCAAATATCGTCGCTTTTCGACAAAAGTCTCTTAACTGCAGCTTAAGGTGAGACTCCTCTACGAAACTGGCCTATTGAATACATTATAAAATGGGTCAATTTGGCAGCTTCTAGCTTCTCTCAGAAGTCTCTATGACACCTTTTACTCAGTCTGCCTGATAGACCATTCCGTTGTCTTTAATTTACTACCAAGAAAGTGTTATCAATAGCACCATCAGCTAAAATCACGCACCCGTGAACACAGCCACTCTTGCAATTTGCCATCTCTTTCGGGATCTGCATGTTACACACCCCCATCAAAGGCAACGACCGCGCAAGAAACTAGTTCCTGAGAAATTCATTGAAACACAACCTAGCAGTACACTGATGGTCTGCCAGTATGCAGAACCACATTTCATGCATCTGCCTATTGAACAGATACAGGATCAATGCAACAAAAGGAGCCAATCCATTTTTGACTGAACAGACATGCTACGATCCGAAAGCATTTGTCATTGTGCATTGTCTCCTTAAAATAGGTTGCAGTTACGAAGTTCTTGGTGAAAAGCAGCGATACGAGATTTTCACTGATCCCAAGATCATTTACTACATTTTGTGCTACGTCATTATATGGCACAATCTTTGGCTTATCAACATTCAAGTTTCTTGGTTTTACATTTTTAACATGACTTATTTACGATGTGTAAGTTTTTATTGAAAAGCAATGATAATTATGAGCTTTTCCCAGATCCCAAGACCATTTGCTATCTTTTGTCTTTAAATTTTCATCATATGGCATAATATATGGCTTCACGGTTTTACATATCTAACATGACTTATTTACGACATAGAACTTTTTATTGAAATGCAGTGATATGAGCTTTTCCCAGATCCCAAGATTATTTGCTACCTTTTGTCTTTTGCCATCATATGGCATGATATACATGTATTGCTTATCAACTTTCAAGTTTCGTTATTTTACATTTTTAGCATGACTTATATACGACGTAGAAGTTTTTATTGAAATTCAGTGATATGAGCTTTTCCCAGATCACAAGATCATTTTCTACCTTTTGTGTTATGCCATCATATGGCATGATGTATATGGGTTATCAACTTTCAAGTTTCGTGATTTTACATTTTCAACATGACTTATTTACGACGTACAGCAACAGGAGGCGTCATCAACTCATTAAACTTGGGTCGTCAAAAACAGGGGGCGTATTCACCAACAATTCTACATCGATTGGTAACTTGTTGTTGTTTATAGTTGTTTATAATATGTACTTTATTTTCGATGCCTCTAAGGGGCCAGGACTTTTCCTATTAAAGTTACAAAGAATGGTTAAGGTGGGCCACCCCTTCTGAGATTCACACGCCGTCAGAATAATTCGTAATCATTCGGTGGTCGAACGTCCCAATGCCGAATGTACAAGGTCGCGCGATTTATTCTGACGTTGCGTGGATCTCAATAGGTTAAACCACCTTACGTCTTAACCCCGCTACAAGTCAAGTCATGTAATTGAACGATGCGTATGCCTTGGCCAATAGGATTGATCGCTTTTACCTCTACAGTCATACTGGAAATTAGATGGGGTATATTGGTTTCACCATGTCTGTCCGTCCGTCCGTCCATCCGTAGACTGTTTCGTTTCCCTGCTCTAACTAAAGAACTGTTTGACTTTAGACTGGATTCCAGTCTGATGAATCCCAAGAAAAACAAACAAACAGGGCCTGTAGCTTCATAACTGTCATATACTTGGACCTTTTTGGTTACTATTGGTCATCGTTTACTCGGTCGATTTACATGTATTACATTTGGGTGAATAACAATTGGCCGAGAGTATAGCTCACGATAAATGACCTGGCAAAGCATCCCTAGCTATTAGCTAGGGGTGCTCTGCCAGGTCATTTATCGTGAGCTATTTACTTGTGGTTTAGGGGTTAGGTTGTTGACCTTAATGTCGCAATAGTGATCGTTTCGAATGATAAATAACCTATTCGATTCCCTTTAGTTTCCCTTTTTTTCATTTTGGATTTCACAACGTATTATGGGTAACGTTCAAAAACGTCGTAACAACAGTATATCAAAGCTGTAGTTTACAACATTTTCCAACGTTTTCAAAGTTAAATCATTCGTGTTTTTTAAGTATTACCGACCGGTTATAGAATGGGAAATCTGAAACCGATTACTATAAGCAATTGGCTACCTATGGCGATGATGGTATTCGAACAATTGATGGTACATGTAAACCATGTGAAAACTCTAGATTGGTCAAATTCAAAAAGATTATTTTTTTACTCGAATTTCAGTTAGTTTCTAAGTAAATGTCTGATGGAAAACTGGTGAGCCCATACAATTCTTTTCGATGGAAACATAAACGATAGAAATTGCTCGTTATCTAACTAATTTCCCAGTAGGGAATCACGTGACACAATAATTGTAGACAATAGTCCATGATTTTGTAAATACTTAAAAATTTGAATTAAGTTTGAAGCAGACTATGTAGAAAACGCCAGATTTTAAATATCCTTCGCATTTAGAAACAAATCTCCCCCCCCCCCCCCCCCCCCCCCCCCACACACACACATTCTCTGCTTCATACCGAATTCAAGTCGGTAAATTATTAACAGAAGTATTGAAGATGTTTTCTTCTATTGTGGTGTCACGTGATTCCCTGCCATGACATTGCTCGTTATCGAGCAAAAGCATTTCTTTGTCCACTAGATCTACCTTTTAACACTTTCCCGAACCACGGTGGGGATTGTGCATGATGGGATGGATAACGACTACCGACAAAAGGGAACGATTTTATTAAGTAAACCGTGACGTAATTTCGGACAAATAAATAGTATTTCGTTGGTGTTGTTATAAAATCTCGTAACTACGGCTTGAATCAAACCGTAGTTACGAGATGCTATAACAACACCGACGGTTTATCAAAACATAACGGTAAACTCAGTCTATTTTTTGCACAAAATTTGATGCCAACTCGCCTCGCTTCAGGTAAGACATTTTGCAATAACTCTGTTATTTCTGTATCAATTTTCAAGCGGTTTGCTGCATGTACCCCGCCTTATCGAGCTCTTTCATCCGATGTATGACATATTAGATAACTCATGATACTTTTTCCGAAATATTGTCCCAACCGACCAGAAAGCGAAATGGTAACGACTACGGCCAAATTATCCACGCTTCAGGTAAGAATTTGTGCAATAACTTTCTTATTTCTGCGTCAATTTTCATGCGGTTTGTTGCATGTACTCCGTCTTACTAAGCCCTTTTCTCAGATGTATTATTTATCTGGAACTTTCCTGTACTTTTCTCAAAAACCGATCCCAACCGACTAGAAAAATGACCTGGATTTTTTGTCGTTTTTCTGGTCGGTTGGGATCAATTTTTGGACAAAGTACAAAGATTCTACAAACAAGTCATATATCCGAGGAAAGAGCTCACTAATGCGGGGTACATGCAACAAACCGCTTGAAAATTGGAGCAGAAATAAGAAAATTATTGCACAATTTCTTACCTGAAGCGAGGCAAATTTTGTCCGTATACTCCATATTCGTTATCCATCCCATCATTCACAATCCCCACCGTGCGAACGGCAATACTTTAGGGTGATCCACTCCAAAAACTGCCTCAATTGACAAAAAAGGTGTTACTAAAGATAGGATTTGTTTAAAATATGGCATAGAAAATATTGAGATGAAAGGAGAAACTGCTGATTATCAGCAGTTTCTTCTTTTGTTTTAACACTTTCCCAAGCCTTTTTATATTGGCGTCAAAACAAGGTCTTATTTTGGGAAAGGGTTAACTTTTGATAGCTACATGCAAAATAAAAAAAATCAGAATCGTCAAAACATTAACTTCATGAACGACATAGCAACCTATACCAAACTTGCATGTATCAACTTCGGATGTCTCGATGTATTCTTACATCCTCTGTTCCTTCGACAAACCCGATGTAATGACACAGGAAATATTGATGAATTGTTGTTTTTCCATAGCGTTTTCTTCTCTTACCCCAATGTTTTCAACCTTAGACTGAAACTACCTCTTGTTTTTAAAAAAGTGCTAATTGCCCATCACCTTAACCATTGAGTTACAAAAGATTATATTTATTACTTGAATAAAATTTATATTTGCAAAAATCTAACATTGTGGAATTCTTACCCAATCATTGTCATTATCCAAATCCAAGACAGACTATTTCTCTGTCACTATGTCCATTTTTAACACACATATAACGTCTCTTAATTATTGTTACTTCATGTGATGATAAGTAAACGTGTGGTTGTATTCAGTCACGTGACGTCGACGTAACCAATCATAACGACGTTTTTTACGTTCATTGTCAATTACGCTAGCGTCAAAGTGACGTGTGATTTGAAGCGTGAGACAATAACGTTGTTTTTTTCTTCTAATTTGTGTCCCGCTTTACGACGATATTGGACTTGGAGGAAAAGTACGTAAAATATCGACAACAGACAGTCTGCATCATTCAAAAGGATGCAAAAACCCTTTCCCTTACAAATACGGATTTTGATGTCCATTGTTGAAAAATCTTTTTCCAATTCAAGACTTAAAATGACAATGCTACTACATGTAACCAGTACCGCGTATATTACGCGTAAATAGTCAATAATCTTAATCATACACAAAAAATTTCTTTATGATAGACCACTCCTGATGAGATTGATACGACGTCGGAATTTTATCACGTGGTGTCGTTAATATTCGTTAGGCCTACGTATCAGAATATTCGGCGGTGGTAAGTTCCATCGCCGAATGTTCACGACGGCGCCAGAATATTTCGGACGTAACGTAAATCTCATTAGGAATGAACTACCTTAATTTAGCTTCCGTCTTGTCGCTTGCAGAAACTGGTAATGCTTTGGTGTTTTTTTTTTTGGGGGGGGGGGGGGAGTGGGGGGGGGGATAGTGTTAAATGCTTCGCCAAAGAACAAATCTCTCTGACCAGTGGCGATGATGGATATACACGCCGTCTGACCCTTGATGTTCTCTAATAGTTTCTTCGTGACTTGCAACAACTCTAAAGAGAGCAGCATTAACCTGTGTGGGCGAGCACGAGCAGCTGGAGCTCAGTAAGGATGTTGTGATAGCACTGGTATGAGAAACGACAGATACCCCTTGTTTGGTACTCAAACTGCGGTGATATGTCCACATCAGTTAAATGAGGATCAAACACCATTCAATCAATCTTAGAGAGCAGTATAGGTGTTGTTCAGACAGTACATTGGTTCAGAATAATGATGTTGGTATAAAGGTAGTCCACCCTCAAAGAGATTCTCGCGACGTCGCAAACATTCCACTGCCGAACGTTTACGACGTTACCCGAATAGTTTCTGATACGTAACGAATGTTAACGAGGTAACACGAAAAGTTCGGAGGTCGCGTGAATGTCATGACGGATAGACTACCTTAAATGCAATAATGTCCCCTTTTTTCAGATCCCGTTTCTTGTACGTTTATAGCGTTACGGCAGCTTGGCTATTTGGACGCCCACCATTAATAACTTGCATAATCATATCTAATGATTTATTTATTTATCCAATATGCACATAAATATCAAGCGCCGATGGTGCATTCTTAAGTCTTTCTCCGTTACAAAACCTGGTTTTAGCTTCCCTAAGAGAAAAAGCTTGGGAACATTGAGGCAAAATCATATAAAATACCTTGCTAACAACCCACTTATTCTTCTTTTTACCCCAATACTTTACGTGGGTTTCTACGGTGAAAAGCAAACATACCATTCTTTATCAACATTCATTTTGTAGTTTTTATCATATTGATTTAAAGTTCTGCACGGGCCACTTTTTTCAAGATGCCGGTGCGTTTATAGCGTTAACGTTACGGCAGCCTGACTGTGGCTACTTGGACGCCCACCAAAAAAATAACTTGCATAATCATATGTAATGATTTAATTATTTATCTATCAATATGCACATAAATATTTATCACCGATGGTGCTTTCTAAACCCTTTCCAAAGACAAATGGTCACAGCTTTTCAACAAAAACCTCGTAACAGCAGCTTAACAGCAGCTTAAATCAAGCTGCAGTTACGAGGTTTTCGTTGAAAAGCGACGTGGTACTGTTGTATCTGAAAAGATGTTGCAGATCGCACAATGTTATTGACGATCAAGTACTATTCTAAATTGTCATCAATAACCTTATTAGCAGCAGATTATTACAGAAAATCTACACACATCCATCTCCTATTCTACAAATGCTTTCCACGGCGGAATATAAGGATTTCGTATTTTCATGCCCAAGTATAATTTCAAATTGCCGTCAATAACCTTTTTAGCAGCAGATTTGTAGAGAAAATCGTCCACATCCATCTAATTTCTGATGTTTTTCTCCTATTCTACAAATCGTCGATTGGAGGTCAAAACCTCGTAACTACAGATTGACAAAGCTGGAGTTACGAGGTTTTTACCTCCCGTTGACGAAATGCTTTCCACGGCTTAAGGAGTTCATATTTAAAACATTGTCTATTGAGTCGTTTGCAATCGTTTGGTACGGAACTCCGTTGGTTTTGGAAGGGCTAAAACGAGCGGTAAAACATAGCTTCCTTCGACAAACTCGTAACTGCAGCTTGTTTTAAGCTGCAATTACAAGGTTTTCGAAGAAGGGTGACGAAAAGGCCAAAAGCTGCTGTACCGTCACAAAAAAGTCATGTAAATTTCATTTTGACATGACAGGAGTTGAGTTTGAAATGACAGATGCGAATGAACTAAAAATTACAATTCTGTGTTTTTATAATTGAGTTCCTTTTTATTCCCTTTTTTCCTTTAGAAAAGTGCATTAATAATAAATTTTGTTTCATGGGCGATATAGTTGAAATCCTCAAGCGTGTGTCGCCAAATTTTCATTTTTTTTCTGAGTTACGACTCTGAAATGCATGACCGAGCCCTAATAACCGTTTAGTCGAAGACAATCCATCCAGGCCCTTCGCGTTCGAACCCCGGCTCGGCCAATATCTTTTCTGGTAGTCGATAAATTCATTTGTATTTCACCAATGGACGTGAAGCATCTAATTGAGACAGCAGCTGGAGGCTCGGGTTGGATATAATGGTAGTGCCAGTGAATGAATGTCTTGAGTTTGATTAAATTAGGTCTAATGCATTGTTATTTTTTTTATTAAAATAATCTTTCGGGTTTTATTGAGTTGGTTTCTGATCTAAAATCATCGTGTGCTCATTGCGTTTGTTACACCAGTCCAAACATGACCAGATCGTGGAATCACATGGTATAACAGTAAAGACTGTTGCAGAAAACCACGTGACCGTCCAAATTATGTAGGCTACCAAGAGGCGACACATGAGCCTTCTTACACACTTTCTCAAACAACAAATATAATTATGCTCTTATTTAAGTTTAAAGGGACATTTCATTCCAATTTCAATTTTTTAAAGTATGTCTTGATGCCAAGATTGGTTATTCTAATGGGTATAAATACTATTAGTTTTTTGAAGTTGTTGCCAATAAGCGAGAAACACACATTTAAAGTTGAGACATAATCGATAAATTGCATATAAATCCGAACTGTTGTCCACAACAATTTGTTCAATTTTAACACAAAAATATAAATTTCTCGTAAACGGCGCAATATTTCGGCTTGAAATTTTCAGAATTTTCATAAGGAAATATGCTCTTTCGAATAAAAATAAAAGTAAAATTTATGACAAAAAATTCTGAAATGTCACTTTAAGCAAACGTAAGTTGTTTCTTTATAAATGAAGTCGAAATATGTGTACATCGTATCACAAAACATATTGGTGAAAAGGTGAATATGTTGTTTAACAACACTTCCCTCATTTGCATCAATGTTTTCCAAACCCTTTTCTATCAGGAACGTCATAACTCGGGCTTGTATTGGTAAGGGTTAATTGCCTCTTAAATTGACAAATCGTCAGGTTTGAATGATTGTTAAAAGCATGTTGAAACACAATAGACATTTCCAAAATGGGACCAAAATGGGACAAGGCCTTTGCAAATGGGAAAGATCGACAGCCAACAAAACAATAGGCAATGAACTACATAAATTATGACTTTAACGATAAAAAAGGAAAGGACGGAGCAAAAGGAGAAATGTTGGTTATCAGCATTTTTCTTCATTTGCCTCTTTGTTTTCCTAAACATTGTTAACCACCGTGTTCAATCTGTTATATTTTGGGAAAAGGGTATGACATGAAAAACATGGACAAATGCGAAACAAACCACTTCATCATTTGTTGCATTAATTCTGACATTGCTTTTTACGAACTTAAATATAATTATGTAAGATATATAAGTAGACTAAAGTGCACCAAATTTAACACAGGACAAAGTTCTTTATCTTGGTTGATAAAGTCTATTAGTTAAGCATCTTAATGCAACATTGTCAAAATGGTCATTACATTTGCATACTAGTATGTCCCGGTTGAATCGGCTGGAATATAACCGCCACTCCGTTTTTTTGCGGTGTCTTTTTCTTTCTTTCTGTTTTTTCGTAAACGTTAGATATTTACAATGCTTTTTCAAGACATGGCATCATAAAAAAAATAATTGCTGACAAAAAATGCACACTCGACAATAACTTTTTCTTTCATTTGTTTTGAAAAGATCTCAGCCACATCTAGCCACAAACTTGATGATGGTTATTGGTTTGTGATCAATATTCGAAAAGGTTTCTGTTACATTATTGCAACTAAGCCACATCTGGCAAACCCCTGTCGTTTTCCCACCTTCTTCCCTATAAAACCATTTTCAAATCGGTTCTGAAATTACTGTCGTTTTTCTGTTGATGTTGCTTTTTTTTTGTTGTTGTTATTGTTGTTGTGTCACGTGATTCCCTCTCGCGTTTAAGCTATCCATGATTGTAGTAAGTAGGCGAAAGTTTCCTCTTAGTAAACAGTTGAAGATTTATTTCCGAGAATCAAAGCTTGTGTATTGAGAATATTGAAAAATCCAAATAACTAAGTTCGAAAAGGTCGTAAATGTAGCTTCATTAAGCTGCAGGTATGATATTGTAAAAGCAAATAAATACATCGCTACTTTTCAACGAAAACCTCGTAACTGCAGCTTGACACAAGCTGCAGTTGCGAGGTTTTCGTTGAAAAGCGACTATATGGTAATAATTTAATGGAAAAACATATGGTAATAATTTAAATATAAATTCAATAAGTAACCGCCCTTTTGACATGCTTGTCAGTCAAAAATTTGAGCCGGGTTCTGGAAAAGGGGGACTTTATGGCATTCGAGAACAACATGGATCAAGATCAGCCTGTACATGCGAACAGTCTGATTAAGACATATCTTGTTCTGTTTATGACTTCTTAGCTACTTGTATCAGCAGTAAGAGGGCACCATCGCGGTGGATAATCACGTGACTCAGAATTTCAGATATTCTTCCACATTTTCGTTCATACTAGACCAAATTGAAATCAGTTGGGGAAAAAAGGTGGGAAACTGGAGGGAATAAGCTTGATGTGGTGGATTTTTTTTTTTTTAAAAGATCAAGTGATAAAAAGGTCATTGACGATCAACCAAAAATTTGGTTGATCGTCAATAACCTTTTTGTCACATGATTTAAAAAAAAACTCATCCACATCCGTCTAATGCCTGTCGTCTGCCCACCTTCTCTGCTTCGAACCCAATTCAAATCGGTCTCGCACATCGTCCCTTGACAGTCAGAAGTTGCTATCAGCAGTTAAAACTTAACTGCTGATAGCAACTTCTGGCTGTCAAGGGACGACATGCGTATTAACAAAATTATTAAAGATTTTCTGAAATTGTAGTGTCACGTGATTATCCACCTTGATCGTAGGTCCTGATCAGCATGTACTTAATTAAACACTTCTTAGATGTTAATAATATATTTCTCAAATCTTATAGGGGGTCATTTTTCCCAGATCCTTTGTCATTTCTTGTATGTTTACAGTTGTCGATTTCAGAGTGCACTGCCGCCAATCTTAACCCTTTGTCATAGCCCTCAAGCCGTGGTTTTCGACGTAATTAAGACCTCATTAAAATCATTGAGAGAAAAGAAGAAAATGCTGATTACCAGCATTTTCTCATTTTCTCGCAATGCCTTCCATACTAAATATTCTATGCATACCCCCATCTTGGTAGAATTGAGATTGTCGTCTGACACAATTTTGTTTACGGATCTGTCTTAATTGGGTTTGTTTGAGGGAAAGGGTATAATGGATGTTGTAATTAGCATATTAACCGTGTCACGTGAAAACTAAAAATAGACAATTTTGTGTCACAGTAAAATAAAATCTAGAAAAATGACAGAAAACAGTTTTAATTATTACCGAACGGCAATATTTTAGACTGTTCTAAATTCAAAATTGTTACAGACGACAATTTCAAGCCAGTCAATTTTTTATATTTAGTTTTCTTTGTTCATTTGGATCACTACCTTATAAAGCGTAAAGACTTCCGGCTAAGAAATCGCATTTTTTAAACATATCTTCATGCACCTACTTCCGAGATATGATCTTGATTATCCGAGGCGTTCCAAATGGCGGAGACACCTGAGTTTCCGTTGATGTTACAACGTTGTTCCCTTTCAAAGTGGCGCAACGCGTTTAGCTTACTATTAACACGTGCGTTGTAATTTGTTAGAAAAAATAAAAGACGATAAATTTTATTGGGCGTTGAACCCTTTCTCTGGTTTAAATGTCCCTAAAGGAATAGGCTTGGGAAAACAACGAGACAATAGAAGAAAATGCTGATATTCAGCATTTTCTCCTTTTGCCTCAATATTTTCTCGGCTTTATTGTACACAGATTCTCTCTTTATCAAAATTTATTCTGTCATCTGCAGCAGCTTTCATATTTGACCGCCCTCAAAAATTTGTTGTTTGGTTGATAGCGCATAAGACGTCGCGCACGGTATTGGGGAACTAAATGTAACGTCAAACTAGCGAACGTCATTATTCTAATAATTGCGGAACGTTGAAGTTTTTACGTAGACGGTTGTGTTGTGCTTTTAATGCTTACTCTCTATACAAACTAATGTGATTTAAAAAGACAATACCATGTTTAAATAAAATCTTCACAATTTCTGTCTTTTGCACTTCTTAAGCTTTAATGCCACTTTGATTCGTTTTATTTACGTCTTAAAATGCGCCAAATAGATACTTTTTAGGCTACGCCAATTAAAAAAAGTTTACGTTTATAAAACTTCTGTCCACACGAACAAATTTGAACATCTTTTTTAGGTTTTATTATTTTGCGTTGAAATTTTGATATGACAAACAAGAAAAAAATAATATTTCCATATTGAAATTAAATTGTTGTATGAATAAGGTAACCGGTATTTTTTAAACTCTAAAGGACAAAAAAGTAGAGTTTTCAACGACCTGAAACAATTTCTGTCCACACGCATTTTATATCATCAATGCTTCGTTTATTATGCTAACTAATTTTCTTGTATATATTATAGAAATAGAGAAAAATAATATTTCTTGTATCAAGTTTTGTTGCATTTCAGCCATTAATTCACAAAATATCAAACTAAGTTTCCATTTTTTCTGCGACGTAATTCTAATTGTTACACTGCGATTTTTGGTAAACAAACTGGGCTTATTTGCGTAATCGACATCGAAATTTGATTTCCGTTCGGAAAAACATTCTACAGCATTTCCACTGTCATATGATATACTTTTCAATGTGTTTGACGTTACTTAATCGCAAAGTTGTTTATAAATATGCGTCGCCGTTGAAAATTTATGTTACATGTTACACGCGTTTTTTCGCCGAATTTACGAACAAAAAGTCTTTCTAGCAAATTCATATAAACTAACAACCTGAAAAGAGTATGTCATTGAAAAAGATCATAGTTTTACGGTTATTTTGACATATAACAAAGTTTTAGGAAGGAAACGGTTCTTGCAAAATTCAGTTATGAATCGCAGAGGGTAGTGTTTTTTGAAAAGTTCCCCAATAGCGTGCGCGACGTCATAACCTTTGACGTCAAGGTTGTGGGAGATGCAGATGGTACAGGCTCTTTACACAACAATTTTGTATTTTTGTTTGTTTTACATTTTATCACAGACAGGCGAAAAGACCATACATTTTATCATTGGTTTCATAGCACATTGTCGCTTTTCTTCAACATGCTCGTAAATGCAGCTTGAAAAGCTACAGTTACGAGTTTTTTTTGCGGTTTTGCCATATATCCCACCAACGACATGTCCTTTAACGACGTGACTTTGAGGGCTATTCCATCCATTATTAGATATCATACACATCGTGCAACTTCGGGCGTCATTTGTGGCAACGGAAATTGACGACGGCGTCCGAAATTTAAAATCTAGTTTCACTCGTCAATTTCCGGACGATATTCGTGACCAGAGAGATTGATGAGGAATACCCTCGTTAATTTCCGTTACCACGCACATGACGTCTGACGTTGCACGAGGTTTTTGGTAGATTATGATGGATAAAATACTTTGTCTAGCCCTAGTATAATTCACGCAACGTCGAAATTGTTCGGGGGCGATCGTAAACATTTGGCGGTGGAACTTTCCACCGCCGAATGTTTACGGCCGCGCCCGAATAGCTACGGATACGTAACGACGCCGCTCGAAACAATCCGATGTTTTATGAATCTCAAAATTGCGACATTACGGGAATAGTACCTTGAGACGTATTTATGTCTTTCCGGTGTCCTACGAAACGCCTTAAAATAACAATAACAAAGGTCTTTTTATCAGGGACGTAGAAGGCGTCATTTATAAAAATGTTAACCAATGAAACACATATATTTGTGATTGACACTTCGCGTATTAACACTTCTTTCAACTGGTAATAACTGGCAATGGTAACATCGTAGGAACTGAAGCACTTAACCATGTACATGTATTCCTGTCGTTTGTTTCTCATCAGTGCTACCACAACATCCTTCCCGAACATCCAGCCGCTCATCATCATAGGTTCACGATTATCAAACCATCGGCGGGACACAATTTGTCGCTTTCTATCGAAAACCTCGTAACTGCAACTTGATATAAGCTGCAGTTACGAGGTTTTCGATGAAAAAGCAGCGAAATGTCAGAAAGGATGTTTTCCGAGGCCTGGGAAAGAGTCCGGAACCTCATGGGCGAGATTCCGAGACGCTACCAACTGCGCTATATGGCCATGGTCACATATATCCATGAACGCATTCTGATCGATATTAATATATCAAGCATTTCATCCGTAAAACCTTAAAAGGCAAATTGAAGGCCCCGACCTCTTGAAAAAACTTAGGTATGTTCTTAGACTCAAATCTGAGCACCGCGCTCAAATCGCACGAAATCCAAGTGAACTTTAATCGAATACCCTTCAACGTTGGAGAGTATCCCATTGAAGTTGAGTATAAACTCATGAGTATATACTTACGTTTTTTCAAGAAACCGGGACCTGGTTTTGAGATCTATAATATAAAACGTTGATAATCAGAAATTTTCTCCTTTTGTCTCAATATTTTCTTTGCGATAACTCACACTTTTTTCTATTCTTGATTTCTATCTGCAACCCTTTCACTTTGGGCTATTCCAAAATTTCGTTGTTCGGGAAAGGGTTAATCTGAAATGGCGCGGCGGATTGATAATGTATTATTGTAATGATTCACAAATAGAAACACAAAGTTTTAAATGCAGATAATAGACCTTATTTTATATTTTGGTATCTTTTGAAAAGTATTCTATTTCATTTTTTTTCAACCTTCATATTTTAGAAAAAATATGCAGTTAAAGTGACAATTTATACAATATTTGCAAAACAGCTGCGTCACATAAGTCGGGGAAATAAGAAATTTTAGATGAAAAATTCTTTTGTAAACTCTGTCCAACAAGATCATAATAAATTAACGTAGTCTACCCCTAATGAGACTCGCGCGATGTTGGAATTATTCGGGCGACGTCGAAAAGATTCGGCGGTGGAACTGTCCACCACCGAATGTTTACGACCGCGCCCGAATAAGTTCGGATACGTAACGACGCAACTTCTCTCAGTTTTGTTTGCTTCAAAGCTCAATAATTGCGAATTTTGTCTGTTTGATATGGGAATGGAAGCAATATAGCATATCAATCTAATATCTCAGGAAATACCAACACACCGTTCATCCAGATATAAAATACACGGATTGGTCTTCCAAACGCGGATTTGAAAATCAACAGTGTGGGAATACACAAGGTAAGAAAACATCAACATATAGCCTTTTAATTGCCGCAATATAAAAAGTGCTTGTGCAGAGCTGATGCAAAATGGTTTATCTTGAGGGTGCTGCAGTTTCATAACAAAAGATTTGAGTACACTTTAGATACAAGCGATTTTAAATCGTAAATCACTATTTTCTCGCCTACTTCCCGTTTTGTTTTATATTTGCAGAAATTATTTAACTGGTTTCGAGCAAATATCTCTTCAAAATAAGTTTTCGACATCTATGGAACAAATCTATACCATTCATCAAACTGGAAAAATAAATTTTGGGTGTCTAAAGCCATGTTTAAAAATTAGCCTAGTTTGCTTCAAGGTACAACTTACCACGGATGTTGATACCACACACCACGGATGATTCACATAATTTGGGTAAAACAAACTCGGATGCGAAAATCGGGTTTAATAGTGCAAAACACTTAAAATGACGTTTTCTAATTAAAATACAATGACAAATGCTTGATTTTTTATAAAGTAAACGTGCTATAACCGCATCCCGTTGACTTTTATAGTCGGTTATTTACTTTGCATCACACGCTTAAGAATTTTATCTTATGTTCCAAACTGTGTTTTGGAATGATCTTTGTTCTGTTTATTCCAGATACAAAAACCTTCCTAAAGAAGTAGTTCAGGGCGCTGATATTTCATTACCGCCCTCAATCACTTGATCATGTTACCGCTGTGTCTTGTGTGTGTTTGAGACCTATACGAGGCACATATGAGAGAAGCCAAGTTCTGCTTGCGGGTGTACCAGGTGATTTTTCTCCTGCTTTCGCACCACCTACTGACTGTCCCGTCTCATTCGGGTTGAAATAATGTTAAAAGGGACGTAAAATTAAATAAAAAAGAAGAAAAAAGATCTACTTGATCAGAAACTTTAAATATGAAGTTTAACCTAAATGATCAGTCACCGTTCACGAGTAATTAAATGCTCGTATCATAATTGTTTACGAAGCACTTTCGAATTAATTTTTTGGATTTAACGCTTGCTATATTTTTAATTGGACGTCCGAAAGGACGTACAATTCTTATAACCACTTTTGGACAGGCGAAATGGGTTTTCATTACCAAAAAACCCTTTCTCAGACTCAATTGCCAGTTGACCAAAATTCAAAATAGATTTTGCGACCATACAGGAAAACTGTCGTATCTTTTCCTACTTTCTATGTGTTCTCTAACAAATACTATAAGATTCATTGGCCGATTCAATTCATGCCACGTCTTAACCAACTTTACGATCCTTTTTCGATTTAATCATTTTCTTGTAGTTTTTTGACTTTCGTAATATTTATTGTGTAAAGGGTAAGATTTTTAGAAAGCGATACATGCATACACTATGGTTATAATGTAAACAGACACCCGAAATCATCAGCAGCAGCGATAGCTCAAACGGGAAAGGATTAACCTCGCAACCTTTTTTCAGTTTGAAATTTGGAACGCCGTTGCTTCAAAACCAGTTCGGATTATTTCTTCTGTAAAACGTTTGTTTTTCTTGATGTGTTGACTGAAAACACACATTTTAGAATGATTACCCAATTTGAAATGCACGTATTGTGTATGATAGGTTCCTTTTCTTTGATCATTGTTGTTTAAGTCTATGACATATTTAAAGGAACGGGGTTTCCACGAGACGTACTTTGGAACCAGGGTTTTGAAATTGATTATCGGGGAGTGAGTTCATTTCGCAACTCGGGTTCGACTCGATGACAAATCGGGGTTCCATCTGAACAGCCTCAGATGAGACACTAGTGAAATCCACCTTTTCAGAAAAATAGTTACTCTTACGAGTTTTTTTTCTCCAGCATCTGTATCACTGATATTCGACAGTATCATGACCTATTTACATACTGATCGATGATCATGACAACAATGATTATTACTAGTATAAGACTAAGTGACAGCGATCTGTATTTATTTCGTTTAAGAGACCCGTTTACGTGTATTGAGCTAAGAAGATGAAGCAATGGGTCTGCAACAGATGGTACCTGGATGATCGTATGAATATGTTTACAGATAGGGACATTGCTATTCTCAAATTTTCGTTGATAATGATATGAAGATTTAAATTGCTTATTGTACTCCACTGCCATTTTCCCGACGGCACGTTCCCAATTTCTTCTTTTTATGCACATCTGTAGATGTAAGGATGTTGCGGTAGTACTGGTATGAGGAATCCATGGTTAGGTGCTCCAATTCATCTGGTATTTCGTTTCAGGAAAAGTATGTATTGAATTTGTTTTGTAACCACAACCAGGGAAAACTGCTACCGTGTTTTTTTCTTTTTTTTACTCTAAACAGGAATAAAAATCAAAGTGCTTGGAGCACTATATTTAGACGCCTCTCATTGATTGAGCGGAATTGTATGTAAATGACCGGCGTTTCATTACTTTATTTCGTTGAATTTGTGTTAAGATCGATTCTAAATCACTGCGGCCGTTTTTTCGCCAACGATGGTGGAGATAGAAGTCGAACAAGAGTGCCATGGTCACAATATACGCCGCCACTTATAAAACTTGAGACCAAAAAAATGACATTGACAAGGATTTATAAATATTCACACAAAAACCTGTAAAAAGTTGTGTTCACAAAAAGGTTTTTATAAATATCCAGTCAAAAACCTGGAAGGAATTGCGTTCACGAGACTGAAATATCATTAAGCCCTAGAGACTAAGATTGAAGGGGGCATAACTCAGGCAAAAATCAATGAACCATAAAATCCTTACTTCTTGCACATCTACCAATTAAGGTAATAACATCCACCAAGTTTCATAAGGATCAGTCAGAATCTTAGAAGAAGTTGTGTTGACAAGGCTGCAATTTCAATCAGCCCCAGAGACTAAGTTTTAAGGGGCATAACTCTAGAAAAAATCAATGAACCATAAAATCCTTCCTTCATGCAAATCTACCAATTGAGGTGATTGACCAAGTGTCATTAATATCCAGCCATAAACGTAGGAGGACTTGCGTTGACAAGGCTGCAATTTCAATAAGCCCCACAGACTAAGTTTTAAGGGGGCATAACTCTGGCAAAAATCAATGAACCATAAAATTCTTCCTTCATGCACATCTACCAATTGAGTTGATAACATTGACCAAGATTCATTAAGATCTAGCTAGAAACTTAGGAGGAGTTGTGTTGACAAGGCTGCAATTTCAATAAGCCCCAGAGACTAAGTTTTTAAGGGGCATAACTCAGGCAAAAATTAACGAACCATAAAATCCTTCCTTCATGCACATCTACCAATTGAGGTGATAACATTGACCAAGTTTCATTAAGATCCAGCTAGAAACTTAAGAGGAGTTGCGTTGACAACGCTGCAATTTCAATAAGCCCCAGAGACTTAGTTTTTAAGGGGCATAACTCTGGCAAAAATCAACGAACCATAAAATCTTTCCTTCATGCACATCTACCAATTGAGGTGATAACATTGACCAAGTTTCAAGAAGATCCAGCAAGAAACTTAGGAGGAGTTGCGTTGACAAGAAAAGTGGACGGACGTACGGACGGACGGATGGACGGACGGACGGATGGACGGACGGATGGACGGACGGACAGACAGACGGAGAAGATGACGCCAATATACGTCCGCCTCCGGCGGCGTATAAAAAAGATGATTAAAAAGAACAATGTCTGAGTAGAATTCGAACCCAGGGACTTCCGGATATATCATGTGTAAAGAGTACAAGGTGAGTGCTCTGCTAAGTGAGCTATCGCGGCTTTCATTTATGTAGCGCGTTGGCTTACATTTTGAATAAATCGCTTTGTAGCGTGCTTTATAAAATCAATGAAAAGTATAACTGACGACAATACTCATAGTAAACCGAAACAAGAAGACAAAAGTGCTAATCGCATGGCCTTAATTGAATTTGGTAATCACATTAATAGTGATTATTCATAGCGACAAATCAGTTGTCTTGAAACGGCAATCAAATCAATTTGAAGCCTGAGAAGGGTTTTCTGGTATTAAAGCCGATTTCGTATGTCCGAAACCGATCTTATAGAATTAAACACAGAAGAATGAATAAAATATCTTTAGTTCATGTACAATCCCGCTCAATCAATCAGAGACGTCCAATTACAGTGCTCTCAGCACTTTCATTAAATCCGCAACTGTGATATTTTTATGAACGTGTACATGTACGAGCTTGTTGGGAGCAAAAAGTCATAATTAACCCTTTCCCAAAGGCAAAATTTTAGGGTGGTCCATTTTGAGAACTTCTGCAGACGACAAAATAAATGATATCAAATGCAGAAAATGTGCATTGTATTGCATAGAAAATAATGAGAGAAACGGAAATAAATGCTGATAATCAGCATTTTCTTCTTTTGTCTCAATGCTTTTCCAATTGAGTTTTTAATAGACACGTTAAAACCAGGTCTAATTACAGTTTAGGAAAAGGTTAAGTGGCCGTTTTATCATTTGTTTATTTCAGAGCTATGGATTTTCGTTGTTATTACTTCCCCTTGAAGTTTTGCGACCTTGAAACAACAATCGATCATTGTACAACCAAACATGATACAGACCTTCTACGATACAGACAGCTTGTTCTATGTCCAGAGTCTGGGAATATGAAATATCTATCAAAGTTACACGAAGGTCTAGTTCCAAGGGAGCTTCATGGGGGCCATAGGGGGGGCAGACCCCTTTTCTAAATTATTAGGAGGACCAGGCCCCAAACTGGCACCCCTCTTCCTACGCCTATGTAGTTTGTTTTACATGCTGTCGTAGAGGGCCTTTCATAAAGACTTTCACTTCAACCCACACCAAAGAGTAAGAGAGACAATCATGATAAATATTCTTGGCAATATCTTCATGAAAGAAATGCACCCATATACCGTATGTTTACATGTAATAATTGACAGACATGCGTTGGTGTTTGAATTTCGAAGATGAAAACCTTTTGGGGCTCACTATCAAACTGCAATGAAACAAGATGATAATGAGGATTTTAATCCTAGAAGTTAAAGATTGAAAACAAAGACACGGACAACTTATCTGTTAATATGCAGCTGATTTTCGCCTATCTCTTTATAAAACATGTAAACATGGTTTACCAATGTCTTTACCGTCGAAAGTGCACATCCACAAGCCTTTTAGTTTTAGTAAGCCAAAATAAGCCATAATTGGTCTTAAACCAAACATCTATTGACTCTAAACGATATTAAATTGGTTTTAAAAAGGATGCAGCCAATTTTCCTTAAAAAAGACCGGAATTTGCTTTTTATTATCCGTGTCGGTTGTATCGATGGGTCCGAGTTTGTTTTACCTGCTGGAGAATTTGCACCGTGGTATGTTGCACCATAGCAACTGACAATACCCAATTTCAAATAGTTCTTGTTCTTTTTCTGTACTTTTTTATGGGTTCTTGTAAAGAAAACAATTGAAGCGATCCCCGATCCTCCATGAAACATCAATTTGACAATAATTAGGTGCTTTAATAATGATTTACAGACATTCTTACCAAGATTTTTCTCTTTTCGTGCATCAAATTCAGATTCAGTAGCATATATTTCTCTTACTAACAGATTTTATGAAACAGGATTTTAGGTAAACATTGGCAAAGTTATGTACGTTTTCATCGTATGTAACACAAACATCAACTCAGCCGATATTCGTTGTGATTAAAGATAATAAATACTCACTCTTTTTTCCCGCCGTTCAAAATAAAATTGTTTACATCCGCGTTTGGAAGACCAATCCGTGTATTTTGTATCTGGATGAACGGTGTGACCAAGGGGAAAAGATAAATTGTTGAATTTTAGCTGTATGGATAGACGGACAGACATGCAAAAGAGATTAAACCATCAAACGCCCACCTTCGATGGCGTATAAAAACCCCGATCGAGTGGAAAAATGGATTGTAGTAAATGCTTGTGACAAGCAAATCCTTGATTTACCACAGCGTTTTCTATCTCCCCAAAAATAGATAAATAAATTTCAATCACTCGAAATTGTCGTGATCAACATTATTATGCACTATAAAAAATTGCACTCAAACTTGAAATAGAGTTATGACGAAATGTATTCGTTAGAATGCAAAAACTCAAAAGGAGTCGGTGGGAACTGAAAAAAAAATGTCGAAATATTAATTGTCCATTTTGAAATGCCTATTAAAAATCTATCGAAGTTTCGGTGTCGAATTCCCAATAAATATGATAATTGTGAAAAATCTGGGGTACAAAAAACATAAAAGAGATTGTATGACCACATACTCTTTCAATTGGTTATTGGTTTGAAATTAGTTTCGATGGTATGTTTTGTGAATAAAATCAGGAAGTGTAGGATTATAGGTATCATTGGTGTGGTTTAACCATTTCACAAACAATGCGTGCATTTGACGTCCCTAATAAAATTGGCTTGGGAAATATTGAGGCAAAAGAAAAATTGCTGAACATCAGCAATTTCTCCTTTTGCCTCAATATTTTCTGTGCCATATTACACATACATCCAATTAATTTTTAACATCCATTTTGTGTTCTGCTGTAGCATTTGAATTGAACCATTTTAAGTAACCCTTTCATGAACGGTGTAATTTTAAAAAAAAGGTCCAATTTGAAAGAAGTAGACGATGGCGAAACAAATTGAGATCAAAATTGGCAAATGTATGTCTAAGGGCCTATAGCAGAAAAATTTGAGGAAAACAGGGAAATTGAAGAACGTCAACAATTTCTACTTTCTCTCAGCATTTCTACCAAACTATTTCTAATAGGGGCGTCAAAACCATGTCGTGCTTTGTGTTTGGGTAAATCTAATATATTTTGCCGTTTAGAAATGGGTTAATGTACGTTAAATCTCCGTCAGGTTAGAACCTTACTACCCGGAGTAACTCTTACCAAAACGACAAAAAACAGCTTGAACACATTTGAATTAAGCTACAGAATAGATTATGTTACGATAAAGTGCGTGTTGGTTGAAACATGACAGGACGTTTGCAATATATAGTATTTTTTAAAAAAAGATATTGAGGGGAAAATGTTATCAGCATTTTCATCTTTTGTCTTTGAAATGTGTTTATAACATGTCATTATCAGATCTTCTGTAGGAAACGATTGAACGATAACGTGCGTACTTTATGCATTTTCGTTTTCAGATTTTTCTTCAATGTGCTTTAACGAGGCATGAATGCTCGTCTGACATGGCTCGCTATGCTACCAATTATCTACTATATGCAACGATATTTGCACAGTTTCGCTGAAGGTAGGTTACCTTTGCCACTTTCTTCAGAAACCTCGTAACTAAAGCTTGTTAAAGCTTAGTTACGATGTTTAGGAAGAAATGTAGCATTGTTGATTTTAAAATACGACTTCGGTATTATTTTTTGGCAAGAATATTCGTCTGACAAGGCTCGCTATGCTACACATTATCTACTGTATGCAGCGATATTATCACAGTCTCGCTGAAGGTACGTAGAAAATTTGGTAGGGCCTACTCTCTATATAAAGGTTATTACTCTTACATGTTTGAAAACATGTTTAACCTCTGTAATATATATTAACATTAAAATCGACTATCATGACGTCAAAACCCCGTCAACAGTAAGGCAAACGAAACCAAACTCAAACCATGGTAATCTAACAATGGCACGATAGGTTGGGGAGTATACATCACATTTATTTGTCTACGACGCCATGCTATTTTTGAAGCCATTAGTATTTGAATCACTTTATTTTATTTGTAATAGCTTTTACCCTGTTTACGATGAACAATTGGATACGTTATTTCACAGAAGTCACGAGAATAAGCGATACATAAGTCTGTGAAAAGACTAGATGGTTAATGCACGGTGGATGATCACGTGATACAATATTTTCAGAAAATCTTCAATAATTTTGAAAATACTGGACCGATTTGAATTCGGTTTGAAGTAGAGAATGTGGACAGACGTCACGCAGTTGGATGGACGTGTGTTGGATTTTTGAAAAATCAACTGATAAAAAAGTTTTTGAAGATAAACCAAAATTTTGCTTTATCTTCAATAACTGTTTTTATCAGTTGATTTTTAAAACATCCAACACGTCCAGATTATTCCTGGCATTTTTCCACCTTCTCTGCTTCAAACCAAATTCGAGTTGGTCAAGTATTTAAAAAAAAAGATATTGCAGATTATCGGAAATTCTGAGTCACGTGATTATACACCGTGTAGTGGTTTGCTCTATTACTGCAGGAACAGAGGGATATAAACCAAGCTGTGTGATTGAATTCAGAGATTATCTTGAGAATAACCTGACGATAACTTGGGACATTCCAGCCTACATTACCAATCAAAACAGGACGATTATACCCATCATTGTATGGTATGTTCCGATTTTGCAAAAGAAAATCGACATTTCTTTTTCAAAAAGCACACTCAAATGATATTGTATTTTCCCAAATCGATTAGTATTATTGTTTTCAAATAATTTCGTAGGACATACAAACCCAAAATATTAAAAAATGTCAGGTTTTCAGGAAAAACATACAGTTAAATGAATGCACTGGTGGAAAAACTTGATTGTGTTGTGCTTTTGTTTCTGACCTTTGTCAACATCTCATTATAAATATAGAAGAAACTTTTATGGTAAATCGGCAAGTTGCCTTTGACCATTTACAATACAAATTAACATAAATTATGGTCAAGACAGTACATAATACAAATAACATACATGCATGTATATATTATTACAAGGCATTTCAAACAGAAAGTAATTGGATATACATTTTCTTAAGAAGCAGCAACAGAATTTATAATATCATTTCTTTTTTTGAACGCATGGTCGATAAAAGCAGACACTCTTTTGATAGTTACAGGATTTTCCGACATCATTAATGAATTAAATTTTGCTATGCTAGGCCAGCTTGCTCTGATCTCATACTTTCGTCTGAGATCAGAATAAGCCGGGCAGCATAACAGAAAATGATATTCTGATTCGCACATATTATAAATATAAACACTTCATTTCTCATATTATGCGTAAGATGGTTGACACCACAGAATACGTCGAAGTCACACGAAATGCTTCGTATCTAGAGATAACGATCTTAATTATTTTAGGTCAACAGAGTTTAACACCGGAAACTGTTCAGAAGTGACCTTGATCTCTTGTGTGTGTTTCTATGACGACCCTTGGTGCATGGACTCGGATAGTGTCTTTAACTTAACCGTCACTTTGATAGATGTAGCTGCAAATATGGAGCCCGTCTTTACGGAGAGTTGGCAGATAGACTCAGAGAACTGCTGTAAGTCATGATGTACTATATAACGCTGCTTTTCAACGAGCTTTTCGTTTAAAACAACGATAATTGACATATCCCTATCAAATATTAAGTTATAAGGTATTCCGCCAATCATTGAATAACAACAACTTCGTGAAACTTATCACCCGTAAATGCCGTTTATCGTGACAAAGGAAATTGACGAGGGCATCTTGATTTTTTTATAAAAATCCCTTGTCAATCTCCATTGCCAAGGATGTAGCAGAAACTGCATTAAGTTTTTCGTATCTTATGAAAGGTGGAATGGTTGAACAGTTTTATAGTGCACTGCTCAAAATAATTAAAGGAGCACAAAGTTGATTTTTAATTGCACGACATTCGTATCATTCATAATTATATGTCCCTTCTGACGCTTTCCTTGATTTACTCTTTACTTGTGTTAAAGTTTCTTATAACTGCCATATGACATGTGTCCATAGAAAATTTCCTACAATCTTTTTGAATGTATGTTAGCAATTTTGTAACATGTCTTTTGGCTTTGGGAATCTAACTTTAGATCACAAGTGACTCCAAAGAAAATAGTCCAGTGAATTCATGTACTGCCTGTGTTCACCGAAAACAGTATTAACGCTTGATTTGATCTCCCAAAAGACTACAATTTCATAATTTTAACCCTTTCGCTGCCCCGGGACAGGTATACCCGTCCTGCGAAAATGTCGTCAAAGTGCCCCGGGACGGGTATACCCGTTTTTCGTCAAATAGGTTTTTTGCAAAAATATCTGAAAATGAGACTAAAATGGTGGATTAACCCTTTTCCAAACAAGACCTGGATTTGACGTCCCCAACAGAAAAGGTTTGGAAAAACATTGAGACAAAAGGAGAAACTGCTGATAACCAGCAGTTTCTCCTTTTGCCTCAATATTTTCTGTGCGATATTTTATACAAATAATATCTTTATCAACGCATATTTGGTTGGTTACAGCAGTTTTCAAATTGGATTACCCTTGGATTTTCATGTTTTGGAAAGGGTTAAAAGATTGAAAACAATACTTTGGTAAGTTTTATAATGGTTTTTATAAAGAATTATATATATTTCACGCTGGGGAAGGTTTCAAATAAAATTTCAAAATGCACTGTACTAATGATTTCAACGAATCTTGTTCCGACGAAATCGACTTTCCTGGACTTCGTTAAAATTTGTCTTTTATTGAGTAAATGAGTTTTGTTCTTGGTGGATCCTCTGTTTTGAATCAAGATTGAAACTTTCTTTGCACACATATTAGAGATTTAAATTAATGTATGCTTTACCGCTAACGCACGCTGTGAGAAGGTAGGCCGTGACGTCATTTTCATATTAGTACAAATGACGTCAAAAATGACGCCATTTTAATAGGTACATAACATTGAAATGTATTGCAAACATAATTTCAATGATATCTTCAAATAATGATAGTTTTCTTAAAGAAATCGGAAGAGAAATAGCAGAGCTATTACGCTTTATAAGTGTTACCTTACTTTTGCGACACCCTTAACTTGCAGTTTTGCGCATATTCAAAGGTTTGTAAGCCTGAAAGTATCGGGGGCTGTAACAGTTTTCCGGGGACTAAAAGATACAATGAATATGCCAAGTTAAATGTACGTGTTCCTTTAGATTATTTGAGCAGTGCAAAATTTTGGTTGATCGTCAATAACTTTTATATCACCTGATCTTTAAAATAGAAACCCACCACGTCCTGTCATTTTCCAACCTTCTACTCTAAACCGAATTCAAATTGGTCAAATATAAAGAAAATTATTGAAGACTGTCTAAAATGCTGAGTCACGTGATTATACACCGTGTTTATGCAAGGAATCATTTCGTTGGTTTTATTGCAAAATCTCGTATCTCCAACTGTTTAAGTTACAGACACGAGGTATTGCAATAGGCCTAACACAGACGATTTTTAAGTTTGGTTTTTATCAGATACCATCCTCTGAATCCAGAGTTTCGCCTAAACCGCGGCCTTGGATTTCTTGGTTATTGTTGACCATCGAACTAGCACATTTTGTTGAGTTTCTTTCAGATACCAATGTCTGAATCCAGATTTTGGTCTAACACGGCCTTGGAGTTGATAATTAGTGTCGACTATAGAACAAGCACATTTTGTTGAGTTTCCATTAGATGTCATCCTCCGAATCCAGATGTTCGCCTAAAACGGCCTTTTCACTTCTTTATTGTTGTCGACTATTGAACTTGAACAGTTTTTATCAGATAACATTCTTTGAAGCAAGATTTCGGTCAAAAACCGACGTAGGAGTTGTTAACCAGTGTCGACTATAGAACTAGAAAATTGTGTTTAGTTTTTATTATATATATATACAATACTGTTAATCCAGATATATTTGCCTAAACAACATTGGAGTTGTTAAACAGTATCGGCTATAGAACTATGAAATTGTGTTTAGTTTTTTTTTTTATCAGCTACCATCCTCTGAATCCAGATTTTTGTCTAAAACTGTTTCGAAGTTTTGAATTAGTGTCGATTGTAGAGCAAGCAAAAATTCATCCTCTGTGTCGACCATTGAACAAGCGAATATTGTTGAATTTTATCAGATATCATACTTTGAATCCAGATATCCGCTTAAAAACGGCATTGGATTTGTTAAATAGTTTCGACCTTTGAACTAGAAACATCTGTTGAGTTTTTATCTGATATCATACTCTGAATCCAGATTTTCACCTAAAACGGCCTTGGCTTTGTTGAACAGTGTCGACCATATAACTAGCAAATTTTGTTGAGTTATTATCAAATATCATACTCTGAATTCAGATCTTCACCTAAAACGGCATTGGCTTGTTAAACAGATTCGAAAAAATGAACTAGCAAATTTTATTGAGTTTTTATCTGATATCATACTCTGAATCCAGATTTTCACCTAAAACGGCCTTGGCTTTGTTAAACAGTTTCGAAGAATTGAACTAGCAAATTTTATTAAGTTTTTATCTGATATCATACTCTGAATCCAGATTTTCACCTAAAACGGCATTGGCTTTGTTAAACAGTTTCGAACAATTGAACTAGCAAATTTTATTGAGTTTTTATCTGATATCATACTCTGGATCCAGATTTTCACCTAAAACGGCATTGGCTTTGTTTAACAGTGTCGACCATTGAACTAGCAGATTTTGTAGAGTTTTTATCTGATATCATACTATGAATCCAGATTTTCACTTAAAACGGCATTGGCTTTGTTGAGCAGTGTCGACCATTGAACTAGCAAATTTTATTGAGTTTTTATCTGATATCATACTCTGAATACAGATTTTCACCTAAAACGGCATTGGCTTTGTTAAACAGTTTCGACCATTACACTAGCAAATTGTGTTGAGTTTTTATCTGATATCATACTCTGAATCCAGATTTTCACCTAAAACGGCCTTGGCTTTGTTAAACAGTTTCGACCATTGACCTAGCAAAAATTGTTGAGTTTTTATCTGATATCATACTCTGAATCCAGATTTTCACCTAAAACGGCATTGGCTTTGTTGAACAGTGTCGACCATTGAACTAGCAAATATTGTTGAGTTTTTATCTGATATCATACTCTGAATCCAGATTTTCACCTAAAACGGCATTGGCTTTTTTGAACAGTGTCGACCATTGAACTAGCAAATTTTGTTGAGTTTTTATCTGATATCATACTCTGAATCCAGATTTTCACCTAAAACGGCATTGGCTTTGTTAAACAGTGTCGACCATTGAACTAGCAAAATTTGTTGAGTTTTTATCTGATATCATACTCTGAATCCAGATTTTCACCTTAAAAGGCATTGGCTTTGTTGAACAGTGTCGACCATTGACCTAGCAGATTTTGTAGAGTTTTTATCTGATATCATACTCTGAATCCAGATTTTCACCTTAAAAGGCATTGGCTTTGTTGAACAGTGTCGACCATTGACCTAGCAAATTTTGTTTAGTTTTTATCTGATATCATACTCTGAATCCAGATTTTCACCTAAAACGGCATTGGCTTTGTTGAACCGTGTCGACCATTGAACTAGCAAATTTTGTTGAGTTTTTATCTGATATCATACTCTGAATCCAGATTTTCACCTAAAACGGCATTGGCTTTGTTGAACAGTGTCGACCATTGAACTAGCAAATTTTGTTGAGTTTTTATCTGATATCATACTCTGAATCCAGATTTTCACCTAAAACGGCATTGGCTTTGTTAAACAGTGTCGACCATTGAACTAGCAAATTTTGTTGAGTTTTTATCTGATATCATACTCTGAATCCAGATTTTCACCTAAAACGGCATTGGCTTTGTTAAACAGTTTCGACCATTACACTAGCAAATTTTGTTGAGTTGTTATCTGATATCATACTCTGAATTCAGATTTTCACCTAAAACGGCCTTGGCTTTGTTAAACAGTGTCGACCATTGAACTAGCAAATTTTGATTAGTTTTTATCTGATATCATACTCTGAATCCAGATTTTCACCTAAAACGGCATGGCTTTGTTAAACAGTTTCGACCATTACACTAGCAAATTTTGTTGAGTTTTTATCTGATATCATACTCTGAATCCAGATTTTCACCTAAAAAGGCCTTGGCTTTGTTAAACAGTTTCGACCATTGAACTAGCAAATTTTATTGAGTTTTTATCTGATATCATACTCTGAATCCAGATTGTCACCTAAAACGGCATTGGCTTTGTTGAACAGTGTCGACCATTGAACTAGCAAATTTTATTGAGTTTTTAACTGATATCATACTCTGAATCCAGATTTTCACCTAAAATGGCCTTGGCTTTGTTAAACAGTGTCGACCATTGAACTAGCAAATTTTGTTGAGTTTTTATCTGATATCATACTCTGAATCCAGGTTTTCACCTAAACGGCATTGGCTTTGTTAAACAATTTCGACCATTGAACTTGTCAATTTTGTTGAGTTTTTATCTGATATCTTACTCTGAATCCAGATTTTCACCAAAAACGGCCTTGGCTTTATTTAACAGTTTCGACCATTGACCTAGCAAATTTTGTTTAGTTTTGATCTGATATCATACTCTGAATCCAGATTTTCACCTAAAACGGCATTGGCTTTGTTGAACAGTGTTGACCATTGAACTAGCAAATATTGTTGAGTTTTTATCTGATATCATACTCTGAATCCAGATTTTCACCTAAAACGGCATTGGCTTTGTTGAACAGTGACGACCATTGAACTAGCAAATTTTGTTGAGTTTTTATCTGATATCATAATCTGAATCCAGATTTTCACCTAAAACGGCATTGGCTTTGTTAAACAGTGTCGACCATTGAACTAGCAAATTTTGTTGAGTTTTTATCTGATATCATACTCTGAATCCAGATTTTCACCAAAAACGGCCTTGGCTTTGTTAAACAGTGTCGACCGATACTAGCAAAAATTGTTGAGTTTTTATCTGATATCATACTCTGAATCCAGATTTTCACCTAAAACGGTCTTGGCTTCGTTAAACAATGTCGACCATTGAAATAGCAGATTTTGTAGAGTTTTTATCTGATATCATACTCTGAATCCAGATTTTCACCTAAAAAGGCATTGGCTTTGTTTAACAGTGTCGATCATTGGCCTAGCAAATTTTGTCGAGTTTTAATCTGATATCATACTCTGAATTCAGATTTTCACCTAAAACGGCCTTGGCTTTATTTAACAGTTTCGACCATTGACCTAGCAAATTTTGTTGAGTTTTTATCTGATATCATACTCTGAATCCAGATTTTCACCTAAACGGCATTGGCTTTGTTAAACAGTGTCGACCATTGAACTAGCAAATTTTGTTGAGTTTTTATCTGATATCATACTCTGAATCCAGGTTTTCACCTAAAACGGCCTTGGCTTTGTTAAACAATTTCGACCATTGAACTTGTCAATTTTGTTGAGTTTTTATCTGATATCATACTCTGAATCCAGATTTTCACCTAAAACGACATTGGCTTTGTTAAACAGTTTCGACCATTGAACTAGCAATTTTTTTTTTAGATTTTGTCTGATATCATACTCTGAATCCAGATTTTCACCTAAAACGGTCTTGGCTTTATTTAACAGTTTCGACCATTGACCTAGCAAATTTTGTTTAGTTTTTATCTGATATCATATTCTGAATCCAGATTTTCACCTAAAACGGCCTTGGCTTTGTTAAACAATTTCGACCATTGAACTTGTGAATTTTGTTGGGTTTTTATCTGATATCATACTCTGAATCCAGATTTTCAACTAAAACGGCCGTGGCTTTGTTAAACAGTTTCGACTATTGAACTAGCAATTTTTTTTTTAGTTTTTATCTGATATCATACTCTGAATCCAAATTTTCACCTAAAACGGCCTTGGTTTTGTTAAACAATTTCGACCATTGAACTTGTAAATTTTGATAAGTTTTTATCTGATATCATACTCTGAATACAGATTTTCACCAAAAACGGCCTTGGCTTTGTTAAACAGTGTCGACCGATACTAGCAAAAATTGTTGAGTTTTTATCTGATATCATACTCTGAATCCAGATTTTCACCTAAAACGGTCTTGGCTTCGTTAAACAATGTCGACCATTGAAATAGCAGATTTTGTAGAGTTTTTATCTGATATCATACTCTGAATCCAGATTTTCACCTAAAAAGGCATTGGCTTTGTTTAACAGTGTCGATCATTGGCCTAGCAAATTTTGTCGAGTTTTAATCTGATATCATACTCTGAATTCAGATTTTCACCTAAAACGGCCTTGGCTTTATTTAACAGTTTCGACCATTGACCTAGCAAATTTTGTTGAGTTTTTATCTGATATCATACTCTGAATCCAGATTTTCACCTAAACGGCATTGGCTTTGTTAAACAGTGTCGACCATTGAACTAGCAAATTTTGTTGAGTTTTTATCTGATATCATACTCTGAATCCAGGTTTTCACCTAAAACGGCCTTGGCTTTGTTAAACAATTTCGACCATTGAACTTGTCAATTTTGTTGAGTTTTTATCTGATATCATACTCTGAATCCAGATTTTCACCTAAAACGACATTGGCTTTGTTAAACAGTTTCGACCATTGAACTAGCAATTTTTTTTTTAGATTTTGTCTGATATCATACTCTGAATCCAGATTTTCACCTAAAACGGTCTTGGCTTTATTTAACAGTTTCGACCATTGACCTAGCAAATTTTGTTTAGTTTTTATCTGATATCATATTCTGAATCCAGATTTTCACCTAAAACGGCCTTGGCTTTGTTAAACAATTTCGACCATTGAACTTGTGAATTTTGTTGGGTTTTTATCTGATATCATACTCTGAATCCAGATTTTCAACTAAAACGGCCGTGGCTTTGTTAAACAGTTTCGACTATTGAACTAGCAATTTTTTTTTTAGTTTTTATCTGATATCATACTCTGAATCCAAATTTTCACCTAAAACGGCCTTGGTTTTGTTAAACAATTTCGACCATTGAACTTGTAAATTTTGATAAGTTTTTATCTGATATCATACTCTGAATACAGATTTTCACCTAAAACGGCCTTGGCTTTGTCAAACAGTTTAGACCATTGAACTAGCAATTTTTTTTTAGTTTTTATCTGATATCATACTCTGAATCCAGATTTTCACCTAAAACGGCATTGGCTTTGTTGAACAGTGTCGACCATTGAACTAGCAAATTTTGTTGAGTTTTTATCTGATATCATACTCTGAATTGAACTAGCAAATTTTGTTGAGTTTTTATCTGATATCATACTCTGAATCCAGATTTTCACCTAAAAAGGCATTGGCTTTGTTGAACAGTGTCGACCATTGAACTAGCAAATTTTGTTGAGTTTTTATCTGATATCATTCTCTGAATCCAGATTTTCACCTAAACGGCATTGGCTTTGTTAAACAGTTTCGACCATTACACTAGCACATTTTGTTGAGTTTTTATCTGATATCATACTCTGAATCCAGATTTTCACCTAAAACGGCCTTGGCTTTGTTAAACAGTGTCGAACTTTGAACTAGCAAATTTTGATTAGTTTTTATCTGATATTATACTCTGAATCCAGATTTTCACCTAAAACGGCATTGGCTTTGTTAAACAGTTTCGACCATTACACTAGCAAATTTTGTTGAGTTGTTATCTGATATCATACTCTGAATCCAGATTTTCACCTAAAACGGCCTTGGCTTTGTTAAACAGTTTCGACCATTGAACTAGCAAATTTTGTTTAGTTTTTATCTGATATCATACTCTGAATCCAGATTGTCTCCTAAAACGGCATTGGCTTTGTTGAACAGTGTCGACCATTGAACTAGCAAATTTTGTTGAGTTTTTATCTGATATCATACTCTGAATCCAGATTTTCACCTAAAACGGCATTGGCTTTGTTAAACAGTGTCGACCATTGAACTAGCAAATTTTGTAGAGTTTTTATCTGATATCATACTCTGAATCCAGATTTTCACCAAAAACGGCCTTGGCTTTGTTAAACAGTGTTGACCGATACTAGCAAATTTTGTTGAGTTTTTATCTGATATCATACTCTGAATCCAGATTTTCACCTAAAACGGCCTTGGCTTCGTTAAACAATGTCGACCATTGAAATTGCAGATTTCGTAGAGTTTTTATCTGATATCATACTCTTAATCCAAATGTTCACCTAAAAAGGCATTGGCTTTGTTTAACAGTGTCGATCATTGGCCTAGCAAATTTTGTTGAGTTTTTATCTGATATCATACTCTGAATCCAGATTTTCACCTAAAACGGCCTTGGCTTTATTTAACAGTTTCGACCATTGACCTAGCAAATTTTGTTTAGTTTTTATCTGATATCATACTCTGAATCCAGATTTTCACCTAAAACGGCATTGGCTTTGTTGAACAGTGTCGACCATTGAACTAGCAAATATTGTTGAGTTTTTATCTGATATTATACTCTGAATCCAGATTTTCACCTAAAACGGTCTTGGCTTTATTTAACAGTTTCGACCATTGACCTAGCAAATTTTGTTTAGTTTTTATCTGATATCATACTCTGAATCCAGATTTTCACCTAAAACGGCATTGGCTTTGTTGAACAGTGTCGACCATTGAACTAGCAAAATTTGTTGAGTTTTTATCTGATATCATACTCTGAATCCAGGTTTTCACCTAAAACGGCATTGGCTTTGTTAAACAGTGTCGACCATTGAACTAGCAAATTTTGTTGAGTTTTTATCTGATATCATACTCTGAATCCAGATTTTCACCTAAAAAGGCATTGGCTTTGTTGAACAGTGTCGACCATTGAACTAGCAAATTGTGTTGAGTTTTTATCTGATATCATACTCTGAATCCAGATTTTCACCTAAAACGGCATTGGCTTTGTTAAACAGTTTCGACCATTACACTAGCAAATTTTATTGAGTTTTTATCTGATATCATACTCTGAATCCAGATTTTCACCAAAAACGGCATTGGCTTTGTTAAACAGTTTCGACCATTACATTAGCAAATTTTGTTGAGTTTTTATCTGATATCATACTCTGAATCCAGATTTTCACATAAAACGGCCTTGGCTTTGTTAAAAAGTTTCGACCATTGACCTAGCAAATTTTGTTTAGTTTTTATCTGATATCATACTCTGAATCCAGATTGTCACCTAAAACGACATTGGCTTTGTTGAACAGTGTCGACCATTGAACTAGCAAATATTGTTGAGTTTTTATCTGATATTATACTCTGAATCCAGATTTTCACCTAAAACGGCAATGGCTTTGTTGTACAGTGTCGACCATTGAACTAGCAAATTTTGTTGAGATTTTATCTGATATCATACTCTGAATCCAGATTTTCACCTAAAACGGCATTGGCTTTGTTAAACAGTGTCGACCATTGAACTAGCAAATTTTGTAGAGTTTTTATCTGATATCATACTCTGAATCCAGATTTTCACCAAAAACGGCCTTGGCTTTGTTAAACAGTGTTGACCGATACTAGCAAATTTTATTGAGTTTTTATCTGATATCATACTCTGAATCCAGATTTTCACCTAAAACGGCCTTGGCTTCGTTAAACAATGTCGACCATTGAAATAGCAGATTTCGTAGAGTTTTTATCTGATATCATACTCTGAATCCAAATTTTCACCTAAAAAGGCATTGGCTTTGTTAAACAGTTTCGACCATTACACTAGCAAATTTTATTGAGTTTTTATCTGATATCATACTCTGAATCCAGATTTTCACCTAAAACGGCATTGGCTTTGTTAAACAGTTTCGACCATTACATTAGCAAATTTTGTTGAGTTTTTATCTGATATCATACTCTGAATCCAGATTTTCACATAAAACGGCCTTGGCTTTGTTAAAAAGTTTCGACCATTGACCTAGCAAATTTTGTTTAGTTTTTATCTGATATCATACTCTGAATCCAGATTGTCACCTAAAACGACATTGGCTTTGTTGAACAGTGTCGACCATTGAACTAGCAACTATTGTTGAGTTTTTATCTGATATTATACTCTGAATCCAGATTTTCACCTAAAACGGCAATGGCTTTGTTGTACAGTGTCGACCATTGAACTAGCAAATTTTGTTGAGTTTTTATCTGATATCATACTCTGAATCCAGATTTTCACCTAAAACGGCATTGGCTTTGTTAAACAGTGTCGACCATTGAACTAGCAAATTTTGTAGAGTTTTTATCTGATATCATACTCTGAATCGAGATTTTCACCAAAAACGGCCTTGGCTTTGTTAAACAGTGTTGACCGATACTAGCAAATTTTATTGAGTTTTTATCTGATATCATACTCTGAATCCAGATTTTCACCTAAAACGGCCTTGGCTTCGTTAAACAATGTCGACTATTGAAATAGCAGATTTCGTAGAGTTTTTATCTGATATCATACTCTGAATCCAAATTTTCACCTAAAAAGGCATTGGCTTTGTTTAACAGTGTCGATCATTGGCCTAGCAAATTTTGTTGAGTTTTTATCTGTATCATACTCTGAATCCAGATTTTCACCTAAAACGGCCTTGGCTTTATTTAACAGTTTCGACCATTGACCTAGCAAATTTTGTTTAGTTTTTATCTGATATCATACTCTGAATCCAGATTTTCACCTAAAACGGCATTGGCTTTGTTGAACAGTGTCGACCATTGAACTAGCAAATTTTGTTTAGTTTTTATCTGATATTATACTCTGAATCCAGATTTTCACCTAAAACGGTCTTGGTTTTATTTAACAGTTTCGACCATTGAACTAGCAAATTGTGTTGAGTTTTTATCTGATATCATACTCTGAATCCAGATTTTCACCTAAAACGGCATTGGCTTTGTTGAACAGTGTCGACCATTGAACTAGCAAAATTTGTTGAGTTTTTATCTGATATCATACTCTGAATCCAGATTTTCACATAAAACGGCATTGGCTTTGTTAAACAGTGTCGACCATTGAACTAGCAAATTTTGTAGAGTTTTTATCTGATATCATACTCTGAATCCAGATTTTCACCAAAAACGGCCTTGGCTTTGTTAAACAGTGTTGACCGATACTAGCAAATTTTGTTGAGTTTTTATCTGATATCATACTCTGAATCCAGATTTTCACCTAAAACGGTCTTGGCTTCGTTAAACAATGTCGACCATTGAAATAGCAGATTTCGTAGAGTTTTTATCTGATATCATACTCTGAATCCAAATTTTCACCTAAAAAGGCATTGGCTTTGTTTAACAGTGTCGATCATTGGCCTAGCAAATTTTGTTGAGTTTTTATCTGATATCATGATCTGAATCCAGATTTTCACCTAAAACGGCCTTGGCTTTATTTAACAGCTTCGACCATTGACCTAGCAAATTTTGTTTAGTTTTTATCTGATATCATACTCTGAATCCAGATTTTCACCTAAAACGGCATTGGCTTTGTTGAACAGTGTCGACCATTGAACTGGCAAATATTGTTGAGTTTTTATCTGATATTATACTCTGAATCCAGATTTTCACCTAAAACGGTCTTGGCTTTATTTAACAGTTTCGACCATTGACCTAGCAAATTGTGTTTAGTTTTTATCTGATATCATACTCTGAATCCAGATTTTCACCTAAAACGGCATTGGCTTTGTTAAACAGTTTCGACCATTACACTAGCACATTTTGTTGAGTTTTTATCTGATATCATACTCTGAATCCAGATTTTCACCTAAAACGGCATTGGCTTTGTTGAACCGTGTCGACCATTGAACTAGCAAATTTTGTTGAGTTTTTATCTGATATCATACTCTGAATCCAGATTTTCACCTAAAACGGCCTTGGCTTTGTTAAACAGTTTTGACCATTGACCTAGCAAATTTTGTTTAGTTTTTATCTGATATCATACTCTGAATCCAGATTGTCACCTAAAACAACATTGGCTTTGTTGAACAGTGTCGACCATTGAACTAGCAAATATTGTTGAGTTTTTATCTGATATTATACTCTGAATCCAGATTTTCACCTAAAACGGCAATGGCTTTGTTGTACAGTGTCGACCATTGAACTAGCAAATTTTGTTGAGTTTTTATCTGATATCATACTCTGAATCCAGATTTTCACCTAAAACGGCATTGGCTTTGTTAAACAGTGTCGACCATTGAACTAGCAAATTTTGTAGAGTTTTTATCTGATATCATACTCTGAATCCAGATTTTCACCAAAAACGGCCTTGGCTTTGTTAAACAGTGTTGACCGATACTAGCAAATTTTGTTGAGTTTTTATCTGATATCATACTCTGAATCCAGATTTTCACCTAAAACGGCCTTGGCTTCGTTAAACAATGTCGACCATTGAAATAGCAGATTTCGTAGAGTTTTTATCTGATATCATACTCTGAATCCAAATTTTCACCTAAAAAGGCATTGGCTTTGTTTAACAGTGTCGATCATTGGCCTAGCAAATTTTGTTGAGTTTTTATCTGATATCATACTCTGAATCCAGATTTTCACCTAAAACGGCCTTGGCTTTATTTAACAGTTTCGACCATTGACCTAGCAAATTTTGTTTAGTTTTTATCTGATATCATACTCTGAATCCAGATTTTCACCTAAAACGGCATTGGCTTTGTTGAACAGTGTCGACCATTGAACTAGCAAATATTGTTGAGTTTTTATCTGATATTATACTCTGAATCCAGATTTTCACCTAAAACGGTCTTGGCTTTATTTAACAGTTTCGACCATTGACCTAGCAAATTGTGTTTAGTTTTTATCTGATATCATACTCTGAATCCAGATTTTCACCTAAAACGGCATTGGCTTTGTTGAACAGTGTCGACCATTGAACTAGCAAAATTTGTTGAGTTTTTATCTGATATCATACTCTGAATCCAGATTTTCACCTAAAACGGCATTGGCTTTGTTAAACAGTGTCGACCATTGAACTAGCAAATTTTGTTGAGTTTTTATCTGATATCATACTCTGAATCCAGATTTTCACCTAAAAAGGCATTGGCTTTGTTGAACAGTGTCGACCATTGAACTAGCAAATTTTGTTGAGTTTTTATCTGATATCATACTCTGAATCCAGATTTTCACCTAAAACGACCTTGGCTTCGTTAAACAATGTCGACCATTGAAATAGCAGATTTTGTAGAGTTTTTTATCAGATATCATCCTCTAAATCCAGATTTACGCTTAAAATGGCATTGGATTTGTTAAAAAAGTGTCAACCATTGAAGTAGCATTTTTGTTGAATTTATATCAGATATCATCCTCTGAATCCATATTTTTGCCTGAAACGGCCTTGGAGTTGTTAAATAGTTGGACCATTGAACCAGCAATTTTTGTTGAGCTTTTATCATATATCATCCTCTGAATCCAGATTTGCGCTTAAAATGGCATTGGAGTTTTTTTAATATTGTCGACCATAGAACTGCCACATTTTGCCTGCATTTGCTTAGATATGAGACACGTACGAGCATACCTCTAAATCCAGATTGTCGCCTTAAAAGGCCATTGATTCCGTTATTATTGTCGACCATTGAACTAGCAAATTGTGTTGAGTTTCTTCCAGAAACAATCTTTTGAATCCAGATTTGGTCTTAAACGGCCTTGGACTAAAATGTCGGAGGCGCGTTGTTTAGAGCGAGATTTCTTGAATTGTTCCGAATGTTCCGTGGTACCATGGTAATGCTCCATACTTCATGGTGACGTCATTTGAATGAAGAATAGCGCGTTAGAAACACCTCGGTCGGAACCTATTTCTTAAGACGCTTTACCTAAAACATCTTAAGAAATCTGAAAAAATCTCGCTCTAAACAACGCACCTCTAATCTAACAACTTCAATTTAAGGGAAGCCACCACAAATATCCTGGGTGAATGTGACAGCTGTCAGTAGCTCTTGTTTAAACGTTGTGTGGAAGTGTTACGATCCTATTTGGTTTGATGGGGTGATGTACAGAATTACCTACAGACGGACAGACGGGAACGATGCATGGAGGGTAAAGAAGCTTACAAAGACATTAAATTCCTTTTTATTTTTTTAAAGTGCGCTTTGATGCCGAGATTGGTTATTCTAATGCGTATAAATGCTCTCAAATTTGTTGCTGATAAGCAAAAGGACATCTTGTTTGTTTTGCTTAGTGTTCGATCTACTTTTTGGACCAAGGAAACTGCGGTAGCCCATATTTTAAAATTTCTTCGCTATTTATCGCATAAACGAAACTGTCGGCTAGTTTATGTGACGTCTATATGTTACAGCCAATCTGTAAAATCAGCCATTTCATGAAATGGCTGAAAGTTTTAGCCATTTCATGAAATGACTGATTCACACAGCCATTTCATGAAATGGCTAAAATTTTCAGCCATTTCATGAAATGGCTGAATTTTCCATGTTTCTGTTACACAGATTGGCTGATGCAATTTCAGCCAATCTGTGTAACGATAGTGTTGATTCATATTTGCTTCTTTCTGCTACTATAACTGTTTTTGCTTGATATTTTTTTATTTGAAAGTTAATGTTTTACACAGAATGACTAGTTTCATTTCAGCCAATCTGTGTAATAATGAGTTTGTTTCATATTTGCTTCTCATTTTGCAACTACAATTATTTTTCACGAAAGTAAAGGTAATTTGAACACTTGAGTTTTACACAGAAGGATTGATTTAATTTCAGTACATCTATGAAATAATGAGTTTGCTTGAATTTGCAACTAAAATTGCTTTTTTCAAAATAATGATAATTTGGACATTACAGTTTTACACAGACTGGTTTAATTTCAGCCAATGTGTGAAATCATGAATAGTCTTATCTTTTTGCTTCAATTTGCAACCATAATTGATTTTTTCTTTATAAAAATATGCCCAATAATAATCTTTTGCCTCCTATATTCAGTGAGTTTGACAGTACAATATTAAAACCTTATCAAAATACTGGTAATCTAAACATTAGTTTTATACATAATGACTGGCTCTGTTTCAGCCAATCTGTGAAATAATGATTTTATTTCAAATTCTGCTTTAATTTGCAAATATGATTTACTTTTATATCCGGATAATCATCAACCCTTTAGCAAATAAGACCTCATTTTGAAGTCTATAATGGAAAAGATCTGGGAAAACATCGTGGGAAAAGAGTAAAATGCTGATAAATAGTATTTCTCCTTTTATCTCAATATTTTCTATGCTGTATTGTACAGAATTCCTATCATTATCAACAGCCATTTTGTAATCTACAGCAGCTTTTGAATGACCACTCTAAATTTTTGCGAATTTAGGCGGTTTGGGAAAGGGTTAAGATATTACATAAAATGGGCGGTTAAATTTTAGCCAATCTGTGTAATAATGATTTTGCTTCAATTTGTCGCTGAAATATAGATAATTGGAACATTTAGATTTTATATAGAATGGCTGGTTTTATATTTAAGCCAATTTGTGACCTTATGTTTTTGCTTTATATTTGATCCAATTTTCAAACGTTTATTATTTTTTGTTATCAAAATAGGCCTGATGGTAATTTGAGCATAAAGATATACACAGAATGACTGGTTTTATTTCAGTCAATCTGTGAAATAATGGTTTTTGGTTCATTTCGACACTATGATTTGATATTATCAAAAAAAAAAATAATAAAAATAATAATAATAATAATAATAATAATAATAATAAAGGTTTACACAAAATGACACGCATTGTTTCAGCCCAAATGTGAAATAACAATGTCATATCTTACTTTCGTTTGCAAATATAACTGACTTATTTTAATCAAAATAATGATAATTTTAATGTTGAGGTGTTACATAGAATGACTGTGAAATTTTTTTTTATTTCAATTTATTTCATTTTCTGTAATAGAGATTTATTTCCGAAGTTAACATGTTAATTGAAAACAAATGTTTAAATGGTAAAATGTCTTCAGGAATATAGAAGTAAAGCACATTATTGCCTACAATGAAAATATAGTTTGCAAAACCTTAATAGATTCATTAGTTTTGAATTAATATTCAATTCCTGTTATTTTATTTTCATTTCCCTATTTCAGCCATTTCATGAAATGGCTGGAGCAAATTTTCAGCCATTTCGTGAAATGGCTGAAAATTTTAGCCATTTCGTGAAATGGCTGAGTGAATCAGTCATTTCATGAAATGGCTAAAAATTTCAGCCATTTCATGAAATGGCTGATTTCACAGATTGGCTGTAACATAGCCACGCCCCCATCTCCAATAAACCACTAGCAAACACTAACTTATACTTAGAACTTATATTTAGATTAGATTTGAATTTATTAGACGAATTAGACTGATATTTGCACACGTTTGTCTCTAATGCCAGAAGGACCTTTTCCAGATACCCATTTTATTTATCTATATTATTCTACGTTTCGTTTTCTCCCCAGATACTTGAATGTGGTCCAAACTGTGGAGCAAATTGCACGGATGGTGTAAACATATGTAATCTCCATCCTTTTGCAACGTATAGTATTTTGGTCCAAGCTATGCTGTTTAATTGGGAAGACATACTAACGGGCCACTGGAGTGAATATAGAATGGGATCAGCCACTACCAACGAGGACGGTCTGTATAGCCTATTATTGTTGGCACAAAATCGTATGGCGCATGTTTACATTTTATCCTGTCACTAGCTAAATATTCTGCCCAATAACAGGGGGTATGATAAACTTAGCTTTATCATACCCCCTATCACGTGACATGCTTTATTATGCCACATGATCACGTGGTCTGCCGAAACTACTTTTAATCTTGTCCGATACACGGAGACACGGTTTGAGGACAAGGTTCAATCCGCCATCTTATACCACAAACCGCGCGGAGAATCGGAGTAAACAAACCGGTCACGTGATCATTTCCCTCTTTGTGTAACGGATTTGGCAGAGATTTTTCTGGACGAATATATCCCTTCTAGCCATCGAAATACGTCGATTATCATAACAATCGTGTAATTTGGTCATTATTCTGTCCGATGGCGTGTGTTTTTCATAGATTTTCATTCAATTTTACAGTATTTGTTCCATTTTAAAACTTCGCTATATCGCTGTATATTGAATGCACGCGCGCCGTCATTGTTTACTCCAAATTTTTTGGGAGCCTCGTTTTGATAACGCCGATTTGTTACTATTTTTAGAAACAAATTGGATTAGTGTCTCCATGTATTGGCGTCGATCTCGAAATCCCCGTTTTTATAACAAAACTTACACAGATTGTTCGCAAAGCCGTCTCTTTTGAATAGCAAAAATCATCCCAATCAAATAATTCTGCGTATTAAACAAACATTCTGGCCCCGAAATTACAAAAAGATCCAAGTTTAGGTTTACTCGTAATCCAAGGCAAGTGGTCTACAGAAAACGAGAAATACAGAGCACAAATGAAACTTTTCCATTCCCTTGTCTAAATATTTGGACTAAATGCCCCACTCACAGAATCCGCCCCTGGAATTTTGACCTAAATCTTAGAAATCGATGACGTAGATCAAAGTTTAGATGACGTAATACACCCGTTGTTGTCTGGGAATCGAAGCGATGTTTGTTTACAAGACAGTACAGGAAAAAAAGGGAAGGGTTTGGATTTACAGGAGGAGAGATCTATGGTGTGTTATTGTATTTCAAAACATCTGTAGTACCTGTTTTTACACGTCAGGCTATCGTTATTTTGAAATAATGTCTTCATTGCCACGCACAACACAAGCTTGCTTCGTTGGAGACTGTCTAAAAATGGACGACATCGGAGAAAGTGCAAAACATGTTAGATTTTACAGCTAAATCCAGGGCTGAGGAAATTAAAGTTGGGACGAATAGCTGAACTGAGTGATTTGTGGTAGGCGCTTCATGTTCTTGTTACAGTTTGACCTTTTCGAGTTTTAATTTAAACGTTGAATCTGTTTTTGTTAAAAGCGATACGGATCCTTCCAATCCCTATCCACACACAAAGAAATGGCCAGGTCAAGACAGAGTCGTCGACTCGAGTCACCTTCTAGTTCTTTGTTATTTGAATTTACACTGCATGGTTATCATATTTGAAAATTTAAATATAAATTGCTTGTTTTTACCTCGATAAAATTATAAATGTTGATGGGAAAGGATATTTTACACGCGGATTACTTTCTGACGCTCATCAAACGTTTGCGCATTCAAACATTTTGAAAAGGTGACATCGCTGGTAAAAAAAATAATTGATGGATTTCAATGGCTTATAATGAATATGTTTCTGTAATTCTAAATCGTTTTAAGGTTGTAACAGGATAAATAGAATAGATGTTTCATGTCTTGGATGGGTCAAGTTTATTTGGCTCGGCTGCAGAATTTATCAGGCTCACCTTCGGTTCGCCAGATAAATTCCTTCGCCTTGCCAAATAAACTTGACCCATCCAAGACATGAACCATCTATTCTCTATTTGTCCAAATGTAAACAAAACAGTGTGAATAAATTCTGAATAAGTAGTGACGCAGACTTGTTGAAAATTTAGGTACAGTGATAGAGCGGTCTGTTCACTGTTCCGAGTTTTCTGTGTTTAATCTACAAATGTTTTGTTTACATTTGAACAAAACGTAAACATGTGCCATACGATCTTGCACCAACAATAGTGATTGATTAACCCTTTCCCAAACAAGACCTGGGTTTGACGTCCCGAATATAAAAGGCTTGTGAAAAAATTGAAACAAAAGAAGAAACTGCTGATAACCAGCAGTTTCTCCTTTTGTCTCAATATTTTCTATGCCATATTTTACACCAATCCTATCTTTGATTAAATTCAATTTTCCATTTGTAGCAGTTTTTGAAGTCGATCACCCAAAATTTGTCCGTTTGGGAAAGGGTTAAATTGGGTATTCCATCACCATTAGATACCAAATAGCTTCGCACAACTTCGGGTGTCATCTGTGGCAATGGAAATTGTCGAGGGTATCGCCCGGTGAAATCGGTCTAAAAGAAAACCACAATAAATAACTTTTCATTAATTTATCAACTGCACTATCAGGGTGGATCATCACGTGATCAAAATGGGTACATACACGGACGCAATATGGCGAAAATTAGCGATTTTCGGTAGATTTCCCTAAATTGGCAAGTACTGCTCCATTCGTTTGACTTACCATATAGCGCAGTCTATGCGTATTTCCGAGTGCTTTTCAGTGATGTCTGTCTCGTCTCTAGGCTTCATGTAGTTTCTGAGATACCCTCGAGGTTTTGAGCCGAATCGGAACGATTTTCGAGGGAAATTGAATATGGTACGTTACACGTTCCCCGTTTTTTCGTCAAAAATAGCGTTTTCTCTCAAAAATTCATACTTGTTTCGATTCAATATTAAGGTCCTTCATGTGCGACAGCCATACACACTTTGCTTCAGCCTGTTCTTTCTTAGATTCACGAAAAACGGGGAAATTGTAGAAACGGTACGAAACACGTACATGATACGCAACACGTGATGATTATTTGCAATTATGGTACGCACCACGTAAATATTTCAAATCCAACATAACTACAAAACGTACTCTCGGAACACAATTTTACAGTTTACTCATCGGAATTCATGTGACTATTTTAATGGAACTCCGGTCTCCACATTTTTCTCTTCTGCAAAGACTTGAAAACTAAGTACGTAGGCCTAGATTTATGTATAAAATACGGCTCAAAAATTCTCCTCATATAGGCTAAATAGGCCTATAATCTGAAAAAACGTGTAACCCATGCGCGGATCCAGAGGGGGGGTCAGGGGGTCATGACCCCCCTGGAATTGGGCGAAAAAAGGGGTTATCAAAAAGATTACTGGTTATGTCCCAAATAAGCTGCGTCCCTGTGTGCCACGATAAACCGTTGTTATATTTAGTCCTTCATGTTATGACCTCTATCTGCAAGAACGGATCCAGAGGAGGGAGTCAGGGGGTCCTGACCCCCCCCTGGAATTTGGCGAAAAGGGGTTAAAGATCGGATGACCCCCCCCCCCTGGGAAAAATTCCTGGATCCGCGCTTGTAACCTTACAATGAAATGCAGAAATTCCACACCCAAAGTAAACAAGACTAAACTCAGTCACATTTTTCATTGCAAACGTCATCACTTCACCAAATGACGTCACTGTGTAAATTTATAAACTACGCACAGTGACATGCGTAGACTAACCAGACATACAAAAAACTTCAACACGAGGGTAGGTAAATTCAATAGCTGCCTTTGGGAAATTTGCAGAATTTCTGTATTGTCGTGTTTAAAATGATAGGCCTACTCATAAATTTGCTTTCGTTAGTCATTTGTGAGCTTAAAATCGTGTATTCAATGCCAATGGTCGATCTTGTTTCTTAAAGCTACTATTTCCCAGATTTGGACCCAAAATTTGTCAAAAACAAACGAAATGTACACTTTTTAAGTTTTATATGACCTGATTAAATGATTACGACAAACTATTGAAGCAATGACTCATTTTTTCGCAATTTGATACCAAATTCATGAAGCGATGTCGAAAGTAGGTCAAAAACAGTAGGACATGCGACTTTCTTAAATGACGTCACAACATACATGATGACGTCATATATTGAAATTCAAGTATGAATCTCGTTTGAATCTTGGTCCGCGCTGTATGCGCATGCGTGACAGTTAAAAAAATAAATTCAACCGCATCTTAACGGAGTTGAATTTGGGTTTGGATTCTTTCTAAATTCGGCTATCTCTCTTATAATTTCGGCTCAATCTCTGTCTGAATCGCATATTATTAACCATTCTGAGGTGGCCAACACAAAAGTTTTGCATTTTTTTTTTTTCAAAAATTTCATTTTTTGCAATTATACCATCTGTTACCCTCCAGCTTTAAGTGCGCAGACAGTAAGTATGAATTCAGCGGTTGGACCTAATACTTCTGTTGATAACGTTTTCAGACTGAGCCCATTGGGACAAATTTGATAAATATATTCAAAAAGAAAGAGCTAGGCCTACTCAATATTGAAATGGGACCGATTTGTTCCGAATGTAGGCTAAATGTATACATTTTCCACGCATTTCTGCAAGCGCAAGCAAAACACTCATACCTACGTTTTCAAGAATTTCGACTTCATAGGATTGCATTAAGACATTTTATGTAAAACTTCATTTCATATTTCAATATTTGCAGATATACTGATCTTTTGTTTTATCGGAAGTTCCACATGCGATAGAAAAACCAAGGACAACCAAGTCCGTTAGCGATTCGCATGTTAGCTCATTCCCCGTGGGTAAAGCAATTTACTAGAAAATACAACTACATCAAGATCTACAGATATTTTATTGGCTGTAACTCGGTTACGAAACGTAGTTTGTCCTTTCAAACACAACAGCACAATTGCTATTTATGATATTCAAAGTTAAACGAGAATCGATACAAATATTTTGGTTTATTTAAAGGTAAAACAGGTATGTTGAAAAACTATTTATAGTAACAACTTAAACACATAGCTGGTCACTTTACCTACCTGGTTTACCGATATCGGAATTTGGACCTTGTCTCTCATTAGTAAAAGATTTTGAATCGATTATACCCAGCCTTAATTGGGAGTGGCGTAAACCTTTTTTTACTACTTCATAACCAAACATCTATTTTGATTTGTACCGTTTATATTGTGCACGTGAGTTAATTATTTGAAATAGATTGAAATATGTAAACTCGTGCCCACGTGACTCCAATTTTAGGCTGGTTGAATGATATAAATGCATATCTAGAATATCAACTATCTAAATCATATTAGATCTATACACTATTGTCCAGCAAGATTAACCCGGGACATCTGCATATGTAATGACCCCACTTCGGCTTTGTTTTGTTAAGACGCTCCACTAACGGACTTTGCGCACGAAAATTAAGTTGTCCCGGGTTAACCTTGTTGGACAATACCAACACTGTTGAAAATAACCCCAAATAACCCCAACTTCGATACCAACCCCATACACGTCAACAAGCATCCAACGTTACTCTCAATCAAACTGATCAACAATAACCTCGGCTCTCCGCGGGCGGTATAGTTGCGGGGCTCATTACACATAATATTTGTTTCTTTGTTATTGTCAACAGTATTGCCTAGATGTATAAATAAACCATGACCCCTGGACAGACGAGTCAAACTAAGAAGGTAAAACAGGTTTTCGGAACCCCTTTGTTTAAATTCAACCGTTGTTGAAATATTCCATTTAAAAACAAGAGTCGCATCAATAAATAGTCTCTGTGGTAAAGTGGGTAAGGTGGTGGTCTCACAATCAAACGAATTATTTTAGCCAGGGTTCGATACCGGAAAATTCCACTATATTTTTTCATGTTTTATTTTTCATTACTCGTTCTTTTTTCTTTTATCTTTGCAGTGCGCCTTTTTCTTTTTATATTTTTGTCCATACAAAATGTGCATACATTAAAATGATTTCTCTGTCGTCAGGGTTACATCTACATGTATGTAAGCCTACAAATCAGACATGTCTGACATTCATGACTTCACAAAATGTATTACGTTAATTGAATTACTTAGAACTACGTGCAAAACTATCATTTAGAATGGTATCTATGGTGATGAAATAATGAATAATTAAATAATAAAAAGAATAAAAACGAAAAATGGTAGATAAAACGCGACTATGCGAGATTCGAACCCACATCTTCCAACTTGTAATTATTGGTAACGCTGGTTTTACCACTCGACCACGGCTACTTTGTATCGACGCCGCAGTATTAAATTATTTTGACAAAAACACACCGTACAGTATAAAAATACAACCCCTCACACGTGGATTAGTCAACACTTAAAAGTACATTCGAGTCTCAAGGTCAGTGGTGGCACTATATTTGCCTCTTAAATGACTACAATTATTATTGAACCGAAGTAAACTTGCGCTCATTATTGTCAATATTGCAGACGATTACGTTTGTTTATAAATATTCATAGCGCACGGTCACTTCGGTTTAACAATATAATAAAATGGCATTCTTGTTTGGACCCATCGGATGACAACAAAGTCAATACAATTTTTTATACAAAAACATATTCACCAATGCAATTGAGACAAAATCAATATGACAAATGTATCCCTTTCCCAAACAGAACATGTAAAAAGGCACTGGAAAAACACTGATCCAAAAGAAAATGCAGATTATCACATTTTGTGCTTTTGTCTAGAACGTTTCCTACGCTATATTGCACATAAGTACATTTTTCCAAGAAGGTAAAAAATAACGTAAATAATCTCTCTTACTAAAAGTGGGTCCGTACTTCCTTAATTACAAGCCCGTAGGAAGCAATTTCATATTGGGTGGGCTCTAGCCCTTTTGTCTGAATATTGGGGTGGGGGGCTAAATTGAATTTTACATAAATTTTCAGTGTAAAAGAAGGAAAATTTGAGCAACCCATGTTCCTACGGGCCTGTATCATTATTTGGTGAGAGCTTTTTCTGATTCAACTTATCATTGATCTTTCTAACAAAATAAAAGGTAATTTATCTAAACAACATAATTTGGTCTAGAAAGTGCCCATCTTGTAGACTCTGTTGTTGGATTTATTGTCTAGTTGGCATTGCAGCACATGGACGGCCTCAACTCTCTTCACCGTCTATGGTTTCTTGCCAAGAGAGAGCCTCAACTTTGTTTTCCCGATGGTTCTGTAATGATAAACGAATGACGAATGTTACAATCGTATATGTAAAAAAATAGGTTATGGAATTCTGTTTCCGCAATCCACTTTTCTACTAATAAAGAATGAAATGTCGACTAATCTACTTTTCTTGGGGGAAAGGTTACCTAGAAAACCAGAAAAGATTATTTTTTTCTTGAAAGAATTGCCAGAAGTAAGTATGACAAAATTTGATTTTTCTACTCTTCTACCTATTATTTTTTTTTTTATTTTTTATTATTTTTTTTACTGTTATATAAACTTTTCTAGCAGAATTGGGACATAGAAGGTAGAAATGACGAAGCTTGTCACAGTAACTACAGTCAATTGTCAGGGACAAACTTTCAACTTTTCTACCTTACCATTTTGCTAGAGTAGTGGAAGTTAATCACATTGATTTCAACTTTTCTAATTTTGATACATAGAATGATATAACAATTGACGTGAGTCACACAGATTTTGACTTTTCTAGAAAGTTCTTTCGGTAGAAAAGTTGAAGTTTTGCGCCCTCAAATTCGCTAGAAGAGTGTCACACTAACTTCGACTTTTCTTGCAGGTAGAAAAGTGGATGGCAGTAACAGGATTTCGTAATAAAGCATGGGAAATAATTATTGGTCCAAAGGCACATTCAGTTGAAAAATCATCGTGAATTATGAAACATACTGCACACTCTTTTTATTTATGAATTAAATAGTTCTGGTTAATGGATAGTATTACGTTCTACTAGTATATTCTTGTATAATTTAATCAAGTATGGATGATACCTTGTACTTCGTCACGATTGGTGTGGGAAAGTCATAAAACTTTGTAGCTGTTGGATTTGAAATATTTACGTGGTGCGTACCATAATTGCAAATGATCATCACGTGTTGCGTATCATGTACGTGTTTCGTACCGTTTCTACAATTTCCCCGTTTTTCGTGAATCTAAGAAAGAACAGGCTGAAGCAAAGTATGTATGATTGTTGCACATGAAGGACCTTAGTATTGAATCGAAACAAGTATGAATTTTTGAGAGAAAACGCTATTTTTGATGAAAAACCGGGGAACGTGTAACGTACCATATTCAATTTCCCTCGAAAATCGTTCCGATTCGGCTCAAAACCTCGAGGGTATCTCAGAAACTACATGAAGCCTAGAGACGAGACAGACATCACTGAAAAGCACTCGGAAATGCGCATAGACTGCGCTATATGGTAAGTCAAACGAATGGAGGAGTACTTACCAATTTAGGGAAATCTACCGAAAATCGCTAATTTTCCGCCATCTTGCGTCCGTGTATGTACCCATTTTGATCACGTGATGATCCACCCTGACTATACCCTACTTTGTTTTGGTTCATTAAATGTTTTTAATAAAACACTTTTTCTTAAAAAATTCTGTGATCTTTCGTCCAGAAATTCTAACATTTTCAGCATTCATTGTGTTATCAGCATCATATTTCAAATGGGAACATTCTAATGTTTATTCGTGTTTTTATTTTGGAAAGAATTAACTTTTTTGCTACTTTTAGTTCCTTCCGGTGCTCCCTACATGATACCAGGAGGATTTACCGTTCTGAAAAATGAATGTATACTTTCTGGCAAAAGGTATACTAGATTGTATTGGCAGGTTAGTGACTGTTTGGAACATTGAATTTCATATACAATAGCAATATCCAAACATATCTTTTTTTTTTTTTTTTTTTAAATCACCATGCAAGTTTTTTTTAGAAAGATTCAGTTTTAAGTTTACTTTTTCAAAGTATCATAAATTAAAGATTTGCATAAAACGGGATCTTCATTAATGATTATAAATGTTTGAGTTTTTAGAGCATTAACAAAATTGCAGATCAATTTGCTTCAATTGTAAACTCACGCCAAGTCATTGAACGGAAGGGTAGCGCTAGAAAACGCAAAAACAAAATCAAATTATATCATCGATGAATTGAAAATTTGTGTATTTTACATCCAAGAAAATAACTGATGGAAATGTAAACACGCTTGTTTTCTGTGTTTTCTTCTCTTCTCTTACCTTACTATTTTCCATACGCTTTCTTAATAATAAAGATACGACAAAAGTAGAACTAGATCAATGTTTGAGAAATGAAAATAATCCTAACCCTTCTAAAATATTATTTCAGGAAGTAAGTAAAGAGCAACAAAATGGTATCATTACACAGTATCAGATGAGTATACTGAACATTAAAAACAACAATAAAAACACATTAAATATCAACGCAAATCTAAAGTTTTATGATGTCACGTTACGCTGTGGTGCCGAATATGACGTCACTTTACGTGCGAGAACACGTGTTGGCTTCTCTCAGAAGGTATCTACAATACACTTGAAATCCAGTCAAGGTAAGACAAATAAGAATATCTTTCTATTCATTGACAAGTTTATATGGAAATTGCCATTTCCGTCTCAACTTTGAAAGTGTTTTCAACACGTTAAAAAATGACATTTAAACGAATTAGAAAAACAAATCTTGGCATCAAAACATACTTTTGAAAATGAAATAGATATGAAATATCTCTTTAAAACACATTTTTCTTTCAGAAATCCGGGAAAACATCATAATAATTCCAGAGTTAGATAAGAATCAGACCATGATAAACGTAACCATTCAACATAGTGTAGCTAAAACCGGCCAGTATTTAGTGTGGTGTCTAGCAGACCCAAAAGGAACATGCAAGGTATAGTATATATGTTGTGAACCGTTTTAGAACTTAAGCAGTTTTAAAACTGCGTATACGGAACTTTACTCAGTTTCAAAACTGCATGAGCAGTTTCGAAACTGCTCATCCAGTTTTAAAACTGCTTATGCATGAGTTCTGTATGTTATGCAGAACCATTCAGACTGTTTATTTTCACTGAATTATTGATATTCAAATCAAACAACGACCTGAAAGGACTTTTTACGGGTAAATTTTGATTTTTGATCGATTCACTTCTGACAAAGACATAATAATAACAACAGAGATTGGAAACTCCGCGAAATAACGTGGAGTCTCGTAAGCCGAGATTTTATTGCGCACCTGCTTATCTATCTACCTGGCGTTACGTTGCTAGGCAATGATCCCCAAGTCAGAATTGTTTGTTGATGAGATGGCTCGGAAAAAGTTAAACATCGTAGATAATGAAGGAATTACTTCCGATCATGAGCATTTTCTTTATTTCTCACGATGATTTTTGTCCCAAAAGACAATATTTTTGTTCACTTAAAATTGTCGGTACAAGAAATTGTTACAAACTTTTGATAGATCTAGATCTACGTTAGCCAACATTGACAAATTTCAATATAGAATCAGTCGGGATGACGTCATAGCCTCACTTTCATTTTTTCATCGAGGGTACAACCTCGGTCTTTATCGTTACGGGATACCAACTTTGAGGCAGATTATTTCAAAAATCCATCGTTAAAATTCATAAACAAAACTCTTTCTTTAAAGAATGTGATTTAAACTTTCTAACTACCAACGCATTTTTAATAATCAGGCGTAGTCGTCGAGATATTAATGCTGAAAGTTGGTTATGCTTCAACGAAAAAGACCGAAGCTTTCACCTCCACCGAATGAGTGCAGGTCCGCTGACGACGTTTTTGATTGGCTGAAAGAATTGTGCCGACCGAATCAATTAGCGGGATCGGGGAACAAAAATTCAGATGAAATTTTGTAGGCCTCAGTAATGGATCCAAAGTGGGTAAGGAGTGGGGGGGGGGGGGGTACGAACATTTTATTTCAATTTCATGTAGAAATTCAGTAAAATTTGTGTGATATTAGGAAAACGAACCTCCCCTCCTATACGTTCGAACCCCGTCCACAGAAACCCTGGATCCGCAGCTGGGCCCAGATCTACCTAGGCCTATTTGTTCGCGTATACTGACCGACATTATAGGGTGAATGATTTAGCTCAACCGGGTAGTTCGCGTATACAGACTGACATTATAGGATGAATGATTTAGCTCCATCGGGTAGTTCGCGTATACAGACTGACATTAAAGGATGAATATTTTAGCTCCATTAGGTAGTTCACGTATACTGACCGACATTATAGGATGAATGATTTAGCTCAACCGGGTAGTTTGCGTATACTGACCGACATTATAGGATGAATGATTTAGCTCCATTGGGTAGTTCGCGTATACTGACCGACATTATAGGATGAATGATTTAGCTCCATTGGGTAGTTAGCGTATACAGACCGACATTATAGGACGAATGATTTAGCTCCATTGGGTAGTTTGCGTATACTGACCGACATTATAGGATGAATGATTTAGCTCAACCGGGTAGTTTGCGTATACTGACCGACATTATAGGATGAGTGAATTAGCTCCACCAGGTAGTTCGCGTATACTGACCGACATTATAGGATGAATGAATTAGCTCCATTGGGTAGTTCGCGTATACTGACCGACATTATAGGACGCATGATTTAGCTCCATTGGGTAGTTCATGTATACAGACCGACATTATAGGACGAATGATTTAGCTCAACCGGGTAGTTTGCGTATACTGACTGACATTATAGGATGAATGATTTAGCTCCATTGGGTAGTTAGCGTATACTGACCGACATTATAGGATGAATGATTTAGATCCATTGGGTAGTTCACGTATACTGACCGACATTATAGGATGAATGATTTAGCTCAATCGGGTAGTTTGCGTATACTGACCGACATTATAGGATGAATGATTTAGCTCCATTGGGTAGTTCGCGTATACTGACCGACATTATAGGATGAATGATTTAGCTCCATTGGGTAGTTCACGTATACAGACCGACATTATAGGACGAATGATTTAGCTCCATTGGGTAGTTCGCGTATACTGACCGACATTATAGGATGAATGATATAGCTCCACCGATTGGTTCGAGTATACTGACCGACATTATAGGATGAATGATTTATCTCAACCGGGTAGTTCGCGTATACTGACCAACATTATAGGATGAATGATTTAGCTCCATTGGGTAGTTTGCGTATACTGACCGATATTATAGGATGAATTAGCTCTACCAGGTAGTTCGCGTATACTGACCGACATTATATGATGAATGATTTAGCTCAACCGGGTAGTTTGTGTATACTGACTGACATTATAGGATGAATGATTTAACTCCATCGGGTAGTTCGCGTATACTGACAGACATTATAGGATGAATGATTTAGCTTCACCGGGTAGTTCACGTATACTGACCGACATTATAGGATGAATGATTTAGCTCAACCGGGTAGTTTGCGTATACTGACCGACATTATAGGATGAATGATTTAGCTCCATTGGGTAGTTCGCGTATACTGACCGACATTATAGGATGAATGATTTAGCTCCATTTGGTAGTTAGCGTATACAGACCGACATTATAGGACGAATGATTTAGCTCCATTGGGTAGTTTAAGTATACTGACTGACATTATAGGATGAATGAATTAGCTCCACCAGGTAGTTCGCGTATACTGACCGACATTATAGGACGAATGATTTAGCTCCATTGGGTAGTTCACGTATACTGACCGACATTATAGGATAAATGATTTAGCTCAACCGGGTAGTTTGCGTATACTGACCGACATTATAGGATGAATGATTTAGCTCCATTCGGTAGTTCGCGTATACTGACCGACATTATAGGATGAATGATTTAGCTCCATTGGGTAGTTCACATATACTGACCGACATTATAGGATGAATGATTTAGCTCAACCGGGTAGTTCACGTATACTGACCGACATTATAGCTCCATTGGGTAGTTCGCGTATACTGACCGACATTATAGGATGAATGATTTAGCTTCACCGGGTAGTTCACGTATACTGACCGACATTATAGGATGAATGATTTAGCTCAACCGGGTAGTTTGCGTATACTGACCGACATTATAGGATGAATGATTTAGCTCAACCGGGTAGTTCGCGTATACTGACCGACATTATAGGATGAATGATTTAGCTGCATTGGGTAGTTCTTATATACAGACCGACATTATAGGACGAATGATTTAGCTCCATTGGGTAGTTCACGTATACAGACCGACATTATAGGACGAATGATTTAGCTCCATTGGGTAGTTCGCGTATACTGACCGACATTATAGGATGAATGATATAGCTCCACCGATTGGTTCGCGTATACTGACCGACATTATAAGATGAATGATTTAGCTCAACCGGGTAGTTGCGTATACTGACCGACATTATAGGATGAATGATTTACCTCCATCGGGTAGTTTGTGTATACTGACCAACATTATAGGATGAATGATTTAGCTCCACCGGGTAGTTCGTGTATACTGACCGACATTATAGGATGAATGAATTAGCTCCACCGGGTAGTTCACGTATACTGACCGACATTATAGGATGAATGATATAGCTCCACCGATTGGTTCGAGTATACTGACCGACATTATAGGATGAATGATTTAGCTCAACTGGGTAGTTCACGTATACTGACCGACGTTATAGGATGAATAATTTAGCTCCATTGGGTAGTTTGCGTATACTGACCGACATTATAGGATGAATTAGCTCCACCAGGTAGTTTGCGTATACTGACCGACATTATATGATGAATGATTTAGCTCAACCAGGTAGTTTGTGTATACTGACCGACATTATAGGATGAATGATTTAGCTTCACTGGGTAGTTCACGTATACTAACCGACATTATAGGACGAATGATTTAGCTTCACCGTGTAGTTCACGTATACTGACCGACATTATAGGATGAATGATTTAGCTTCACTGGGTAGTTCACGTATACTAACCGACATTATAGGATGAATGATTTAGCTTCACCGTGTAGTTCACGTATACTGACCAATATTATAGAAGGAATGATTTTTTTTCAATTGGTAATAACATGTAATTTCAACACACAAAATATAAATAAATTCTATTATTGGGAAAAGATTTAGGAATCTGGAGCATTCCCCCTTAAAGAGTGAAATGTTCCGTAATAAAACTTGCTTACTTTCAAGGAGTTTTTTTTTTTTTTTTTTTCAAAATGCCAACTTTGTCAACTAAAATTTCCTATTAGACCTGATTACATAGATTTCATCTTATTTTTAAAAAAAATCCTATAGATAGGTTGTTAGGATGCTCATAACAATACATACAATCGTATTGTCTGACCACATTGAACTGATACTGATTAATTTTCGTGTGCAAAGTCCGTTAGTTGAGTGTCTTAACAAAACATTGCCGAAGTGGGGTCATTACATATGCAGATGTACCGGGTTAATCTCGCTGGATAATAGTTCACAAACAGAATAGGCCTACAGACATTTACAATCTGTAAATAATGTTACGAAATGGAATAGTACGACTTACTGCATCATTTTCCAAAATAATTAATCAGAACCGAGAAACCATATCTCCATTATGACAATATTGTCTATAAATTGGACGATATGCATTGTTTTGTAAATGTAGACGAACTGGTAAAATTAAGGTACGAAATTTCTAGGGTACGAATCATTTTCGGTAAACCGGAAGCTGTTTTTCGGTTCGGTGCAGAAATTCGGCTGTTCCGTACCGAACACGTTTTCAAATAAAGACAGCCTAATATGGTTTGTTTTGTGATCTGTTAAGTTTCCTTCTCAAAAGGAATATGTTTAAGATGAGTTCTGCATCGAGAGAACGCCGTTATACGTCAAAATAACAATATAATCGCTATATTACGTAGTTTCGAAACTGCTCAAAATGAGTTCCGTAACATCTGCGCAGTCTTAAGACTGCATAGTTTCAAGATTGCTTACGACATATAAAGCACTTTTGTACAAGTGTCGGTCACACGCACATACATTTACTGCCTAACATCTCAACAATAGTTCGACAGACTGTGGTGTGATCGCTGTTTACTTAGTAAATACGTGCAAATACACGGTGTATAATCACGTGACTTAGAATTTCCGATAATCTTCGATATCTTTTTTAATACTTGACCAATTTGAATTCGGTTTAAAGGAGATAATGTGGGAAAATGCAAGGAATAAGCTGCAGGTCTTTGATTTTTGAAAAATCAACTGATAAAAAAGTTATTGAAGATAAATCAAATTTTGGTTTATCTTCAATAACCTTTTTATCAGTTGATTTTTCACAAATAAACCACGTCCATCTAATGCGTGACGTCTGTCCACATTCTCTGCTTCAAACCGAATTCAAATCGGTACAGTATTAACAAAATTATTGAAGATTTTCTGAAAATATTGTATCACGTGATTATCCACCGTGAAATATCGGCCACTCCCGCCTGTCGAACTATTTCACGTCCAAAATGGGTCACACATGAAGCGTCCTAATGTTGACGGAAAATTGTTTGTGGCCGGGCCTTAAGATCCAAACAAGAGTTGTCATAGACGGATTATGCTCCCCGAATAAGTGCTTGCCACAAAATAAAAACTATCGTACATTAAGCCCCCTTTATCCATGACGGATTTTTGTACACACATTATTTATTGTATCGCGCCATGCGCGATACATATGTGGTATACATATTCTAATTTTAGAAATTACGCCATGAGGGATAATTATTTGTACTTGAAAGTCTTATATATATAACCTACACATAAACTGTTTACACGGTATAATTTTTCAAGCAGTACTATAAGTACGAGGGCTGTTCAAAAAATTCGTAGACTTTTGTAATAACTACCATGTTTTACAACATATATCCATAAAACTTCACAGTGTGGTAGAAAAAACCTTTCCCAGTCTGAATAACGAATTTTTGCAAGTTTTGCGCAACCAGAATTCCGATATATGGGTTGCTATAGAAACACACTTTTGCTAAACCGGGGCAGGGGGTAAAATTAATGTCTTCGCTTTTACATTTTACACTGTGGAATGGCTTTTCAATATTTCAAACATCAGAAAAAATAGAACTTTGATGCACCACTATTGACCAACAGAATGACAAGTTATTGTATGATTTTAATTGTTATTATTCAAATAAACAACATTACAAATGAGATGCTTGGTAAACAAATGTGAACGTCGTGACGTCTCTTTGAGGATATCAAAATGTAACCTTTGCTGCATTTTGTCTACAAAATACAAATATCACATCAAAACGGAAAGTAATCTCACCTTTAAAAATGCAATGTGCAATTACATTAATTTTTCAACTGTATAGTAACATTTTGAGTTTTGGTAGGAACAGAAACAGGCTATGCTAGGCTCAGTCATATAGCAGATACAAAGAAAAGCTAGATGTATATAAGCGTCATTTATGTTCAATGCACTAGTAAGAATATCATCGATATTCATGATTAAATAGTCATGGAAACAATTATCTTAATCTCTAGAAATTCAAAACAAAACGCATAGTATATGATAAAAGGACAGATAATCAAGAACTATCAATGTGGTGCAATGCTTGAGAGTTAGAAACATTGCTTTTGTTGTGCAAAATTTGACCTGACGTCGACGTCATTGTTCACCTGCCCCGCTTTGACGTCAGGGGGTGTTTTAAAATGTCAACTTAACACAAGCTGTTAAAGATAGAAAGTTGAAATTTTCACAGCCTCTTCTCATATAATTGTGTCATCTAAAATGGGTTAAATCTTAAAATTTTGTTAATTTATATAGACGCTATGGATAAAGTCTATGATTTATTTGAACGACCCTCGTATACATTGAAGTTCGTTTAATCTCAGACCACGCTGAAAATTCGTGTAAACAAAATTCTAGTATAGTTTTATACTTTGCATAGCAATGGAAAGTCCCTACTTCCGGTTTGCCCATGGTGGACATGTATTTTTCCTATCCGTTTAAATGCAACGCATTTATGCATACCATTTCGGGTTGGACTAAAACACGCAATGGACCTGTTTTTGGCGCAAAGGACGCAAAGGACATGAAGGTGACGCAAAGGAGATTTATATCAGTCCAAACTCCTTAATCATGATTTTTTTTTATCGCATTAAATTGTTATATTCGTGTATTTTACGATTAAATCTAGTCAGTAATCTTTGTTTTGGGACATAAAGTGTCTGATTTTTGTGTTGAATCCGATTTAATAGGCTACTCACGGACGAAAAGGAGCTGGCTGCGGCGCAAAGGAGATTCATATAAGCCCAAACTCCTTTATCATTAATTTTTTATCGCATTTAAATTGTAATTTTCACGTATTTTAAGATCATATTATCTAATCCATAATGTTTATTTTTTTTTGACAAAAGGTGTCTGTTTTCTGTATAAATTCCGATTTTCATATGCTAATCACAGGCGAGAAGGAGCTGGGTGGCGCAAAGGAGATTTGTATCTGTATAAGCTTTTTAATCATAGATTTTGGTCACAATTGATTGTAATATTTATGTATTATTAGACCATATCTATTCAATAATAATTATGTATTCTTTAGAAAAAAGTGTCTGTTTGTTTTATTAATTCCGATTTTCATAGGCTATACTCACGGGCGAAAAGGAGCTTGCGGTGGCGCAAAGGAGATTCAATTCAGCATAAACTCCTAAATCATGAATTTTTATTGCATTAAATTGCTATATTCATGTATTGTAAGATCATATCTAATCAATAATGTTTATGTTAGAACATAAAGTGTCTGGTTTTTGTATTAATTCCGATTTTCATAGGCTATACTCACGTGCGAAAATGAGCTTGCGGTGGCGCAAAGGAGATTCATATCAGCACAAACTTCCTAATTTTGAATTTTCATCGCATCAAATTTTTTTAGTCCAACCGTACCATTTCGAATCGCAATAAGAAATCAAAGAACGAGAAGTACCTTACTATTGAATGACCACTACATATTGAATTTGGACTGGTCAACTTGCATTGTTACAAGGGGTCGTCTTATCTGACTAGATATGTATATTGCTAGTAGAACAACTGGGTTTTCTCAAGCGTTTTTCAAAATTGCATTACAATGTGAATTCCTACTTTCGGTTTGCCCATGGCCTATCCGATTCACTGCATCGCTTCCTAAGAAATCAAAGCACGAAACAGACTTAAGTATTGAATGAACACTGCATGTACAATTATGGATGATTCGATTCCATAATTTCAAGGGATCGTCTGAACTAAATAGGCATGTGTATAACTAGTAGAGCAAATAGGTTTTCTCAATTATTTTTTTCTAAAAATTACAAACTGTTAGGGGTTTTCACATAAAAGAACAACCCAATTTTAATGTCTCAACAGTTTTTGACTGGATGGATTTCAAAACCGCTCAAAAGAATACTTTATGCGCAATCAATTCGCCGCCACAATCAAAACTTTAGTCCTGTACTTTTTGTTACACTCTAGTAAATCTCCTCGTATGTGTCGCTCGTTCTTTGTGTTTTTTGTGTTTGATAAGTACAAATATAGGTCCCGATTTATGACCTGGCAGAGATGATCTGCCGGGTGAATTATTGAGACATATTCATGGTATTGCTTGTATTGTGTTACAGCTTAAATCCTAAACATTAGCGGCTGGTAGTTGTCACTTTATATGGCATTTCTGTATTTATCTTTTTTACATTTAATTTATTGCTCCGCCGGGCAAAAGTAATAAGGATCATATCCGTGGCATTGTGGCTGCTGTGCGTTCGTTCATCTATGTCTGTTATCATAAACGTTTCCTATTCCTGCTGTTATCAAAGCATTTTTAGATTCCATAGACTAAGATTAGCATGCACTCTGATCTATTCAACACAGTCTGTTCTCTATTGAATGATTATACGAAGAACAAATAAGCTATAGTGGTCAAAATGTTCCGGTTTGGAAAATTTACTTGATACGATTTTTATATTCAGAAGGCTAATGGATAAACAAGTACTTTTTTCTATTTAATTAAAGTATTTTACCTATTCTGACCAAAGGCTAGCGGGGCTTATGCCACGGTCCTGTTTCCGGCGTGCGTTCATGTGAAAACTTCTCCAAAATTACTAGGCCAGTTTCAATCAAGATTCAAACAGGAATCTTCTAACATAGGAATCTAACAGGAATCTTCCTTGCATGGAGCCTTTCGAATTGTTTTTGTTTTATTTTTTTCTTTTTTTTTATTATTTTTTCGAAAAATAATTTCATATTGAACTGTGGTTACTATGGTGTACTTTCAATTTTTTTTTGTGTGTCTTTTTTTTCTTCTTTTTTTCCAAAGAATAATTTCACGGAGAAACGATTCAGGACCATCTTGGCCCTAATTCCTTGCTGTATCCACTTTTGTATTTGCTTACTTCCCCTCCTATGTTGTTTGATTAATGTATAATCTGGCTGAACACACAAAAATAGACTAGATCTAGCACCAGCATATGCAGACATGCAATCCTGTTTCGGTTTTCACTGCATGTTGACTTAACCAGACACTTGTACCATTCAGTACTTTGTTATAATTTTTTAAGCGCGATACAATTCATTTTGCTGTACATTACAGCAATTTTTTACTTGTTGACTAAGGTCTAGAACATCTCATTTATCACATAAGTACAAAATTTCATTAATTTCTGCCCATTAGATAAAGAGAAATTAGAGAAAACCTAATTTTTACATTAAGACCCCTTTTTCCATGACGCAGCCTCAAATTAAGAAACGGAGAAAAAGGTCCCTAGGGATTATCCTAGGGAGTTTACATGTGAAGTTTCATTGAATTCAGTCCAAGAGTTGCTGAGATCTGGCTGTGGACGGACGGACGGATGGACAGACGGACGGACAGCGTGGCGACTATATGCTCCCCCGAATTTTTTTCGGAGAGCATGAAAAATAGCTTTTTCTACTATTACTGAACGACATAGAAACTTTCTCAATGCATGCAGCAGTTATTCAAGATATACACATGCACGTATACAAGTAGTAGCTTTTAAAAGTCGTTTAGGTTGCAAAAGCGGTCAACTAGACCCCTTATACGAGCTCGATCTCTTTATTCAACGTAAAATACTAGTTTCACATGTGTGTAAGGGATATCTTCATTCGAACTTGACGCAAGTTTCTTTTTTTTTTTTTTTTTTTTTTTTTTTTTTTTTTTTTTTTTTTTTTTTTTTTTTTTGCTTAGTATACATTTGTATAAAGACGACCTTTGTTGTCAACATAAATGAAAGAAATGTGAAAAAAGGTTGTGATCTGAAAAAGGCCTTTAGGACCTCTGAGACCCAAATGAATCCAGATCAGTCTGCGCATACGAGCAGTCTGATCAAGATCATTTAAACAGAACAAAATTTATGCAGATCAAATTCACATTGGTTTTTTTGACGAAAACTTTCTCGTATCTACAGCTTTGAACAAAATGTAGATACGAGTTTTTTATGAAAAGCTGCGATTGATATTTTATTTTGTTTATCCCCCAGGCTCCACTAGAATGGAAGATCATTACGCCACTCAGGGAGTCTTTGACGATCGGAACACAAGACACTTTGTCGCCGTTAGATGGTGTGAAAGTTGGCATTGCTTATATAGATAGAGGCATCGTGTGGGCCCGATGTCTATTTTTGGTATCAGAAGGTACAAAAAATAGTTTTATCTTTCCATACCAAGACATGCTTTTTATTTCATTATTTGAAGACGCCTGGTTGGGAAAAATATTGAGCAAAAGACGAAAATGCTGATACTAAGCATTTTCTCCTTTTGTTTCAATATTTTCTAAGCTATGATGTAAGCAAATTCTATATAATATTTATTATCATCATTCTTGCCGTTGGCATCAGCTTGCGAATTAGACTACCCTAAAAATTGTCGTTCGTGAAAGGGCTAACAAAATGGCTATATTGTACCTTGGTCCAATTCCAAGGCTGTTGCATACGGCAAATTTGTGTCGCTGAAACCTGAGAGAAAAAAAATGATGAAAACCATTTAATTCTTTTCCAGCAGGCCACGTAAAAGGGATATAGTAATTGACCTGTCTCAGATTTAACTTTTATTATCATGAACTGCATGTCCAAGATGTTTCATAAAATGTTTCAGGCATATTTTCTTGCATAGTTTATATGTCCATGCATGTTTCTAAAGCGACTTTAGAACGCGCCATAATGCAAACAACCAAGTTTTTGTTGTAGTTTTGATTGAAGGGCCAAAAGTATAATTCTTCAAATTATTGGTTTCACAATATCACTAAGTGCAAAATACAATGTTTTGAAATTATTCTGGACACTTTATTAAGAACCCTCGTACATGATAATTAGCACAAAATAAAAAGAAACAAGGTCTAGTGACAATATTTAAATTGGTTAAAAATTTGAAACATACGACAATATAACTTTTAAGGGGGAATGCTCCAGTTTCCTAAATTTTTTCCCAATAATAGAATTTATTCATATTTTGTATGTTGAAATTACATGTTATTACCAATTGAAAAATAAAATAAAAATGGGTGGTCAGCGATCTTGTTTGAATTTTATTGGCATTCGTATCACATAACCCTACATCGAAAAAGTGCACAATTTCTTGCACCTGTCCGAGGTCACTAAAATGCTAATAAAAAGCTGTATAGTCATCGTTTAGTCCCGAAAACGGATTTAAAGTAACGTCTTACATTTATTACGAACAGAAAACCCAAAATATGTGCTATTATAAATGCGTAAATGTATAAAACAGCATGCTTACGTGTTCGGTTAGATCAACGAAGCTGGAGTGTTTTATGTCAAAATTTTGCATATTTTTGGAAATATTTCAAGTTCTACATAATAGAATTTGATAAAACTCCCTCATTGTATTAAGCAACATGTCCCGGTAATAATTCAAAAAGAAAATGTATAGGTCAGCGCACTTATTAGTGAATTACGGCAATTTTTATCAGCAACACATGAATCAAATGACGCAAAACAGTGTTAACTGCATACACACTTACGACTGTCTTGCTCTAAATATTCGATTTCCATCTTGGGAAAATCAGTTTCGCATAATTAATACACTTTTACCGTCGAAAATGGTAAATTGTAATGATGTGTTATATTATTGAAAATCTGGTAGCGAAACATATTGGTACGAAACATTTAAATTACTACAGTAAAGTCCGAGTGTTCCGAAAAACTGGAGCATTCCCCCTTAATCATACTAATTATTTTTTATATTATAAATGATACATAACAAAAATGCCTGCTTATTGACACAGTATTAGGTTATTTCATCTAGGACCCCCCCCCCCCCCCCCCCCGCACACAACAGCCTCCGAAAGTCGTCTTTAGAGTCTTAAAACGTAGTCTGGTTCCCGTACCTGAAATCTACTACGGATTTAAGTACGGTAATAGCTAATATCTGACGGTCACTCAGACGGCCTGGACAGGTGACGCTTTCCATACACCGAGCCGTTTCATTGGTCTATCGATTATATCGATTGACCAATCAAAGGACAGAATGCAGTACCTGTTCCCAGTCGTAAATTCAGTTATTTACACGAATGGGTACCAGTCTACTTAAAACGCCACTCAAACGTTTAGTATTTGTTATTTTTAGTAACATACTCTCAATCCCAAAGCGTTTTGGTAACAATACTCTCGAACCCAAAGTGTTTTAATGTTGAATGCACGTGCTCTTTATAGTCTATGTATTTTAGTACGTCAGGCATTCACTAAAAATGGCCGCCTCCAGTGGGGTAATTTAATTACAAAGATAAAGAGCAAAGTTCTTTAATTTTGTGAGCAGGGAAGGGTCATTAGAAGAGTAGATAGGTTTCGGTATATTTTAAATACTTGTAATAAAAGTTTTACATGACCTCAACGCTAACCCGAAATAAAACGGTTTCAAATTATGTAAATGAAACTATATCAAGGCAATTTGTATACATACTTAAACAATGAAAGGAAAGGTGATATCCGATAACTTCTTCTGCTATTTAAAATCGTTTCAGAAATCATTTTTAATTGGACGTCCGAAAGGACGTACAATTCTTATAACCACTTTTGGACAGGCGAAATGGGTTTTCATTACCAAAAAACCCTTTCTCAGACTCAATTGTCAGTTGACCAAAATTCAAAATAGATTTTGCGACCATACAGGAAAACTGTCGTATCTTTTCCTACTTTCTATGTGTTCTCTAACAAATACTATAAGATTCATTGGCCGATTCAATTCATGCCACGTCTTAACCAACTTTACGATCTTTTTTCGATTTAATCATTTTCTTGTAGTTTTTTGACTTTCGTAATATTTATTGTGTAAAGGGTAAGATCTTTAGAAAGCGATACATGCATACACTATGGTTATAATGTAAACAGACACCCTATATCATCAGCAGTAGCGATAGCTCAAACGGGAAAGGATTAACCTCGCAACCTTTTTTCAGTTTGAAATTTGGAACGCCGTTGGTTCAAAACCAGTTCGGATTATTTCTTCTGTAAAACGTTTGTTTTTCTTGATGTGTTTACTGAAAACACACATTTTAGAATGATTACCCAATTTAATGCACTTATTGTGTATGATAGGTTCCTTTTCTTTGATCATTGTTGTTTAAGTCTTTGACATATTTAAAGGAACGGGGTTTCCACGAGACGTACTTTGGAACTAGGGTTTTGAAATTGATTATCGGGGAGTGAGTTCATTTCGCAACTCGGGTTCGACTCGATGACAAATCGGGGTTCCATCTGAACAGCCTCAGATGAGACACTAGTGAAATCCACCTATTCAGAAAAATAGTTGCTCTTACGAGTTTTACTTTTCTCTCCAGCATCTATATCACTGATATTCGACAGTATCATGACCTATTTACATACTGATCGATGGTCATGACAACAATGATTATTACTAGTATAAGACTAAGTGACAGCGATCTGTATTTATTTCGTTTAAGCGACCCGTTTACGTGTATTGAGCTAAGAAGCAATGGGTCTGCAACAGATGGTACCTGGATGATCGTATGAATATGTTTACAGATAGGGACATTGCTATTCTCAAATTTTCGTTGATAATGATATGAACATTTAAATTGCTTATTGTACTCCACTGCCATTTTCCCGACGGCACGTTCCCAATTTCTTCTTTTTATGCACATCTGTAGATGTAAGGATGCTGCGGTAGTACTTGTGTGAGGAATCCATGGTTAGGTGCTCCAATTCATCTGGTATTTTGTTTCAGGAAAAGTATGTATTGAATTTGTTTTGTAACCACAACCAGGGAAAACTGCTACCGTGTTTTTTTCTTTTTTTACTCTAAACAGGAATAAAAATCAAAGTGCTTGGAGCACTATATTTAGACGCCTCTCATTGATTGAGCGGAATTGTATGTAAATGATCGGCGTTTCATTACTTTATTTCGTTGAATTTGTGTTAAGATCGATTCTAAATCACTGCGGTCGTTTTTTCACCAACGATGGTGGAGATAGAAGTCGAACAAGAGTGCCATGGTCACAATATACGCCGCCACTTATAAAACTTGAGACAAAAAAATGACATTGACAAGGATTTATAAATATTCACACAAAAACCTGTAAAAAGTTGTGTTCACAAAAAGGTTTTTATAAATATTCAGTCAAAAACCTGGAAGGAATTGCGTTCACGAGACTGAAATATCATTAAGCTCTAGAGACTAAGATTGAAGGGGGCATAACTCAGGCAAAAATCAATGAACCATAAAATCCTTACTTCATGCACATCTACCAATTAAGGTAATAACATCCACCAAGTTTCATAAGGATCCAGTCAGAATCTTAGAAGAAGTTGTGTTGACAAGGCTGCAATTTCAATCAGCCCCAGAGACTAAGTTTTAAGGGGGCATAAGTCTAGAAAAAAATCAATGAACCATAAAATCCTTCCTTCATGCAAATCTACCAATTGAGGTGATTGACAAAGTGTCATTAATATCCAGCCATAAACGTAGTGAGGACTTGCGTTGACAAGGCTGCAATTTCAATAAGCCCCACAGACTAAGTTTTAAGGGGGCATAACTCTGGCAAAAATCAATGAACCATAAAATTCTTCCTTCATGCACATCTACCAATTGAGGTGATAACATTGACCAAGTTTCATTAAGATCTAGCCAGAAACTTAGGAGGAGTTGTGTTGACAAGGCTGCAATTTCAATAAGCCCCAGAGACTAAGTTTTTAAGGGGCATAACTCAGGCAAAAATCAACGAACCATAAAATCCTTCCTTCATGCACATTTACCAATTAAGGTGATAACATTGACCAAGTTTCAATAAGATCCAGCTAGAAACTTAGGAGGAGTTGCGTTGACAAGGCTGCAATTTCAATAAGCCCCAGAGACTAAGTTTTTAAGGGGCATAACTCTGGCAAAAATCAACGAACCATAAAATCCTTCCTTCATGCACATCTACCAATTGAGGTGATAACATTGACCAAGTTTCAAGAAGATCCAGCCAGAAACTTAGGAGGAGTTGCGTTGACAAGAAAAGTGGACGGACGTACGGACGGACGGATGGACGGACGGATGGACGGACGGACAGACGGAGAAGATGACAGCAATATACGTCCGCCTCCGGCGGCGTATAAAAAAGATGATTAAAAAGAACAATGTCTGAGTAGAATTCGAAGCCAGGGCCTTCCGGATATAACATGTGTAAAGAGTACAAGGTGAGTGCTCTGCTAAGTGAGCTATCGCGGCTTTCATTTATGTAGCGCGTTGGCTTACATTTTGAATAAATTGCTTTGTAGCGTACTTTTTAAAATCAATGAAAAGTATAACTGACGACAATACTCATAGTAAACCGAAACAAGAAGACAAAAGTGCTAATCGCATGGCCTTAATTGAATTTGGTAATCAAATTAATAGTGATTATTCATAGCGACAAATCAGTTGTCTTGAAACGGCAATCAAATCAATTTGAAGCCTGAGAAGGGTTTTCTGGTATTAAAGCCGATTTCGTATGTCCGAAACCGATCTTATAGAATTAAACACAGAAGAATGAATAAAATATCTTTTGTTCATGTACAATCCCGCTCAATCAATCAGAGACGTCCAATTACAGTGCTCTCAGCACTTTGATTTTATTTGGGAAGTAAACCTCGTGGAGGGTAAAACACTTTCGATAAACATGTTTTATATATATCTTGACAGCTGTATTTTGCCCAACAAAATCGTGGAAATGTCAATGGACAATTATTAGTCTATCTCATCTCGTAATTGTAATTTTGGCATTTCTAAATGGCACAACATTCTCAAATATCGCCGATCTGGGAAAAACGGTATTTGATGTCGCAAGGACTATAGCAATCTGCCTTGGAGTGCATCCTCGGAGACCCACGTGACTCTCTCTAGATATTGATTTCGTCCCGTCTGAAATCTATTTTTGAGCTCTTATCACATCCCATTTCGTTTTATGTCAACGTTTGAATCATTATTTTGTTCTTTTTAGAAAATCTGTATTTGTCATGAAAATGTCACGACTTTAGATGGCGATTATTCTGAACTGAGAGTTCTAGTCCATTTTATGTCTTAGTCATTAATTTGAACTTGGTGTGAATGTAAGATGTCTCAATCACTAGGCCTATTCGCATGATTCGTGTCGTTTAATTTTACAATGTTTTCATTTTTGGTAACAAAATGATTGTTTTTCATCGAGGCCATACTGCACTAGCTGCCGTGTCAGATAAGTTGGTGGAGTTTCGTTATTTCCGAGATAAACGGATCAATTAAAACGGCACCATCTTGCCTGTTGGTCGATCGGTCTCAGCTGCGATGTTACTTATTGCAAATTATTCTCAAATTACTTTCTAGATAAACTGACACGATTCAAAAACACAAAATACATTTTCATTAACCATTCCTTTCCTGCAGCCTCAATCGACACCATATTCGGGGACATTCATGAATTAAGGATCTGGGACCATAACGGATTTCGGTTATTATAAATCGCCGATGATCGGGTATTAACGGCACTCGATTATTTCCGTGAAACGCACTTCGGAAAGATTCGCTTTTGTTCTCACGTCGGTTTTCTTTCTCGTAAACATTAATAGATATCGGCCGTGTAAACTATTTAAAGTGTATTTTTCTGCATAGATAGAGATAATTCTCGTAGTTCTCGTTGTTAGTAACATGAAAAATGCTTAAATATTATCGTTCTGAACACTCTGGCAGTTAAACGTATATTAAACGAACATTCATCCATTAGAATCCAAAATACATGAAAAATACTTCTTCATGTAGTATTCTATAAATAGTAACAAAAAGAAAGTGGAAAGTACAGCGAAATATGGAACGATTTTATCTGGGTAATCATGACGTAATTTCGAACATACAATAGTAATTCGTTGGAGCTGTTATAAAATCTCGTAACTACGGCTTAAATCAGGCCGTAGTTACGATATTTTATGACAACACTGACGGTTTATCAAAACAAAACTTTAAACCCAGTCTATTGTTAAAACAAAATCCATTGCCATTCACATGAATTTTCCGTGGTTTGTTCAATTTCAACATTTCCTTTCATAAATATTTTTGTAAACATGTGACATAATATAATAACATAAGTGTTCATGTAAGATTAGCTGAATTTGGTTGACAAAGGCGTTCTTATACAGTAGTGCATGAGACCAATTTCAACCCTCTTTCACCCCACGGCGGGGAATCACCTGACATAATAGTTTTGATATTTTCCAAAAATTCTGTCAATAGATGACCGATTTGAAAAAAAGAATTTAAGCAATGAAAGCGGGGACACTCCATGACTTTGCTGAATGCGAAGGGTGATATTTGAAAAATCAGCTGATATGAAAGTTATTGACGACCAACCAAAACTTAATTTGGTTGTAAATGACGTTTTTATCAGCTGATTTGTAAAAGAGGTACCATACACTTCTGATCTCGAGGCTTTACACTTTTCTGCTTCAAACCGATTTCAACTTTGTCAAGTATTTACAAAATTATTGACAATTTTCTGAAAGTGTAGTGTCACATGATTCCCCATCCCCATGTATATGGTGCTATTGTTTTGTTCACAATAGTTTATGTAGGAGCTACAGGGAAATGTGACAATGAGTATTTGATTATATAGTTTATTTATATCAGTAACTATAAAATAACGTGTTGTTGCACTTGACCTTAAAATATTTGCTGAAATTGAATGACCTATTTTGAACATTTTGTCTTTGCTTTTTTGCACCCCTACTAAGTTTAAATACATAAAAAACAAATTTTAACGGTAACCTTTTCCCATTCTTGTTTTATTTGCACAAGTATAGATTAGAGATATTTTTGATGTAGGTTTAATACCCTGCCGGTCAAAAGTACAAAAAATAAAGATCAAAGAACAAAAGTTCATTTTTCATCATCGTCGAAAAAATACAGTCGCAAAATCATAAAGCTTATGTATGATCAGGTGTTTTTTCAACAATTTTGTTGGTTTTTTTTATAGTTTTGTGTTAGCTTATTTGTGTTACATACATATCTGTTGTAGCATATAAGCTGAAAAATGTCAGATGTTATCATATTCTGCAAAAAAGATTTGAGATTTACAGAGTTGGTGCTTCCCATTTTCCCGCCATTTTTGTAAAATGGGGTCAGTAACTAAAAATAGATATAAAATTCAAATATATCGGTAAAAATTGTTTATATTTTCATTTTACCTTCGTCTCGTATCATAGAAATAATATATAACAATACTTTTTGTATTTTCAAAAGTGTCTATTATGGTTCCAGATCGTTAATGTATACCCTTTACATCCCACCAGTTTTGTTGTATTCTCTGTAAACTACGCGGACATCTTAACCGCCCATCCCAAAATGCTTATGAGCCTCGTGCATTCAGAAAACGTCTAAAATCACTAGGATTCTTTTGTGAAAACTGTCCTTAAACGACCCTAAAAAACAGCAATACACATGTAGCAGACAATTATTTTGCCTTAGCATCTGTTCCCTTTTTTCGACCATTCTGATACTTTTGGGAGTAAGTAATCTTTAGCATTGTTTGTTATGATGCATTAATAGCGTCAATTTATTACACATTTCATAAGCCGCCACAAATGTTAATGACAAAAAATAATACAGTAACCCTATAGTATTACTTGCGTCTTATTTTGTTTATTTTACCTTTTTTAGAAAAAAGCAGCGTTTGTAAAACGGCAGCACGAAACTCCCAAATCTACCCAAATCTACCCAAATCTTACCCAAATCTACCCAAATCTACCCAAATCTAACCCAAATCTACCCAAATCTTACCCAAATCTACCCAAATCTAATGAGACTATTTCGAACATATTCCCGAAATTTATATGATCATATGTTCTGTATAAAATTTGCGGAAATTAATTTTTGTGGAATTAGATCTAGATCTATTGTAGTTCTAGAATTGTTCTGAGCAAAGTAAGAATTCTTATTATAACGAAGACAATATTGAGGCAAAATATGAAAATGCCGGTTATTAGCATTTTGGTCTCTTGCCTCAGAGTTTGTCTTTGTTTTGTTGTTATTGTTTTCTGTAAGGCACATAAAACTGGGTTCATTTGGGGAAAAGGTTAAATTATTCTGACAATCATATCGGATTAACTGTTGTAACGATGATATCACAAACTTCTCAACCTGGATTAGATCGAGTAATTTGTCACAGCTTTTATAATTTACACCAATACGTGGACCCAAGATTGTGCTTCCCTCGAACTTGAGAATTTGTGTTTTTCTTGCGCCAAGGCAGTCGGCCACCCAGAAAACACAGGGAAAAAATCAGGATCCGTGCATGACACATAATAGATCTGGGGCCACAATATGGAAATATGTCCTTAACACTCTGACCTGTCACGCTTAAAGTGACCTTAGCGAATATCTAAAAATCAAAATGTTGAGAAACTGATCACGTTTTCCTTTAACACCGACGATATTATTGTTAAGAAACATTTGTTTCTTTTTTTCTGTAACTAAAAACTGGAATATATCGAACAGTTTGCTTGATTTGGGTAAGATATGGGTAGATTTGGGTAGATTTGGGTTAGATTTGGGTAGATTTGGGTAGATTTGGGTAAGATTTGGGTAGATTTGGGTAGATTTGGGAATTTCGTGCCGCCCTTTGTAAAACAAGAAGCATATCGTAGGCCTTGATATACTTTCTATATTGACCCTTGTTAGAGATTAACTAGATCTATTTCGGGTCTAGGGTTGAACTTTGCCAAACACTTCGAGAATATTTTCTTTATATTTTCCCGTACCTCTTGTACCCTAAATGCATAAATAAGTGGGTCCATTAAGGTATTTAAGACGTATAATAAATGAAACGTTCTCACAACATTGTTTTTATAGATACGGTCCCTATTTTCAGGTAGTTCTAATAGAAGAACAATCCATGCAAAAGGCATCATACATACAAAATAAGTACCAATAATAAGCAATGTAGTTATGATACTTTTTCTCATCGACCGTGTTTGTGTTGAAGGAGAACGTTTCACGTGACAACAAATTTTACAAATGATGATGCAATATAAAATAAACATTGGGAGTAAGCTAAATCCGGAAAATATCATGATAAAATCTTTAAGTACTGAGAAATGATAAAATACTTCAAATTCAAAAGACCCATTTGTTCCTGTGGATACGTATGAAAGTAGACAATCCACAGCAAATAGTGTCACAGATACAATCCATATGCACACGATCACTGAACGTGGTTTATTGTGTAGTTTACAATGTCTGTAATATAGGGGTCTACACACGGCACATGGTACATCTATAGTTATGGCATATATCACAAATAACCCTGCACATTGGGATATAGTATATATTTCTCCCAAAATCCATCTAACGACATCCACGATTGGTTCAGATGTAGGCATATTTTCTGCACACGAGTCTATGCTATTCCATACATTAAAGAAACACACATCGTAAAAGATAATGCTCAGGAAAGATATGATTAAAACAGAAAACGATAAACTTGCTAATAGAGATAGCTGGATTTTCCCATGTCTGTTGTTGTTTACAAGTATACAAAACACACCAATATTGAGAAGGAATGCACTGCTAGCAATAACGTACACCAAAACACGAAATATCTCGTTGTATTCGTTTTCATCATTGTTGAAGTCGATGTTCGATGAGGCACTCGAGATATTCAAAGTTACATTTCCCCCAAAAGGATTATAACTTCTTCTGATAGTTCCTTCACTTACATTCGACATTTCGCTGGGTCCTGGAAATTGATTCTCTGTGTTTTCATATTAGATCTATCCACGCCTTTGACAACATCCAATCGTCCATGGCCATATTATGGTAGTTCATTTTTTCGTTGTATTGTGATGATTTTTGTTCATATATATGGAAGCACTGATGACATTCGATAAACCAGATGGTTAGTGATCTTGAAAAAGGGGCCCGTTTAAGGTATCCAAACCCTCAAAAGCACCAAAGAGCCAGAGGCGAAATTTGAAAACTGCCAATTATTCCTAATTTCCATTCCAACTACAAACATAAGCATTTTGTACGGTTTAGAATTTTGAATTAATGCGTAGTTATTGACATATTTGACAAAAATGTTCAAAATTACCTCCCTTGCAATCATGAATATAGGGTAAAAAATATTTGTGAATTGTTTTGTTCTTGAAGCAAAATTTTGAAATCCGGCACGGTTAATCAACTTAATATGTGAAGTATATTTACAAGTGTGTGTAATTTGATGCATTTTGTATGGTTAGAAAGTGCTGTTTTTTTTTCAGGGTCTGTAAACCTTAAGATACTGGACCTATTTTCATCAAACAAGTCATAGAACTACATGATGTACAGATTCACTTTAAAACACATTCAAACACATATTCATGACTCCCCATTCTCATCACAAACTATTATGTGCCGGTTTATGTGTCCCATTTTGTTCTAAAATATCCTTAGGGTCGTATTGCCATAGTCAAGCTTTATTATATTACTGTCTCTGGGGAAACATTGATTGATCCGTGCGATGATTTGACATTTTGATAATAATAATGCCATTCAATTATCTATCAAAATTCCAGCCAATTTCCATCATATACTACTTAAGGTAGAATACCCTTAATTTTTGAGATTTATAAAACATCTGCTTTTTTCGAACGTTGTCGTTACGTATACGAACTTATTCGGGTGCGGCCGTTTCCGACTTCTCATGAGTAATTCCGACGTCGCGCGAATCTGATTAGGGATATACTTCCTTAACATATGGGCCACTTAAAAGACCCCATCACATTTTCAGAAATGAATCACCGTTTTGCCAGGAAGAGACTAACTTCACCAAAATAAGTAGAAAAATTAAACGAATAGAAAGAAAAAAAACGCATGCAATGGTCATGTCTCTTGGGCCATGATTTGTTGGGATATGATCTATAAAACAATTTGGAAGTTTTGTTAAGAAAAGCGATGATATATCGTTTTATTTCAGAAATACCAAGACCAACAACCTAGTCTGTTAAAACTTGCTTAACCATTACCCAAACATGATCTGGTTTTGACGTCCCTAAAAGAGAAGGCGTATGAAAACATTGAGACAAAAGAAGAAAATGCTGATAACCAGCATTTACTCCTTTTGCCTTAATATTTTTGTGCAATATCGTACACAAAGGTTATCTTTGTGAACGCCTATATTGTCGTCTGCAGCAGCTTTGAATTCATTATTTGGACCAGACCTTTCGGTTGTTTTTTTGAATGGGTTAAAGCTGTATTTAGGGTTGTTGTCTTTTTTTTTTTTTTTTTTTTTTTTTTAAGAAAAGCGATGATTTACTGTTTTATTTCAGAAATACCAAGACCCAACAACCTACACACCATACCTAGTATGTTAGGGCACGGCGTACAAATAGCCTGGGAGGAAACACAGTGTAATGTTGGACAAATTAGACCGTTCGTTGATAGTTATGAAGTACACGTGTGTGAAACTAAACATAGATACAGTCCAGCCTGCATTGGTATGTCTAGATTATCGTCCTTAAATTGTCATTATAACAACAGTTTGTCGCTTTTCAACGAAAAACTGGTATCTGCTGCTTTGAACAGGCTGTAGATACGAGGTTTTTGTTGAAAAGCAGCGATTTACAATTTGGTGGCTTCCCAATGCGAAATAGTTTGGGAGGGAACACAGGGTAATGCAGGACAAATTAGACCGTTCGTTGATAGTTATGAAGTAACAGTGTGTGAAACAAAACATAGATACAGTCCAGCCTGCATTGGTATGTCTAGATTATCATTTTAACATCTTTTACTCAACGAAAAACTCGTACCTACAGCTTTGAACAAGCTGTAGATACGAGATTTTTTTTTGAAATGCAGCGATTTACCAAGTGGTCTGAGATGGAACACGGTGTAATGTGGGACAAATTAGACAGTTCGTTGTTAGTTATGTGCAGCCTGATAATTATGAATTCATTTTGCTCTTAAGGTAGTCCACCTCTAATGCGATTCGAGGCGAAAGCAGAATCTTTCGTCCGACGTCGTTAACATTCATAACGTATCCGAATCTATTCGGGCGGCGTCCTAAACAATCGGCGGTGGAACGTTTCACCACCAAATGTTTACGACGTTGCCCGAATAATTCCGTCGCCGTGTGAATCTCCCTAGATGTGAACGACCTTAAATGCCACGAACGATATTTTGTCCAAATCTCGAGCCAAACATCAATTCCATTATCTTGCAACATTTACAGGTTCAAAGCGGATATTTATCGTCGATGGTCGATCTCATTCGATGATTATCCCAGTGCTCGTAGAAGTCTCCATATACAAAGTCAATATAGTTGCTATTGGACTACGGGGTGTAAGGAGTGATAAAAGTAAAGACATCTACGTACAAGCGCATTATACAGGTATAATTAATCATTTCAAAACCTTCTTTTGACGTCCAATCGAAATTTCCGACATTCACCTTATTCAATTGACCAAACGCCAATCGACAGATCACTCCGCCCAACATAGAATTTAAGGCAAACAATGTGCATGTGGTCGGTAATAGGGAACGATTTTATCCAGTTAATCGTGACTTAAATTCGGATAAACTAACTTTAAGTAGTATTTCGTAGTTGTTGTTATAAAATCTCGTAACTACGGCTTTATTTAAGCCGTAGTTACGAGATTTTATAACAACACCGACGCGGTTTATTAAAACATAACAGTGAACATAGTCTATTGTTAGCACAAAATTCTTTGCCATTGGTATGTCGATTGTTTTGATTGTCAGTCGATAAATCGATACAAAACCACGTGCAACGATGAACAATTGGGGCATAACATTTTTGTGATCGTCCATTGGCTAATCGATGTTTTTGATTGACAGTCGGCGTTTGGTCAATTGCAATACATGCAGTACCTATGTTTGAAAGCATACCATCGTTGGCAGTTTAAAACTTTGTAACTCCAGCTTTTTAAATCTGTAGTTACAAGGTTTTGATCCCCCATGACTAAAGTAACCTTTAACCCATTACTGCACAGTGACTCTTTTAGAAAGGCTTGTGAAAACATTGTTGAAAATGAAGAAATTGCTTGTGACAAGCAATTTCTTCATTTCCCACAATATTTTCTACCTAAAACAACCATACATTTTTAGATTTCATTCACTTGGAATTGCCGTCTGCATTCTCTTTGAATTTGGATCAGTCCAAATTTTTGCCGTTTGGTAATGGATTAAGTTCGGAAAGATGAGTTGAAATCTGAAAATATGCGGAAAGGGGCCTTTGAAGCATTTGAGACAACAATGTTTCAAGATATGTATGCTCTTAAGGTATAGGACCCATCATTAAAAAAACACCACTTGCTATCCATGCGACATGCATCAAATTACACACACTTGTAAATACACTTCAGATAAGTTTATTCACCGTGACGGATTTCAAGATTATGTTTCAAGAAGAAAATAATTTACAAATATATTTTAGTCTTTATTCATATGCAAGAGAGGTAGGTTTGGACATTTTTGTCAAATATTTCCATACGTATGCATTCATTCAAAATTCTAAACCGTTCAAAATGCTTATGTTTGTATTTGGAATGAAAATGTAACACAGTTTAGGAATTACTGGCACTTTTCAAATTTCGCCTCTGGATCTTTGGTGCTAATGATGGGTTGTATACGTTAAGTAGGGTTATCGTGTTTGCTGAGCTTTCCTAGAAAGGTTGCATCAGGTTATGAAGAAGCTATCACAGAGAAACACGGATCATGCTCAGACTGTGAGTCCCCATCCATGTTGGTCTCCAATACAACAAAGGGTCTTTTTTAACCCATTACCAAACTGCAATCATTTAGACTGGTCCAAATTCAAAGACGTTGCAGACGACAATTTCAAGTCAATGGATTTTAAACTTTTTTGGTCATTTTGTGTAGAAAACAGTGTTGGAAATAAAGAAATTGCTTGTCACAAGCAATTTCTTCATTTTCCACAATGTTTTCCAAAGCCATTATCTTATAGGGAGTCAAAAAAGAGTCATTGTGTTGTAATGGGTTAAGATCCTGACTCAAATTGTGTTTAACCCTTTCACAAACAAGATCTGATTTTGACAACCGTAATAAAAATGGCATGCGAAAATATAAAGACAAAAAGAAGAACATGCTGATGATCAGCATTTTATCCTTTTGCCCCAATATTATTTGTGATATGTCTATTATACACAAATTCTGTCTTTATAAATGTTCATTTTGTTCTATGAAACGGCACAAAATAGGAATATTAACAATTCCAGCCATTATGAAAAGGGTCCAGTCTCTGGATTTAAAACATTGACCAGTATCTGTTTGAAAAATCGCACCGTTGTGTTGTATGTGAGGATACATTAGCGTTTCGGAGGATAACTTTGTATCTAAGCCTTTGTTACTTCCTTTTTACAGGTACATTATGGTCTTCCCCTGTGTTCCTGGTTCTGGTCTCAGGGGTTGCAGTTATTGTATTGCTGGCTTTCATATCGCTGGTTTTCAACAAAAACCTCGTAACTGCTGCTTAAAACAAGCTTAAAACAAGCTGCAGTTACGAGGAGTTCGTTGAAAAGCGACTACATGTATATGCTTGAGCCGGTACGAATGGGTTCTTATTTCTTACAGGTACATTATGGACTACCCCTGTGTTCCTGGTTCTGGTCTCAGGGGTTGCAGTTATTGTATTGCTGGCTTTCATATCGATGCTTTTCAACAAAAAACCTCGTAACTGCAGCTTAAAACAAGCTGCAGTTACGAGGATTTCGTTGAAAAGCGACTATATGTTGAATCAGGTATGAATGGGTTCCTATTTCTTAGAGGTACATTATGGACTTCCCCTGTGTTCGTGGTTCTGATCTCAGCGGTTGTAGTTATTGTATTGCTGGCTTTCATATCGCTGGTTTTCAACAAAAACCTCGTAACTGCAGCTTATGACAAGCTGCAGTTACGAGGATTTCGTTGAACGACTATATGCTGGATCAGGTATGAATGGGTTCCTATTTCTTACAGGTACGCTCTGGACTTCTCCCGTGTTTGGGGTTCTAATCTCAGCGGTGGCAGTTATTGTATTGCTGGCTTTCATATGCTGGACGAGGTAGGCATATTGTTTACCAATATTTACTTCGGACAACTTGGTTTCCGTCGGCAAATTCCGTGAATTGTCCAGGCTTAATATTGATGAATGTTTTTCGTAAAGAGTGGATTCGTGTTAATCGTTGTTGTTGTTGATGTTGTTGTTGTTGTTGTTGTTGTTTACGACTTGTCCAAATTCAAAGATATTGCAGACGACAAATTCAAGTTGATGATTTTAAACATCTTTACATTTTGGGTTAGAAGACATTGTAGATAATAGAAAAATTGCATGTATCAAATAGATCATTATCCACAATGTTTCGCAAAGCAGTTATGAAACGAAAAAAGTATCCTAGTTCACTATGTTCAGATCGGAAGCTGATAGCCTATATGAATCAAACCTAAATTAATGAAAAATCAGATTCGGTATGTAGCTATCTGATGATAACCAGCGTTGATTGTACATCATGCTTGATTGTACACTAGTCCTTTCTTTTTTCAAGTCCATTTTTCGTCTGAATCAGCCGTCAATTTACGTCAATTTTTTCGTACCCCACACACTTTTTAGCTCACCTGAGCACGAAGTGCTCAAGGTGAGCTATTGTGATCGCTTTTTGTCCGTCGTCCGTCCGTCTGTCCGTCTGTCTGTCTGTCCGTCTGTTCACATTTTCTTGTTAACACTCTAGCATCCACAAATATTAATCAATCTTAATCAAACTTTGTCAAAACATGTATGACCAAAAGTTCTCATATGAGTTTGATTTTGGGTCAGATCGGACCAGGAAGTCTGGAGTTATCTGCCCTTGAATGTCAAAAATACCCACTTTTGACTTTGTTAACACTGTAGCATCTACAAATATTGACCAATCAAAATAAATCTTGACCACAATGTTGCTAACTATAAGATCTCGGATGAGTTCGATTTTCAGTCTGATTGGACCAGAAAGCCCTGCGTTATTTGTCCTTGAATTTGACAAAATTGCCGTTTTCCGCTTTTTTCGACTTTGTTTAACTTCTAGCTTTTACAATTATTATAAAGGTCAATCAAGACAAAACTCATATACAATGTTTATAAGCTTAAGATCTAGGATGAGTGTGATTTTCATTTTGATCAGTAGAAGTAAAAGTCATGAGTTATGTGCCCTTGAATTTGACAAAATTACCATTTTCGAATTTTTTTAACTTTGTTTACACTCTTGTAACTACAATTATTGACTAATCAAAATGATATTTTGACACAATGTTGGTGACCATAAGATCTTGGACGTTTTTGATTTTTGGACTGATCGAATCGATAAGTTATGGGTTATCTGCCCTTGAATATTACAAAATTGCCGTTTTCAACTTTGTTATTACTCTAATAACCACAAATATTCACCAATCAAGAAGAAACTGTGACACAATGTTTGTGAACATAAGATCTCAAATGATTTAGAATTTAGGTTTGTTCAGATAAAAAATGTTTAGAGTTATATGTGCCTTTGAATTTGACAAAATTTTCGTTTTCAACAACCACAATAATTATTGACGAATCAAGACGAAAGTTAGACATAATGTTGCTTATCTGAAGATCTTTGATGATTTTGAATTTCAGTATATTTGGAGTTATCTGATCTTGAATTTGAAAAAATGCCGTTTTTGACTTTGAGTAATACTTTTATTCATGTTATGATTTTTATGTTTTAAATGCTCCCGCAGTTTCAAGTCTCGTCAGAAAATGTAGGAAAACAGGGGATGCTCCGAATGAACGAAAAATTACGTCGTTTCAAACAATTAATAACGATTGCTTTACAAACTAAAGTGTTATAGAATGGTTAAAATTTAAACAGAATCGGTCCGTTTTTATGCCTCTACGATAGAAAATCCTGATATAGACGCTTAAGTGAGATGTCCGTATTACCCGCCTGTCCGTATTTACCCGAACTGACCCTAAAAGTTATTAATGAATTCAAACAAGACTATAGCTGATGCCATTTTGGTTTAGGTGAGCGATTAAGGACCATCATGGTCCTCTTGTTTGTTGTTGTGAAAGGTTTAGATAGAAGAACGAGAATGCTAATATTAATAAGCATATCCATCTCTTTTTTCTAAGATCTATTTCTAAAAGGTTTATACCTCACAGAATCTGAAATAAATTGTCAAAATCGTGCTACAAAATGACGCATAAGTTTCGGTAGCACTTTTATTACGAAACTGGGTCATTAAAACTAGAAAATGTAAATTGTATAAAACAATTAAATTCCGCTTGTTTTTAACATTTCGTGAAAAATAATTTGCATCTAATTGTACAACCTTTACCAATGAAGTAGAAATTTAAAGTTTGACTTTTCCCTTTCATTTACGACATATTTTGAGACTGTCCTGTTTTATTGTGGGTGAAAACAACATAAATGACAATGAAAAAAGAAACTTTGTATGCAGTTGCGCAAGAAACATTTAAGGATATCCATCTCCATATAGAGAACACAAAATATAAACATGAACACAGTCGATTTTTTACAAATTATTTACAACGAATTATAGATCTATACTCGATACTAGTAGTGTCCAAATTAAAACTGGCTGCCAATTACAAATAACCTAACGAAATAGTGCTTTTGGTTGAAATCTAATGCTTATTTTCTTTTATACTACTTCGATAAACTATATAAGTGTATTCAGAAAAGATGTACGAAACGCTTAGGTAGGAAAACCTCTTTTTAGTTAGGAAAATAATCTTGAAATGCCATGAAATGTGGTTATGTGCATCAGGTGCGATGAAAAATTGACAAGCTTTTGTGCAAAACTTTCAATAACCCGTGCAAGTCCGTATCTTGTCTTTAAATACAGGTTATCTCTAAGCACATGCACCAAGTTTGATAGAATGGTGTAGGTGCAACCCCTGCCCGACGCCCAAACTGTTGCTGCCTATTTGGACTCGCCAGAATTGTTATTGTTTGGGAAAAGATTAATCAGCAATATTTTCACTCGACGCGACACAATCGTCTGTGTTCAACTAAGCACCTAACATAACGTAACGCCTGTTCTGACAATTTGGCGACATCATTTTGACGTGAAGTCAAGGCTTCCGTCCGCCAACAACGTTGTTTAACGGTTCCGCGTGGTAAATATTGAGTGGTTTGTTTTGCCATCAATCACTCTTGTATTAATTATATTGCTCCATTTACAAAATGACGAAGCCTTAAGAAAATGAAGAATAATTAAAACAGGCTCAGATTGAAGCTTGTGTAGATAATAAAATTTGATAACTTTATGCCATTGCTATTGGGGAACATTGTAGCAAAAGAAGATGACACTTTATTCGGCAGTATCCCCTTTTCCCGCGCCAATTCACGGATCAACGTACTGTTTTTTAAAAGAACATTTAATGCGTTGTATTTAGTTTTCCGTTTTTCTTTTTTCCCTTTTAGACCAATGTGAGATTTTGTAAGCTGGGAAAGGGGTACTTCTTGTTAAAGCGATGCGACACCTCCTACTGAACAATGTAAAAAACGTAACGCTTGTCCACCGACAACGTTATAAAATAGTTCCACGACGTGAACATTCAATTTGATACATTGCTTTTATTATGACTTTTAAGTGCTACTAGAAACATTAGGTGACATTTTCAGAATCGCCCCATTCCTTTCCATTTTGAGCGTTGCTGCAGATCGATCAGACAAAAAGTAGTTGTATGGACATTACAGCTCAGAAATTATAGAGGCAAAAGCAATTTCATCTTTTGTACCAATATTTTTCAACAATTTATCTGGAAGGGACGCCTTAGGTCTTGTTTGTGGAAGGATTAGTGTTCGAAGAAGGAATGTTCTCTTTTGTGGCCTTATAGCAATATTTTACAATTTGGAATGATCCATAACTCTACGTTTTGTAATAAAACGCAATTATCATGATCACCCATTGTTAGTAAAAGGGACCGATTTTATCCATTTGACAGTAACGTAGTTTCTGACGAACGATTAGTATTTTGTAGGTTTCGTTATAAAATCTCGTAACCACGGCTTGCATCAAGCCGTGGTTACGAGATTTTATAACAACACCGGCGGTGTATCAATATATAACGTAAAACCCAGTCTAATTTTAGCACAAAAGTCACCGCTTTTATCTGTTTTTCAGAAATATTTACAGAAAAAGGTGGGCTCATTACAAAAGCTTAATCGAGATTGAAGTGCCAAGGATTACTGAAACGCGTGTATGAACTGAACGATATTGTAATGCATCACTTGGACTGACCGATTGATTGGCTGGTGATCAATGGAAATGAGTTTTACGTTCCAATTTACTATTAATTTGGAGACGGGACCTCGGCAACGTCTCGGTCTATAGACTGGTGTGGTGTGGGATCGAACCAACGACGCCTGTGTTAAAAGTGTAGTCCGATTCAACTGCAGTCATCCCTCGCTATTTTGACCATTTCACAAACGGTAAAGATTTAGACTAAATCAATTTGGAAACGACAGTTTTTGAAAGTTATAGAAGACAAGGTGGGTGTTGATGAAGATAGAATTTTAAATAGCATTTTTCGACACCTGTTACAACATCTTATTCTGTCAAACCGTGAAACAAATGAGCCAGAATCTGGCAAAAGGGACCTAAATAACCATCATGTACACAGTCTGATCCAGGTCCATGCGTTTCTCTTATAGGCCTAGCATCTTCGTTATCAGAAGCAACTTTCGACAGCAGTATGGCTCATAAGTCGTGTTGGTATACTTTTAACCCTTTCCAAACCAGCAAAGATTTAGACTGAGTCCATTTGAAAGCTGTTGCAGACGACAAATTGAACACCAAACAAGATAGAATTTGTGTAGGCCTACAATATAGCCCAGAAAATATTTAAGCAATAACAAGAACATGCGGATTATTTCCCAATCCTATTCTCCTATGACCAGATCTTATTTGGGATAGTTTAAAATGGCCTGGATCCTTGAGCACCTAAAACGCCACGTGCCCTTTTTTCCAGCCCCCAGCCTAAAATAATGTTTACGATTTTGCGGCGCGTGGGCGCAAATCGGACTCATTTTATAGCCATATTTAGAGAAAATTTGAAAATAAAACTTTCAACAATTCACGAAGAAAACATCTGACGCTTGACCTTTGAACCTCCAGATGAAAAAAATAAAATTTTAAACCAAAACCATTATGATATCTATGACATAATGATAAATTGGACTATGTAAATGACCTGCCATCGTATTTTGACTTTTAATTTATTTGACAGAGTTTCTACGCATGAGTAAATTAAAAGTTTATAAATCATAAACAAATGAAACTGCGTCATGCAAAAAAGGGTCTTTGTGAAAGGTTAGACCATCTTGAATCCAGATAAGCATGTGCATTGAAATGCAGTCTGATCAGGATCCGTGCCGCTCTCTTAACCCATTCCAACACATCTTTTTGACTCCCCAAAAAAGATAAAGGCTTTGGAAAACATTGTAGAAAATGAAGAAATGACCTCTATGGAGAAGGCGAGAAATCTCCCTAAAAGGCTCAGCTTGAGGGGTCAATTTTCAAAGCTTACACATTTAGAAACAATATTAAGCTTTATGGTTATAGGTAGATAAATAATTTAAATGAATACTGATTTTATGCTATTTAGACAGTTCTATAGGGGCAGATAACTCTTGATTTTTGTACCCACCTAAATGTTTTCATTTTCTTACACTACCTGTATTCATAGACGTAAAATGAAGTTTCTTTTTGTTTTATTTCCAATTTTATTTTCTACAGATACAAGGATAAATGGTGTTGACATCATATGGCAGCTTTGGTTTTCTCTGAATTGCGCATGCGCATCATTGAAACAACTTTTAAAGCACACCTTCCCACCCAAAAACCGAGGAATGCCCACCTTCCAAGGGCTGGCGAACATCGTTCCCCCCCTTGACTCAGCTTCCCATTGACATATGTTGTGTCACTTGACCATAGGCTTCCTTGGTAAAAAGGATTTCCTGGGTCACGGGGTGGAACATACTTTTATACTTAAAATAGTGCTCATTTATAAAAGGCCATATTTTTGGCGGGAAGATTTCGCCTTTAAACTCATTTCAATGACGCACATGCGCATTAAGGACAAATCGAAAAGTGGTTTATGATTCCAACACCAATTGTTTTTACATTTACAGAAAAAGTATTGATAATAAAATCATAGAAAACTTAATTTTGGTTAAATGAATACCGATAGGGTAAGAAAATGTAATTTTAGGGGTAGGTACAGAAACCAAGAGTTATCTGTACATGTCGAATCGCTTTGATCGTACAAAATCAGTTTTCTTATCATTTAGGTATACACCTAACAATACAGCTCGAAATAATTATCAAATTGCATGTTTTGAAAATTGACTTTTCCGTTTGAGCCTTTTAGGGAGATTTCCCGCCTTATCCATAGAGGTCCTTGCTTGTGACAAGCAACTTTTTCATTTCCCACAGTGTTTTCTACGCCAAAAGACCAAACACGTTTTAAATTTCGTTCCTTTGAAATTGCTGTCTGCAACACCTTTGAATTTGAAATATTTGAAAATTTTGCTGTTTGGTAATGGGTTAAGATTCGTACTGATGATGAACAAGTTCTAAGAGATCAGCATGGGCATTGACCAGACTGCGCGTATGCGCTGGCTGATCCGTACCCATGTTGGTCTCAAATGCCTTTAGTGCGTTTTTGTTATGTCCAAGTTATAATGGAATGCATCATGTCAAAATGTTTCAATCAGAATACAGAGAAAGGTGTCGGCATTGAGAAGCATGTTCCTAGTGTGATTGTGTGACCATGTTTACTTATTGCATAGATCTACTAAATAATACAATTGCTATTACATGTAGTTGTTTTCATTTTAGTTGTTTAAGCCTTTCCCAAATACGAATTTTAAAGTCGGTTCAAATTCAAAGATGTTGCAGACGACAATTTAAAGCAGATGAAATTTTGCATCTTTTGGGATTTTGGTGCAGGAAATATTGTAGGAAATGAAGAAATTCTTCGTTTTCCGCATTGTTTTCCATAGCCTAGGCGTCAAAATGCGTCATTATGTAGGAATAGACGAATTAATGTCCTTTCCAAATCAGGGGCCCGTTTTACTAACAAACTTACGAACATTTTTGAAACAACAACAAATCTGATTGGCCGAATAATTACTGTTATTATTTCTCTTTCAATCAGATGCGTTGTTACAAGTTTTTTGCAAAAGGCTATGTTAGTAAAACGCGGCCCTGGTCCTTTTTGTGCAAACGGTTCATTGTTTATTTATTTTCGTTTAATCTTTTATTTGACAGGTATATGAACCCCAATTCTCATGACATTCTAAAAATGAAGATTTTTTGTTTTATGACACTTGTCTTTTTAACATCTGACGGAAATAATCAGCCTTGAAAGAAAACAAAGGTGAAAGGGAATAAAATAAAACATATAAAGTCACAAACAATTGACCCATTACCAGACGGCAACATGTTTTACTGTTCCAATGCAAAAGGTCTTGCTGACGACAAATTTAGGTTGAAGTATTTTCATTGCAAAATCAATCAATCAAATTTGAAAATTGTTATAAATGACCAAATGGTAGTAGATCAAGATATGCTTTGTGTACAATATAACACATAAAATATTGAGACAAACGGCGAGACTGCTGCACCAGCATTTTCTTTTTTGTATCAAAGTTTCAAATGCATTTTTGGGGGAAAGGACATTGATTTCTTGTAGACAAAAACAAAATACTAGAAGCTGCAGTTGATTGATTCCTTTATACAGATAATAAGGTAAACTACACAGAAAATTCATAAACATAAAATTAAAAGAACAAAATATATTGAACATCATAAATCATATCACAGTTTCTTATCACAAATTATGTGAATATATCACATGTAATTGTATATTGCATAGTTTTGATTTTACATTTGAAAATGACATTGTAATATCTATATCCTTTCAACCACGATGTGTTTGTGAAACACTAATTCCCCCACAATGGCTGTTTTTGGAGAAAAGACCAATGTTTAGTTTTAACGTTAAGTTTTCGGAATGACAGGTAGATAGACGGACAGACAGACAATAGTAAAACAAGAGGGCCAAGATGGCCCTGGATCGCTCACCTGATAGAAGTTTGAAACTTTCTCCATGCAGAACAAGACCCATCTTTTACATGACCTAGGTATCTCTAAGACAAGAACACGAAACTTAAGATGCGAAATTATGATCCAGCTGAAAACAGCATTCTTAATCTTTAATGATCGATATTTGTGGCTGTTATAGTGAAAACCAAGTCGATAAAAAACATCAATTTTGTCATAATCCAGGGCACATGACTCTGTTCTGAAAAAGATATTCTCATCAAACTTATGTCCAAGTTTTTTTTTGATTGGTCAATATTTATTGCTGTTTCAGTGAAATTAAAAACGAAATCGGCAATTTTGTCACCATCAAGGGCACACAACTCTGGCTTTTTAAGTCCGATCAATATGAAAAATGAAAGCATATAAGATCTCATGGTCACCAACATTGTGACCAAGTTAAGTCTTGATTGGTCAATATTTGTGTTTTTTGAAGTGAAAATAAAGTTGAAAATGGCAATTTTGTGAAATTCAAGGGCTAATAACTCTGGTTTTTCTGCTGAAAATTTAATTCATTCAGCAGCTTATAGTTAGCAACATTGTTGACACTTTTTGTCTTGATTGGTCAATAAATGTAGATGCTAAAGTGTAAACAAAGTCGAAAACGGCAAATTTGTCCAATTCAAGGGCACATAACTCCGGACTTCCTTCTTCGATGATACTGAAAATCGAACTCATTCATTATTGTATGGTTACCAATATTCTAGCCAAGTTTTGTCTTGATTGGTTAATATTTGTAGATGCTAGAGTGGTAACAAAGTCAAAACTAGCTATTTTTGATATCAAAGGGCACATAACTCCCGACTTCCTGATCTGATCTGACCCAAAATCATACTCGTCCAAGAGCTTATTGTCATACATGTTTTGACCAAGTTTGGTCAAGATTGGTCAATATCTGTAGATGCTAGAGTGGTAACAATGTCAAAACTAGCGATTTTTGATATTCAAGGGCGCATAACTTCTGACTTCCTGATCCGATCTGACCCAAAATTGAACTCATCCAAGAACTTATTGTTATATATGTTTTGACCAGGTTTGGTTAAGATTGGTCAATATTTGTAGATGCTAGAGTGGTAACAAAGTCAAAACTAGCTACTTTTGATATTCAAGGGCGTATAACTCTGATCTTCCTGATCCGATCTGACCCAAAATCGAACTCATCCAAGAATTTATGGTCATACATGTTTTGACCAAGTTTGGTTAAGATTGGTCAATATATGTAGATGCTAGAGTGGTAACAAAGTCAAAACTAGCCATTTTTGACGCTCAAGGGCACATAACTCTGGACTTCCTAGTCCGATCTGACTCAAAATCGAACTCATCCGAGAACTTATGGTCATACATGTTTTGACCAAGTTTGGTTAAGATTGGTCAATATTTGTAGGTGCTAGAGTGGTAACAACAAAATGTGAACAGACAGACGGACAGACAGACAGACAGACAGACAGACAGACGGACGCCGACGGACAAAAAGCGACCACAATAGCTCACCTTGAGCACTTCGTGCTCAGGTGAGCTAACAATATGACCCCAATCTTTCGATATGGGGGTACAATAATTCTGGATTTGATAATAAACAGTGATTCTTTTTCACACAATGTTTTCCTTAACCTTTTTAATCATTGTTATGCCATTCCTGGAAAAGTCCAGGGGTTTTGGCAAGCAATCAAGAGATAAGCCAGCCTACAATTTGTTGTACATAGTCCGACATTTTCTGAATTTGAGCTATTATAACAAACAATTCCTCTATTTGTGAATGACAAATGACTTTTGCCAAATGTTAGAAAGGATATTGGGACTACTTATGACCCCTGAATTGATAGACTAGGATGTTACTGACTGTGTTATTTGGGCTCTGCACATGTGAAAGCCAACACACTGCTGTGAGATTTTATTGGGGTTTAACACCATTTACAACTAGGGCCTACTATGGTCATATCGCGAAACGAAATGTGATGATATATCAAACACCCTGAGTAATTTTCAAAGTGAATGCATGAGCAAAACTGAATAGCTGATAGTGATAGAGTGTCCACAATGTAAAAGTTAAAACACATACTGAGCAGCAAATACGAGGGAGCAAAGGCATTCTAATTATTTTATTTCAAATCCAAACCCTATGTTGTGGGTACTCATTTGAATTGTCTCGACGAGACAATTCTAATGAGTAACTACAACATAGGGTTTGATAAATAATAAATAAAACATTGCATTTTGAAAAGCCAATACTCGTTCGTATCTGTAGCTCTTAACAATGAACATACAGGCATACCAACAGACAGATAAACATACACTAAGATTGACACACATTGGATGACAGGCAATAACGATTGTCCTTCTTACTTTTGGCCAGTGGATATAAATTATACAAAAAATAATCAGTGTTTTTGTAAAACCTTGTAACTCCAGCTTCAATTAAGCTGGAGTTACGAGCTTTTATAATAACACCAACGAAACTCCAGCTTTAATTAACCCATTACCAAATAAAACGGCAAACTTTTAGACTCCTCCAAATTCAAAGATGATGCAGACAACAATAAAAACTGACTGAAATTTTACATTTTTTGGTCTTTTTGTGTAGAAAATATTGTGGGAAATGAAGAAATTGCTCGTCACAAGCAATTTCTTCATTTCCCACAATGTTTTCCAAAGCCATTAACTTGTGGGGAGTCAAAAAGAGTCACTGTGTGGTAATGGGTTGAGCAGGAGTTACAAGGTTTTGCAATAACACTGACGAAATATTTAAGAACTTAAATGCAGATCATTACCCTTGTAAAATAAGCTTTTATCAGTCACACAATCTCGCAACCATATTGAGACAAAAATACTTTCAACAAAATTTGAGCCAGGATCTGAAAAAGCGGTCTTTAAAGCCTTTGAGACCAATATGGATCCAGATCAGCTTGCATATACACACGTTCTGAATGAAACATTATTGGTGGGAAGTCAAAACCTCGTAACTACAGCTTGAATAAGCTGGAGTTATGAGGTTTTGACTTCCGACCGACGACATGCTGTTCATTAAAAGCTTCTTCATTACCCATAGAAACTGTGAGAAAATATCATAGGTCCTGATCAGACTACATTCAGGAACAAGCAGATCTGATTCTTTATTAGTCTAAAATGCCACAAGAGCCCTTTTTCCAGATCCTACCTCATATCGTCACTTTTCAATGAAAATCTCGTAACTGCAGCTTGCCTTAAGCTGCAGTTACGAGGTTTTTCTTGAAAATCAGCAATATGTATATGCGCTTACAATTGTTTTGTTTTTACCCTTTCCCAAACAAGACTAAATTTTGATGTCCCTCAGTGAAAAGGCTTGGGAAAACATTGAGACAAAAGAAGTAAATGCTCATAACCAACATTTTCTCCTTTTGTCTCAATATTTTCTGACCTACATTGTACACAAATCCATTCTTTATTAACATCCATTTTGTCCTCCGTAGCAGCTTTCAAATTGGAAGCGTACAAATATTTGCCATTTGGAAAAGGGTTAGACCCTTCCTTTTACAATGACATGAGGTGAAACACATTTAAGTTGGAATATGAATTCTAATTGGATATGTTTGATCTAAGAGCTCTTCTGGAGGGAATGGGTTCTTGGTGATGATATACACTTTAAAATTGGCAGTTCTCGCATCTATCCATTTGTTTTTCTGGTAGTCAACGGGGTCTGTTTCTTTTACCATTTTTAGATATCTGCAAATACACAAATGGAATATAAAAGAAACTTCGAGGAATCAACAAAAATATGGTGGTTCTTTGAAATGGTATATACTTTCAAATCGGCAGTTTTGGCATTTGCTGGGGTTTTTTGGTAGTCGATGGGGTCTGTTTCTTTTACCAATTTTAGATATCTGCAAATACACAAATGAAATATAAAAGAAACTTTGAAGAAACAGAAAAATATGCTGACCAGTTCTTTGTGATGATATATATATACTTTAAAATTGGCAGTCCTGGAGTCTATCCATTTGTTTTTCTGGTAGTCCATTGCATCTGTTTCTTTTACCATTTTTAGATATCTGTAACATACATACAGTAAAAAGTATGGGAAAGGATTACTAATTATGACCTACATGCCAATTTAGTCAAACCCATCTAACTGCTTTTGAGCTGAACATTTTCAATGAGTCAAATTCATCTAATTGCTTTTGAGCTGAACATTTTCATTGAGTCAAATTCATCTAATTGCTTTTGAGCTGAACATTTTCATTGAGTCAAATTCATCTACATGTAATTGCTTTTGAGCTGAACATTTTCATTGGGTCAAATTCATCTAATTGCTTTTGAGCTGAACATTTTTATTGGGTCAAATCCATCTAATTGCTTTTGAGCTGAACATTTTCATTGGGTCAAATTCATCTAATTGCTTTTGAGCTGAACATTTTCATTGGGTCAGATTCATCTAATTGCTTTTGAGCTGAACATTTTCATTGGGTCAAATTCATCTAATTGCTTTTGAGCTGAACATTTTCATCGAGTCAAATTCATCTAATTGCTTTTGAGCTGAACATTTTCATTGGGTCAAATTCATCTAATTGCTTTTGAGCTGAACATTTTCATTGGGTCAAATTCATCTAATTGCTTTTGAGCTGAACATTTTCATTGGGTCAAATTCATCTTATTGCTTTTGAGCTGAACATTTTCATCGAGTCAAATTCATCTAATTGCTTTTGAGCTGAACATTTACATTGGGTCAAATTCATCTAACTGCTTTTGAGTTGAACATTTTCATTGATCCAAATTCATCTAATTGCTTTGGGCTAACTTTTTCATTCTGTATCACAGAAAGAAATTTGAAATCATCAATAGAAGTAACATATGGAATTTCAAACTTATTTACTCCTGTTTTACAGTAGTCCAACAACGAAATTAGGAAGCAATCTGAATTAAATTTACTACAGAGAAAGAATCCAGTTTCATGTCAGTAAACATTGCATAATCTGGTAGGTTTATAAGTAACACCCCTTTCTAGAATCACTATTTGAATAGAATTAATGTAAGGGATGTTAACTGGACAGTTTAGTTAATTTTTTTCTGAATTTTTTACTTTCCTTCTTGCATGATAGATTTATCCATCAAACTGGCCAGTAACCCCTCCATGACAAGATCAAACTTGAGACCTACTGCATGAAACATGTCACTATTGTATGTAAATACATGTATATACTACATGTACATCATCAGGAATTTAAAAACTTGTAACTACAGCTTGAAAAAGCTGGAGTTACGAGAATTTGACCTCCCATCCATGATACATACTTACTTTTCTTCTTGCATGATAGATTTATCCATCAAACTGGCCTGTAACCCCTCCATGACAAGATCAAACTTGAGACCTACTGCATGAAACATGTCACTACTGTATGTACATATATAACATATCATTAGAGGGATGTCAAAACCTCGTAACTACAGCTTGTTTTAAGCTGCAGTTACAAGGTTTTTGTTGAAAAGAAGTGATGTATAAAACTTCAGAACTACAGATAAGGGGGTGAAGACATTCTAACTTTATCATTTCAATTCCAAACCCTATGTTGTGGGTACTCATTTGAATTGTCTCAGCGAGACAATTCCAATGAGTACCCACAATATAGGGTTTGATGAACAATAAAAGAAACATTGCCTCTTTTCTGTAGCTAGGTAACTTACTTTTCTTCTTGCATGATAGATTTATCCATCATACAGGTCAGCAACCCCTCCATGACAAGATCAAACTTGAGACCTACTGCATGAAACATGTCCACTTCCATCATGTCTATAACACATGGTTTCCCATATCTGCAAAACAGTGTGGGAAAAGATATACCGGTATATTCATTTTTAATCCAAATCCTTGTAACTGCAGCTTGTATTAACTAATTATTGCATAATGACACTTTTTGAAGCCTTACAAAATCAAGGTTTTGGAAAAGAATGTGGAAAATGAAGAAATTGCTAGTGACAGCAATTTCATCATTTCCCACAATGCTTTCTATCCAGAAAACTTTAAGCCAGTTCAGATAAGGTTGCATTTGTGCAGTACTCCAAAACCTGAGACCAAAAAAATATGATAATGATATATGATAAATGTCAATTACACTATGCGGATAGTATGACTGGCTAGTGTAAAGTTACATAAGGGTCACTTTACAGTAGAAAACATTGAGTGAAAAGGAGAAAATGTTGGTTACGGTTATTTCCTTCTTTTCTCACAAGGTCTTCAAAATGAGTATCATGACCTCTTTACAATCCATCCTCCCGCAGAGTCTTTAATTACTGTGTAACTGTTTCATTTCTAGCATTATACCTTAGAAAAAGAAATATTATTCTGTTTGCATCAGAAGTGCTCTCAAATTTAAGTATTGATCTATTAAAACGGGACTATTTTTTCAAACCTCTAATTATTCCTATCATTATTTCTAATATCCCTCCACTCCCATTACAGAGGCGAAATGAAAGATACTCTGTGAAAGAGAGCGTATGTATACAACGAGCTACTTTTTCCAAGACCACTCCATTATTAAGTCATTTGGAAAAGGTATTAAAGTTTGAAACACATACCTCAATGAACCTAATACCGCCATCCTTATTTTTTCTGCCTCCATCTGTATGGGACTGAGAGCATTTATGTAATTAGTGTCTCTATAGCGTAAAAATGTGGCTGCTTGTCCATGGGTGTCTATCAACAATGGCCATCTGAAAGGGAACAATCAAACCAGATTGCTACATGTTTGATTAAATTTGTTATTGAAATAACTATTGAATCATAATCAATGAAAAAACAAGATGTGTTTGTGAAACACAAATGCCCCCGAAATGTCTATTTTTCTAAAATGTTAAGTTTTCATGTAAAAGGTTGATAAGGGTTAACAGATGACCTTGAGGAAGGTCATATTGCATGGAACAAATAGATATCATTGAAAGAAAGTTACATACCAAATTTGAGCTTTGTATGCTCAATACTTTTAGAGAAAAGGAAAATGTTAAGTTTTCAAATAGACAGACGGACTGACATGAGTAAAACAGTATGCCCCCAATTTTTCGATACCGGGGCATAAAAAATTTTGCATGACAATTCCAAGTCTCGTAAAAGCTCAATCTATTGATACATATCACTAAGTCCACCATTTACGTTTGGTTTAAAAAGAATAAATGTACCCAAATAAACATGATCTTTACCTCATTGTAACTGACACCAAGAATAAAGTAATATCTGTAAGGGTGTAGAAAACAGTCTATACTGGAAGGGGGCTAATTTTTTGTCTAGAAATTAATTCAATAACCCTGTCTCTGAAAAAAAACCTATTAAAGATGAACGCGTTTTCTTTTTTCCGTCACAGTTATCTATGCTATAACTTAGCCATTTACAAAATAAGATTTTGCTTAGGTAAGTATTGAGGCAAAAGAAGAAAATGCTGAAAATCAGCATTTTTTCCTTTTGTCTAAAAAATTTCTTGTCTATAATACAGACAAAGTTGATAAGAATTTACACCAATTTTGTTGTCTAAAGCAGCTTTTGAATTTGCATAGCCCTAAAATTTTGCCATTTGAGAAAGGTTTAAAAGTTTTCTCTTTTCATTGAGTTAAGAAAACACTTACTTTCCTGACTCTTGTATTCTGTTACCCACATCTCTCATCAAAACATCATCAAGCTCCTTGATTGTCACTTTTAGACCTGGTAGATCTGACTCATCCATAGATTCTATAAAAATATTGAAATGAATATTAGTTTGTGTTCATAATTGGGGCTTTATATAGAACATTAAGCGAGTTACTTGATACAAAGTGGCCAAAACAAACCTTATTGCTTGTCAGCACTTAAAATCATTCATTCCAATTCAAGTGCACAGAATTCTTCAAAATAATAGAAAATAGGGATGGGAACGAGTACTCGAGTAATCGAGTACTCGATCGAACGTCCGAGTATCGATTACTGATATCACTAATCGAGTAATCGGAAAGAAAAAATAATATTAGCAGAAAAATGAAAATTCGTTTCAAAACTGAATTTGTTGGAAATATCGATCGCTCTTTTCCAACGGTTTAATCCCATTTCGTCTACTCCCAATTCGTCTACTCCCAATTCGTCTACTATTTTGGACATAAGTCCCATTTCGTCTACTCTTCTCTACTTTGTATATCAATATGATGTTATATGATTTTTATCAAAATGTTAGCATTTTTATTTCATTTGTGAATATATTGACTTAATCTCTTTCTTAAGGTTTACGAACTGAGAATGAAAACACCACTTTCTAGCCATACGAAATGCATCAAATTACACACATTCGTGAATACACTTCACATAAGTTGATTTACCGTGCCGGATTTCAAGATTACGCTTCAAAAAGAAAATAATTTACAAATATTATTTTACTCTATATTCATATGCAAGGGAGGTAATTTTGAACATTTTTGCCAAATATTTCCATAAGTATGCATTAATTCAAAATTCTAAACCATACAAAATGTTTATGTATGTATTTGGAATGGAAATGTAACACAGATTAGGAATTACTGGCACTTTTCAAATTTCGCCTCTGGCTCTGCATTTCATTCTCAGTTCGTAAACCTTAAAACAAAAATATTTTTGTTTATTGATGATTTGACATGAAAGTAGACGAGTTGGGACAGTAGACGAATTGGGACTCAATGCACTTAAACAAGAGTGCCTGAAAGGCACTGATATCGCTCACCTGAATTCTTCGTGTATTTGATTGTGTACAATATAAATTTTGTTGTAAACAAATATATATGTCAGTATTATGTCAAATTAAATTATTGTAAACTAGAATATCACTGAAAGTGATCATACCCCCCCTTGATTTTTCACATGATTTCTCCTAGTCCAATAAGCCCCGCCCTGCCACGCCCACAATTTTTGACAAATCAAAAATTCACGAACAAGTTTTGAAAAGGGTCACCCAAGGGACATTCCTTTCAAGTTTGGTAATAATTAGCCCAGTGGTTAAGGAGGAAAAGATTTTTGAATAATCATCTTACGATTTCTCGAAGTCTGATAAGCCCCGCCCTGCCACGCACACAATTTTTGACGAATCAAAAATTCATGAGCATGTGTTGAAAACAGTCACTCAAGGGACATTTTTGCCAAGCTTGATTCTAATTGGCCTGATAATTGATTTCTAAAGATTTTTCACATGATTTCTCTAAGTCCGATAAGCCCCGCCCTGCCACGCCCACAATTTTTGACAAATCAAAAATTCACGAACAAGTTTTGAAAAGGGTCACCCAATAAACATTCCTTTCAAGTTTGGTAAGAATCAGCCCAATGGTTAAGGAGAATAAGATTTTTGAATAACTATCTTACGATTTCTCGAAGTCTGATAAGCCCCGCCCTGGCCCGCCCACAATTTTCACTGAATCAAAAATTCATGAGCATGTGTTGAAAACAGTCACTCAAGGGAGATTTCTGCCAAGCTTGTTTCAAATTGGCCTGATAATTGATTTTTAAAGATTTTTCACATGATTTCTCTAAGTTCGATAAGCCCCGCCCTGCCACGCCCACAATTTTTGACGAATCAAAAATTCACGAACAAGTTTTGAAAAGGGTCACTCAAGGAACATTTCTGCCAAGTTTGGAAATAATTGGCCTAGTGGTTGAGGAGGAGAAGATTTTTGAAGAATTCCCTAATGATTTCTTTAAGTCTGATAAGCCCCGCCCTGCCACGCCCACAATTTTTGACCAATCAAAAATTCATGAACAAGTTTTGAAAAGGGTCACTCAAGGAACATTTCTGCCAAGTTTGGAAAGAATTGGCCCAATGGTTGAGGAGGAGAAGATTTTTGAAGAATTTCCTAATGATTTCTTTAAGTCTGATAAGCCCCGCCCTGCCACGCCCACATTTTTTGACGAATCAAAAATTCACGAACAAGTTTTGAAAAGGGTCACCCAAGGAACATTTCTGCCAAGTTTGGAAAGAATTGGCCCAGTGGTTGAGGAGGAGAAGATGTTTAAAGAAATTGTTGACGACGCACGACGCACAACGCACAACGGACGACGGACGCCGGATAGTGACTGACCCTAAGAGCTCCCCTTGAGCTCGTTGAGCTCAGGTGAGCTAAAAACAGTAGACGAAATGGGAGTAGACCGATTGGGATGTTACCTTTCCAACACTGTTTCGTGCAAAGGGTAGAATATGTAACACCTGGTCGTCCACCGATTATCTAATCCCTCGATATTGTCCTAATTTGCAATCAAGTGCCAACAGCTATTGTTCTCGCTGTCAAACAATGTCATAAAATTTCGCACCTTCGTCGTTCTTTACTCTGATTTCTGGCGATGCTTTTTGATTGGACGTCCGTAAGATTTACCTTAGAGTTGATTGATTAATGCAATATTCGATCAGCCGATTATATTGTTAAGATTTCATTCTATTGTTTTTTGTTTCTCGAAGAAGAAGCATCTCATTCCCAATTATGCGCAAATAAATCCAAGAAAGTCTAACAATGCCTTCCTCTAAGTCTATAGTGACTTTTGTATAGCTCACAACATGTGTGAATATAACGAACACTTTCCAGATAAATAACAACAAAAACTTTGCGGATTTTTTACTTATTTTTCATGAGTTGAATGGAAAGTTTTTGACACTTTCTGCAATTCTCATCACATATCTAACAATTGTCCATTTTTCTCAAATAAAGCACTGATCAAATGTCATCTAAAGAGACATTTTGACCTAAAATATGCTGCATAAATCGCTTATGAACATGTTCGAAAACTCCGATACTATAACCAAAAGAAGACGTTTCTATCCGAGTACTCGAGTACTCAAGTACTCGATCGGAAGGGTGACCGAGTACTCGATTAGTAAAATTGGTACTCGTTACCATCCCTAATAGAAAATGAATTTGTGAAACATGAATGCCTCCGAAATGGCAATGTTAAGTTTTCATGTTAAGGGTTAATATTATAAGGGTTAATGAATGACTTTGAGGAAGTTCATATAGTGTGGAGCAGATAGATATCATTGAAAGAAGATTACATACCAAATTGGCTCTTTGTATGTTGAATACTTGAGGAGAAATCAGGCCAATATTACGTTTTTGGACAGACAGACAGACAGACAGACAGACGCAAGTAGAACAATATGCCCCCTGATCTCTCGATACAGTGGCATAAAAAGTCAACCAAAATCAAAAGATCAAGTGAATTTAACTAGATAGTATAAAGATAAATGATGGCAGTTTGGACTTAATCCATAAGGAGTTGAGTAATTTGCAAGCATACAGAAAAATGGATTTTGGATAGCAATTAAATAATAGCGTTCAATCATGAAACAAGAGTTGTTTGCTTGCCAACACAGGAGCTTGTCACAAAAATATCATATGAAATATCACACACAGAGTAGTTTGCTATGATTGTAAGATACAGTGGATAAATAAAACTGCAAGTTTAACCCATTACCACACAGTGACGCTTTTTTCACACAAGAAGAAAATACTTAAGACAACATCATGGAAAATTAAGAAATTGCTTGTGACATTTCCCACTATGTTTTCTACCCAGCAGCACAAAAAAATGCAAAATTTCATTCACTTTGCAACATCTTTGAATTTTCACGAGTCCAAAATATTGCTGTCTGGTAATGGGCTAACCTCCCCCCTGTGTTTCTCGCAGTTTAAGTTTAGCATTTGAGAGTTTGTCTCTGCCCTAAAATTTTGTTGTTTGGTAATGGATTAACCTACCTTCTCCTCCCCTCTGTGTTTCTCGCAGTTTAAGTTTAGCATTTGACAGTTTGTCTCTTGCTTCTTCTACTTCTATCTTCAAGATTTCTACCTCAGCTTCTTGGTCTTTTATACTCTGTAATGTAATATACAGAATGGGAATTAAGTAAATTAATTATTTTTCAAATGAAAACTAGAACTGTCACAAAGCGGAAGAATACCCCCCACTAGGGCCTTGTCACTGAAAAAGTGCTATAGGTCAAAAGGTTCTTGACTTAGAGCACAGAAACTCCCCCCCCCCCCCTTAAAATTTTCAAAGTGGCATAACTCTGAAACTAATGACTGAATCAAGATGAAAATTGCAGGTGCACAACTTCATATGATAGGAAACAACCTGATAAAATTTCAGCAAAATTGGTCAAAAACTGTGGGAGGAGAAGAGGACACAAAAATTATGTCCACGGACGAACGGACGGATGGACAGACAGACGGACAGACAGACAGACAGACAGACAGACAGACGGACAACCTGATTCCAGTATACCCCCCCATAACTTTGTTGTGGGGGGGTATAATAATATATTCATCCAATTACAGTGACTTAGAATTATAAAGCATCAATTTTATGCGACAAATCATTTCTTTCCCATATTTTCGCTTTTGTATTCATTTGTCTTTACCCATGTAAAAATCATATAGAGATAATTGTGATCACTTTGGCATAAAGTGCATGGCATAAGCATTTAATCTATTACAGCAAAATAACACTTATGAAGCCCCACGAGGCAGACTTTGTAAAACATTGTGGAAAATGAACAAATCTCTTCTCACAACCAAAATCTTTATTTCCCAGAATGTTTTCTGTCCAGAAAGACCAAAAATATAACATCTCATTCACTTGAAATTGTTTTCTGCAACACCTTCAAATTTGGACAGGACTGAATTTTTGTTGTCCAGCAATGGATTAACCCATTACCAGACAGTAAAATCTTTGACTTGTCTAAATTCAAAGATGTTGCAGACAACCATTTAAAACTAATAAAATTTTACTTTTTTTAAATCTTTATGGTTAAAAACATTGTGGGAAATGAAGAAATTGCTTGTCACAAGCAGTTTCTTCATTTTTCACAATGTTTTCCAAAGCCATTATTTAATGGGGTGTCAAAAACGTCAAAGCGTGGGAATGGATCAATTTTGCCTTGCCAACCTGTATAGTAATTTCAGGTCGATCGTAACCCATCATAGGCGCTGTGTCATGCTCTGTGATTCTCTTCTCCAGCTCTTGATAAGCATAATTCAACTGAAATAAAAAGTAGAATGGTAAACAAGAGTTGTTGACTGACAAAAATACTTAACTATCAATTGTTGAATAGTGGAAATATTTTAAATATTTTTTTTTCTAAAAATTCTACAGAAATGAAAGTCTGACAATAATGAATCTTTGCTTAGAGGTGATAGTGTCACAAAATCAGGGGCAGACAATCATAGTTTTAGAACAATAGCATTAACAGAAGATATCACACTTGCATATAAAACTTAAACCAAAACATTTTGCTGCTGCTAATTCCAGGAGTTAATATCTATTTGCCTTTAACCTAAATGCTTAAAAGTAAGTAAGTATTTTATTCAAAGTCCGCAAGATGGTAAAATAACAAACGTAAGCTTATATGAGCTTTTGGATTGACTTTGGATAGTGAAAACATGCAAGATATCAATAGCTTTTTTATCAATTATTGAGTTGTTCAATTTATTTTCTTGCAACAAATTATGCTTTTTAAATGATCTAGCACCTCTAAATTTTGTAAAAGGAGAGTCCTGAAGTTTTCTTTACATGTATATTATATGGAAAAAGTGAAATATACTTTGATCGTGAGTGATAGCCCAATGATTTATACATGCACAGAAACAACATCAAAAGCTCACCATGTATCTATGATTCAATAAAAATATTGAGAGCTAGAAAATGGAAAGTATCAATGAGTCAAATTAATCTGTTTTCCAAGGGCTAGCATATTGTTGAGAGAATTGTAATAATTTAGAAACAAAGATTACCCGTAACATTGATTTGTAACAAAAAATCACCTCTTGAAACATTTGTGCAAAGTTGCATGGCTTTCAAACCACCACTTGTAAAGTGTCATGGAAACAGTTTTCAAACAAAGCTTATTAGGACCTTGACCTTTTAATATGTATGTGACCATAACCAGAGACAGACATTCTTTGGTCATAGAATTTGTGCTAAGTTTTATGACTCCTGTGGTTGAAAATCAAGGGATACCGGCCTGCCTGTGTACCCACCTGCAACTCGCCCATACTGGCCATTTTATTAAGTGATTACCAGAAGGCAAAATTTTAGACTGGTCTAAATTGAAAGAAATGAGATGAGATTTTCAAGTTGATAAACTTGAACATATGTTTCTCACCCATGCTGGTCATATATTAACCCATTACCAATCTAATTGAAATATAGATCCTATCTTTCAGTAGGATCTAACGACGACCCGTTGAGGGTCATCTTCTGTGACCTTTCTTTGGACCAATCAGATTTTACTTTGGAAAAGTTGAAAGAGTTTTTGCATGCGCACGGGCATGCGCACTACCGTACACACTACACTTCCGTTTCTAACGATAACTAGTTGCCATGGACGTCTCCAGTGTGGTGATTTCACTACAAAGACAAAGACCAAAGTCCGTTATTTTTGATAGCAAAGACATGGCATTTATGAAGCAGATAGTCTTCTGCATGGCAGCAACAGTTCAACACGATAATCACGCCAACCCGAAACAAAGCGATGTTAAGTTATAAACGTGTAACGTCGGTGGGGAGTCAAAACCTCGTAACTCCAGCTTTTTCAAGCTGTAGTTACGAGGTTTTGACTACCTATCCACAATAAATTATATATCGGCAAATTGAATAAGCGTGAATTAGATTCCAATTAGCTCAGTCGGTAGAGCGTCCTACCCATGAACCAGATGACCAGGGATCGACTCCCACCGTGGCTTCATATTTTTTTCCTACTATGTATTTTATATTTTTCAATCTAAAAGTTTCTAGAAATCACAGATATAAAAACATAATTGATAATAGTATTTTTATTTCGTTTTTGCAATTTCTAGAATAATTTGGTATGGAAAAATGTAATAAAGATGATAAAAAATAGGGAGACAAAAAGATGAAGTCGGCGCGAGGTTCGATCCTCTAATCTACGGTTTTCAAGTCGGCAACTCTACCAACTGAGCTAATCTGACTATTACTGCTATGGTATACCAATTGCCAATATATAATTTATTTATGTTCAAAATTAAACACCGCTCTACTTCATGTTAGCACAATGGTCGCACAAAACTGCCACTTAGTACAGTGTCAAAAATATACCGAAACCTATCCACTTCATTAATAAATGCCATACCTTTGCTCTCAAAACTAACGGACTTTGCTCTTTGCTCGGTGTCAAGCGCGTGTCTATCGACCGCAGCCATTTTGGCGTTGTTGTCAGGGACAACAGACCTGCGTTTGCAACGAGCGTTTTGATTGGTTGGTGTAAAAATAGAAAAAAATGGAAATTCCCAGGTCACAGAAGATGACCCCTAATGCGCGATCTTCAGATGTAACATTATGAAATTATGTTATCTGGATTCATTCAGATTGACCCATTACTAGAGGACAATTTTTTAGACTGGTCCAATTTAAACTAGAAATCTATCACTGAAAGTGATAAAAAAAAACCCGCCACCACCTTTGTTCGGACAAGCGTTTTTGTTGAATCAGGAGCCATAAATCGAAATTGTCAATCCCATTTTCTTAAAATTTGGTCAAATCATGGGCCATAACTCAGAAAGTATCTGACCGATTTCCGTGAATTTTGCATCTTGCATATATACAGGTCCTAATGCACACCTGTGCCAAGTGTGAAGCAAATTGTACAGTAACTGTAGGAGTTGCCGGAAAAGCATTTTTGTAAAATCAGGGGTCCGATTTTCGTGAAATATGCGTCTTGCACATGTACAGGTGCTTATGCACACCCATGCCAAGTATGAAGCAAATCTGACAGTAACTGAAGGAGGAGTTGTCCGGACAAACATTTTTTGGTCAAATCAGGGGCCATAACTCAAGAAATAATGGTCAGATTTCCTTGAAAATTGTGTCTTGCACATCTACAGGTCCTAATGCACACCTGTGCCAAGTATGAAGCAAATTGTTCAGTAACTGTATGAGGAGTTGTCCGAGCAAGCATTTTTTGGTCAAATCAGGGGCGATAACTCAAAAGTATCGGTCCAATTTCCGTGAAATTTGCGTCTTCCACATCTACAGGTCACAATGAACACTTGTGCCAAGTATGAAGTAAATCGGTCCACATGTGTAGGAGGAGTTGTCTGAACAAAGTATTGGAGACAGACCAACATACAAACAAACCAACCAACCATTGGACCGACAAGCTGATTTCAGTACACCCCCTCCAAACTTCATTTGCGGGGGTATAACAAAGTTGCAGATGAAATTTTCAAGCTAATAAAATTTCAAAATTTTCTGGGTAATAAACATTGTTGGAAACGGAGAAATTGCTTTTCAAAAGCAATTTCTTCATTTTCAACAATGTTTTCTAAATCCTTCATCTCGTGGGAGTCAAAAAGTATAATTGTGTGGGATTGGGCTAAGTATAACTTGCTACAGACATCTCTTTACAATTTTATTGCATTCTTTAGTTTGTCTAATTTCTATCAAAATAAACATGCAAGTAATCTACAGTACCTGTTTCTGTTTTGTATCATAATTCTTCTGCATCTCTTGGACTATGTTCTCAAATCTGAAATAAATGGAGGGGGAAAATTTGATAAATGAATATGCCTTTGAAACAGCTTCATTGTCTTTTCTTTCCATTTTCTTTTCAAAAGTGTTTGCTGTACAAGTTGTCAAAACTATGTATTTATGGATATTTTGTAAAATTATCTGATATTTTTGGTATCAAAAAACAAACACAGGAATCAGTCATTTTTAAACAAAATTAGGCTTTGACGGACCTGCATGGATTTTAAATCAGAAACCCTAGAAGAAATTGATTGAAAATTTGAAATGCAGTTGGATTTCTATATGCAAGTCCCAACAAATACTAAACAATTTTCCGTAACAATTATTTAGTATTCTGTGCTAATAATCAATTTGACAGAGCTTAAAATAAAATTTTCAGAAAAAGATTAACCTACAATCAGAAATAAATTTTAGACTGCTCCAAATTCAGAGGTGTTGTAGACGCCAATTTCATGTAAATGAAATGTAATACATTTAGTTGGTCTGTCAGAAAACATTGTGGGAAATGAAGAAATTGCTTGTTGAAAGCAATTTCTTCATTTTCGACAATGTTTTCCAAAGCCTTTTTCTTGTTGGGCATTAAAAAGAGGAATGCAGGAATGGCTTAACCCATCACCACACAATGACTTTTTTGACTCCTTACAAAATTCTGGCTTTAGAAAACATCGTGGAAAATAAAGAAATTGCTTGTAACAAGCAATTTCTACATTTCACACAATATTTTCCATACAAAATGATTAAACCATGTACTTTTTCATTCATTTTAGTTGTCGTCTGCAACATCTTTGAATTTGGACAAGTCGAAATTTGTCGTTTGGTAATGGATTAAGCAACTTTACAGGATCTATATTACACTTACTTGTCCATTTCAGCTTCTCTCCTCTGTCTTTCCAACTCCTTTCTCTTCTCCTTATCTGCCTGCAGTTTCTCGAGTAGTCCCTCAGTTTGGGATATATCCCAGTTCTGTATCACATCTGTTATTGCGGCTAATGATGCAATCTGAATGCAGATTTTAGTTGAAATTACCCCTTTACCAAATTAAAATGGAAAACAGTCACAAATGAAAATTTTAAAATATGAAAAATAACAATTGACAAAACCCCACTTTTTCATGAATATTTTTTGACTGGAAATCTTAACATGTGATATTTGTATCAAAATGAATCACAGAGTATGGCATGTCATTCAATATGATCAATATGCTTAAGCTGAAGCTCTAAAACAGCAAATATATGGCATGATCAACAGTGGCAGATCTAGAGGAGGTTCGGGGTACAAACACCACCCCACCACCCTCTGTAGCCTGATTATTTCATTTCATGCAGAAATTCAGTCAAAATTGTTTAACACAAGGAAAACGACCCCCCTATTTGTATATTTGAACCCCACACACAGAAATCCTGGATTCGACACTGGTCAAATACAAAAGCTGCTTCAAACAACAAAATCTATGATGATAAAAATTGAATTTGTGTATAATATTGCATAGAAAATATTGAGGCAAAAGGAAAAAATGCTGGTCATCAATTGCCTCAATTTTTTTCCAAACTTTTTCTAATAGGGTCATCAAAACCAGGTTTAGTTTGGGAAAGGCTTAAATGAAAATTTCAGAAAAAAAATTCTTGCTGAGCATGTTTGTTTACAAAAGTTCAGACAACAAACCATTACAGTCATATGATAATCACCTGTGATTTGCAACATAAAAATTAAGGTAATCCATCCCTAATGATATTTAATGGACGTCAGAATTTTTCATGCGACATTGTTAACATTCGTTAAGTATCAGAATCTGTTCGGAAAATGTTGTGAACATTCAGCGATGGAATATTCCACCGCCAATACTTACAACATCACCCAAATACTTCTGATGTCGCATGAATCTATTTAGGGGTGGACATCCTTAAGTCTAGTTTGGAAAGAGGATAATTGAACCAACCTGATCTGGAGTCTGACTGTCTGAGGCATAAATTCTGGGATCAGCACCATTTTGTAATAAAATCTGTAAAGAAAAGACACTCATTAATTAAGTTAAAAGGGAGATAAAAGTTATTCAGTAGTTATGACCAGATGTTTAATTTCTGTGTAGCATTGATTAGGGGCATGCACGAATGCAGGGGGGTAAACAAGGCATACAAAATGACTTTTTAAGGCTCATTTCAAGCACCAATGCAGACGGGCCCCCTCTGGAAAACACCATCCCCTCTCGGAAACAATGTCTGAATCCGCACATAATGTCACATTGGTGTGATTGTGGACTTCGATTGCACCAGAAATATCTATCATTTTTTCTTGTAAAGATATGACACAGCTTTGACCTTGCAAACCAAACATTGAATTTGCTAAATAGGAGAACAAGTGGTGGCAAAAAGTTACTACCATTACCTGGACAATTTTCATTCCCATTCCCTCTATTGAAAGAGAGTAAATTGACTCATTTCTGTACCAGACACTTATTGCCCATATTCGAACAATGATCACATTGATTATAAATATCAGCTTTGATCCAGTTTGGGACAACAATATGCACCTGGTATTTCATTAAGGAGGCTAGATTTTTAAACATCTGCATAAACTCAGTGATTCAGATTGGCGTCGGCCTTCGGCAAATTGCTGATAAAAAAGTCAAATGGCCGAACTTTTTCCAAGAATCAGGACAAAATGCCGATTAAAATCCAATTGAAAGGACAAAATGGCCAGTCATTTTTTCAAGAATTATGACGCTTCATTTAGGTTTGACAAAGCCAAATATTAATTTCTTTTTCTTTGCTGTAATCTCTACTAATCAATGATCAATGTGATTTACTGGCTCTTTGATACTGTCAGGTGTTCTCCAAATCTCGCTGATTATGGGAAATTTTTATCGTTGTTGACTAATGTGATGGTGCATACCAACCAATAGAAATCGAGTATGCTTTCATTGCATCATCATTTCTCCCATGCTTGCTGACACGCACAATTAATTATTTATACAAACAAATTGTAGTAAACATATCCATATTTGGAGGACCTGCAGTCCCTTGAAAAAATCATGTGATGATACTGAAATTTTCATTAGGAGAGTAACTTGAACGCTATACAAATGATTCTGGATCTTTTTGAGTTCACGTGATGCGTCAATTTTACAATAGCCGATCTAGTCTTTGGAGTTTGGAATTTACGAAATGCAATCATTCTAATATGACAAGAAAAGTTTAATCTGGTCAACAAACTTTGTTTGCTGTATGTGTTTCTCAGTCAGAAAATTAAGAAAACATCTTTTGTTATTCCAAATGGTTGTAGATCTCTCTATCGTTATTTTTTTTCGTAGTTTTGTGGCTGAAGTTTTATTTAAGTTAAGGACAAAAATGGCCTATGCAAAATTCTACTTTTAGGACAGCTGTCATGAAAAACTTCTGTCCAATCTGAATCACTGAAACTACTATGATATTACAAACCTCACAGGCTTCTAAATGTCCAGCAAAAGCAGCCCTATAAAGTGGTGTCCTCATAAACTGGCCTTGTTTGTTTGGATCAGCTCCTCTCTCTAACAAAAACCGGATCGCATCTGCATGCCCACCACCTAAACACAAACATTGTCGCTTACAACAAAAACCTCGTAACTGCAGCTTGTTTTAAGCTGCAGTTACACGGTTTTTGTTGAAAAGTGACCATATGAATCATTACTACTTGTTATCTGTCACATAAAAAGGCATTTGCCAACTATAGAGTCTGACTATGCATGCAGGAAATCATTTTTCCCCAACATTCTGTCATTTTGAACATTCAATAGCCTTATTGTTTAAACAATGTACTCCTGTTGAAAAGGTGAAGAAAATGGAACTATGTATCTGGAAAAAAAATCATAAACTTTTCCAACCACAGGTATTCGCAAATTGTTTATCCCTTTCCTAACCACACATATTGAAGTGAAATTAGTTGAATGCTGGAAATCAGTATTTTCTTCCTAATGTTAAAATGTTTTGAAACAATATAGGCGGGGGGCCAGTGGGGCCTACCATGCGTCCCCCCCTAGACTTTTTGCCACTGGTGCCAAATTGTTCCTTAGGTCCTACTTGTTGAAAATCAGAGGTGCCCCCAAGAAAAAACTCATTCCCGCTATATGAAACAGCACCGTTTCCATGGCAACCCTTATGCGCTTTTGAGAAAATGACAGAAGTTGAAAAAACATCAATATCTCTGCTTACAGATATAGTAGATCAGTACTTTTGGTATCAAAATGAAGCTTAGACATTGTTCTTGAATTTGGTATGTGCATATGCAAATTAACTAATTTGCATATGCATGATTTTTAGGATTTAATTAAGAAAATTGATGAAATTTTCATCGTTTTTTTTAAAATATGATACAAAAATAAGCTATTACTCACTTAGTTTGTTGGTTACATTAACAATTTTAGTATCAAATTAAAGCCTAGACATCCCTCCTTAATATACATTAGTCAAATATGATATTTTTTGCATGCATGATTTTTAGTGAATTTTTTAAATTTTGCCGAAAAATTTGCATATTTATGAATATTTGATATAGGTAGTTCTTTTAAGCCTTATAGGAGGACTTACTCACTTTGTATATGTAAAACTTCATTTACAAAATAGAATTGGGCATTTTAATGTCATTTTACCGAATCAGAGTGCATTAAATCATATTCTAGGGTGCGGTTTCCATGGCAACATATCTTGAAAAAGGGGCTTAGAGGGTATTTTAAGAGAAAGAGCTTTTGTTCACTAAGTCCTGGATGTAGACTGACAATTAATGTTTTAGATTGATGTTTAGAGATCCATCTTTACTTTTTAGAATAGTTATGCAAATTAGCTAATTTGCATATGCATTATAATGAATAATTAATTAGAATAATCAATTTAATTAACATCATTTTTCGCAAGTGCAGCTGGAAAATCAGATGTAGCTTTCATAGTTCTGAATATATATTAACACTTTTGGTATCAAAATAAAGCCTGGTCATTTCTCTTTAATTTCCAACGCAGTAATGCAAATCATTTAATTTGCATATGTATGATTTTAAAGATTTAATTAGTATTTTTCTTGATTTTTTTGCAATTTCTATTAAGAATAAGACAGAAAAATAAGCTTAGCTAATTAAGTTGGTGGTGTACAGTTACAATTTGGATATCAAAATGAAGCTAAGACATTCATCATGGTTTTCAGTGATGCAAATTAGCTTATTTGCATATGCACAATTTTTGATATCTTTTTAAATATAATTTAAGTAAAGAAATATCTCACATTTTGGGAATACATGTATTTGATACATAGAGTGATTTCAAGCTGTAAAGATGAACTAAAACATATTTTTATGTAACACTTCATGTTCACCACATAATGTTTCATTTTAAGGCTGTTTTACAAAATCAGTTTGAATTACTATATGCAAGAAGGTCCATAGAAACATAATATTATCTTCCTTAAAACAGTTAAGAGGGCAGGAGAAATAGCTCATGCTCTCCAAGTCCTGGGTGCAGATTCTCTATATGGGTATTGAAATAAAGCTTAGACACCCATCTTTATTGTTTTGATCACTTATGCAGATTAGCTAACTTATTTGCGTTAGCTATCTTGCAAATGAGTTTGAATAATGATATACGATAGAATTATCTTCTATTTGTTAATACTTATGAGATATATGGCAAATTCAACTTTGTTGAAGGACTTCATCATGCTATATTTTGATATCAAATATTCTGGAATTAATAGTTTGTAACCCTTTTATGAATGCGTTCCTTTCGGTCTGGCTGTATGATTTATTGTGAAAAAGAAAGTGTTCGAAAAAAGACGAATTCTGATTAATGTGGGTTTGGCTTTGCTTTACCCAAAAGAGGAGAGCATGGATGGCATTGAATTATCACAATCAAGTATGCAACTTGACATGAGCATTGGGTTAACAACGAAACTTACAGTGCAAGCCAACTATCTAGTGATAGAAGGCAAGTGGAGGAGTGTAGGAAGATATGAGGGGGTGACTTCTCTCGCCTTAGTAAACAAAAAATGGGAAAAGAGACTATTTTCTTTACACAAGGAAGTTACCTGAATATTATACTCTCCATACAAACATGATCCATAAATAACATAATAGACCTGAACCGAAATTCTAATAGACCTAAACCGAAATTCCATGTACATCACATTGTTTTTCTTTCAATAACAAGTTACCAGTCCTTGCGACCCTCAAAGGTTCAATAAGATAGGTAGAACAGATACAGGAAGGCTAAAAAAGCATGTATTGAGTACAAAAGCATTGGTAAGAGCATACTGGTCTTTAAGGAGAATGGCTTTGGAGAAAATAATAACAATCTTTGCCTCTCCTACCAAACAGGAGACAAAATATACTCAAGTGTCATGATTAACACAAGCGAGACCTTTCCAAGCCTAACCTAAAACGCCTGAAGCGAAATGACACCACAATAATTATTCAGATCAGCAACATACAACCACAGGATATCTCCAATACCAGCTCAAGCGAGCTACGCAAACAGCATGGTCTCGAAGACTTAGAAACCCCTCTTGGGGGAAAGGAGGATAAGATGGTATGGACATGCTAAGAGATCCAATTGGGCAATAAAACAGAGTACAACATGCAGGTCACAGGTACGCACAGATGAGGGAGGACTTAGATGAAATGGAATTAACCAACTGTCAGAGAGGTGTCTAATAGAAAGGAATATACTACCCATATGAAAAGAACAATTGGATTGATGTATTGATTGATTGCGGTTTAACACTACTTGAACTGCTATGGTCATATCATAGCAGCTGGAGCACCTTTGCGTGGATTTCAGGTATTTCTTTCCACCAGTACTACCACAATATCGAATCAAACAGCTTTCTCACAAAGATGATTAGCACCCATTGGTGAGAGACAAATGTCAGAATGTGAATTGGCCAGGCAGGGATTCTAACTCAAGACCCCTGAATTGATAGACTCGGTTGTTAGCGACTGAGCTATCTCGGCTATGCAAAGTAAATGAAAGAATGGAGTGAGAACAGCCATACATGTGCAGCAAGACAGCAAGCTGGAAGGCAGCACATTGAAGTGGCGATGCTTCTGCACCTGCAAGTTAAATACGAAACTTGGAAATGAACGAGTGAGTTTATGTGCAGGACAAGACTGGTGCTTTTAGGAATTTTATAACATGTCAAGGGTATGACTTTTTTCAAGGGACAATGGATTATTTATACAGTTGGAGAAGTCATCCTGTGTGAAAGGAGAAGACAATCGGCTGTATGTGGCAGGAGAATTGGCACCTTTAACTTATTTTTCCCGTCTTGACTATCAAACTAAATCTTATACAAGATGTTAGAGATCATAGAGTAATCATAGAGTTTCATATTTTTAGAGAGAAGGGGATCGATCGGCCAAGTAATGGTCTGAGTAGGACTATGATGCGGCTCAGATGAATGGAGATTCCTTATCTTAAATGAAAGAAGGGATGAGGATAAATTGTTCTAGAGAGATGACAGTCTCTGACAATGTAAAGAAGGAGATTTTTCTGAGACTATTGTTAAGTTAGTAGACGGTGAAGACTATGAGTGTGACAATTGCTTAGTCAAAAAGTAGAGTCATTTGAATCACAGTAACCTATAAAAGATGACTACTGATCTGAAAGGACTAAATCAAAGTCCTACTCGTAGGGGTTGTATTCCAAACCTGGACAAGAAATCATGAATAGTTGAAATATTGTAGCAAAAATGAAAGAGAAGACATCATTATGAGTATTGTAACTGAGACTGATTATGCTTTTTGTCTTAGACAGAGGATAAATTTCATAAGAGACATACAAATTCAGACTAAGAGTGGCAAGAAGTTGAAGTCTGACCAACATTTGAGAGGAAGCCAGGATTACGAGGTTCATGATATTGTAATGTATCACTTTGACATCTGCACTTCATGGATTTGTGACATAAACGAAGGCATCATACAGGAAAGCAATATTGGGTAATCAAGTCGGAGATTTGCATGAGAAGAACACATTCAATATTCTTCTAACGAGAAACCCTATCAAACACAGAAAAAAGACTGAAAGGTTTTATTAAGTAAATTACAGATATTCTTTTATTGCCCCATTATTCTTTCCTTCAATAAAGAAAAAATGCATAATTTCCATTTTACAGGATGCAACACTGTTGTATCAATGCAGGACCTTAGGGCAATTGTTCGGACCTTGATTTATGACCTTGACAATCATACCATTTATTTTGGGGCTAAATGGTGAGTGTTTGTGGGATGTACCTACTAAATTTAAGCAAAATAATATAAAAAGATTAATATACAAACTATTAATACTTGACTTTAGGGCTGTATGATATATTCAATATAAAAGTCATTCAACAATTTGAATCTTAAATTCATTGTTTATCTCAGAAGTATTCACAAATTAAAGTCAATTTTATTAAAAAGGGTCAAAATTAATTGTTTAAATTCATTTGAAATATAGCTAATGCAAGTTAGCTTATATGCATACATGCTAAAAAGAAGATGGACAGACTTTATTTTGATACCCAAATTGTAAGTCTACACCAAGAACCTGGTGAGTTATAGCTTTTTCTCTTGCTACACCTTACTACTTTTAAATTAAAAGAAAACATGTTTCCATGGAAACGACACCTTCTTGCATATCCAGGAATAATGCAAAACTATTGTAAATACATTTTTGAGAATTTTCCTTTTTATATTTTTCTGAAGCTTAATACAGGAATACAATTATTGTGTTCTAATATTGGGTTTCAAATCTGTAAAATTAAAAAGTTATTTAGAATTCAAAAAATGTTTTAAATGTTTAATTTTAAGAAACTTATTATTTTTCCCCTCTCCAGTAAATTTTTACAAAACATAGTAACAATAATTTATCACTAAGCCCTCGGTATTGTAATTCAAACTAATTCTGTAAAAAGCCTCAAAATGCTTAATTATTTTGTTGTCATGTAATGTTACATAAAAATATGATAGTCTTTCCATACAGTTTGAAAATGCTGTGTGTATTACATATTCCCTATTCCCTATTTAATAAGTATTTTTTTTAAAAAAAAATGTGCATATGCAAATAAGCTAATTTGCATCACTGAAAACCATGATGAATGTCTTAGCTTCATTTTGATATCCAAATTGTAACTGTACACCACCAACTTAATTAGCTAAAGCTTATTTTTCTGTTTTAAACTTGATAGAAATTGCAAAAAATCAAGAAAAATACTAATTAAATCTTTAAAATCATACATATGCAAATTAACTAATTTGCATTACTGTGTTGGAAAATAAAGAGAAATGTCCAGGCTTTATTTTGATACCAAAAGTGTTAATATATATATTCAGAACTATGAGAGCTACAGCTGATTTTCCAGCTGCACTCGCAAAAAATAATGTTAATTAAATTGATTATTCTAATTAATTCTTCATTATAATGCATATGCAAATTAGCTAATTTGCATAACTATTCTAAAAAGTAAAGATGGATCTCTAAACATCAATCTAAAACATTAATTGTCAGTCTACATCCAGTACTTAGTGAACAAAAGCTCTTTCTCTTATAATACCTTCTTAACCCCTTTTTCAAGATATGTTGCCATGGAAACCGCACCCTAGAATATGATTTAATGCACTCTGATTCAGTAAAATGACATTAAAATGCCTAATTCTATTTTGTAAATGAAGTTTTACATATACAAAGTGAGTAAGTCCTTCTATAAGGCTTGAAAGAACTACATATATCAAATATTCATAAATATGCAAATTTTTCGGCAAAATTTAAAAAAATCACTAAAAATCATGTATGCAAAAAATATCATATTTGACTGATGTATATTAAGGAGGGATGTCTAGGCTTTAATTTGATACTAAAATTGTTAATGTAACCAACAAACTAAGTGAGTAATAGCTTATTTTTGTATCATATTTTAAAAAAACGACGAAAATTTCATCAATTTTTTTAAATAAATCCTAAAAATCATGCATATGCAAATTAGTTAATTTGGATATGCACATACCAAATTCAAGAACAATGTCTAAGCTTCATTTTGATACCAAAAGTACTGATCTACTATATCTGTAAGCAGAGATATTGATGTTTTTTCAACTACTGTCATTTTCTCAAAAGCGCATAAGGGTTGCCATGGAAACGGTGCTGTTTAATATAGCGGGAATGAGTTTTTTCTTGGGGGCACCTCTGATTTTCAACAAGTAGGACCTAAGGAACAATTTGGCACCAGTGGCAAAAAGTCTAGGAGGGGTGCATGGTAGGCCCCACTGGCCCCCCGCCTAATACTGTCTATCAGGGACATCAAAAACAGGTATTGTCCAGCAAATGCATGGTTAAACATTTTTAAAAGAGGATAAAGAATTAGATCATACTAGAAGCCTCCGAAACTGGCATGTTTTCATTGGCATCTTCACATTCAACAACGGCCATGATGTGTTTCTGTCTCAGGGCTCGTCCAATCACATCACTTGGAACACCATTTTTATCATCAAGATCATGAACTTCCTTAAAAATTGGTATTGGTCACAATAATGCATGATTAACCCATTACTAGATAGCAACATTTTGGGCTTTTCAAATGTGAAAGATGTTGCAGACGACAATATCAAGTTGGGTAAATTTAAAAATGTTTCCATTTTGGGGTAGAAAACATTGTGGAAAGTAAAGAAATTGCTTGTCAAAAGCAAATTATTAATTTCTTTATATTCCACAATGTTTTCACAGGCATTTTCATGTGAGGGAGTCAAAAGGTGTCAGTGTCCAATATTGGGTTAGACAATTTTCAAAAGAGGATAAAGATCATACTAGAAGCCTCCGAAATTGGGGTGTTTTCATTCGCATCTTCACATTCAACAACAGCCATGATGTGTTTCTGTCTCAGGGCTCGTCCAATCACATCACTTGGTACACCATTTTTATCATCGAGATCCTGAACTTCCTTCAATATTGCGGACATTTCATCCACATCTCCATCAAATGATGCTTCAAGCATTCTCTTTTTTCTTTTCTTTTCCTCTGCTTTTCTCCTTCTTTCCTCTTCTTCTTTCAATCTTTGCTGCTCTGCCTTTTCTTGCTCCATTTTGACTAGTTTAACAAATGCCTGAAATGATATGATTATGAGGATGTTTTCATTCCAGATTAAATGTACTTTTTATTCTTCAGATGTCTACATAAAAAAAGATTCATTGACAATTTTTTAAGACCTGTCTTCAGTGTCAAAATACTGATTGGAATTTAAAAGACGGTTTCTTCAAACATTCAAGCGAAAGCACTTTTCTTGAATGTTTGAAGAAACCATGGAATTTGGTGCCAAGAGAGTTAGAATCGGGAATTATAGCCCTCTTAAAGGCGCAAACAGTGTTCTTCATCCCGTCAAAATCCATGGAGTATAAGCTGAGAAAATAATCAAAATTACCTTGGAGTGGACAATTTTTCAGTGTGAACACTCCCCAAAAGTGAAGTGGGTTACCCACCATATTGAGGTAAAGGGAGAAGATGTTGATAACTTGTATTTTCTGCTTTCCTCTCAAAGTTTTCCTGCTTTGAAATATGAATATTTTGCCATTTCCTAAATTGTGCAGCTATTTTCAACACCATTCAATTAGGACCAGTCTAAATTTCTCGTATTTGGGAAAGCATTAAAGGAATATTTCGGTATTAGCACTAGCATTTACAGGTATTTTGTATTAACAGGGGTAAAAGTTGAAAATTTTGAAAAACCTGAAAACCTGGAAAAGTCTGTATTTATATAGTAAAAATCGAGAAAATAGGGCATTTTGGAATACTCAAAAACCTGAACTTCAGGCATATGCCTGAAAACTTTTACCCCTGTATTAATCCTTTCCCTGGTTTTGACATTGCTATGGAAAATGGCTTGAGAAAACATTGATACAAAAGAAGTAAATGCTGATAACCAGTATTTTCTCCTTTTGCCTCAATGTTTTCTGCGCTCATTACTATTTTTCATAAATTTTACCTGTAGTAACATTCATTTTGTATTTTGCAGCAACATTCAAATTGGACCAATCCTAAAATTTTGTAATTTGGGAAAGGGTTAATGTTTACCTCTTTTTCCAATCTCTCCATCAATTCCTCATAGTCAGCTTTCTCCTTTTTCTTTTTCTCCAATATTTTCTTTGCTCTGTACTGTCTGAATTTGGTCTGTATTTTACGAGCATTTTCGTCCTCCTTGGTCCAAACTTTTTCTTTTGGCTTTGCTGGAGCTGCCTCAGGTTTCTTTGATCCTTTATAAATGTAAGAAATGATTGAGTTTCAGAGTTAACCCTTTCCAAAACATCATCAAATCCAATCACTGAAATTTGGCTTTGGTTGGGGCTTATATTGTATATGAAAATGAATCAACACATATTCTCTGATTTTTTTTGTTAGAGCTTGAAAAAAAGAAGTTTCGATTTGCCTTTCATTCATTCAATTGTCTCTTCAACTAAAAGATCCCCTCAATATATTTTCATACACAACTAGAGTATTATCACTTGAACAGAAGCAGAAGATCAAAATGTTGTCATTTTGGAGATATGCCACAATGTGCTGCAGCGGATCAAGGATTTCTGTGAAAGACTGGTTCGAATAAACAAATAGGTTGGGGTTTGTTTAGCTAGTATCAAACAAATTGGACTAAATTTCTGCACAAAAATGAAATAATCAGGCTACATAGAGAGTTTGTTAGAACGCCTCCTGAACCTCGTCTGGATCTGCCGCTGGTGTGATGGCACTCGAGCTTGATAACCCAAACTCTCTTTTCTGATGCAAGCCAAGAAATTAGACACAGTCACAATAGTCCTTCCCATATTAAATTTGCTACTTGTTAATTGTCATTTATAAGCAATACTGTTTGACATCAAAGACATCGAGAGGTAGTGTGTCTGCCTTGCGACTAAGAGGTTCTGAGTTCAATCCTCGGTAGCTGAGGTTGTTCTTGGCTTCGCATTGGCCGACACATTCGGCGCAATTACTGGTGGATATCCAGGAAGCTCAATCAAGAGGGATTAAAATAAATTGAAGAAACTTGCTTCCCAATCAATGAAAAATAAATGTGTTCAAAGGAACATCTGAAGAAGAAGATCTATCAAAAATCAAGAAAACAATTTGGAGAGTATGAGTTTATTGGGGTTTTACGCCGTTTTCAACTGCTAGGGTCATATCGCTGCAGCTGGAGCACCTACCCATGGATTCCTATTGTTTCTCAAACCAGTACTACCACAACACCCTTACCGAGCTTTCAGCTGCTCACCAACTTAGGTTAACGATTTCAAACCCATGCATTGGTGGGTGGCAATTTTGCCAGAAAGGGTATTTGCCGCGGCCGGTATCAACCCCGGTCCTCTCGTACGAGAGGCCAATGCGCTGTAACCAACTGTGCTAACGCCACATTGAAAACAGTGGAGAAAATGGGCAGTTTGTTCAAGATATTTTGCAATTGAACTGTGCTGTTGTTATGATTTCAATAGCGATTTACCGACTGAATAGAGTGCACAACATACCTGTAGCAAGGGCAGCTCCCTTCTTCGCTGCTGCAGCCCCTCCTCTCGCCGCACCACCTCTGGTTGCCGCACCGCCTCTCGCAGCTGGACCTCCCCGCCCTGCAGGGCCACCTCGAGATGCAGGTGCGCCTCGACCCGCTGGCTTGACAGGGGCTTTCGTTACCGGAGGCTTTTTCGGACCCATAATTTGTTTCTAGATTATCTTGTGCGATAAATCAAATGAAAAATGATTTGTTTATACAGATTTAACTGTCCGTCGCCATTTTGTAAACAAAGCAGTATCGCACCCAATCTCCTCCGCAGTTATCTACCCTGAACTGGGATATTGGGTAGCTCTCTGCCGGCACAGCTTGCTCGAGTTACCAAGATTTCAGGTAATCGATTTTTTTTTTTATTTTAGATTTTTATTCAAAACAGTAAACATGGTTTTAGTGATGTTTTAAGAATATAAGGTGTCAGATATGAATACAAATAAAAAATAAAATTAATTTTAAAAAAATGATTACTAATTATTCTAACGTCGCACCGTTTAAATTTCAAAACATGTTTACGCAATCACGTGACTAGACCATGGTCACGTGATTTATATGCCGGCAGTGAGAATGTGTAGGCCATTGTCGCTGTGTGGAGTTTGTATCGCACCTAGCTTCGTCGTTCGTACTGTTTTCTGATTGGATAAAAACTAATGCAGTAGGTTCGGTATAAAAATTCCCATCGACTGACCGGGGGCGGGGGGGGGGGGGGCTAACTGGTGCCGATAATTTCAAAATTAACGAAGGGGGACGGATGGAAGTAGACGATGTTTGCATTTATTTCTGCTTTAATACTTTTCCAAACAAGACCCGGACTGTAAAAGAAATTGCTTTGGAAAACATTGAGATAAAAGAAGAAACTGCTGATAACCAGCTGTTCAGTCTCCCCTTTTCTCAATATTTTCTGTGCTTTATCTTATACAAATTCAATGTTTATCAACATCCATTTTGATTTATGCATCAGCTTTCAAATTAGAACAATGTGGTGTCCATAGTCTAGGTAGAGCGTCGGTCTTGCAATTAAGAGGTTCCGAGTTCGGTAGCGGAGGTTGTTCTTGGCTTCTCATTGGCCCACATATTTTGCGCGAGTACTGGTCAGTGTATTTCCAGGAAGCAGAATCAAGAGGGATTAAAATAAGTTGAAAAAAACTTGCTTCAAAATCTATGTAAAATAAATGCGTTCAAAGGAATGTCTGAAGAAGAAGAATAGTCTAAATTTTTGGCTGATTGTGAAAGGATTAAATCTTAAATTTGTCCTAATTAAAGGGTGTTGCAGAAAACAAAATAGGAAATAACATGCTCAATCAATGTGTAGGCTGCTTCAAAACCTAGCTGTCACTGTTTGCGAAATGGTTTGTCTTTTCCTTAAACTGCAAAAATTTAGACCATATTGTTTAAAAATTAATGGGAAGCTGCAGCAGATGGCAAATAGGAGCTGATTTGTTAGTTAGAATTATCTGATATAGATATGATCTGTGAACAAAGTAGCACAGAAAATAATGAGGCATTATTATAGAAAATGCTGGTTTCTACTTTTCCATCAATGCTTTCATAAATTCAAATGTTAAAGCTAACCTTTCCTAGACACACCTGATTTTGATGTCCAAACAAGAACAGACTTCATCTTGGGGAAACATTGAGGCAAAAGAAATGTTGATTATCAGCATTTTCTCCTTTTGCCTAAATATTGTCAGTTTATTACGGAGTCTATACACAAATTTGTCGTCTGCAGCACATCTGAAATAAAACCCTTTTCTCACTTGCAAGACATGGTTTTGACCTTGTTATTAAAATCATTTGGGAAACATCGAGTGGAGAGAAGAAATTGCTGATAATCAGCAATGTCCCTTTTTCCTTCAATATTTTTCTATGTTATTACACAACATTTTCACTTTAAACCTCAATTGTATTGATTTATGCAACTCCTATAAAAAAGAAGCTGGTGTCCAAAATTGCAATTTTTGGGACAGGCAATAATGTTAACCTTTATACTTTTGCCCATTTTCCTTGTATCAACGGCAAAAACTTGAACTTTTACTGCATTATGGTCAAATCATGACAGCTTGTGCAGCTTAATATGAATTCCTGGCATTTCTCTCACCACTGCTCTACAATATCATCCAATGCAAGACTCCAGCTGCTAATCTCACTTAGATGCTTCATGAATAAACAAAACTCTCTAAGGTGAGAGACAAATGACTTTTGTCAAATGACAGAATGCATATTAGAAGAGCCACAAACCCACAAGCCCTGAATTGATAGATTTCAATATTATCAACTGAATACTTGTACTCGGGCCTGCCCCATGAAAAATAAGAAGAGTCACACATGCGTAAATAATGCATTTCTTTTTACTTTTATTAACAAAACATTTTCATTTTTTTATTCACAACATAATAATAAATTATATACCCTGCTATGAGATTAACCCTTTCCCAAACAAGATCTGGTTTTGGCGTACCTAAATGAATAGGCTTGGAAAAACATTGAGGCAAAAGAAGAAACTGCTGATAACCAGCAGTTTCTCCTTTTGCCTCAATATTTTCCCTTTTCTATCATACACAAATTTAAACAAAACCCATCTTGTCATCTGCTGCAGCTTTGATCACCCTAAAATTTTGTCGTTTGGGAAAGGGTTAAAGCATTTTATAATTAGGACCTTACCAGAAAGTTAACTTTTTTATGGCTATGTCTTACAGAAAGAGTTTTGATTGTTGATTGTTACATAGTTCATCAGTGGCGGATCCAGAGGGGGTTCTGGGGGTTCAAACGAACCCCCGTAAGCAGCCTAATTATTTCATTTTCATGCAGATATTTAGTCAAAATTGTGTAATAATAGGAAAACGAACCCCCCCTTGTTCTACAAACGAACCCCCTTCACAGAAATCCTGGATCCGTTGCTGTTCATAGTATCTTTTTCAAACAACTAAAGTTTGCTCTTCTATGTAATGTTAAAATACAGATTTTAAATGTAGGATACATAATTTCACAACAAAAAGTTGAAAAGTTAAAGGTGGTATTTTGTCCTTATGGATGAAAATCTCACAGCAGGAATCAAATGTACAATTTAACCCTTTCCCAAACAACGAATTTTTAGGGTGATCCACTTCAAAAACTGACACAAATGAGCAAACGGATGTTATTAAAGATAAGAATTGTGTAAAATATGGCACAGAAAATATTGAGACAAAAGGAGAAACTGCTGGTTATCAGCAGTTTCTTCTTTGTTTCAATGTTTTCCCAAGCCTTTTCTATTAGGGATGTCAAAACCAGGCCTTGTTTGGGAAAGGGTTAAACCTTTCCCAAACAAGACTTTGATTTGACCTCCCTAACAATTATGGCTTAGAAACACATCGAGACAAAAATCAGCATTTTTCCTCTTGTCTCCACATTTCCCTGGCTATATAGTACACAGAATGTATCTTTATTGACACCCATATGGCCATCTGCAATAGTGTTCAAAGAGGAACAATCAATGATGCTGCCGTTTGGGCCATTTGGGAAAGGGTTAAAGTAATATTTCACAAAATATAATACATCAGTGATGCAGATCAACTTAACCCGCAAATAAAATACATTTGCGCCAGGATCTGGAAAAACATACCTTAAGGCATTTGAGAACAACATGGATCAAGATCAGCCTGTGTACACACACAGTCTGATCATGAACCATATTGATCCCAAATTAGCTTCTTTGTGACCTGTAGTCACAGTAAGGCAGCAGCATGGTTCCCTGTCAGACTGAAGTTAAGCACAAGTTGATTGTTAAACATGGCTGTCTCAAATGCTATAAGGGACCGTTTTCCAGAATACGGTTCTTTTATGTACATGTATAAAGTTCAACTATTTCCTACATGATAAAATATGCACATGAACGCATTGTCTTACAGGTGAATGAATAAATGGAACTTGTTAAAATGTTACACTTTTCAAATTTTCTTTACAAACTGACAGCGGCGTTTTAAAATAGGATCATATAATGACAGTCTAAATCTGTTATTTCTAAATCAAACTCTATACTTTGGGTTATCATTTGAATCATCTTAAAAAGACAAATCAAATGAGTACCCACAATATTCCGTTTTACTGAAGATAGCTGAGGAATTTCATGTTGAAACACAAAACCAGTAATTTCCAACCTGTGTAACTCATTCGCTGCATCCCCCCATCACTGACAAAATGTCTATCAATCTCCACACATGATTTGAATTGCCACACACTAATTAATGAGATAACCCATTCTCAAACAAGCTCAGCGTTGATGTCTCGAATAGGCAAAACTAAATTCATACCAGTACTGAGTATATGTATCTATGACCAGCATTTCCTCCTTTTCCTCAATGTTTCCCACAATATATGACACACAAACTTCCACCATAAGTTAAAGTATATTTTATAATCCACAGAAGCTTTGAATTTTGGCTAGACTAGAGCTTTGGCATTTGAGAAAGGGTTACAAAGTTCAGCTGTTCTATCACAGTTTGTAATGGGTGTTTGTTTGTAAAGGGTTGTGGTTGTCATTCTTTCACATCAGCCTGAAACAGAATAATCAAGAAATAAACCATGTTCTACTATGGTATAATCATTCATTTAACCATGGTTCTGAGTACGGCACCACAACAAAAGGGCAATAGCCCAAGTGTATTATTCATATTGAAGCCTTAGCTTAGTCTGAACTCAAACACGGTGGATAATCACGTGATACAATATTTTCAGAAAATCTTCAAATAATTTTGTAATTACTGGACCGATTTGAATTTGGTTTGAAGCAGAGAATGTGAACAGGCATCATGCATTAGATGGACGTGGTTGATTTTTAAAAAATCAACTGATAAAAAAGTTATTGAAGATAAACCAAAATTTTTGTTGATCTCGCTTTCTCTACTTCAAACTGAATTCAAATTGGTCAAGTATTGACAATGTTATTGAAGATTATTGGAAATTCCAAGTCACATGATTATACACCTTGTCAAAGCCATGATTGTTACCGTTACTTTATGATGATACTAACAGTACTCTATGTGTAATTAGCTTTACTTAGTAGCAGATAATTGGGGGATTCAAATGAACCAACCTATGTAGCCAAATTATTTCATTTTCATGCAGAAATTAAGTGAATACAACATCAAAGACGACTCCTAGCTAGTAATAAACCTGTCGTGGCTATTTACCCCTAAACAGAGGTGCGTTCTTTAGAGCTAGATTTCTTGAGATATCTTGAGATTTCTTAAGATGTTTTAGGATAAAGCGCTCTTTTGAGCAAGATTTTTAAGACGATCACTGCGAGCCGCCATTACTCTATACTTATTTCGGAACCCCTCGGTAAATACTGTAGAATCTATATGGGAGAGAATTGACCGAGTTGTTCCGAATGCTCCATGATTAAAAAACCGCAGAGTTCCAAATGATCCATACTTCATACAAATGACGCCATGATGACGTCATTTGTATGAAGTATGGAACATTCGGAACAACTCGCTTATAATCTCGGTCTCAAAGACGCAGTATCAAAAACATCTTAAGAAATCTTAAAAAATCTCGCTCAAAAGAACGGGCCTCAGGATTAATTCTTTCCCAAAGAAGACCTGGGGCCTGTATCATCAACAATCTTACTACCACTTATACGCCCGTCGAAGACGGGACGTATTATGGGATCACCCCTGGCGTCCGGGCGTCCGGCGGCGTCCACTTCTTTGTCCGGAGCATAACTCTGTCACCTTAAGTCCGATTGACTTTAAACTAGGCAGTTATATTCTTCTCACCATTACAGAGTGCAGTGCACAAGAACCATAACTCTACCTGGCTTATTTTTTGAGTAATTGCCCTTTGTTGTTTTTCATACTTGAATCTTGTCCGGAGTATATCTCTAAAAGTATAATAGCTAGGATCATGAAACTTCATGGGTGTATAGATCTCACCAAGGGGGAGTGCAGTGCACAAGAACCATAACTCTATCTGGCTTATTTTTTGAGTTATTGCCCTTTGTTGTTTTTCATACTTGAATCTTGTCCGGAGTATATCTCTAAAAGTATAGTAGCTAGGATTATGAAACTTCATGGGTGTATAGATACTACCAAGGGGGAGTGCAGTGCACAAGAACCATAACTCTACCTGGCTTATTATTTGAGTTATTGCCCTTTGTTGTTTTTCATACTTGAATCTTGTCCGGAGTATATCTCTAAAAGTATAATAGCTAGGATCATGAAACTTTATTGGTGTATAGATCTCACAAAGGGGGAGTGCAGCGCACAAGAACCATAACTCTATCTGGCTTATTTTTTTAGATATTACCCTTTGTTGTTTTTCATACTTGAATCTTGTTCGGAGTATATCTCTAAAAGTATAATAGCTAGGATCATGAATCTTCATGGGTGTATAGATCTCACCAAGGGGGAGTGCAGTGCACAAGAATTATAACTCTACCTGGCTTATTTTTTGAGTTATTGCCCTTTGTTGTTTTTCATACTTGAATCTTGTCCGGGGTATATCTCTAAAAGTATAATAGCTAGGATCATGAAACTTCATGGATGTATAGATCTCACAAAGGGGGAGTGCAGTGCACAAGAACCATAACTCTATCTGGCTTATTTTCTTAGTTATTCCCCTTTGTTGTTTTTCATACTTGAATCTTGTCCGGAGTATATCTCTAAAAGTATAAAAGCTAGGATCATGAAACTTTATTGGTGTATAGATCTCATTAAAAAGGAGTGCAGTGCACAAGAACCATAACTCTACCTGGCCTATTTTTTGAGTTATTGCCCTTTGTTATTTTTCATACTTCATTTTTGTCCAGGGCATATCTCGAAAAGTATAATAGCTAGGACCATGTAACTTTTACCAACCTGCTCCCCCTGTCAACAAAAAGCAGTGTTACGGGCTGCTTGTGACAGTTTGACACCTTGTTTGTAAATTGAGTAACAAAACACCTGATTGCATGAGAAATCACATTTGATTTCAGATTTGACCAATCAGGTTTGTTATCATTTAAGTAATTACGAAAAAATAGTAGTATGATTGTTGATAAATATTTAATATGGGCCCTAAGTTTAGACTACCCTTATCAAAAGGCTTGGGAAAACATCGAGGCAAAAGAAGAAATAGCTGATAATCATCATTTTCTCAATTTGTCTCACTACATTTTTTCTTCTATATCTTATGTATAGGATATCTTTATCAATAACAATTTTGTCAACTCCAGCAGCTTTTGAATTGTACCATCCTTAAGTTTTGCTGTCTGGGAAAGGGTTTAGTTGAATGCCCCCTAATTAACCCTTTCCTGAACGACAAAATTTTAGGGCGATCCACTTCAAAAACTGCCAAAAATGACAAAATGGAAGTTACCAAAAAAGGATTTGTGTAAAATATGGCATAGAAAATATTGAGACAAAAGGAGGTTATCAGCAGTTTCTTCTTTTGTTTCAATGTTTTCCCAAACTATTTCTATTAGGGACGTCAAAACCAGGTCTTGTTTTGGAAAGTAAGCTTCGTTTTCACAAGGTTTTCAGGCATGTTCAACAGCTATATTTGACTTATACAATGTTTACATTATCTTAAAAAGTATTACAATACTAGGGGACTTTGCTTTTTGAAAAAGTGTTAACCCTTTCCCAAACGGCAAAATTTGGACCTGTCCAAATTCAAAGATGATGCAGACGACAATTTAAAGTAAAAGAAACTTAACATGTTTGGGTCTTTTCACTCTTTTGGGATAGAAAACTTTGTGGAAAATGAAGAAATTGCTTGCAATTACTTTATTTTCTACAATGTTTTCCCAAGCCTTTTCTTGTGAGGGAGTCAAAAGGGCCGCGTCTCTGTGCAATAATGGCTTAAGCCTTGTTTCCACAAGGTTTTCAGGTATGTGCAACAGCTATATTTGACTTATCCGATGTTTACATTATCTTGAAACTGTATTACAATACTAGGGGACTTTGCTATTTGAAAAAGTGTTAACCCTTTCCCAAATGGCAAAATTTGGACCTGTCCAAATTCAAAGATGATGCAGACGACAATTTAAAGTAAAAGAAACTTAACATGTTTGGGTCTTTTCACTCTTTTGGGATAGAAAACATTGTGGGAAATGAAGAAATTGCTTGTCTCAAGCAATTTCTTCATTTTCCACAATGTTTTCCAAAGCCCTTTGCATTAGATGAGTCAAATAGAGTCACTGTGTGGTAATGGGTTAATGGTGCCAACTTACAACATCCAGCAATTCTTTATATTCTTCTTCTGTCAAGAACTTCTGAAAAACGAGTATAAATCAAACTGTAAATTTTCTACTCAAAGGAATAAGAGCAAAGCTATATTACAAGTGCATGATACAAAAAAATATAAAATGATTTGATTTTGATTTTATTGGGGTTTTACGCCGTTTTCAACTTCTATGGTCATATCGCGGCGGCTGGAGCACCTAACCGTGGGTTCCTGGTATTTCTTGCACCAGTACAACCAAAATATCCAAACCGAGCCTCCAGCTGCTCTCTCACATAGATGATTCACACCCATTGGTGAGAGACAAATGACTTTTGTCAAATGTCAGAATGGATACTGGCCAAGCCGGGGTTCGAATTCGAGACCACTGGATTGATAGACTCCGACGTAAACGACTGAGCTATCCGGGCTCGGCAAATATAAAATGAAAGTGCCTCAGTCACAATACCATCACTTTCAACAAAGACCTTTCTTCATAACTACAGCTTGACTTGAATTGGACTAGAAATAGATATCTAGGTTTTTTAAATTGTATTCTTCAGAATTAAAAATATATGTCAAAAATTTGGACTGATCAACTCTTAATTTTGCCAGACCAACTTGAATTTGACTGTCAATGACCCACGGTCTAGGGCTTTCGCGAAGAGTGGAACAGATTCAAAGGAATTTAAGGAAACAATCCAATCAGCTTGGAAAGATAGAAAGAAATGAGGAAAATGAAGATAGGTTGGTTTAATTGAACAGGGGATTTTCTTCTCTCCTGTCAACGACATAACCCTTACCTAAAAACAACAAAGTTTTAGGGTAGTCTATATCAAAAGCTGCTGAAGACAACATAAAGATGTTGATGATGTTCAATGAAATTTGTGTACAACATACATGTATTACTGAAAATATTGAGGCAAAAGGAGAAATTGCTGATTATCAGCAATTTCTTCTTTTGACTCAATGTTTTCACAAGCCTTATCTTCCAGGAACCTCAAACAATGTCTTGACTGGGAAAGGGTTAACCCATTACCACACAGTGACTCCTTTTGACTCCCCACAATATAATGGCTTTAGAAAACCTTGTGAAAAATGAAAAAATTGCTTGTGACAAGCAATTTCTTCATTTTCCACAATGTTTTCTACCAAAAAAGCTATAAAATTTCGAAATTTCCTCACATTGAAATGTCGTCTGAAACTTCTTTCAAATTGGACTACCCCAAAATTTTGTCGTTTGGTAATGGCTTAATTCAGCATACGGTACTTACTTTCAATATGGGAAAATTGATCTTATCTCTGAAGGAATCTTTGTTGAAATACCAAACTGACCAAACAGGCACAGTGACATAGAGTACCATCTACAATAGAAATATACACTCATTATTTTCATGGAACCATGATGGGTAACCCATGTGACTTCAAGCAAATGCATTTATCTTGAATGTTTGAAGAAACAATAAATGTGGTTGAAATACCAAACTGACCAAACAGGCACAGTGACATAGAGTACCATCTACAATAGAAATATTCATTCATTATTTTCATAGAACCATGGTGGGTAACCCATGTGACTTAAAGCAAACAAATTTATCTTGAATGTTTGAAGAAACAATAAATGTGGATCGGAGCAGAGTGAGTTACAATCGGGAATAGCCCTCTCAAACTTCAAAGGCGTGTACGGTGCACTTCATCTTATCAAAATCATTAAAGTATAAGCTGTTGAATTATACAACATTGCCTTGAAGCAGACATTTTTTCTATATGAATGTTTCCCATATTGAAGTCTTGTGGGTTATTAATCCAAGTTTTCTGGGATGAAATTCGCTATTTGATATATTGATGTCGCTCATTTACATCAGAGCGCACTACCATTCAAAAACAACAGAAAGTTTGACACAAATTGTGGCGCTTTGTTCACCGTCCAAACTTAAATGATATCCTTAAAAAGCCTTATGATACCGATCAATGAACCATTTATTGTTATGCCTGGTGAATAATTTACAACCAAGAAGTATTTCTATTTTCTAAAAGGTTTATAATCAATGTTTTGCAACAACCCTCACCTGAACAGTCTGAGAAAACTCGAATTAGTGGGTTACCCACTGTGAGAACACCAAAACTGAATACATACCGCTGAATTGGGCACATAGTTCTTCTGACGGATAAAAACGCTTTTGATAAACAATAAATATTACTTATTTCATTCTATGAAAGGATTTGATCGGTAGACTACATTAGACCACATACAGTTTGACTCAATTTCTGCTAAATGACATTCAATCAATTTCAATGACATGTTGTTCTCTGTTTTTTCAGAACCTTTCAAACACAAGAGACGCCAAAACTATGTCTTGTTTGGAAAAGCGTTAATTCGACCTGTATTTAATACTCAATAAATCTGATGGCCAGGTAATACAAGTTTTCTTTTAAGGATATCGTTTAAGATCGGACGGTGAAAAAAGCGCCACAACTTTGTGTCAAACTTTCCGTTGTTTTTGAATGGAAGTGCGCTCTGATGTAAATGAGCGACATCAACATTATCAAAGAGCGAATTTCATCGGAGAAAACTCGGATTAATGGCCAGGAAAAAGGTTTGCCTTTCTGTAAATTCTGAGGAAGGTTATTCCATTACTCCATTAGTTTTAGAAATCTTGGCAGCCTGAAACTTTCAGTGAAAGGCTGAATCTAGTTAGTTTTGACACAATTTATCTTTCTAAGGGAGACGTTAAAAGTTAGAGTCAGTCAAAAAGAAGTGAAAAATATACAGTACCTTGAAGATTTCTGATCCTGTTTTTGAAAAACCAATCATTTTGGCGAGTTATGCAAGTAGCTGGAGGTGAATTGTTATTGTTCAAGAGTAGCCTCCCTTTTCAAGGTTTGCTTGGTTGAATGAATCGAGAAACTTCACGGTCCATAATATTGTGCAAGTCAACGTATAACTTCTCAATACGAACTAATTCGTATTAAAGGAAAAATGAAATTTAAACAGAAATATTCCGTAGCATATCAAATTAGCTGAGCGATGTGATATATTTTACGAAACAACGAAGATAAGAATCAAACGCGTCTTATTCAAGGGAAGTTACTCTTGGTTGATTGATGAAAACAGTTCACAGAATAACCGTCAAGAATTTCAAGAACATAAAGTTACTGTAAGAAAATTCAAAGAAAAGGTAATACCATATTTTATGAATTTATAATATGCATGAAACGAGAGGTGTCATTTTTTTTAGGAGAAAACAAATGATCTCAATTTCGGCCCCTGGTAAAGTCGCCCCTTCACTGCTTAGTCCAATTTATCAGCCCTCCAGGCTGACACATGGTATTAAAATTTTGACTTTATCCTGTACAGTCGAAACTCGTTGTGTCGACTTTTACGTGCCGCTGGAAATACTTCGACTTATCCGAAATTCGACACAAAAATCAGCAATCAAAAGTCGAAGTTTTCCCGGAAGTATTCAGCAGAAGTCGGGGTAAGGATAAAACGACGACCTGACTGACTCTTTGGGAAGGGGGGAAGGGGGGGGGGGTCGTATATACCCGTGTACATGTTGTGTAATTATAAATACGGTGTTGAAGTGTTTTGAATAAAATGAAAACGGGAGATTAATTATATTGTTGTTTTCGTTTTTTGAGTTACAAGCGTCGTCTGCAAACAGCCTTTCTTTCGCATGTATTTTTCAGGGTTGGTGCAATTATATGGAGAAGTGACAGGAAAATGTTATCATCCTAGTTTTTCACACCTTTCGATCAAGATTTTAATCCCTATTGTTCGGAAATGTGTTAATCTCCTAACAGACTGGACAAAGTGACTTTGTTAATCAGTTAACGAGCTGAACAGGTAGTTTTAAGGTGAAATTTTCATACTGGCGGGCCCAAATAAATCGACTCATCCGGAGTTGACGATTTTCTAAGTCAACTTAAGCGTTAAAATCAGAGTTCCCGCTCACTTTTTTTTCTGGGAGTGCATGCACCCCCTGGGGTAAATTATTGGGAGTGCATCACAAAATTTGGGAGTGCACTATTGTACGGACCAAAACTTAGTAAGCATATTCTGGCTTTTTTCGTGACGCACTTCCGGTGCTAAAAATAGAGCGGGAAACCAGTCGGCCGTCAATAGAGATAAGCTGTGTTATGAATGTAACTAGATAAATCGCCCAATCACTCGGTTTTAAAAAGTAATTAAAGTGAAATTATTGCACAAGTTCTTATCTCAATATGTACAGGACCCTCTCTGGATCATTGTCACTATGTATGAAGTTGTATTAACGCGCTGCTAGACGACAAAACCTTGATTTCTTCAGGTATAATAGAGTGAATGGAAACTTTCATTTTTTGGTCGTTCCGGGTAGAAAACGAATTGGAAAATAAAAAAAAAATCTTTTTCCAGAATATTTGTTGTTGTTAGGCATTTCCCTTTGGGCATCACATAGCATCATTATACATGTGCGTAAACCTTTCCCCAACGGCACAATTTTAAGATTATTCAAAGATGTAACAGAAAATAATTATCAGTTGATAAACGGGATAAGAATCACTATGGAAACTGAATAAATTGCTTGTCACCAGCAGTTTCTTCATTTTTACAATGTTTTCTCGAACATTCAAATCACTTGCAATAATACAGACAAAGATTGTGAAGAAACACCGAAAAAATGTGTTTCAACATAATTTATTCCTTAGAAATTGTTTTATACATTGACAACTAGTGTACATACCTGTTTGCTCGTGTATAATTTCCAAATATGATTCAATATAACACAAAGACAAATTAATCTATCACATTTTAAAGTAAAGGTGTTTAACCCTTTCCCAAACAACAAAATTTTAGAGTAATCCACTTCAAAAGCTGTCACAAATGACAAAATGGATGTTATTAAAGATAGAATTTGTGTAAAATATGGTACAGAAAATATTGAGACAAAAGGAGAAACTGCTGGTTATCAGTAGTTTCTTCTTTTGTTTCAATGTTTTCCCAAGCCTTTTCAACTAGGGACGTCAAAACCAGGTCTTGTTTGGGAAAGGGTTAATAAGCACTGAAATACATGATGTCAGTTTGTAGTTTGATGTCGTGTCTATGATCTTGTGTTGACAGCTGAACGAGGCGTGAAACCCCAATCAATTCAGTTAGATTCACGTGCAGTGGCGGATCCAGGGGGGGTTCGGGGGGTTCGAACGAACCCCCCTCTGTAGCCTGATTATTTCAATTTCATGCAGAATTTCAGTACAAATTGTGCAACAATTGAAAAACGAACCCCCCTATTTGCATATAATCCGAACCCCCCTCATAGAAATCCTGGATCCGGCACTGACGTGTTGACACATTTCAAAAGGTCCGTGTGGTGTTAATGTCACATGTGTTATATGGCGGTCAGATACTTAAAAGAATGCCGCAAATTGATTGAGATAACAGTCAAACAACTAAAACTTATCCAAACAACATACTTGAAAGTCACTTACTATAATCGGGTAAACGTTAGGAGAATTTAAAGACTCTTGACAGAGGAAGTTTTTTTCTTTTTCTCGCAAAATTTTATGTATTCATCCGTATAAATAGTGTTTTTTTTTTTTTTTTTTTTTTTTTTTTTAATTAAATTTGGATAAAATGACTTATTTCAGTGAAATAAAAAGATCTAATAAAACCTAACGTCTGCAACAAATTTTAATTTTCTTCTAGAAATAATAATGATGATGATAAAAAGGGCTTGTTTTCAACCTCATTTGCAAAACGTTTAATTCAGCTAAAAATTAAAGAAGAAAAAACTAAATTTAAATCTGCATCTTATCATTGACTTGCTTACCAAGGATGCGCTAGAGGTCTAATATTTTTTTTATTTTAAATTTATGAAAGATGACATAATAAAACTATTTCTTTTTACATTTTAGACAAGTATAAATATTTTGGGATATTTCAGAATTTTTCTAAAGCATGTTTTATGATTTATCTCAAATTATTCTATCCAATTGATGAGTTGACTCATCGAAGACGGAAATCGATGCTTTTAAACAAAAAATCGTAACTGTAGCTTGTTGTAAGCTTCCGTTACGAGGTCTTTGTTGAAAGGTGACGGATTATTCTTCGGTAAAGATCATAAGAGCAAGGCGTTCATTAAATTCTTGAGGCATGTGTTTTCAAGAAGTCACTTGTGTCATAATTTTGTGTTAGATTGGATTTAGAAAAATGTGTCTCCTTCATCACAAACAATGGATATACAAAATGTGAAATAAGAGTCGGTTGGATTTAAATTTTATATCAATTGTCTTGTAAATAATGTAAGTATTTTTTGTATTAAGATCGGCCCCGTATTCGCACTGTGACCTGCGCAGACAGACAAATAATAATTTAAAAGCACAATATATTTCTCTGTATACATTTATTTGATTTATCTCATAAAACAACACAGTTGTAACATATGATTTATTACATCTTCATGATAAAAAGGCAAAACTTATCACTTGATTTATTACGGGAAGTCAAATACATGCACTTTCTTTGTCAGTACATTGCTAAATTACGAAGCCGTTTTACGCACAAAAGTACACAAATAAAGTATAATTTTATCGGAAATTCATTTTTAAAGTTCAGCAAACTCAATCTAACGACTAAATTGAGCTAAATTGGTAAGATTGTTTGTACTATTTTGACTATAAATATTCCTTCCTTATTAGTGGCTAATTAACCTGCGCTTTCGATGGACGGCCATTAAATTGAACAGGTGTGTGAATGACGTCATATCGTCATAGCCTGGAAGCTCCTATACCCTTTCACAAAAAACATTTTTTACAATGTCTTTGGAGGAACCTTATTCTTAAAGCTGGGGGGAGATATTGAAGAAAAGAAAGAAAATGCAGTTGAACAGCATATTTTTCCCTTTTCCTCAATATTTTCCATTAGCTCAAGAGTTTAGATTCTGCCGATCAATTTTGAGAAAGTTATGAAGACATCTGACTTTTGTAGGATTTTTTAATTAAATTCAGAGAGCCAAGCACTCTTGAAATCTTTCGTTCGCTGCTTTTTACTGACATGATTGACCTGGCTCATTTCCTTCCAATTCGCTCGTTTGTTGGGATTGGCTCAAACCATGTGCAGTTCCTTCTGATTGACCAGTCAGAGTATTTTTACCTTTGAATCCAAAATTGAAAAGTCACTTTTGCGACAGTTTGTTGCAGAATAGCTGACAGTACAGACTGACGTTTCAATGACGGTTTTGATACATGCTCGGCGATTGGCAATTCATAGGCGCGCACCGTCTACGAAATACAACTCTTCCAAGACAGAAGAGTTGTCTTTCGTAGACGGTGAACATAAAAATAATCCATCATAAAATTCATTAAATGTAAATAAAGAAGCGTTGCACGATACCTATTCATGTGGAATTTCAGAGCGTTTATCGCCGATTGCAATGATTTTTTCAATACGAAATTTTAATTTTTCCTCTCGAAAATCAGTGCGTGCATGCACCCGTAGGTTGAAAATTGTGCGCGTGATTTTTTTCTCTCCACGTGAATTACGCACAAATGTGGGTGAATGGGACCTCTGAAAATATATATGAAAGAAGGGACAAAGTTGGGACTTTGGAAGCACTTCGACTTATTCGGAATATCGACTCATCCGATGGCGATACAACAAGTTTCGACTGTATTTAGTTGACCATGTCTACTGCAAAATTGTTAATTCGTGGTGCAGCTGATAATTTTTAGATGGTCATGAATTTAAGTTCAACTTCGCTGAAATGTACATTGTACGATAAAATGTTTTCAACCCTGTGCCGAAAATATTAATTTTGTGTGTGATCGAGAAGGGAAGTGATCAGGAAGCGATTGTGAAGATCCATCTGCTCAAGAATCAATTGCGTCTTGACGATCAAATGTGATTGGATTAAGTTATTATCTTTTACTCGACCTAGAACCCAGTACACACTCAATTACCTCAACTTGTATTGACTTTTGAGTGGCGCCTGACGACATCAGGAAAATGTCATATGGTCGGGATTGAATGGGGAATTTAACCCTTTCCCAAATGACAAAATTTTAGGTTTATCCAATTCAAAAGATGCTACAGACGACAAAATAGATGTTCACAGAGAATAGATTTGTTTACAATATAGCTAAGAAAATATTGAGGCAAAAGGAGAAAATGCTGGTTATCAGCATTTTCTTCTTCTACCTCAATGTTTTCCCAAGCCTTTTAAATTAGGGGCATCAAAACCAGGTCTTGTTTGGGAAAGAGTTAAGCGAATTAATCGATCAAGTTTATCTGATTGGCACACTAAGCAGTGGGAACCTAGCCGTCTGTCCTAAAAAGCTGTTTATGAACTGATGTATTTGTACATGATGTACAAACTGTGTATGAAAATGCTCCCTGTCTATTGGATTAGAGTTGCAGGGAAAGAAGTTAACTAGAAATCTTTTCTTTTGCAGGGTTTAGAACCTTCAAAGTCTACATGTATGTTTACAAGATAACAGACAAATGGGGTTGATAACAGCCACCTCTGAGACACTAGTGCTTCTGTGGAAAGAGATTGAGAATCTGGACATAGAGTACTGGAAATGGGTATATATCTTCAATTAATCTTTGCCCAAACGACAAAATTGTAGAGCGCTCAAATTCAAAAACAGCTGCAGACCACAAAATGGTTGTTGATAAAGAATATTGAATAACATCTTTGAAATTGGTTTTGTTCTGCCTGCATAAACTTACCCAAATTTTAAAGATATTATTCATGATCCTTGGGTCATTCTTTTCTAAAAGGCTCCAAAGAATTTAACCCTTTCCCAAACAAGACTTGGTTTTGATGTTCCTGATAGAAAAGGCTTGGGAAAACATTGAAACAAAAGAAGAAACTGCTGATAACCAGCAGTTTCTCCTTTTGTCTCAACATTTTCTGTGCCATATTTTACACAAATTGTATCTTTAATAACATCAATTTTGTCATTTGTGGCAGTTTTTAAAGTGGAGCACCCTAAAATTTTGTCGTTTGGGAAAGGGTTTAAATTTAATAATGGTTTTTAAAAAGCAGAACTTTATTATCCCTGTTTGCAGAATCCTTAAGAGATTTAAACCCATTACTGCACTGCGACACCTTTTGACTCCTTCATAAGAAAAGGCTTGAAAACATTATGGAAAATGAAAAACAAAAAAATTTCACTATGTTTTAGCTCACCTGAGCATGAAGTGCTCAAGGTGAGCTATTGTGGTCACTCAATGTCTGTCGTCCGTCCGTCTGTCAACAATTTGGTGTTAACACTCTAGCATCCAAAAAAGTTGGCCAATCTTAATCAAACTTGGTCAAAGCAAGTATGGTCTTAAGTTCTCAGATGAGTTCGATTATGGGCCTGATCGGACCTGGAAGTCTGGAGTTATTTGCCCTTGAACGTAAAAAATAGCTAGTTTTGATTTTGTTAACACTCTAGCATCTACAATTATTGATCAATCAAGACAAAACTTGGACATAATGTTGGAGACCATAAGATCTCGGATGAGTTCAATTTTCAGTCTGATTTGACCAGAAAGACAAGAGTTATGTGCCCTTGAATTCGACAAAATTGCCATTTTTGGCAGTTTTCGACCTTGTTTACACTCTAGAATCTACAATTATTAATCAAGTAAGACAAAATTTGGACACAATGTTGGGGACCATAAGATCTTGCATGATTTCGATTTTCAGTCTGATCTGAACAGAAAGTCCAAAGTTACATGCCCTTGAATTTGACAAAATTGTCATTTTCGGCTGGTTTCGACCTTGTTAACATTCTATAATCGACAATTATTAATCAATCAAGACAAAACTTGGACACAATGTTAGGGACCATAAGATCTCGGATGAGTTTGATTTTCAGTCTGATCTAATCAGAAAGTTCAGTGTTATGTGCCCTTGAACTTGACAAAAAATTGCCGTTTTTGACTGTTTTCGACCTTGTTTACACTCTAGAATCTACTATTATTGACCAATCTAGACAAATTTTGGACACAATGTTGGAGACAATAATATCTTGAATGAGTTTAATTTTCAGTCTGATCGTACCAGAAAGACGAGAGTTATGTGCCCTTGAATTTGATAAAATTGCCATTTTCGGCTGTTTTCGACCTTGTTTACACTCTAGAATCTACAATTATTATTCAATCAAGACAAAACTTGGACCCAATGTTGGAGATCATAAGATCTCGGATGAGTTTGATTTTCAGTCTGATCTGATCAGAAAGTTGAGAGTTATGTGCCCTTGAATTTGATAGAATTGCCATTTTTGGCTGTTTTCGACCTTGTTTACACTCTAGTCTCTACAATTAGTAATTTATAAAGACAAAACTTGGACACAATGTTTTGGAGCATAAGATCTTTGATGAGTTCGATTTTCAGTCTGATCTGATCAGGAAGTCGAGAGTTATGTGCCCTTGAATTTGAAAAAACTGCTTTTTCAGCTGCTTTCGACATTCTTTATACTCTAGAATCTACAATTATTTATCAATCAAGACAAAACTTGGACACAGTTGGGCACCATAAGATCTCGTATAAGTTGGATTTTCACAACGCTATTGACCATAAGTTTGTTCTAAGTCTTAAAGTCATAAATATTAATTGAATTGAACAAAAGTGTTGCTCATATCATTTTGGTTCAGGTGAGCGATATAGGACCATCATGGTCCTCTTGCTTAACCTAATATGAAAATATTTTTAAGATTTATCAACTTGAAATTGTCTTCTGCAATACCTTTCAAATTGGTACAGTCCAAAATTTTGCTTTCTGGTAATGGGTTAAAACATGCTTTCAGTATGTCTCAAATCCAACTCGGACTCTTGAAGGGCCATCCTGGTCCTCTTGTCTAGTGATAATCATTTCCTCCATTTTTCAGGTAGCATAGGTGCTTTCAGTATGTCTCAAGGCTGTTTTAGGTGCATGGTGCTGGGCCATCTTGGTTATTTTCTCTTATAATAATTCTTGCCTCAATTTTTCAGGTGGCATGGGTGCTTTATCCAATCATTCTCTCATTTCTCCTACCTCTCCTCATATTGGTGTTTATCTACTGTTCTGCGATATTTCTACATGTGTATCAGTACAGGCACCGAGAGCTGAGGGTCGCATACGCGCAGGATTTCTGGATGGGCGCAAAGAAAACTGTGGCAGCTTTCTGGGAGGCTCAGGGAAAATTATGGCATGGTAAATGCAGAGCTATTGTCATTTAGATTTCACCTGAACCTGATGAATATGCAATGAATAATTTTGACATGGAATAATCAATACTTGCCAACAATTGACCAAACGCCAATCGACAGATCGCTCCGCCCAACATAGAATTTAAGGCAAACAATGTGCATGTGGTCGGTAATGGGGAACGATTTTATCCAGTTAATCATGACTTAAATTTGGACAAACAAAGTAGTATTTCGTGGTTGTTGTTATAAAAGCTCGTAACTACGGCTTTATTTAAGCCGTAGTTACGAGATTTTATAACAACACCGACGCGGTTTATCAAAACATAACTGTGAACCTAGTCTATTGTTAGCACAAAATTCTTTGCCATTGGTATGTCGATTGTTTTGATTGTCAGTCGATAAATCGATACAAAACCACGTGCAACGATGAACAATTGGGGCATAACATTTTTGTGATCGTCCATTGGCTAATCAATGTTTTTGATTGACAGTCGGCGTTTGGTCAATTGGACATTGTCAAGCAGAGTCGACAGTTTTCATAAGCATCGTATTTTGCACATGCTCCTCATGTCAATATATGACGGATAGTCTCAAAAATATTTGTAGAATTTCAAAACCATTGACACAGTAATCACCTAGGCTATGTTCAGTTGAAAAATACATTACTAACTAATAAACTATACAGATAAGAGAGGTTAAAAGCATTCCAAATTTGTTATTTCAAATCCAAACCCTATGTTTTGGTACTCATTGGAATTGTCTCGATGAGACAATTTCAATAAGTACCCACAACGTAGGGTTTGGTAAACAATAGAGGAAATATTGCACATTGAAAGGGAAAAGCCTTCACCCCTTCATATCTGTAGCCCTGGTACATTGTAAGTGTATACCAGAGGCATATAGCTATAGTTGCCTTGTTTGTCTATCTCCCTTTTTATCAACAAAAAACCCAAACAACATAAATATTGGCCATAATTGTTGAAATGATGGCTTTCATACACATGTGTATTCCTTGTGACAAAAGCTTTCCATTTATGACCAAGGTCACAGGTCAAGGCCAAGGTAAAGAAAACATCATGATTTCCTCAGAGGGGATATAGGCCTAATTTGGGGCATCTTCGCAAGCCAAGGGTGACATCTACGACGTAACGAGGTCTCGCTGGAACCAATCAGATTGTCGACTGATACATTTGTTATGAGTAACCAAATCATGACAACGGGCGGGAAAAAGCATTGCATTTGCAACTCAAAAACGCGAAGATAGGCGATTTTTCCTAGGAATTTCACTTCAATAGACAGGAATTCCCTAACTTTAATCGACGAATTATTATACTTTCGACAATTCGACCAAAAAAGCAGCTAATTTTACATAATCCGCATGACGTATGACGCGAAAGACAACGCGCGTTAATGACGTCATCGATAATGGACGTAAACAACCAGCAAAACAACCGCTAGGCGGCACTTCGCGATTTCAAGAAAATCGGACTAAATCCGCCAAGGGTGAATACAAACGTAGGTGGGTTCAACCTTGGCTAGCGAAGATGAATTTGGGGTGGCATGCTGCATTGTTGTATTAACTAATTGTGCAAGTTGCATAAAACAAGGATGAATAAAGGATGGGTTTAAGCAATGCATTCATCAGCACTTAAACTGGGTGTGTGTTTATTTGAAATAAAATCTCTATGCAATTTACTCACATTGTTTCAGGATACGAAGTGATCGGGTTAGACAGAATTCCCACTGAAGGACCTGCCATGATTGTTTACTACCACGGAACAATACCTATAGACTTTTACTATGTCATGTCAAAATGCCTGCTTGAGAAACAACGACAAATACACGCAGTGGGGGACAACTTTTTGTTCTCCATGCCAGGTAAGATTTTATTATATGTTAATAAACAGTCAATGCTTTTGAAATTGGATAATTTAAAGAAATAAAGTGTATGCTAAAATGTTAGGATTAAGTGTGGATCCATTGAAATAATTCTATCCTGGAAATATATTATCATTGCCAGGGACGAAGCCAGAGGATATTGAATTGTACTCAAAGAACATAGGTACCAGTGGGCCACTAATTTAATCCATTACTGCACAGTGATGCCTTTTGAACCCCCGCAATAAAATGCTGGGGTAAAAAACATAGTGGGAAATGAAGAAATTGCTTGTCACAAGCAATTTCTTCATTTCGCACTATGTTTTTTCACTCAGAGAGACCAAAAATGTAACATTTGGTTGACTTCAAACTGTTGTCTGCCTAGATTTTGCCCACAAATTGTACTCAAATGAGTATTTCAGTGCGCCTGTCTACGCCCCTGATTGCAAGAGATTTTATGTTTTATGTTTAACAAACAGGTTGGAGATTAATGATGGAAGTATTTTGTGTTAGTCCGGGAACCGTGCAATCATGTGTGGACGTCTTAAAGAATGGACACATTTTAGCAATATCGCCGGGAGGTGTTCGGGAAGCCTTGTTTGGGGATGAATACTACCAGTTAATGTGGGGCCAAAGATCAGGGTTTGCCAAAGTTGCTCTTCAAACCAAAGTTGTAAGTGTTTGCTTATTTGCTATTTATGCGTGATCGAATGCATGAATGCTATATTTGTAGACTAAATACACTGGTGGTGAACTCGTCCAAAGCGAGGGACTTTTTTCGCTACAACAAGGTACAGATATTTTGCGTTTAAATGTGAGTTTGAAGATCTGATTGGATAGTTTTTCTAATAACAATGAATTTGTTCTAAAAATAGACCGGATTTACCAATATGTATTTACAAACCGTCATAGTTGTTATAAAATCTCGTAACTACGGCGCTCTGTTTATCGAAGCTGTAGTTATGATATTTTATAACAACACCGACGGAATACTATGATCGCGAAAAAACGTCCCATGTTTTGGCCGAGTTCACCACCATTGAAAAAACAACAGTAATTGACCTCACAATAAGTAGCAAATAGTTTGAATAAGGTAGCGTAACAACCAAGTTTGAATCAATCAATATGAGTGATATACACAGTGTTGTAGAGAGTATAATAATCCTTCAATTGCTACAAAATGGTTTACTCAGCTCTTCATGTCTGTTTCTACACAGCGCAAGTCCATCAACATGAATGTGAACATAAAAATTTCGCAGTTCTACCATTTAATACTATTATGTTTTGTTACAAGATTTTGTAACAGCACCTATGAACTACAATTGTTGTTTCTAAAATTATGTCATGATCAACTGGATAAAATTATTTCCTATTTATACAGTATTCCAGAAAGGACATGTGCATGATTATATTGTTACCTTGGGAAAATATGTTTTGATATCTTAGTAAAACAGGGCCGTGGCCATGGCGCAGTTGGTAGCGCATCTGCCTTTCATTCGAGAGGTCCAGGGTTCGATACCCGTCCGCGGCTAATCCCTAACTGACAAAAATGTCACCCATCAATGGTTTGATATCGTGAACCTATGTGGGGGAGAAGCTTGAGGCTTGGTAAGGGTGTTGTGGAAGTACTGGTATGAGAAACGACAGGAATCCATGGTTAGGTGCTCCAGCCGCCACAATATGACCTTTGTAGTTGAAAACGGCGTAAACCTCAATAAACCATCTTAGTAAAATAGGGATTCTCATATTTAAACAATATTCGGTCTCTTTGTTCCTTTCAGCCAATCATTCCAATGTTTACCAGAAATTTACGAGAGTCTTTCAGAACCCCTGGTTGGGGAAGAAGTAAGTCGAATAAACTTAAAACTCTTTCCCAAATGACGAGATTAATGATTTTGGCTGATTCAATTCAATTTTCTATCTGCAGGAGCTTTTAAATATGGGCAGTCTGAAAAGTCTGTTTAGAAAAGGACTATCTTGTCATTCATCAATAGATTTGATTGTATTAAAAAAAAAAAAAAACCTTTCTCAAACGACAAAATTTTAGGGTGATCCACTTCAAAAACTGACACATATGACAAAATGGATGTTATAAAAGATGAAATTTGTGTAAAATATGGCAAAGAAAATATTGAGACAAAAGGAGAAAGTTTTGTTTCAATGTTTTCCCAAGCCTTTTCTAATAAGGATGTCAAAAACAGGTCTTGTTTGGGAAAGGATTAATTAATAAGTCAGATGTAGTTATTGTAGAAAAAAAGATTAAGTCTAGATTCATATAAAGCTAGGTTTCTTTTCAATGAAGCACTGACTGTTAGATTAATTTAGAAACAATTGAACGGTTAATCATTGTTTTCAAAAATATTTGATTTTGACCCCTTTTGTTTAACCCTTTCCCAAACAAGACCTGGTTTTGACGTCCCTGGTAGAAATAGTTTGGGAAAACATTGAGGCAAAAGAAGAAAATGCTGATCATCAGCATTTTCTCCTTTTGCCTCAATAGTTTCTTTGTTGTAATATACAACTTTCATACACAAAATAACACTTATTTTGCGGTCTGCAACTCCTTTCAAAAGGAAGCAGTTCCAAATTTGGCCACTTGGGAAAGGGTTAAAATCTCATACCAGAACCGTCTTGTTTCAGGATCATTACGATGGTTATATGAAAAATACAGACTGCCTATTGTACCAATATATGGACTTTTTCCAGTAAAAATGGTGTAAGTACCCGTAGTTACAGACAAGAAGGCAGATGTCTTTTTCAAAATACGATTTCATTGATCACTTATCGAACCCTATTTAATCAGGGGTGATAAAGTTCAGGATTAATCCTGAATTCCGGATTTAGCACTCCAGAATGGAGCATGTAATTCCATACATATTTGTGACAGAATAAAGTTTAACTGAGTTAAATCAGATGTTTGCCTTAACTAAAGCATGTTTCTATTGATTACTTTTGATATTTGGGCATTTTAAGTTCTCTATTTTTGATTCAAGAACATATTGGTACCTTTTCAGGATTAGTTTCACCGAATTTCAGGATTCAGAATTTCTGGCTGTTATCACCCCTGTTTAATGGGTAATCATTATACCCCCATCTACGAAGTATAGGGGGATATATTGGTTTCACCATGTCTGTCTGTCTGTCCGTCGGTAGACTTTTTAGCTCGACTTTTCGAAGAAAATGAGAGCTTATACTGTCACCCGGGCATTGGCGTCGGCATCGGCGTTGCAACAAAGGTTAAAGTTTTTTCAAACATCAATAACTTCCATACTATCAAAGGGATTCAACCCAAACTTGGTATACTTATTCACCATCACATCCTCTACCTTACTACTAGGGCCCATGACCCTGGCTCCACTATATTTGGAGTTATGCCCCCTTTATACTAAGCAACTTAGAAAGTCAAGCGCGCTGTCTTCGGACAGCTCTTGTTTGTTTCCGTGCTCTAACTCAAGAACCGTTTGACCTAGGATCATTAAACTTTACACAGCTGTTGCCCATGACCCAAGGAAGTGACGTATTGCTTTTGGGTCATGAAGGTCAAAGGGCAAGGTCACAATTGGACTTTATTCAAAATCTGTTTCCTTGGTCTAAGTTAAGAACCGGTTGACCTAGGATCATGAAACTTTACACAGTTGTTGCCCATGACCTAAGGAGGTGCCCTTATGTTTTGGGATCATGAAGGTCAAAGGTCAAGGTCACAATTGGACTTTGTTCAAAATCTGTCTCTGTGCCTTAAATCTGTTTCTGTGCTTTAAGTCAAGAACTGGTTGTCCTGGGATGATGTAACTTTACACAGTTGTTGCCCATGGCCCAAGGAGATGCCCTATCATTTTTGGGTATTAAAGGTCAAAGGTCAAGGTCACAATTGGACTTTGTTCAAAATCCTATTCCGTGCTCTAAGTCAAGAACCAGTTGACCTAGGATCATGAAACTTTACACAGTTGTTGCCCATGACCAAAGGAGGTGCCTTATTGTTTTGGGGTCCTGAAGGTCAAAGGTCAAGGTCACAGTTGGACTTTGTTCAAAATCTGTTTCCGTGCTCTAAGTAAAGAACTGGTTGACCTAGGATAATAAAACTTTACACAGTTGTTGCCCATGACCCTAGGAGGTGCCCTATCGTTTTTGGGTCATGAAGGTCAAAGGTGAAGGTCACAATTGGACTTTGTTCAAAATCTGTTTCCGTGCTCTTAGTCAAGAAGCGGTTGACCTAGGATCAAGAAACTTAATACAGTTGTTGCCCTTGACCCAAGGATGTGCCCTATTTTTTTTGGGGTCAGGAAGGTCAAAGATCAAGGTCACAATTGGACTTTGTTCAAAAACTGTTTCTGTGCTCTAAGTCAAGAACCAGTTGACTTATGGCAATGAAACTTTACGCAATTGTTGCCCATGACCCATGGGGGTGCCCTATTGCTTTGGGTCATGAAGGTCAAAGGTGAAGGTCACAATTGGACTTTGTTTAAAATCCGTTTCCATGCTTTAAGTCAAGAATTGGTTGACCTAGGATCATGAAACTTTACACAGTTGTTTCCCATGACCAAAGGAAGTACCCTATTGCTTTTGGGTCACAAAGGTCAAAGGTCAAGGTCACAATTGGACTTTGTTTGAAAATGTGCTCCAACTAAAGATCCTTTTGCTAGTTAGGGGTATTTGTCTGCTTTGTGACAGTTTTAGTTTGATAAAATTTCATAATGATCATCTTGGCAAGCCACAACATAATGTCATGTCTGTATTCACTTTTAGAAGATTTAGCCTGATTTTCCTGGTACTGGTGATATAAACAACAAGAATCCTTGTTTAGGTTCTCCAGTCACCACTATATGACTGTTAAAACAGGTGTTGTACTCAATTCATACAAATATTATCATGTTTTTGAGCTTTAACTTTACCATAACCCTTTACCAAAAAGCAACATTTTAAGGCAGACAATTTAAAAGCTGCTGCAGATGACAAAGGGATGTTGTTAATGGTAGAATTTGTGTATAAGATACACAGAAAATATTGAGACAAAAGGAGAAACTGCTGGTTATCAGCAGTTTCTTCTTTTGTCTTAATGTTTTCCGAAGCTATTTTTACTAGGGACATCAAATCAGGTATTGTTTGGGAAAAGGTTAAAACAGGTGTTGTGCTCAATTCATACAAATATTATCATGTTTTTGAGCTTTAACTTTACCATTAATTGATCTCTATTGTTTCACCATATTTTGATCATATTTCAGAACCTATTTTGGTGAACCAATTATTCCAGACAATTCAATGTCACCAGCTGAACTATCATTAAAGGTATGCAGAACTACAGATAAGAGGGGATAACTTCTTCCCAAAATGCATACAGTTGGTGGGGAGTCAAAACCTCGTAACTACAGCTTGAATAAGCTGGAGTTACGAGGTTTTGACTTTCCACCGACGATATTATCTTTCGATGTTACTCAAACCCTGTATAATGGGTACTAATTGGAAACTTTTCATTGAGATGATTGAAAGTATCACATCGAGCCGATTCAAATGAGTACCCACAACATAGGTTTAAGTTTGAAATAACATAGCTACAATGTCGTTACTCCATCTTATTTATTGTTCTGGGTATGTCATTGTGTGTTTTACAAAAAATTACTTTGAATGCGACTTGACCTAGATAATTGGATGGATTTGGATGAAATTTTCACAATATTTCACTGTGACCTGGCCTTGCGCATGTTATCAAGGTTTTGCCGTTTTACGCTACATCTCATATTAAAAATGACACTTAATGTTAAAAAGCAGTGTACGTTGTGTTAATGGCACTATTGTTTAAGGTTTCAGAAATGGCTGTAATTTAATCATGATTTAGCCACAATACAAATATGCCTGATTGCCAATTTCCATTGCCATATATGACTTTGTAGGGGCAAAGTTGCACAAACTGTTTCGTATCTAATTATTGGTGGAATACCTGAACCCTTTCCCAAACAAGAACTGGTTTTGACGTCCCTGATAGAATATGCTTAGGAAAACATTGAAACAAAAGAAGAAACTGCTGATAAGCAGCAGTTTCTCCTTTTGTCTCAATATTTTCTATGATATATTTCACACAAATCTTATCTTTAATAACATGCATTTTGTCATTTGTGGCAGTTTTTGATGTGGAACACCCCAAAGTTTTGCCGTTTGGGAAAGGGTTAAGTTAGAATGAACCATGACCTTGTTTTAATTGTAGGTAAAAGATGGGATAGAAGCTTTAATAAAAGAGCACCAGCCGGTTCCAGGAAATATTATACGGGCCCTGTCTGAGAGAGTTTATATGAAGGAAAAAGTGTCTTGAACAATTTTGTACTGGTCTAGTCATATGTTATTATATTATTATGAGCCAGGATTAGGTAAAAGGGACCCTTCTGTAAGAAATTGATGCTTTTCAACGAAAGTCTCGTAACTGCAGCTTAAAACAAGCTGCAGTTACGAGGGTTTTGTTGAAAAGTGACCGCATGTAGAAAATGACCTTACGTCAGTGGAGATCAACATAGGCGCTGATCAGACTGCATAAAACATTATGAAATTATAGGGTTAACCCTTTCCCAAACAAGACCTGGTTTTGACGTCCCTAGTAGAAATGGCTTGGAAAACATTGAGACAAAAGAAGAAACTGCTGATAACCAGCAGTTTCTCCTTTTGTCTCAATATTTTCTGTGCCATATTTTACACAAATCCTATCTTTAATAACATCTATTTTGTCATTTTTGGCAGTTTTTGAAGTGGATCACCCTAAAATTTTGTCGTTTGGGAAAGGGTTAAATGGCCTCATCATTATATCATTTGAGAAAATGACATCATAATGGATCATGATAAGACTGCATATCATCACTTTTCATCGAAAACCTCATAACTGCAGCTTAAAACAAGCTGCAGTTATGAGGTTTTCATTGAAAGAAGTGATACATTGTAGGACATGACCTTTTGTCTTTTTAGATCAATTTAGATCCTGATCAATCTGCATGCTTACGCTTCTCTGTTAGTTGCCTGAGATTATTTAGAAGCTATATGAAAAAAAATTCAAAAGATACATATCTTATCTTGATCATATAAGTTTGTGAAATAAATTACATATCGTCGTTGTAAATGCAAAACCTTGTATCTCGTTTTTGGAAAATTTCAAAGGGGAGGGAAAAAAGTGTAATAACTTTTCCCAAACTGAAATATTTTGCTTGAAATTTGGACATATTGTTCACAAATGATTTGTCATAAATATTGATCAGTAAAATATCTCAAAACCTGCAAGAATTGTCTGTAACTGGGCACACAAGTTTGTACTTTGAAAATCGCGAGAATCGACATACGAGGTTTTGCATTTTCATCGACGATATCTTGATCATGACTTGCCGAGCCCCTATAGCTCAGTTGGTAACGTCGGAGGCTGTCAATCCAGGGGTAGCAAGTTCGAACCCGGGCTCAGCCAGTATCCTCTCTGACATTTGACATGTCATTTGTCTCTCACCGAATGGGTGTGAATCATGTATGTGAGAGAATAGCTGGAAGCTCGGTTTGGATATTTTAGCATTACTGGCAGGAAGTAGGTGCTCCAGCCGCCGTGATATCCATGATTGAAAACGGCATTTAACTCAAATAAATCAAATTGATCCTGACCAGACTTTGCATATTGATACGCTAGCTGTTCTAGACCCATGTTGATCTCAATTATCAGAAGGGTCCCTTTTCCACATCTCAACTTGTATGTATTCACTGAAGTGCTCCTTGAACAAACATTTTGGAAAATATCAGGAATACATGGTTTGGTGCATAAGTCTCAAATACATTCTAGTATCTAAATCACTGTTAAACACAATGCTGTATCTTATCCAAGCAATCTTATTATTACACACTGGGTCCTGGTTGTATAGACATTGTTTAGCCCTAACAAAAAGGTTAAGTACCTGTTTTGGGTCAAAATTGCCGGTGTTGTTACAGGAAATCTAACCAAAACAGTTAATTAATCACTTGGTTAGCAATAACCAAAGTTTCTACAATTTGGCCCAGAAGAATTGTGTTGTGCATTTTCCACTATGTTTTCAAATTCTTTTTTCTTGTGGCCCACCAAAAGGCGTCATTATGTGAGAATGGGTTAAAATTACTTTATATGCATACTATCTTTAATGCTTTCCGATGCTTTATCTCTGGGTTGTCATATGTTGAATTTGGTAAGTGGCTAATTGGTGCTTTAGATTTTTGTTCTGCGTTAAACCTTTCCCGAGAAGACATAAAATTATATTCTTTCAATTTGGAGGAGTTATAGCTAACGATAAATGACCTGACTGAAAATCTCTATCGATTAGCTAGAGAAGATCTGCCAGGACTATGATTGTGAGCTATACAAATTCTGAGATGATTATCATCAAAAAAGAAAGATTTTTTTGTAACAGCAAAGAAAATATTTAGGCAAAAGGCGAAAGTACAGGTTGTCAGCATTTTCTCCTTTTGCCTCAATTTTTTCCCAAAGCCCTTTCTTAACCCTTTCCCAAACGACAAAATTTTTGGGTGATCCGATTAAAAAACTGCTACAAAAGACAAAATGGATGTTATCATAGATAGAATTTATCTAAAATATGGCACTGAAAATATTGAGACAAAAGGAGAAACTGCTGGTTATCAGCAGTTTCTTCTTTGTTTCAATGTTTTCCCAAGCCTCCCAAGCCTTTCTATTTGGGACATCAAAACCAGGTCTTGTTTAGGAAAGGATTAAAGCATGTCAAAACCAGGTCTTGTTTGGGAAAGAGTTCATTGTTATTTTAACCCATTCCCACACATTGACGCCTTTTGACACCCTTATAGATAATGACTTTGGAAAACTGTTGAAAATGAAGAAATTGCTTGTGACAAACAATTTCTTCATTTCCCACAATGTTTTCTACCTAAAAAGACCAAAAAATGTTAAATTTCATTCACTAGAAATTGTCGTCTGCAACATCTTTGAATTTGGACCACCCTAAAATTTTGTCGTTTGGTAATGTTTTAATCAGAGCAACAAATAATTTGTATTCGAAATTCAAACCCTTTGTTGTGGGTACTCATTTTGATCGTCTTGATAAGACTACATCAATGAGTAAACACAATAATTATCACGGGGTATAACCTGATGTTCGTAACTGCAGTTACGCACGTCCAATATGGCGACTTCAAAATTAGGGGAATACGAGGGTTGTCCCAGTAAATCGTGGACTGGACTCATTGTATGGAAAATAATCATTGCACAAGCTCGATTTTTTCGTGTATATAATATAAACATATACTGAATGTACATGTAAAGTTTCATGAAAATATACCTATTTATAGCTTCTCTTTGCACAAAACAAACTAATGAGGTATGCAGACCCGGCGCACACTGACGACGTCACGTGTCTAATTCTTCAACGTTGTGCACATAATGTCTCTCTTTTTTAAAAGTACGTATTTACCGCCGTGTCGATACAGTTATGGTGTCTTTTCACCCATCTTTGGAAAAGGTCACTAAGCCATTCACTTTCAAATGACCGATTAAAGTCTTGAATCACATACGTTAGTTCTTCTCTGTCCTGAAATCGATGAACCCGAATATGCGACTTTAGCATGAGAAAATACGCATTCGTGAATGGTTTCCGTCCACGCTTAGCACTATCAGTCCACCCGTCTCTAAATCGATTATGCCACTTAAAAACAATGCTCCTGGAAACACCGCTGTACCTTTCTGTGCTTTTCAGTTTCTTAAATGTTTCGATTGGTGTCATGCCGGTCTGCACACAGAGCTGGATCGCTTTTCTGCGCGCTTTCTCTTCCTCTGACGTCGCCATTTTAAGTTGGTTGTGATTTCAACGGCCAGGATTTAAATATGCGTAATTTTCAAACCAACAACATTTGACGATTGAAACTTGTTGTGATGACGACACAATAACCTCGCCAAATGCAGGCGTTGCGTTTTGGCAATAAGAATTAACAGAGTTGAAAAAATATAAACTTATTTAGCGCACAAATTTTTATTTCGATGTGGTTATTTGGGTTGCGCCGGGTACGCATATATTGACCTAATCAATCATGCACAATATAAAAAAATGTAAATTAAATTCTATCGACATTACATCTGTTTTTCTAATATTGTATGCGATAAAATATTTGCAGAATATTATGACGATCGGACGTAAAATAAAGATACAGTAAACAAAGTCCACGATTTACTGGGACAACCCTCGTAATTCTCAAGCTTTATTTGTATAACTGGATGTGTAATTCTCAAGCTTTATTTGTATAACTGGACGTGTTATTCGTTCAGTTTTCTTCACCAATACGATGTTTGTTTATAATAAAAGGAATTTGAATCAATGTTTTCTTTTTAGCTCACCTGAGCACGAAGTGCTCAAGGTGAGGTATTGTGATCGATCAATGTCCGGCGTCCGTCTGTCCGTCTGTCCGTCACGGCGTCAACAATTTCTTTAAACGACATCTCCTCCTAAACTACTGGGTCAAAATCAACCAAACTTGGCAGAAATGTTCCTTGGGTGGTCCCTTATTAAAATTGCTAAAAGAATTGAAATCCATGAAAAACTCTGGTTGCCGTGGCATCGGAAAATGGGAAATTTCACAAAAGCTCAACAATTTCTTTAAACGACATCTCCTCCTAAACTACTGGGTCAAAATCAACCAAACTTGGCAGAAATGTTCCTTGGGTGGTCCCTTATTAAAATTGCTAAAAGAATTGAAATCCATGAAAAACTCTGGTTGCCGTGGCATCGGAAAATGGGAAATTTCACAAAAGCTCAACAATTTCTTTAAACGACATCTCCTCCTAAACTACTGGGTCAAAATCAACCAAACTTGGCAGAAATGTTCCTTGGGTGGTCCCTTATTAAAATTGCTAAAAGAATTGAAATCCATGAAAAACTCTGGTTGCCGTGGCATCGGAAAATGGGAAATTTCACAAAAGCTCAAAAAATTCTTTAAACGACATCTCCTCCTTAACTTCTGGGTCAAAATCAACCAAACTTGGCAGAAGTGTTCCTTGGGTGGTCCCTTATAAAAATTGCTAAAAGAATTGAAATCCATGAAAAACTCTGGTTGCCGTGGCATCGGAAAATGGGAAATTTCACAAAAGCTCAAAAATTTCTTTAAACGACATCTCCTTCTTAACTTCTGGGTCAAAATCAACCAAACTTGGCAGAAATGTTCCTTGGGTGGTCCCTTATAAAAATTGCTAAAAGAATTGAAATCCATGAAAAACTCTTGTTGCCGTGGCATCGGAAAATGGGAAATGTCACAAAAATTCAACAATTTCTTTACACGACATCTCCTCCTTAACTTCTGGGTCAAAATCAACCATACTTGGCAGAAATGTTCCTTGGATAGTCCCTTATAAAATTTGCTAAAAAAATTTCAATCCATGAAAAACTCTGGTTGCTGTGGCATCGGAAAATGGGAAATTTCACAAAAGCTCAAAAATTTCTTTTAACGACATCTCCTCCTAAACTGCTGGGTCAAAATCAACCAAACTTGGCAGAAATGTTCCTTGGGTGGTCCCTTATAAAAATTGCTAAAAGAATTGAAATCCATGAAAAACTCTGGTTGTCATGGCATCGGAAAATGGGAAATTTCACAAAAGCTCAAAAATTTCTTTAAACGACATCTCCTCCTAAACTACTGGGTCAAAATCAACCAAACTTGGCAGAAATGTTCCTTGGGTGGTCCCTTATAAAAATTGCTTAAAGAATTGAAATCCATGAAAAACTCTGGTTGCCGTGGCATCAGAAAATGGGAAATTTCTCAAAAATTCAACAATTTCTTTAAACAAAATCTCCTCCCTAACTTCTGTGTCAAAATCAACCAAACTTGGCAGAAATGTTCCTTGCGTAGTCCCTTATAAAAACTGCTAAAAGAATTGAAATCCATGAAAAACTCTGGTTGCCGTGGCATTGAAAAATGGGAGATTTAAAAAAAATTCAACTATTTCTTTAAACGACATCTCCTCCTTAACTTCTGGGTTAAAATCAACCAAACTTGGCAGAAATGTTCCTTGGGTGGTCCCTTATAAAAATTGCTGAAAGAATTGAAATCCATGAAAAACTCTGGTTGCCGTGGCATCGGAAAATGGGAAATTTCACAAAAATTCAACAATTTCTTTAAACAACATCTCCTCCCTAACTTCTGTGTCAAAATCAACCAAACTTGGCAGAAATGTTCCTTGGTTAGTCCCTTATAAAAACTGCTAAAAGAATTGAAATCCATGAAAAACTCTGGTTGCCGTGGCATCGAAAAATGGGAAATTTAAAAAAAATTCAACTATTTCTTTAAACGACATCTCCTCCTTAACTTCTGGGTTAAAATCAACCAAACTTAGCAGAAATGTTCCTTAGGTGGTCCCTTATAAGAATTGCTAAAAGAATTGAAATCCATGAAAAACTCTGGTTGCCGTGGCAATGGAAAATGGTAAATTTCACAAAAGCTCAACAATTTCTTTAAAAAACATCTCCTTAACCTCTGGGTTAAAATCAACCAAACTTGGCAGAAATGTTCCTATGGTGGTCCCTTATTAAAAATGCTTAAAGAATTGAAACTCATGAAAAACTCTGGTTGCCGTGGCATTGGAAAATGGGAAATTTCACAAAAGCTAAAAAATTTCTTTAAAATCAACCAAACTTGGCAGAAATATTCCTTGGGTGGTCCCTTATAAAAATTGCTAAAAGAATTGAAATCCATGAAAAACTCTGATTGCCGTGGCATCGGAAAATGGAAAATTTCACAAAAACTTAACAACTTCTTTAAACGACATCTCCTCCTAAACTTCTGGGTTAAAATCAACCAAACTTGGTAGAAATGTTCTTTGAGTGGTCCCTTATGACAATTGCTAAAAGAATTGAAATCCATGAAAAACTCTGGTTGCTGTGGCATCAGAAAATGGGAAATGTCATAAAGCTCATCAATTACTGTAAACAACAGTTTTGGCATTATTAAAACATTACTCAGGTGAGCGATTTAGGGCCCTCAGGGTCCTCTTGTTTAGGTTAGTATAAAAGCTGTAATAAAGCTTTCCAAAATCACAATGATGTGCGTAACTGTTACTTGAAAATAGGTCAGTTACAGTTACGCACATCATGTCATTTTTTCGAGCCCAGATATTGGCCTACTAAATAAATATATCAGAATAAAGAGAGTGTGACATTGTTTACAGGGTTATTATTGATCAAGTTTGTCAAAAAATGTATCAAACGCATAGAGAAAATGCCTGAAATCGATGCTTGTAAAACTCAACTGTTTGTCCCTCCGCCATATTGGATGTGCGTAAATGCAGTTTCGAGCATCAGGTTATACCCCGTGAATTATACGGCTTAGTTAACATTCAAAGGTATTTTACATTTTGAAAAACCTTACATCTTCTAATCTGTAGCTCTAAATATTTATTCCGAAAGTGCAATACAATTTGTTAGTATCTTGCCATCTGCTTTTGTTTGAGGGGGATTACGCTTTGTTATGATTTTGATATTTTCTGTCAGTGTTTCATAAAGCTTCCTAGCTTGATAATCATACAACAGAGGTCATTTTGAAAAATATTTAACCCTTTCCTGCACAAGACCTGGTTTTGACGACCCTGATAGAAAAGGCTTGGGAAACATTGAAACAAAAGAAGAAACTGCTGTCTTAATAAATTCTGTACCATATTTTACACAAATCCTATCTTTAATAACATCCATTTTGTCTTTTGTGGCAGTTTTTGAAATTGATTACCCCAAAATCTTGTCTTTTGGGAAAGGGTTAAACTTTATTTGAGGTAGACTGTTGCTTTGAACAATTGTATGAAAAAGATTTATGTTATTTGTGCAATATCAGTTTTCAATGAGTTCTTGTGCATTTACGATATGAGACTGAACCGTCATTATAAACTTTAATGAAAAACATATATACACTACAAACTAATCAAATTTAACACATTGCTACACATCAGCAATTTTTGAATACGCCAAAATAAAGGCTTTGGAAAACACTGTGGAAAATGATGAAATTGCTTGTCACAAGCAATTTCTTCATTTCCCACAATGTTTTCTACTCAGAAAGACAAAAAAATGTTAAAATTCACCTGTAATTGTTGTCTGCAATATCTTTGAATTTTGACAAGTCTAATATTTTGCCTTCTGGTAATGGGTTAACCATATACAGTATAGTACTAAAAATTAGATCTATCACACTAAAACAGACTATTTTGGAGTCACATGTGAAAACTGTCCACCCTAGTCGGTCTACACTGGCTTGGTTTTGCATTTTTATATGTACATGTATTTACTTGCACTTTCATACAAACTTACAAAAAATCCAGTTGTCTGCTTGTCCAATCACTAGAACAATTCTCCACAGGACAAGTATGTGTAAACTGGTACCCGTTGTATATGATGTATCTACAACTGGTAGTACCTGGCAAACCGCGTCCATTGATTGGTTAGTATATACAACCGATGAAACCTCTCGACCAATCAGAGCCGCTCGTCTGCTCATTGATGGTCGTGATTTTGACCGTGGAGATATTAGCTGTTACCGGCCTTAAATCCGAAGTAGATTTCAAGGGCGGTAACCAGTCTAAAGTATGTGCACCTGGGGTTGTACTATTCAATAACCAGTCTAAATCCCAATCTGATTCAAATCTGTTGTTAAACTTACAGTAACATCTGACAGGCACCAGTAAGGGGTCATCTTCTATGACCTTTTCTTCTGATCAAGTGAATGAACGCTTTCAAGATTCTTTACCGTTAACAAGGCCGGCCACAAGGAAATAACATTTCAGTACATAATTTTGTGTTTGCACATGGTTGACATGGAAGATTATGTATAACAAGATTATGTAGAGTAAATATAGCCTATTTTGGTTTTTCCAAGTTCATGATCCCTTGCTGGTGCTCTCAGATGTTACTGTAAGTTAAATGCAGATTTTAATCAGAATCTAGATCCAAGTTTCCTTTTAAAATTACACAAAATTCATTAGATTGGCTGAGACATACCTCTCATCCAATCAGAAATTAAAATGGTACATGTATATAGTGTTTTAATGGGTACACCCTTTCTCAAACAAGACCAGGTTTTGACATCCCTGAAGGAATGAAGATCAGAAAGTATTGAATGAAAAGGAGAAAATGCTGATAATCAGCATTTTATCCTATTTGTTAAATATTTTCTATGCTTCTATGAACACAAAGTCCATAGTTATATGCACCCATTTTGTTTGCTGAGGTAGCTTTCAAATTGATACTGTCTAAAAGATTGTTTTTTGGTAAGAGGTTGAAATATCTTCTGGTAACCCATATATAACATTGAGATGAACACAGAAACAGTCTTTCACACTGTTATATTTTTCTACACACTTTAATTATTAGTTCTATTTGTTTACAGATTTGTATTTATTTGATGTTTCTTTATTAATGTGTAATATAAATGTTTGTTTATTTATAGAATTCTATTTCTTATGTTGTTTTTCGTTTTTCCGATGACTTTCAAAAGTCAAGATCTTGTTTTCACTATTTGTAGTACACTTTGTATGTGGATCTAAACTTGTTCTGTATTTCTTTTCAACCAAAAAAGTCTTTTATTTTACCACTCAGGGCCTGATTGTAAAAAAAAATGGTTACTGTTGACCAAATGGTTTACCCTTTCCCAAACAAAACCTGGTTTTGATGTCCTTAAGAGAAAATACTTAGGAAAACATTAAGACAAAAGAAGAAACTGCTGATAACCAGCAGTTTCTCCTTTTGTCTCAATATTTTCTGTACCATATCATACACAAACCCTTTCTTGAATATAATCCATTTTTAGCTCGATTTTTCGAAGGAAATGAGAGCTTATACTGTCACCCGGGCGTTGGCGTCGACGTTGCAACAAAGGTTAAAGTTTTTTCAAACATCAATAACTTCTATACTATCAAAGGGATTCAACCCAAACTTGGAATACTTATTCACCATCACACCCTCTACCTTACTACCAGGGCCTATGACCCTGGCTCCACTATATTTGGAGTTATGCCCCCTTTATACTAAGCAACTTAAACAAGGCGTCAAACTGTCACAAGATACGCCCGTAACACTGCTTTATGTCGACAGGGGGAGCAGCTTGGTAAAAGTTTCATGGTCCTAGCTATTATACTTTTCGAGATATGCCCTGGACAAAAATGAAGTATGAAAAATAACAAAGGGCAATAACTCAACAAATAAGCCAGGTAGAACAAGTATCTGGTGTTGTATGCAACACAAAAAGTCCCCTACCGGCTTCACATTGACTCAATATGGTAATCAATAATAGATTAAGTTGCAGGATCCATTTTTATACGCCCGAAGGGTCGTTTTATGTTATGACCCCGCTCGTCTGTCCGTCCGTCTGTCTGTCTGTCTGTCCGTCCGTCCGTCTGTCTGTCCGTCCGTCCGTCCGTTAGCAATTTCTTGTGTGCGCAACTCCTACAGTTTTGATCGGAATTTGATCAAACTTGCCACAATAAATCTCCATGGTGTCTAGTTGTGCACCGCGCTTACGGATTTCAGATAACTCTTTTCGTTCTTGAATTATCTGCCCTTGAATTAAAAAAAATGCCCATTTTCTTGTGTGCGCAACTTCTCCTACAGTTTTGATCAGAATTTGATCAAACTTGCCACAATGAATCTCCATGGTGTCTAGTTGTGCACACCGCTTACAGAATTTAGATAACTGTTTTCGTTCTTGAATTATCTGCCCTTGAATTTAAGGAAAAATGCCCATTTTCTCAAAAATGCCCATTTTCTCCTGTTTGCTACTTCTACAGTTTCAACCAGAATTTAATAAAACTAGCCACAATGAATCTCTATGGTGTCTTTTTGTGCAAACAAAATTTTTATAACTTTTCATGTTTGAATTATCTGCCCTTGAATTGAAAAAATGGCCAATTTGTACTGAAAAGCCCCTCTCGGGCGTATATGCGCCGCTCTGCGAAGCTCTTGTTGCCATATTTTCACTATTTCCGTTACCATAGCAACCACACTTTTCGTCAAAGAACAAAGATAAAATGATGTGCATAATCTACACATTGCCATCTAGTCATATACCAAGTCTCATCAAATTAGCTTGCTTACTTATTAACTTATTGCAGGATCCAATATTTTTTGCCATATTTTCACTATTTCCGTAACCATAGCAACAACAATTTTAGTCTAAAAACAAAAATAAAATGATGTACATACTCTACACATTGCCATATAGTCATATACCAAGTCTCATCAAACTAGCTTGCTTAGTTATTATCTTATCGCAGGATCCCATTTTTGGCCATATTTTCACTATTTCTGTAACCATAGCAACCTCAATTTAAGTCGAAAAACAAAAATAAAATGATGTGCATAATCTACACATTGCCATCTAGTCATATACCAACTTTCATCAAAAACGCTTGCTTAGTTATTAAGTTATCGCGGGATCCAGATTTGAGCGGACAGACGGACGGACAGACAGACTGACGGACGGACGGACGGACAGACGGAGGGCAAACCTATAGTCCCCTCCGGTGTGAACACCGGTAGGGGACTAATTATGGTTCTTTTGCACTGCACTCCCCTTTGATAAGATCTATAAACCCATGAAGTTTCATGATCCTAGCTATTATACTTTTAGAGATATACTCCGGACAAGATTCTAGTATGAAAACAACAAAGGGCAATAACTCAAAAAAGGCCAGGTAGAGTTATGGTTCTTGTGCACTGCACTCCGGCCCCTTGGTGAGATCTATACACCCATGAAGTTTCATGATCCTAGCTATTATACTTTTAGATATAAATTCCGGACAAGATTCAAGTATGAAAAACAACAAAGGGCAATAACTCAAAAAATAAGCCAGGTAGAGTTATGGTTCTTGTGCACTGCACTCCCCCTTGGTTAGACCTATACACCCATGAAGTTTCATGATCCTAGCTATTATACTTTTAGAGATATACTCCGAACAAGATTCAAGTATGAAAAACAACAAAGGGCAATAACTCAAAAAATAAGCCAGGTAGAGTTATGGTTCTTGTGCACTGCACTCCGTAATGATGAGAAGAATATAACTGCCAAGTTTAAAGTCAATCGGACTTAAGGTGACAGAGTTATGCTCCGGACAAAGAAGTGGACGCCGCCGGACACCCGGACGCCGGACATCACGGGTGATCCCATAATACGTCCCGTCTTTGACGGGCGTATAAAAAGTCGAGCGCGCTGTCTTATGGACAGCTCTTGTTAAGCATTTGTAAGTGCTTACCAATGTTTAAACAACCGGGTCCAGGTGTTTAACCATTTTGTTAACACTAACAAAAGTCTATGTAATAAGGCCCAGGCAAGGTTGGCAGCCCTCCCAGCTGTCTATCCATTTGTATATTCTTATCCTCCCTAGTCCTCCTACAGTTTCTTTTTGGTAACATCACAATTGGTCTACTCCCATTTCGTCTACTGTTATTTTAGTGCCTTTAGTCCCAATTCGTCTACTGTCCCAACTCGTCTATTTTCGTGTCAAATAATCAATAAACAACATTTTTTTTTGTTTTGTTTTAAGAAAAGAAATTAAGTCAATATATTCACAAATGAAATGAAAATGCAAACAATTTGATGAAAAATATAAAATATCATAGTGATTTACAATGTATAGAAAAGTAGACGAAATTGGAATGATGTCCAAAATAGACGAAATGGGAGTAGACCAAATGGGATTAAGGGGGAATGCTCCAGTTTTTCGGAACACTCGGTCATTGCTGTAGTAAATTAAATTATTCGTACCAATATGTTTCGTTAACAATATTTTTATTAATATAACATATCATTACAATTTACCATTTTCAACAGTAAAAGTGTATTTATTATGCGAAACTGATTTCTTCAAGATGGAAATCGATTATTTAGAGCAAAACAGTCGTAAGTGTGTATGCAGTTACCACTGTTTTGCGTCATTTTATTCATGTGTAGCTGATAAAAATTGCTGTAATTCACTAATAAGTGCGCTGACCTATACATTTTCTATTTGAATTATTACCAGGACATGTTGCTTAATACAATGAGGGAGTTTTATCAAATTCTATACTGAAGGAAACTTCTAACGCAAGATGCTTTTTTGCGTGCAAAATCTTTCTGCTTGAATTTTTTACAACAATATTTATTGCAATTGTTATCCCTACACATGCACTATAATTGTTCACTAAAAACTTGAGTGTCCTGTCATGCATCATTGCGCATGTGCGGCTGTGCACAAATATCCAATTTTGTGTTGCACGTGCAATTCGAACACCGATTTCAACCTTTATGTATGCAGCAATTTTGTTAAACGATAGCTGAGTTAAGTTACAATCATTTCTTCAAAGTTCCTCTTCACAATATGCCAAGATTGAGCACTGAAGTCAGAGTGCGCGCCATTGGAATGCGCCAGGCGGGAATAACATTCGCAACTGTAGCCGTTTTGTTGTATTGTGCAATATCTACCGTCGGCAGACTTTGGCAAACGTTAAACATGTCAGGTAGACACACCTTAATGAAATTCTGATTATCTGATCAAAGCATTAAACAAAATACTGCACTATTAATCCATACACCCCCACCCACCACGAAATACCTTAGACCCATTTTCTGCTCTTTCAGATCACATGGCTGATTTGCAAAGGTGGAGTAAGTACTGGGGCACAAGAAATCAGACTAAAAACTCAATGTGATGCTGATACCTGGGGATCTCAAAATTGACCCCTTGTGTGTATTGGTGCTTTGGGCTGTGTGATACGGTGCATTTCAGTACTTTCATTATTGTAAGTGGCATTATAAAGAATTAGTCTTTGCATATGCCATTTTTGGTTACGAGTTATACAAACATAAATGAAATATACAACATTGAAGCTGGTTTTGCGTTGGAAGTTTCTTTCAGTATATTATGTAGAACTTGAAATATTTCCAAAAATATGCAAATTTTGACATAAAACACTCCAGTTTAGTTGATCTAACCGAACACATGAGCATGCTGTTTTATACATTTATGCGTTTAAAATAGCACATATTTTGGGTTTTCTGTTTATTAAATGTAAGACGTTCCTTTAAATCCGTTTTCGGGACTAAACGATTAATATACAGCATTTTATTAGCATTTTAGTGACCTTGGACAGGTGCAAGAAATTGTGCATTTTTTTATGTAGAGGTATGTGATACGAATGTCTATAAAATTCAAACAAGATCGCTGATCATCCATTTTTATTTTATTTTTCAATTGGTAATTACATGTAATTTCAATATAAAAAAATATAGATAAATTCTATTATTGGGAAAAAAATAGGAACTGGAGCATTCCCCCTTAAACCTTCTTTAATTTTGACTGGTCTGAAGTTTTGTTGTTTGAAAAGGGTTTAGTGTTTGAAGTAAACTTTTAGATGCAATCAAAAGGAAATGGACTTAAACGCAAGTAATCGGGTCCTACTTTTTCCTCAACATTTGTTAATAAAACGAGCAAACATAGAAAAACACACAAAGAAACGCTAGCTTTTAGACGTTTTAACTCTTTCCCAAACAAAAAAATAGAGTGGTCCAATAAAAGGCTGTTGCAGACAACAAAATAAAAGTTGATAAAGATTGGAGTTTCTATACAATTTAACTTGAAGAACATCGAGACAAAAGAAGAAAATGCTGATTATCAGCAGTTTCCTCTTTTGTCTCGATGTTTCCCAAGTATTTTCGGTAAGAGGTGTCAAAACTCGGTGATGTTTGGGAAATTGTTAAGAGATTTGACTTGCAGGCATAGCTGATACGTTTCCTAGTAATGTGATAAAATTAAATGTCATCTCTTGCGGTTTTTCTATTAATTATTTCGAAATCTTTCGTAGTAAGAAAATCGTGAGAAAAACAATCCTTTATCAGCCGAAAAAAATAAATTTGTTCAAATTCAAAGATGCTGCAGGCGACACTTTCCGAAGTGAATGAAATGAGAAATTCTTTGGTATTTCTATGTGTATTAACTATTTCCCAAACAAGAACTGGTTTTGACGTCCGTGATGAAACATTGGGAAAACATTGAGATGAAAGAATGCAATGCTGATAATCAGCATTTCCTCCTTTTGCCTCAATACTTTCTGAGGTATATCATACACAAATCTAACTTTCATCAACACCAATTTTGTTGTCTTCAGTACTCGGCGTTTAAATATATAGGACCATCCTATTTTTTTTTTTTTTCGTGCGTGAAACGGTTAAAGCAAACACAATATTGAGGAAAATGGAGAAAATGCTGATTACCAACGTGCTCTTCTCTGGGTCCGATGATTTCCCATACATTATATTAGAGATTTACGAATTAGTACGAAATGGAATACGAATACGAAACCGAAATAAATTCACGGGGGAGAGGGGGCATCTCAATATACGTGAGGGTGGTTCCCGTCCTTCTTTTGTTGAGCGAACTTGTCTAAAATCGGAGGTCATTGGTTCAAGCCCTACGCTGTCTTTCTTTCTTTGTTTTTTCTTCTTTTTTCTTTTTATTATATTAGTATATCCTTTGTGATATGGCACTATAATATACTAAGTGAGACTTCCCATGCAAAGCTGTGTTTGATTTGTATATTTCCTTCACATTGGCATCGAACGAAGCGAAATATGAACTGTCAAGAGTGAGATTATACAAGCTGCATGGGACAATTATGCAATCTGCAAATTAGTTACGAAAAACGACGAGATCTGCCTTAAGTGGCGTTTGATCCTGCTCTAAACGATGACCGATCCCGAAGAAATCGGTCGACTTCAATACTGTCTGAGTAGCGCTCGAATATACGTCGAAAAATCTGTGTCCGTTTTTGGAAATTTCATTTGTTTGGCGTGATTCATTACTGAACAAATGCTCTCTCAACTGGCGGATTCGGCTATCCCACATAATCATAATCATCTAACGACGTATGTGTCCAGTATAAGGCCGATTGGCTCGATTCGCACTCTCGAAGTCGTCTGGTCACTTTTTTGGCACTAATCGGGCAGTTATGTTTACCAATCTGTTCCTTACGCGAGACGTGCGGATTCTATTTCCTGATTCTGAGTATTGAGTCACCGGTGTCACTGTGCATGTTGAAAAAAGCTAAGTAATCATCCAGGAAAAGGCAATAACTCGTGTATGCGTAGCGGAAAATGCGATGTTTGATATCGCTTACTTAAAATTTATTTCTGGTAAGAAAATCGATTCAAAATCCTTACCTGACTAAACCTTTGTCATAATTTTTGCATGGTTGACCAATCTCACTAAAATACGGACCATGCCAGTAAACGAAACCACAGCATCGACATTTGGCTTCAATACCAAATCTAGGCATCTCGCGTATAAAACGTCTGAAATCTTCACCGTGTCCAAATTTTGCAAGCTTATTGGTAACGCCTAGTTCGATGAATAGTGTGCAATGAAATAGAGTTTCACATGCAGCATCAATTCCGTGGATTTGAGCAACGGCTCTGGTGTTCAGTGAAGCATTACAAAATTAACGTTAAAATTAACGTTAAAATCTAAGTTAATCTTTTCCAAACAAGACATGGGTTTGACGTAGAAAAGGCTTGGGAAACATTGAGGCAAAAGAAGAAACTGCTGATTACCAGCATTTTCTCCTTTTGCCTCAATATTTTCTGTGCTGTATTGTACACATATCTCTCTCTTCAATTTTGTTGTCTACAGCAGCTTCCAAATTGGAACACCCTACAATTTTGCCGTTTGGAAAAGGGTTAAGGTAAGGCCTGGGTAATGCACTTCCGGTATAATCGTTATATTTCGACTTATTCCTTGACGTCCGTAAGTCCGAGCATTTTCAAAGTACCGTTAGAATCAATATCGCCTGTTTTCGTAACAACGGAAATAATTTAGCGTGCTCAGATTTCCGGGGAATATTTTAAACAATTTTTGTGAAAACGTTTCTGAATTGTATGAAGAGTTGGCAAAAATTCCAACGAAAGTCAAAAATCCAAAATTTTAGAGCAATGAAAATTATTTCCCTTTAAATCGTCTTAAAATCGTTTAAAATCGTCGATTCGCACCATTCAGATTTCGTTCAATAACTGATTACACAGGCCTTACCTTAATGGCATACAACAAAGGCGTGTAGAGGGATAAATTTTATACTGAACGACATTAAAACGTCTCACAGAATTTGTATATAACATGTTCATTTCACGCGTTGTGTAATCTCAAGAGAGATACATTGCATTTATGACCCAACTGTGCATGATCAAGATGATCATTTTCACCTTAGAAAGTCGTGTATCACGTGCTGTGTCTGCTTTGAAGCTAGACTCGTATGAAAAAAAATCCAAAATGATTATTTAAGCATTTATTGTGGCACTTAGTATATAGATTAATAAAACTTAAGAATACTCGCATGTACAAAAATATACACAGAAATAGGATTATGTTAGAAGTGTGGGTCAGTATATAAATTCACTGACAAACACCATTCACAAAAAAAATCCGACTTCCGTCTTCCTGAAAACAAACTTTGTCCGTAGTGGAAAGGCTGGGCAAAACATTAAGACAGAAGAAAAAATTGCTGAAAACCGGGATGTTCTAGTTTTTTTCTCAATATTTTGTCTTCTGTTAGATACAATGTTTCTGCCTTTTTGCAAGATATTTATGCCGTTTGCAACACCTATTGATTTAGTTTGGTTTATTGGGGTTTACGCCGTTTTCAACTAATATGGTCATATCGCGGCGGCTGGAGCACCTAACCATGGATTCCTGATGTTTCTCATACCAGTACTACCACAACACCCTAACCGAGCCCCCATCTGCCCCCCCCCCCCCCCACACACACACACATAGGTCCTTTTGATTTGGACTACCCTAAAACTGTTGACAAGCAGATAGTGCATTGGTCCCACCTACCCTACGTATTATTACTAAAAAGTGAATGTAAAGCAATGCTGCGACCCTGACCTTTAACCTCCTTGGTCTAACAACAATGTGGCACCTCCTCAAGCAGTGGTATAAAGTTACATGGTACTTGGTCAAATAGACAACAAAGTGGGTGTTGATAGGATTTGTTGTTATCAGCATTTTAATCTTTTTTCCCGATGTTTTTCCGTGTATTTTCTATTACTGATCACGATATCGTGTTTTTGTGGTTATCAGCATTTCACTAATTTGTCTCAATTTTGTTTTATGCGTTTTCTATTATGGACGTCAAATCCAATTTTCTTTTCAAGTCACTTAGAGGCAAATATGAGTGACCTGCCACCATATTCCAAGTATACTGATACATCCCCTTGATTTCATTTCCATTTCCATTTCGTATTCCATTTCGTACTAATCCGTAAATCTCTACTAGAGATTTACGGATTAGTACGAAATGGAATACGAAATGGAAATGGAAATGAAATCAAGGGGACGTATCAGGATACTTGGAATATGGTGGCAGGTCACTCATATTTGCCTCTATATAATTCTATGTAAAATACGAATTTTTCACACACTGTCAGTCAGTCAAACTTTGACTTGAAAAAATCCCTGGATATGACATACCTAATAGAAAATGCATTGAAAAAAATTGGGAAAAAATAATGAAATCTTTTTCCAAAGGGTAAATATTTGAAAAAATGAAATGTATTCTTTTTATTTCAAGGAGTACTGTAGTAACAATGGTCTGTGAAAAGTGTCAGAGATAAATTTGTCAATAGGTCATCTGCATTAAAGAGAGCTACATTGCTACCAGGTGGAATTATTATATCCCCCAACACACACATACGAAGCAGAGAGGGGTATATTGATCCCACAATATCTGTCCGTCCGTCCATAGACCTTTTATCCTCTCCCATGAAATCATCGTAGGGGATATTGTTTTCACGTAGTCCGTCCTTCCGTCCGTCCATACGTCCGTCCCCCGTCTGAGTTTCGTTTCCGGGCTATTTATTTGAACTGATTGACTCGATTTCAATAAAACTTTGGCAAATGTCCAATTGGCGACAGTTTTAGGACAGTCCAAATCAAAAGGTGTTGCAGACCACTTAGAAATCTTGTCGAAGGCCAAAATATTGTATAAAATAGCTAAGTGAATATTAATGAAAAAGGAGAAAATGTTGGCTGTAAGCAATTTCTTGTTTTCTCTCAATGTTTTGTAATTAGTGTATGTTTAATGTACTGTGACTTTTCTTTATACTGACCCACACTTCCAACGCAATGTTATTTTTGTGAATACTCTTGTACATTCGAATATTTTTCAATTTTATTCTTTTTACGAGAAATCCCTCTGTACGCTTTAAATTGATATGCCATTAACTTGTTTATTTTTGACGTGCTTTACTGAACTCCGGAGCCGTTGCTCAAATCCATTAATTTGATACTGCACTTGCAACTCGAACTCATTGTCTACTACCGACAGTCATCGGCGTTACCAATAAATTTACAACATGTTTACATGGTAAAGTTCTTAGACGTGGTGAATATTTAGACATTTTTACTCAAATTGCCTAGATTTGCGATTCAAGCCAGATGACTGGTCTTTGGAACGGCCCAAGCTGTAGTGTCATTTGTTGCCGTGGTCCGTATTTTTAGTGCGCCTTGTCAACCATACATAGATTATGACAAAAGTTCAGTCAGGTAACGATTTTAAATTCTTAGTAATCTATATAAAAACTCGCCCTTTTCCGTCAGGCATGCACATGTTTTTCCCATTTTCAGTACGAGGGTCGGTCATGGTTTAGGTCAGGACCAAACATCACGGAAGGTGTAATTCATCGTATTTTCGTAATTAATTCAAGAGGTGAATATCCCCCTTCTGATATTAATTTGTTTTAAAAGACATCCGTCTGTGATATGAAGTTGAACTCTTCTTCTGTGAATGAGGTTCTTGTTGTACAGATGCCATCTGTAGTTTGCATACATGTATGATTCCTTTATCGACTGTTCAAATTTTGTTACTTTCGATGAAATAATAAATGTGATGTACATATTTTTCAATGATATCCATTATAAAAAGGTACACCGGTCCTTAAAAAGAAAAAAAGTGAATAAAGACGACGTAGGATTTGAACCCACCACCTCCTAAGTTAGACACGTTCACCAGGAGCAAAATGCCACGGAAGGCAAAACTCGTCGTTTTTCGTAGGCTACTTTGCAGATTGCATAATGGTCTCATGCAGTTTGTATCATGATCCCACTCTCGACAGTTCAAATTTCGCGGTGTTCGATGAAATTATAAAGGAAATATACAAATCAAGCATGGGAAGTCTAAGTCCAAGTATAATTATTGTAATGCTATCCCTCAACAAAGGCTATACCGGCATTAAAAAGAAAAAAAAAGAAAGACAGCATAGGGTTTGAACCAATGACCTCCGAATTCTGACAAGTTCGCTTAACAAAAGAAGAACGGGAACCATCCTCACGTGTATTGAGATGCCCCCTACCCTCCATAAATTCATTTCGGTTTCGTATTCGTATTCCATTTCGTACTAATTCGTAAATCTCTACTAGGGAATGGACGGAATGGAGTTTTGTGTCGCACTCTACACTCATCCGAAAGACTGAGGTGGGTCGAACCTAGAACCCTCGTGTTACAAGTCCAGTACATTACCACTGCACCAAATCTGCCGTGTTTTTTTTTTTTTTTTTTTTTTTTTTTTTTTTTTTTTTTTGTGGGTGTGTGTGTGTGTTTTTATCCCCCGCCGAAAAAAATTTTCGGGGGGCGGATATTGTTTTTGCCATGTCCGTCCGTCCTTCCGTCCGTCCGTCCGTCCGACATTTATTTCCGCGCTATTTCTTGGAAACTATAGACCGGATTTCGATGAAACTTGGCACACAGCTTCACTACAAAGAGGACATGCGCATATCGTCGGGGTTACCCGGTTCGACCATTGATCTAGAGTTACTGCCCCTGACTGTTTAAGCCATATACATACAGAGTGATATTCGTTTCCGCGCTATTTCTTGGAAACTATAGATCGGATTTCGATGAAACTTGGCACACAGCTTCTCTACAAAGAGGACATGCGCATATCGTCGGGGTTACCCGGTTCGACCATTGATCTAGAGTTACTGCCCCTGACTGTTTAAGCCATATATATACAGAGTGGTATTCGTTTCCGCGCTATTTCTTGAAAACTGTAGACCGGATTTCGATGAAACTTGGCACACAGCTTTACTACAATGAGGACATGCGCATAGCGTCGGGGTTACCCGGTTCGACCGTCGAATTCAGAGTTACTGCCCCTGACTGTTTAAGCCATATACATACAGAGTGATATTCGTTTCTGCGCTATTCCTTGAAAACTGTAGACCGGATTTCGATGAAACTTGGCACACAGCTTCACTATAAATAGGCCAGTCACTTTAGCCGAAAAATAGGCCCAACCCACCACTAATTCTAACAGAAACAAAACCAACATTTTTATAATCTATAACCATTTATCCATTCTAGAAAAAAAGTCCTCAAATGTTACTCGAGGGGAAATATGAAAAAAATCGATCTTACTAGGGGACCCCTTCAAAGCAAGCGAAAAGTATGTTTTCGGGTGTAGGCATCGAAAACAGTCTTTTGAAACCAAGTATGCTATTGTGAATTGAATATTTTATGGATAATTTAATAAAAGAGGTTTATAAAGTAAAAAACATCGAGTTTGCTATCTTTCTTTATTTGAATTTTACATGGAAAGTGAATTTGCGAGTGGAATTTCCCCACGCACTCATGTATTAAGGTTAACTTATCCAAATACTTTTAAACCCTTCGCTGTACCTAAATATTAGACTTCCAGTTCGAAAGCTGATGTAGACGACAAAAATTCTATGAAAAAAAATGGATTTGTATACATTATAGAAAAATAACAAGATAAAAACGTATTGATGCAAAAGGAGAAAAATCTGATTATCAGCACTTTCTTCATTTTTTAAGAGTCGGTTCTCTTTAGAGACGTCAAATCAACGACTGCTATTCATTGCTGATTGAATTTTGTTTTCTTGTTATACAATCAACCAATCATGACATTGTCTAAGATTAGGTCACCGACCCATAAAACAAATCACTATACAATGAGTTTAAGTCATTAAAGAAATGAAGTTATGCTTAATATGTTTTCTATTTAGTACAATTCAAGATTGTGTGTGAAAAAATAGTAGATCTTTATGAATGTTTAACGATCTACATTACCCAAATACTAGAACTGCTTTGTTATAAGGGTATTTCATAAGGCGTGTTAAGCTTTCAAATGAAATAAGAACATGTAGGCCTGTGGTATTTCATTCATACAGAATTAAAAAATCCATTTGTAGATATGATAATGCAATTTTGTGCAACATACTTAATAATATGCTGGAACACGTCATTACTACGTCATTGTTGACGTCTTCTAATCGTTTATTATTTTCAAAATTGGCTTTATCAAGGGAAAATGTCAGAAAATTATGTAATTACTCAAATGAAGAATGTACATAAACGTAAATAGCTAATCAGTAAGAAGCAGGTGTACAGCTTCAAGAAGAAGTTTGAAGACATGGGATCACCAAACAGTCATGCATGTCTCTAATTGTGAATATCATTTAGAAACCGGATGCCCATCTTCGCGGATTTAGTCCGATTTCTTTGGAATCGCGATACGCCGCTTAGTTGCCCAGCTTGTTGTTATGTTGTAGCAACAATTCATTAGTCGCATCCTAAATGCATTTGACGTTATTTCGTCCATTATTGATGACGTCATTAATGCACCTTCTTTTCGCGATCTACGCCAAACAAACAGGGAAAAAAATAGCTAATTTTTTAGTTGTCGCAAGTACGTATAATAGTTCGTCGACTAAAAGTTGATAAATGCTCTCTATTGCAGTGAAATTCGCTTATCTCCGCGTTATGAAATTGCAAATGCAATATTTTCCCCGCCCTTTTTTACAGACACCATAGAGATTCGTTGTCTCTAGTTTCCTTAAATTCAAGGGCAGATTATTCAGAAACAAAAACAGTTATCTAAGTTCCGTGAGCGGTGTGTACAACTTGACACCATGGAGATTCATTGTGGCTAGTTTGATTGAATTCGGGTTGAAACTGTAGGAGTTGCGCACACGAGAAAATGGGCATTTTTGAGAAAATGAGCATTTTTTCTTAAATTCAAGGGAAGATAATTCAGAAACGAAAACAGTTATTTAAATTCCATGAGCATTGTGTACAACTAGACACCATAGAAATTTATTGTGGCTAGTTTGATAAAATTCTCATCAAAACTGTAGGAGGAGTTGCGCACGCAATAAAATGGGCATTTTTATGGGCAATTTTTTATTCAAAGGCAGATAATTCAAGAACGAACAGAGTTATCTGAATTCCGTTAGCGGTGTGCACAACTAGATACCATAGAGATTCATTATGGCAAGTTTGATCAAATTCTGATCAAAACTGTAGGAGAAGTTGCGCATACAAGAAATTGATAACGGACGGACGGAGGGTTAGACGGACAGAAAGACGACCGGGCCATAACATAATACGACCCTTCGGGCGTATAATAACAAAAAGCATGTGTGGACTTCAATCCAAGTGGTGGGGGGCGAGTAAAGGATGATTTTCTCGCAAATTGTGTAATTCCGATTTTAATGATCTATATCTGACGGATGTAATAATATTATAGTCACATTGAGCTTCCGTACTTTTAAAAATCGATCACAGATAATTCTATTTAAAGCTAAATTATTTTTACTTATTCGTTATATTTATCCTTTTATATTTTTATATATAACGAATACATTTTTCAGTTTTGATATAAAATTCAATCAAATTAGAAATAATATCATTGACTAAGCAGCCAGTCTACAATATTTCCAGTCTATTTTTTTTTTATTTTTGGACTGACTCATTTGACGCATCACTTTATCCATTTTTGGATAAAAATCACTACGCGGTGCGCATAACTCCAAAATCCTGTCGCCAAAAAGTAGCAAGCAGAAAATTGAAATAAAAACAACATTTGCAGCAAAATAAGTTTGATTTTCGTCTCAATTTTATCGAATAAAATAATTAGTTCAAATCGGATTATTCATTTTACTCTATGCAAGCATATGAAGCAAATATGCCGCGTGACAGGAAGTCATGAGGAAGTACCACGTGTATGCATTGTTATGGGCGCTGACATCTTGAAAGTAGTTAACCCAGAATGCCCACCAGAGATAGATGGTAATCGACATGTGGCGACATCTATTGGTAGATATTGGAAATAATATGTGACAAGTAGAGCGTAAGAGAAGCACGTGATACTCGAGAGAATGTATGGTGGTTAGGATGGACCAGTGTATTACGATCATATCAAGGCATCTTTTAGCGTGATTTAACACCATTTCCCCCCAGATTTGCTCTGAGGACTTTTGATATGTTGATCATGATATAAAATACTTTCGTTCAGTTGCAAAATTATTTCTGTTAGAATTAGTGGTACCCTAAATCCTAAAGTGACTGGCCTAAAAGTGGACATGCGCATATCGTCGGGGTTACCCGGTTCGACCGTCTAATTTAGAGTTACTGCCCCTGACTGTTTAAGCCATATACATACAGAGTGATATTCGTTTCCGCGCTATTTCTTGAAAACTATAGACCGGATTTCGATGAAACTTGGCTCACAGCTTCACTACAAAGTGGACATGCGCATATCGTTGGGGTTACCTGGTTCGACCGTCGAATTTATAGTTACTGCCCCTGACTGTTTTAGCCATATACATACAGAGTGATATTCGTTTCCGTGCTATTTCTTGAAAACTATAGGCCGGATTTCAATGAAACTTGGCACACAGCTTTACTACAATGAGGACATGCGCATATCGTCGGGGTTACCCGGTTCGACCGCCGAATTTAGAGTTACTGCCCCTGACTGTTTAAGCCATATACATACAGTGATATTCGTTTCTGCGCTATTTCTTGAAAACTATACACCGGATTTCAATGAAACTTGGCACACAGCTTTACTACAATGAGGACATGCGCATATCGTCGGGGTTACCCGGTTCGACCGCTGAATTTAGAGTTACTGCCCCTGATTGTTTTAGCCATATACATACAGAGTGATATTCGTTCTGTTGAAGCCATATACATACAGAGTGATATTCGTTCTGTTGAAGCCATATACATACAGAGTTATATTCGTTTCCGCGCTACTTTATTGACAATGAAAATATGTTCGGCGGGGGATATCAATTCAACGAATTTGCTTGTTTTTTTTTTTTTTTTTTTTTTTTTTTTTGTTTTTTTTTTGTTTTTTTTAATAATAATTATTAGGTACGTCAAAATAAAGTCTAGTATGAGAACGGGTTATTCACTGTTTTCATGACAAATGTTGAATGAAAAAGAGATTGGAACAAAATTTTTATTTTTTAATTCTTGTAAACACGTTTCAATTACGAAGATTTGCGTATCACATGGAAACAAATTATTTTACATTGTAATGAAGATATCATCAGTGTTCATAATTGAGTTGTGTATTGGATAGGCCTACGTAAATATGACCCTAATGGACCCCAAACAAAACAGGGATCCAGATCAGTCTGTGCATATACGCACAGTGGGGAATCCAGATGGGTGGGGGGCGGGTCAAACACATGTACAGCCTGATTATTTCATTTTCTTGTAGAAATTCAGTTAAATGTGTGTAATATTACGAAAACAACGCCCACCCCTTTGTATTGGTCGAACCCCATTCACCTGGATCCGCACCAGCCGCAGTCTGATCAAGATCCTTGTTGTTTTCTGACGGTTTCCTATTTTTCCTGAAAAGTGTAAGCAAGTAACATATATCCGGGTTGGTCTGATCTTTCTGAAGACTTACCTTGATTCAAGCTTGTCCCAAATGCCACAAATCTTGTGCCAATATAGTCCCTTCCCTGGCTCATTGCTTTCACTCTTGCCGCCCACCCACCCTCGCAAAAAGCTTGTTTTGAAATGGACAAGCGACGATTTTACTCATTCCTGTGTCCATAACCGTTTCATAGTTTCCAAAATGGTGAAAGCGAATGATCAATGTATTACTGGACTCGTTTGACATGGCACTGACCTTAATGCAAGACAAATGCTTATTTATCAAAACTTACAATACATCAAAGCTACTATTGTCCAGCAAGATTAACCCGGGACATCTGCATATTTAATGACCCCAATTCGGCTTTGTTTTGTTAAGACGCTCAACTAGCGGACTTTGCACACGAAAATTAAGTTGTCCCGGGTTAACCTTGTTGGACAATAAATATCTTAGTATTGTTTAACCGAAATCACCGTGCGCTGTGAATATTTATAAACAAACGTATAGATAGACAACGACCTGTGAATGATCAAAGATCAGCGTGTCTAAATTGACGGGGGAAGAGGGATTTCGAATTATGAAAATATGTGACTCGAACCCGACTCCCTGTAATAAATCGACGAAGAATTATCTGGATACAACCAGAGAACTCACATGGCATCACGGACATCAAGGAATACGTGTAAATGTTCGTTTTTATTCAGTGGAAAATAGGCACTCCTCCCTATTTACATGTATTAGAATATACCGTTACCTTTCGTCGAGGCTCACGACTCGATGTCCACTTATAATCGTTTGCAATATTGACAATAATGGGCGCACGGTCACTTCGGTTCAACCATACACGGGTATATAAAGAATGCAAGAAAACACGATTTGATTTTCTTCATTTTATTTTCATTTTTTTTTAAACAGCTAGAAACACTTGTAATTTACGGTAATAAAATTTAAATCGGGTCAATAAAATCGCATAATAACTTGCAAGTTTACAAAGAAAATAACAAAATTCAACGGTGGATCCAGGATTTTTTTCCAGGGGGTTCAAGCCCAAGATTTTTTCCAGGGAGGAGGGGGGGGGGAGGTCCAAGCCCAAATTATGGCTTAAAATGTAGTAAACATGTAACGTTACACTAAACTTATATAGTCAAAATTTAGTTTTCGGCCAATGCTAGGGGGGAGGTCCGGACCCCCCCCCCGACCCCTCTAGATCCACCCATGAAATAAACGACTCTGGTAAATAGAAACTATGAAAGCTGTCGCAGAAAAAATATACGGGAGAGTCGAAATTGTGACAATTATCGACATTTTCTTCCTTTAACCTATTCCCAAATAAGACCTGTCTTGGTGTCACTTATTAGAAAGGTTTGTGAAAACATTGAGGCAAAAAAGATAAAATGATGACATTGTGAAAACTATCTTTTTTATCATTGTTATTATTTTCATCTAAAAAAGACTTTGGAAAAAAGACAAAAACCACGACAACATCATACATGTGTTCAATACGGGCAAATAAAATGGAAGAAGTAAATTATGGAGAAATATTAAGAAATGAAATAGAATGAATTCGTTGATTGATTTTCAAAGGGTGTTAAATGCTAAGACATCATGTCGAATGACTAGAACATCTAAAACAATCACGAGGAAACAATTAAACGTTTAAGAAATAATCGTTTCCCGCATTATTCAATGAATGAATTTCAATCAAGCTAATTTGCATAATTATAGCAGCGTGACCTGTCATAGGCCACGCTGTGATAATTATGCAAATTGGCTTAATCGATCAACCAATGAGAGGGCTGGGTTTTACAAATGTTTGTCAACACTAGCACGTGTCGAAAACCTTTATAAACCCGCGAAATCATGTAGATTTCATATCATTCTAGATCGATCTTTTAATCTGTAGTGATAACACACTTGTAATTATAATAAAATTTTGGATTTAACATTTTAAAAATATGTGTTGACACAATATAGGTTCGACTCTAGTGATTTTACGTGAAATATTAGAGGAACATAATATTTTAAATACGAGATGGAAATGTTTATCAGGTAATGTACTAGTTTCTGTTTTGAATAATTTCAAAGTTATGAGTCTAAAGTACAAAAAAGTCTAGAATTCAAGTTTTCAAATTTTAATTAATGTTATTTTCAATCAAATAGTATATTCTATACCAAGTGAATCTGTCAAAGATTGGTGATCATAGAAGGCCTAGGTTTTTAGTTTATTTAATCTTACTTCGAATTAAAAATGTCTAGTTCGTGGAATAATGATTTTATTATATCGTTTTTTCATTAATTTAGCAAATTTATTCAATGGCACATTTTTTTTCTTTTTCAGATATTTGCTGGTGGTTTCTTGTTTAGTGTTAGCAGTAGAATGCTCGTCTCCAGGTAAGATTATAGTTCTTATTTCGTTTAAAAATGAATAAGAATGTTTGTATACTTGTTCAATCGAAACGACTAAGATTTAGTAAGTCCTCAGTCATTAGAATGACTTAAGATGATAGTTTTTATATGGCTGGAAAGGAGAAATGAGCCAGGATCTGGAAAAACGTCCCTTAAGGCTTTTGAGCCCAACATAGATCCAGATCAGCCTGTGCATACGCACAGTCTGATCAGGATCAATGTTGTTCTCTAATAGCGTCTTCGTGACCTGTAGTAACTTAAAGAGAGCAGCATGGATGCATATTGGACTGCATTTGACAACAGGCTGATCTTCAAACTCATTTTTTAAAAACGCTATAAAGGACGTTTTTCCAGATCCTGGCTCAAATGCATGTTGATAACTATAACATGTGAACTACTTTTCCCGTATGTTGGTACAACTACAGCTCTTTCTTTCGTTACTTAACCCTTTCCCAAACGGCAAAATTTTAGGGTGATCCACTTCAAAAAGTGCCACAAATGACAAAATGGGTGTTATTAAAGATAAAATTTCTGTAAAATATGGCATAGAAAATATTGAGACAAAAGGAGAAACTGCTGGTTATCAGCAGTTTCTTCTTTTGTTTTAATGTCTTCTCAAACCTTTTCTTTTAGGGTCGTCAAAACCAGGTCTTGTGTGGGAAAGGGATAACAGCTGTAGATTCAGGATTTCTGTGAGTCAAATATGTGGGCCTACAAAGGCTGAAAAGTTTTTTCTTGCATTATAAAATTGATTATTGTGACTGAATTTCTGCGTGAAAATGGAATAATGAAGGGGTTTGAACCCCTCGAACCACCCCTGGATCCGCCACTTCAATTCCATGATTGTCAAATGTTGAACAATAATTTATTATGCAATTCACGTTAAGAATAGATTCACATTGCAATGAGGGAAGGATGTCTTTTTCGTACATCATACGATTGACAAGTTACCATTAATTTTCTATAATCTAATATAGATAAAGTTATAATCTTACATTAAATTTTGACAGTCAATACGTTTCTCCGAAATGGTAATAAAATAAACTATAAAAATGTCAATCATGTTAATCAACACCTGTCAAAAATGATAAACCACGTGCTGTATTTCGTCACATGGCATCGACTTGTATATTGCCATCCATATAACACCGATTTTGGTAACTTACTGATCTTTGACAGGAACTTACTGTACACTAGTCAATATGTTAACCAGTCATATGAACGCTCATGACATGCAAATCTGATAATTCAAATTTCAGAAAAAATCTCTGCTATTTGAATTAATAAATTGTAAGGAATTTAGGACGTTTTGGCCACGGACGTTTTGGCCAGGACGTTTTGGCCACAATATATTTCAAGGTAGGACCTTTTGGCCAAATATAAATTAAATTGAAATATTAATAATTGAGACTATTTTTTCTTATTTTTTCTTCATAATGAACTTCTGTCAACTTTCAAAAGTGTAATTACAAGATAACATAATAATATGAAAATTTGATTGGTTCAAATCCTTTTTCCTTTATTTTATTTTTTGGCCAAAAGGTCCTACCTTGTAAAATATTGTGTACAAAACGTCCTGGCCAAAACATCCGTGGCCAAAACGTCAGTCCACCAATTGTCAGGCATTTTCCGTTATTCTGAAATAAGCTTTAAATTTTCTAATTGTGTTGTTTTGTTCTACATGCATCTTTGAAGCCACGCGTCTTCAACTTTTAGATTAAAAGGGGCTCTTTGATCTGGACCGAAGAGCAAAGCTAAACTACTTGAGAAAAAGAGTAATTAACCGGTCTGATCTAGATAAGATGTTGAAGATAGAAGGACTTCATCGCGATTATAATCAACTTAATTTATTATAGTGATTTATTGTATTTTGAAGCATGATTTATAAAGACAATGATATTTTCGTAATGTATTCTCCCAATATTAATTGAATGAAATAAAGGGTTTTCAAGCATGTCAAATATTATTAACAACAATATTACACGTTTATGAAAGGCATTAATTTCATATTTATTTGCTAATCTGTAATTTTGAGAGAATATCCTATTTAGGCTTTATAAGCATATAGCTAATACAACAATGCCAACATTTGAGACGTTTTGTTATACAGAAGTTGGTGCACACGTTAAAGGATTAACCCTTTTGTAATCCCTACTTAATCTGCACTTCAGAATTAACCCTTTCCCAAACTAACCTTGTTTTGACGTCCCTAATAGAAAAGGCTTTGGAAAACATTGAGACAAAAGAAGAAACTGCTGATAACCAGCAGTTTCTCCTTTTGTCTCAATATTTTCTATGTCATATTTTACACAAATTCTATCATTTATAACTGCCATTTTGTCATTTGTAGCAGTTTTTGAATTGAATCACCCTAAAATGTTGCCGTTTGGGAAAGGGTTAATGTGCACTTCAGAATTAAGACGGTTTCATTGGTCCCAGGTTAAACCCTTTATGGAATAATTCTAATAAAAATGAAAAAAAAAAAATAAAAAAAAAAATAAAGATTTTGTGAAAAGTGACTGTATCGCTGTATAGTAACATCAACACTGAGAAGCTTAAGAAATATAAAGACAAAATATATGTATAAAAAAATTGAAGTATGTAAAAACAAGAAAATCAAAGGAAATGTTGGTTGTCAACATTTTCTCATTTCCCCACAAAGTATTCTTTATTGGATAATGTCAAAACATATTATACTTTTTTTAACCCTTTCCCAAACAACAAGTTTTTAGAGTGACCACTTCAAAAACTGCCACAAATGACAAAATATATGTTATTAAAGATGGGATTTGCGTAAAATATGGCACAGAAAATATTGAGACAAAAGGAGAAACTGCTGGTTATCAGCAGTTTCTCCTTTTGTCTCAATGTTTTCCATAGCCAATTTAATTAGGGACGTCAAAACCAGGTCTTGTTTGGGAAAGGGTTAAAAAATTGCATAATTTTAAAGATATCTGGTAGCTAGTCTTGATGACACTTAAAATTGTAGGGAAAAAATGAGACGGACCCATTTATTACTTCGCTGAAAATGTTCCTGAATTATTTATTGTCGTGGAAAAGCCAATTGATCAAAGAATATTAGGAGTAGTTTCCCATCTTGGGATAAATAATAGACATTGTCAATTTTCAAAACTTGCTAACCACAAAATTGTATACAATTTGTGAAACGCCCTTTACCATTCCACGAGAAATGTAGACCGGTTCAAATTGAGATATTTAGACACAGAATACAATGTTGTTTTTTTTATCGTTTGAGGATTATCTTTCAGAATCACTTATATATAAGGAATCGTAAGTTCATAAAAATTGCAATTTCCTCATAGCATTCCCTAAACGATTTCTATGCAATAGTTAGGTATAATGAAGGCTTGTTTGGAGAAGGATTAAACAGTCTTTTCTGATAATACACGTGGGTGGGGTTGATAAGACAGGTCACATTTCGGGTAGTGTACCAAAATTGGGCGACTGTTATGGCCCCTAACTGCAATTCAGGCGTCTGTCCGGACGTTCTATCCTGTTGTATCGCGGAAACTGACAAATATAGGCAAACAATAAATGGACAAAATCGCTGGTAATCATGAGTTATTTGTTAAACAATATTAATTTGTTATCAGAAGCTTTTAGGAATTTTTGTGAATTTCTCTATCGTTAATGCACGACTGGGTGATACAAAAAGCTGTATGTCCGATTTTGGTCTCATAGCGCCAGCTTTGGAACTTGATTTTTTTGTTTATATAGGCAGAAACTATTCAGAGAAAATGCTGATACATTGAACATAGAGAAAGAATAAATTGAAATTGACACATACTTCATAATCTTCATTTAATAAGATTATAAATAATTAATGACTTCCCATCAATTTCTTATTACATTGTCATTTTTCACCCTCCAGAAATACACACGCGAGCTGTCATTAACTTGTAAACATGTAGATTTCACGTCTTTATCTTAATTTGACATTAAATGGTCATCAAAGGACATTATCTTACATTAATTTATTGCTACTTTTTGAGGAAGATTTGTTATCATATCATCTAATCAAAATCAAAATATAATGAATTCGTCTAAGATATACTGTCAACGTCTACACGTATAAAAAACTATGTTGTTCATCGAATTTTATATCAATCAGAATTAGCATAAAACACAATAAATGAGATGAAATAAAAAAATCTATGGAAGTATACCAATTCTTGGCGATTATATATAGCTTTCAAAGTTTGGTAGAATTGCTAAATGATATCTTAGTCAAGTTCTGATCCGCTTATAAGTCTTATGCTACACATGTTTGCATATAAAGATTGCCAGATCATGGGTCACACTACTTTCTTACAACAAAGTACATTTCCTCTTCGTAAACTATGATGAAATGATAGTTTGATGATTTAATCAATATGCCTCGGCTCTGGAGAGTAGGGTCACACATAAACTGACACGATTTAAAAACGCAAAATAGTACTTTTACAAATGGTATCTCCTGCATCTTACAAAACCGATGTATAGCCATGTAAAATTGTAAATGTTACAATTGTTAACATAACAGGACAGAAAATGACCTTTAAAGCCACGAATAACGCCTAAATGGACGTCAGATTATGCCAAAATGCACGTTGTGTCAAGAGCCCGGCATTGAACATCGACGACCACGAACCCAGTGTTTTCACAGGCGATTTATCACCATGTCGCGATGTATAGGACGCCCGCGATTACCAACCATAGAATTTGCTGTAGACTGAACCGTCACAAATCTGTTGCGTTAGTGACGTTGACGTATGCAATTATGTTGACGTACAGTTGTTACACGCAGCTGACCGGGACGTGGGTGGTCTGTAGATCTTCCTGTGTCGTTTACACGTCTCATAAACCTTGGAACTGTCGATTCGGCTTCATTTAAGCGTCTAGCTACCTACATTTGCGAAACACGGCAAACCAAAAGCCCCAAAACTCGGTTCCTTTTTCGCAAAGTAGGCCTCAGCATTTTATACACAATTTTCTTTCGTTGTTCTCGTATGTTTTCAATAAGTAAATCAAAGTGGCAATTTGTACACAAAAAATCTTAGTGATTTAACACGTGGTCTGAATGCACGAGACGCACGAGCATTTAGTGATTGGCGGTTCAGATGTCCGAATAGTTTACAGAAAACACGACAAAATTGCTGGGGCGTGAAGCGTATACATTGTCTCATACATGTCCCCAAATATGGTGCCGATCGAGGCAATAGGAAAGGAATGGTTAATGAAAACGTGTTTTGCGTTTTTAAATCGTGTCAGTTTACATAAAAATATATTGATTAATTATCATATTCATTACGATTTATTATTCAATCATTTATTCATTTTCTTCAGATTGGCTGGAACGCTCGATTCGATCTATTGAGAAACGTAGACACAGACGAACGCACAAAAACATCCATAGTAACGAATTAGGTAAGTCAAGGAGATAGTAATTGTATCCGTTTTACACCTGTCAAAATGTCATCGAACAGCAATACAGGATTTCTCATAATTCTATCACCATGTTCAGCTTATAAACTTGTAAACTGAGTATTATGAATCATTAAGTGACCATAGTTGTATTTGACAACAGAGGAATTTGTGGTTAAAGTGAATCCTTACTTCGTTTTACACTGCAGTTGCAGTGTTAAGTACTACATCTTTGGTATTGAATAAGACAAAATACTACAATCGTCAAAATTAAGAAAGCAACATTAAAGTTTTTTTTAGAACAGAACTGTCGAAGCACAGTGACTAGAACGACAATAAAGTCAAGTTATAATGACTTCAGGGTTCTCCCTAGAATAATTTGAAGCCGTAGTGGCAAATTATAAGTATTGGTAAACCTTGAGATGCATTGTGTTCATGCAAATATTTGTGAATAAAATCATAATTGGAAAAGAAGAAATTGCTCAATTTGAGCAATTTCTTCTTTTCCTATTATGTTTTTATACAGAATTATACATTTTATATTATAAGCATTGAAAACTTATCACTTTTTGACATGAAATGCTAAGAAAACCCCCTGTTTAATGACCTTTTTGAAGGAATTAAGCTGTGGGGTACTTTTCAAGTTGTAGTGGCATTACACTAATTTACATGAAGCTGTAGTGGGGCCGATACAGCTTATTAGGCTGGGGAGAACACTGGACTTGATGACACTCGACAGGGGTGCCACCTTACGCCTGTAACTATTCCATAGAATAATGGTTGTCAAAGTTTAACAGTTTTTCTCGAAAATGATCTATAAATCCGTTTAACCCTTTCCCAAACGACAAAATTTCAGGGTGATCCACTTCAAAAACTGCCATAAACGACAAAAAAGATGTTATCAAAGATAAGATTTGTGTAAAATATGGACCAAAAATATTGAGACAAAAGGAGAAACTGCTGGGTATCAGCAGTTTCTTCTTTTGTCACAATGTTTTCACAAGCCCTTTTTATTAAGGACGTCAAAACCAGGTCTTGTTTGGGAAAGGGCCCCGTTGCTCGTCATGCTATGTTGTGACTTAAAATTTCACACATTGAGTGGATTACTTTACCAAATGTTTGTTCCATCGTCAACATTACTTAGATCATGTTGTTGAGACGAATTGGTCGTTCATATTGATTAACATTATGGCACATGGCAAAAGTGAGATTGCAATCACAATGATTGAAGCGAGAAAAATATCATATACGTGCACTGTATTCTGAAATTGTCTTTTTTGTTTTTTGTGTGTCTCAAATCTGTATTTATCAATCCATTTTCACACTTCAATCAAAGTCATCTATCGCGAACCATCGTAACCTATCTGATCATGATTGACTGTACATGCTAAATGTTATCAACTACGATTAAAAGAAGAACAAACATTATTTGACATTTCGTTTCAAGACAACTTCACTAGTGAGATTACATGTGGAAAAATAGAATTATATTTGAATACAGTATACCGTGACTCTCCGAGCAACCACATCTTATCACCATAATTTCGAAAATAATTTAGATAGAATCTGTTTCTCTGACACAATATATTAATTTTTCAGCTTCATAATAATGTTCATTTTAGTGTATTTATATTCTAATTTTCCCATTTTATTACAGTAGAGCCACACCCTCACCACCACGAGAACGTAGACAGAGGACATAGGGTGACTGACTGCTGTTATAATGGTGGACTTTGTATTATGAACACTTTCTGTCACTGTCCACAGTAAGTAATACCCATATATCTAGTTATTTTCTAACAATGCACCATGGCTTCATATTGACAAATTTAGATATATGTGATCCGTCACGCTAAAGGGGACCTTATAAGATGTGTGGAAAAATATCGACCCTAGTCTGTCTGCACAGTCCGCGCAGCCAGACTAGGGTCGACACTTTTCACTTGTATGTAATTTTCGAAATCTGGAATGTTTTCCCTATCTGACTATATGTTCATTTTTTGCGTACAGTATCTGGTTGACCTGTGCTGAGTCTGAGAAGATTGTCAAAATTCGGATTTTGGATTTCTGATAAGGTACCTTTTAGTGTGACGGGTCACATACAATCCTTCTCGTAAGAAAAGGTACATTTATCAAGCCATATCGAGACAATAAAGTTAAGAATGAAATATTGCCTGGACAGAAAATTGCTGCTTTTCATTATAAACTGTGTAACTACAGCTTGTTAAAAGTTAAGAGGTTTTAGTAGAAAAGCGACGACATGCATGTGTACATGTACGCGTATAACACTGTGTAATAGAAAAAACTCGAAACAAGTAATTGTCATTGCATTTTCGAACACTTTCTAAAGAACACTACCGTAGATTTTAAGACAATCACGAAGACATAAATTTCAATTCCGCACCATGTTTTTAAATTATGAAGAATACTTTTAATCATTTTCAGAGGTTATCATGGACGATTCTGTGAGCACAAGACACGTGACCGTTCATGCGGAACGATCGAGCACGGGACCTGGATGGCGAAGGGCTGTTTTCTGTGTCACTGTTTTGATGGAAGGATGAGATGTAAAACTACTCACATCCCTAATTGTGGTAAGTTTTTACGTTAGTCTTTCAAAACTTCATCATTGTCATTGTTAATGAAAACCCGTTGGTTGCCTATACATGCTATAGGCAACGTTGGAGAAAAATTGAAACTGTTTACATGTCTTGCAGAATGCAGGAATATTGAATTTTTCAAAGAGCACACTTTTCGCCTTTTGTGGAGATTCGTAAATTTTACACATAGGCCTATAGCATTTTTTTTTTAATGTATCCATATATCTCAGATTTCTCAAATGAAATTCAATTAGACATATAACACATCGCATATATTTTTTTTACTTATTTTGACTAGCAATTTGTTTATTGTTCGTTTATTTTCCAGAACTCATGCCATTTGTGCAAGCCAAAGAAGAATTGCCAGATTACCAGGTGGATGTAGACAAGAAATTCGCCGACTACGAGCGATTTTACGACATGGCAGATGAAGATACCACGAGTACATCGACTTCCGGTTCCGGTATAACACTTCCGGCTTTCTCCAAACTTTTACTTGTCTCTGCGATTTCATTGTTTATCAGAAGGTTTTCGCCCTGAGTAATAAGTAAATATTACAAGGTGAATAGCGATAAACCCCATTACTCCACCGTGATGGACTACGTGTGGGTCAGAGGGACAAACGCGGGAAAGGTCTCTTCCGAAGGAATTTTACTGGCTGATGTAACAGGAGGACGAATAGACAAGCGTACAAATGGAGAACGAACTGTCTTTTCCGAGAGTTTTGTCCGCTGGTCTGTGTAACTTGCCACGTAAATAGACGAGGATCCGCCATGCTTGAAATGAATTGAAGCGTCAATAGCATAGACTACAGAACGCCGAAGCCACAGTTACAGTGTTTATGGCGCCCAAGAATATGCGAGTTATCTTTGATAAGTGGTTGAAACGGTCATCGAGATTGTCGTAGAAAGATGACAAATAATACCAATAATTGGCAATAACAGTGCATACAAGATACCAATAATTGGGAATAACAGTACATGCAACAATTTTTTGTTGTTGGTGTGTATTCGAACAGCAAATGGTAGATCGTAGCCTTATTTTTTCAATAGAATTCTTGTTAGCGCTTATTTTGATTAAATAATGAAAATATGTACATGTCTTATTTGTTTATTTTACTGTTTTACTAACTTTTGTCCGGTGAAGATATTATGTCACATTGTTACAAAAAAATACCAGATGTAAGCAACATAATATCGACCTCTATTAAACATTTGAAATTTTGAGGGTGATGATTTGAATCTTTCGGGTGTTTCGTGAACACCTGCAAGATTCGAATCAACACATTCAAAATTGTGTTGAAAATTAAGATTTTTGTCCATTATTTACATCTGTAGATAAGATTTGTAAACACGTGCCACAATATCGTAAGTCGTGACCGGACTACAGTACCAAATTACAGAATTTTCACTCTCTTTATGTCGACTTTGGGTATCTCGAATAACTTATACTGTCGACTGTCAAGTCAAAATCTTGTGCCTCTCTTAATTGTACATCTAAATACATTTCGTCCTTGTTGTTCGAAAACCTCCTAACTACAGCTTCATTAAAGTTGTAGTTACGAAGTTTTTGAATAACACATAAGATATCCTACTGGGAAGTTGGGATCAAATATCTTATAACCGTAGGTAATCATATGAAATAAATGTTGACGCCGAACCATTTCTCTCACGCGCCAAACTATATTTTAACTGCAAAGAATCGGGATCAAAGACCATGGTGGTATTGAAACAAGCGCCGATCCCGATCAGCCAGCCCATACATGTCGTTCAGTAAGATTGTGTCCACGACGTCAGAAAGGCACCCCACTACGATAGCAATTCTGAAATTAAAGGTTCTCTATTTTGTTCTCCTCACCCCATTCAGATTTTGACAAGCCAAAGCGGGATGCTTAAATAGCATAATCATAGTTGAAACTCTGTTTCCATGTGACCTTAATTGTTGAGTTCGACGTAAAATTCTACTCAATCCTATTCAAAATTTGACTTTGATAGAGTTGTGAAAAGCAGTCCGTTCTTTGAACATGTCGCTTTTCTTCGAAAACCTCGTAACTGCAGCTGGCTTTAGGCTGCAGTTACGAGGTTTTCTAAGAAAAGTGACGATAGGCTTTAATTTGCCTGATATTTGTAGCAATTAAAGCTACTATTTCCCAGATTTGGACCCAAAAATTGTCAAATACAAACGGAATGTACACTTTTTAAGCTTTATATGACCTGATTAAATAAATTACGACAAACTATTGAAGCAACGACTCATTTTTTCGCAATTTGATACCAAATTCATGAAGCGATGTCGAAAGTAGGTCAAAACAGTAGGACACGGGACTTTCTTAAATGACGTCACAACATACATGATGACGTCATATTGAAATTCAAGTATGAATCTCGTTTGAATCATGGTCCGCGCTGTATGCGCATGCGTGACAGTTAAAAATAAATTCAACTGCATCTGAGACGGAGTTAAATTTGGGTTTGGATTCTCCCTAAATTCGGCTATCTCTATTATAATTTCGGCTCAATCTCTGTCTGAATCGCATATTATTAACCATTCTGAGGTGGTCAACACAAAAGTTTTGCATATTTTTTCAGAAAATTTCATTTTTTGCAATTAGACCATCTGTTACCCTCCAGCTTTAAAATATGAAATGTTTTTAAGTAACTAGATTGTCACGCAGAGGAATCGCATGGCACAACAACAACTTAAACGATTTCAGTAAATCTTCAATAGATCTGTTAAAATATGACCGATTTGAATTTGACTTGGAATAGAGGTGTAAAATGGTTGGGATTTGTTGCATGTGGCTGATCTTTAAACCAGCACATGATAGGGTTATTATTGAGCATAATTATAACCCATTTCTCGTTGAAATAATTGTTTATCATGTGCTGTTTAAAATATCCACCACATTAAAATAGTGTTTGTATACAAGTCTACATTTATAAACTTTGAGCTATAAGTCGGTTATACTCCTAATTATTCGTAAATAATCCGTAACCAGTCCGTAAACTAGTCATAGAAACACGTAAACCGTCCGTCAATTTAACTCAATTCGTAAAGATTTGTGTACACTTTTCGGCAATGTGATTACGAATGCCCAATTCGTAAGGAATCGTAAGAAAATTCGTCAATGTGAATCCACCTTAAATGGAATTTGTCACTCTTAAAGTTTTATGTTGCAATTTAGTTGTTACATATTTCAAATATTTCGTGCAAAACCACAAATACTTCTGTAGTCAAATAAACCGATCGGTCACTAAATGACTCATAATCTCAGTTCTCATTGAACAACATATCCCTGCTTTTCAACAAAAATATCGTAACTGCAGCTTAAAACAAGCTGCAGTTACGAGATTTTTGTTGAAATTAAGCGACGATATTCGGCTTAGAAATAAATTTAAAAAATCCTTTATTACAATTCGATAACAATTTGACCAATCCGAATAGAATCACTATCAGATTATTCTACGAGAACGAATGGTTGTTCTTCAAACCTTTCTTAATAAACAACAGACTGGTCAAAACTAGTAGCTCAAATCAGCAGCGGTATGATGATAATAATCACGGTGGTTAATCACGTGACCCGGAATTTCAGAAAATCATCAATTGTTTTTATTAATAGTTGGCTATTTGAATTCGGTTTAAAGCAGAGAATGTGGGAAAATGCAAGAAACAAGATGGTCGTGGTTGAGTTTTGAAAAATCTACTGATGAAAAGGTATTGAAGATTAACCAAAAATTTGGTTGATCTTCAATAACTTTTTTATCAGTTGATTTTTCAACAATACACCAAGTTTATCTAATGCGTGACGTATATCTACCTTCTCTGCTTCAAGCCAAATTGAAAGCGGCCCCGTATTAATAAAATGATTGAAGATTGTTCTACCACGTGATTATCCACCGTGTTAATGCTACCAAGGGAAGACATTAAGACAAAGCATGACTATCATTATACTAGGGAAAAGCAGAAAATTCTAAGAACAGTATTTTTGTTATAAAATTCAAATACAATGAATAAATCATGAAAATAATATGATTTGACTAAACAATCGAACTGAAAGGTCAACTTTATCGATGAGTTAGCCTAGTATTTCAAAATCTATGGACTTTGACAGTGAATCGAGAATAATTTCTTAGGCTATACATGTACATGTATTTTACTTTGATTAGACGGATAAGATAACAATTTCTCCGAAAACAGCAATAAATTAATGAAAGATAATGTCTCTTTATGAAAATTTAATGTCAAATTAAGATAAAGACGTGAAATCTACACATTTACAAGTTAATGACAGCTCGCGTGTGTATTTCTGGAGGGTGAAAAATGACAATGCAATAAGAAATTGATGGGGAATAATAAATTATGCATTATCCTAGTTTTTGAAAGATGAATTGTCGTAAATATGAAAGTTTAATGTGAAAAATATAAGATCTTTGAACGCAGTAATGTCTCAACCCTTTCCAAAAACAACAATTTTCTAGGCTGATTAAAATTGTAGATGAAAAAGTCAACGCATACACGGTCTTGCAAGAAATGGAGAAAATGCTGGTTATGAATATTTTCTTCTTTTCCCTAAAATATTTTCAACTCTTATCCAATGGGATCGTCAAAAAGAGTCAATGTTCGAGAAAGAGTTTTAAAGTACAAATTGATAAAAGACTGTACGGCCATATATTTTATGTTTTAATGCGTCTTCTCATTTCATGAATTTTTAATTCCGTAAGAATTTGATAGACATTTACGCGAAATCTTTCAAGAAAAGAACAAAAAATGTAAATAATAAAAAGGTTAATGCGTCAAAACCACTGCTGGTAATTGTCGTCATTTTTTTTATTTTTGTTTTCCACCAATATCAATAGGATATTATACACATATATTCCTTTGAATTCGGACATTAAATGAATGCCTTAATGCTTGTACAATTTGAAACTACCATGGACCGTCTTGACAAGCCTATGCTCATGTACAGTCTGATCAAGATCCAGATTCCATCATCTTTCATTGGTCCGTAAATCACAGATGGATAGGTATAAATATAAAAATAAAATTCGAAGAAAGACATACAAAGTGCTGACAGCAAATAAAGGCAGTTAAACCTTTTCTATACAAGGCCATGGGCTTGGAAATACCGGTATTAAGCGGACAGACTCCTAACAGTCGTCCAAGTTTTGTGCACTACCCAAAATCAGACTCGTCTTTCAAAAAAAAACCAACCCAGTTGTATTACATTGTATCAGAAAAGACAGTTTCATTCTACGACCGCTAAAAGGGACATTCTAAAAAGTGCGAAATGTTTCATCTCTAATCAGTCGGTGCCGATTGCGCAGTTGACTAGGACAGAAACTTTTCACTCTCCAGAAATTTTCTGGATTTAGACTGTTTTTCCGATCTTGCTTTTTGCTCATTTTCTAGTGCAACATGTCGTTCTCGCCTACTGAGACAGTCACTTGTATCTCGAAATTTTGGTTTTATAGACTTCCCTCCATAAGTCCCCATTTAGACTGACGGTTCACAATTTTAACTGGCAAATTGTCACACGCGATATTCGGGATTTATACAAAATCTTACTTCAATATTCCATTGTTTTCCTGGATTACACTTGTAATAGAAATAATTCAGGATCGGAGAGGGTCTTTATCTGGAAGGGGAATCACGTGACACAACAATTTCAGGGAAGTCTTCAATATTTCTTAATACTCGTACTTGACCAAGTTGAAATTGATTTGAATCAAAGAAGGCAAAAACACATCAATAATTAGCTTGGTGTGGTAAATTCTTTAAAGAATTAGCTTAGAAAATGCTATTAACGATCATCCAAAAATTTGGTTTGCCGTAAATAACATCTATATCGGCTGCTTTTAAAAGATCATTTCGTCGGTGTAAATGCAAAACGTCGTACGTCGATTCTTGCGATTTCAAAAGTACAAACTTGTGTGTCCAGTTTAGACAATTCTCGCAGTTTTTGAGATATTTTTACTGATCAGTATCAATGACACATTATTTGTGAACTATATGTCAAATTTTCAAGTAACTCATTTCAGTTTGGGCAAAGTTATTAGACTTTTTTCCTCCCCTTTGAAATTTTCCAAAATCGAGATAAGAGGTTTTGCATTTACAACGACGATTTGCATTCAGAAGAAACCACTGGGGTTTTCCCGTCTTTTTTTCTTCACAACTCTTTTTTTAAAATTGGTCTTGTATTAACATTATAATTGACAATTATCTGCAACTGTTGTGTCACATGTGTTCCCACCGTGTTTATTGACTTCGACATAACCAGTTATTTAATATAACCGATATTCGGGAAAACCAAAAGCGAGATAAAGATTGTTTTTACTAGGTAAAAAATAGTTAAACAGCGAAATTCATAAAAACAAAAGACATTGTGTGTAATATTTTTTTAAATAGTTTAATCGAAAGAGGCATTAACAAGATCTTGGCTAAATCTTATTTTCCAACACTGTAATTCTATATAACCAATCACTATGCCGATGCTTTTCTACAAAAACCTCGTATTCTAAGCTGCAGTTACGATGTTTTTGTTGAAAGGCGACGATACTTTCCACTGAATGATATTCAGTCTAAACTACTTCGACCAAATGTTTCTTTCACAAGAAAAGCTCCCATCTCTATGTTGATGTTCTTAAACACATTGACAACAATTAGGCTAAACATTCTTGGGTAGTGTCATTACCAGTTGTTCCTATAAATCATACTTTTTCAACAATGTCAAACCTGTTCTTTCTCAGTCTCTTTGCATAAAACGTCGGTGTAATTTCAAACCACTCTGTTTTACTGTGACTCATTCATTACATGAAAAGTGACTGCAACGAGCGATCTGTGGGAGAATACCATGCAACGTCAGTCCGTATATTTTCGGAGCAGACAATGTTCCCGCGTGTTGCTCGCTTACTCTCGCATGTAGGCCATCTCGGCGGAGTGTCAGGGTTTATCGCTATTCAGCTTGTTATTTCTAGCGTATCATTCAGGGTGAAAACCATCTAATAAACACAGAAACTACGGTTGCAAATATGAATTTGCTGCATATGGAGAAAACCGGAAGGAATGTACTGGAACCGGAAGTTGGTGTTTTCATGGTATCTTCATCTTCTATGTCGTAAAATCGTTCGTAGTCGGCGAATTTCTGGTCGACATCTACCTTGTAATCGGGCAATTCTTCTTTGGCGTGTACAAATGGCATGAATTCTGAAGAATAAAAGGAAAATTAAGGACAGATCCTCCATTTATTTCCCACGGTAAGAAATTTTTTTATTTTTTCTGTACTGATATTTAAATATATATGAAAAGTAAAAAATGACTTAAAAACTATAGGTCACCAAGCGAATTAAAAAGTTATTGGATTTCAAGGGAGACTACTCTTGTCTAAAATTGCAAAAATGAGGTGTCACTTAAACACCCACAAAAAGATGTTCGGAATGACTAGGATTACATAAATACGTCTTTATTGTGTTCAATATGTTTTATTCTGTCTAAATGAGTATCAATTTGGGAAAATTTAGTGATGATTTTGAAATTTTTAGTAAAATATCCTTTCAAAAGTAGCTGAAATTGCTCTTTTTTCGCAACGTTTCCGATAATAAAAAAATTCCAGCGGTAAGATTTTTTTTCTTTTTTTGTATAGACATAGTGCTTGGTTATACCTACAAAAAGAAAAAAAGAAAAATATATCAAACCAAGCGTTTTTCTTAGTTAAGGTGGGTTCACATTGACGAATTTTCTTACGATTCCTTACGAATTGGACATTCGTAATCACATTGCCGATAAGTTCACGTATTGTTACGATTTGAGCGAATTTAACGGACGGTTTACGTATTTCTACGACTAGTTTACGGACTGTTTACGGATTATTTACGAATCAATAGGAGTATTGCCGACTAAGTTACGAATGTTTACGAGTCCTTTGTTATTATTTTGTTGTTGTTGTTGTAAGAAAGACAACCTCGTTTTTTGAAAATCTGACATTCGACAAGACAATATGACTTGCGAACGAAATAAGCTTGGGTTTTACCAACAATTTCTTCAAACCATTAGCCCTTTCCCAAACAAGACCTAGTTTTGACGTCCCATGGTTTGGGAAAATATTGAGAGAAAAGAATAAATTGCTGATAATCAGCAATGCAATTCTTTCTGTTCACTCAGAAATTTCTATTTAATACCATACAAAGTTTACACTTCTTACATCAATAATTGTTTTGTCTGTAACTCCTTTCAAATCGAAACAACAAAATATCTTGCCGTTTGGGAAAGAAAACTTAATTGCTTCTACCGGAGTAACCCTCATACTACCGTATTGGGTCATTTATGACCCCAGACATATTTTTATGAATGCTTTATTCAAAGTTGTTCTCCGATGCACGTTTACTTTTTTTTACTTTTTCAATCTTATATTCGTGGATAATAAATCATTTTTTCTTGAACATCGACCCACGTTTGAAAGACTTATCGTCATTTTTTGTGATGGGATAAAAAAAAATGACCCCAGTGCATATAAACACATTGAAAAAGGGGGCTCTTAGTCCTCATTTTATTGCAAATCCAATTGGAAATCGTTTGACGTTTAGCAAAACATTAAATAGTATTTCCTCTATCATAGATTATATTTGTCATCAATTTGGAATCGAAGTATAATATATGAGCAATGATTTCGAAAAAAGTGTACTTATATCATGTAAGATAAATATTTATCATCTTATGCCTCTGCATATTCAAAAGGTCTGACCAGGACCCACACTGTCCTCTCACAGCTTCTCCATCAAACATAACCCTCATCAGGCCCTTTGGGGAGCCTTATCTGTTTTAGTATCATTCTCGGAATCTCATATCATAATTTCCCTTTTTTAAACATCCCGGCTCGTTATATTCGTAAACTTGCCGTATTATATTCGTGAATCACTTACGGGTGATTTGCGATTAACTAAGAGTCATTTACGATTGAATAACGGAACATTTAATCCGTGGACATTCGTGAGAAAATTTTCAACATGTCAAAAAATGTCCCCGTATGAGCACGAATCACTTAGAATATCACCGATTCATTGCGAGTTGTTTACGAATGCATAAGAGTTGTTTACGAATACTTGCGTTTATATACGATAGAACTTTCCGAATGGGCCACTCAAAACGAAATCTATGAATATGCACGACTTCTTTACTATGTCTATTATATTTTTGGTTGTAAATAATAAGATATAATCTCCATATCATCATCAAGCAGCTGACATTGAGAAATAAAGCATTTTATACTTACGAGTTATTTACGGATGCCAGCGTATTGTTTACGAATGTTCACGGATGGCCTACGAATGTCCAATTCGTAAGGATTCGTAAGGAAAATTCGTTAGTGTGAACCTACCTTTATAAGTAAAATTCGGTTTACTTTTTGCAGCTCTGTCCGAAATTGTTTCACTACTTTTATCCATTTTCTTCCTTATTACCATCTTTAGATAATAAAAAGTGTCGCCTTTTGTGTCCATCTGAAGCGGACTAGCTCATAAAGACACCATCTTGCTTTTGTTGCTCCGTTTCCTATCACTAACGCCACATGTTGAACACGTAACAGAAAGCGAAATGTACCATCCGAGTACTATTACACTTCAATAGACCAAACAGAGAAAATGGAAATAACCGAAAAAGGGTCTTGTCATTTAACAACCAAACATTAACTAAATGTAAAAAATACATTTGCTGAAAAGGCCAATTACTGAAACAGCTTTATTTCGTTATTTAGGATATGCGCAGTAAGTTGCGCAGTAACAACTGGAGGATCTGTCCTTAATAAATTACTAGTAAACATGCGCATAAATACGAAATATGTGATGAGTTGTATGCTACACAAAAAGAAAAGTTCAAGTTATATTGACAGTGGTGGCTCCGATGGGTTGTGGGTTCAAACGAACCCCCTCTGCATTCTGATTCTTTCGTTTTCATGCAAAAATTAAGTCAAAATTGTGTAGTACTATGAAAACGAACTCCCTTATCTGTATATCCGAATCCACTCGCAAAATTCCTGAATCAGCGGCAGATGGTTTAGTATAGCAAATTATTAATATCTGTGTCGAAACCAAATTTCCGCAAACGAAAAGCATAATCTTTATAGGAAAGTTCTAAATCCCTGCATTCTACAAGAAATTCTAACAGTGTCGAATATTCTAGAGATTTACCTACACAACATGCAGTTTCAACTGATTATGAAAATGATTAAAAGTTATAAACTCGTTTTTAGACGGACACAATTTTGGACAGTTCCAATTTGAAAGGTGCTGCAGACAACAATATTCACGTTGATGAAATTTTTAAAATATTTCCATGTTTGGTTATAAAACATTGTCCCATATAATATAGGGTTAATTCACGTTTTTGAGGTCGTTAACATTCTCAGAGGCCCAAAAAATGCGTTATCGCCTGAGACCGGAGGTCGAAGGCGATAACCCATTTTGTGGGCCTCTGAGAATGTTAACGACCGAAAAAACGTAAATTGACGCTATTATTGCATAAAATATGAAGAATTTGCAAAGAAATGTAATAAAATAAGACGAATAACTAAAAAACTGTGTGAAAGTTTTCCGGCATTCGACTCGACATATATCGAGTAAGTATGATATCCACTAGACGGGCCGTTAGATTTTCATCTGGTAGCTATGTAGTCAAGTTTCATCGCATTTTTTAAGTTTCATCGCATTTTTACTGGCATAATCTTCATTTGGGTTGGCGAAATGGTAACAATATTCGACTTAGTTTTCTTTTGGAAACATACTCTGGATATTCTAACGTTCATTTCAGTTCGAGTAATAAATTAAAAGGTCGGAATTTCCGAGGTAGATCTCTGGACCATCTGATTCGTTTCAGACATTCGTTCATTTCAATAAAAAAAAGTTGTAAAGGAAAATTTGCAGTAACTAAAAGAAGAACAAGAAACACACACGCTTACCACCACGTTTGACCTAGACCACAACCACTCAATTCTAATTTCTATCCTTCCATGTCCACGAAATCCACTTTTAGTTTAAAATCTGTCAGCTGCCCGTTTGTTTACTTTTTGATTCCAAGAATTAAACATACGTCACTATATTACGTCATCAGATATGGTTACACTGGGAGACCTAGTTTACTATTTATTGGGGTGTAAACTGGAAATGGGGTCTTACAAGAATTTACAACGCGGAAAAGGGAAATGACAAAATTTCGGCTTTATTTTCAATTTTCTGAAGCACTCACAACAGATCCCCGATCGAGGATATTTGAGTGCAAAACCGGTCCGATATCGCACGTGAATCTGCCGATTAATGCACGATTTCTCTGGATATCCGCCCTGTTTCTGCTCGTTAAACAATGCCAATAACAGACTGAAAACACATATTTTTAGGCAATAAAAAGAGTTAAAATATGTGTAACTCTTCTTCTGACATAATATTCTCTGAAGTTTTCTTAGGTCACTATGTAAAACGAATTTGTACGATGAATACTGTGTTTTCTGTCTTCATGCAATGGTTTCACCTAGCCAAAAGTGCTTCATGTCTTAAGTACCTGTATGCATCCACTGTTATACTTGCCATTTTCGTTTTCGATCTCTGGCAAGTTTAACAAAAGGTGGATACAGTTTCCATCTCATTATTAAGGTTTAACTGAATGTATGTCTTTTTGTATGAATGTACTAATTTATGTAATTAAATCCAAAATGTCCGTCATATTGTATTGTTTTGTATGCTGTATTGTGTAATCCTCATGGGTCACCTTCTGGATATTTGCTTATAAACTATGTTCTATGTTCTATCTCAAATGGCAATGAATTTTGTGCTAAAATAGACAGGGTAACCGGTTTATCGTTATATATCGATAACCCGTCGATGTTGTTATAAAACCTCGTAACTACGGCTTGAATCAAGCCGTAGTTACGAGCTTTCATAACAACACCTTCGTAAATATCATTGTTTGTCCGAAATTACGTCACGGTTTACTTGATAAATTCGTTCCGTATTCTATTAGAGTTACATTTACCACGGCGGGGAATCACGTGACACATCATTTTCGATATTTTGTCGCTTTTCAACAAAAACCTCGTAACTGCAGCTGAAAACTAGTTGCAGTTACGAGGTTTTCGTTGAAAAGCGACGATTTGTCATTAGGTCTACTTCTGGCACATGTTAGATATTTCAGGTATTAAGACAATTATGATTGGCCGTCAATAACTTTTTTATCAGCTGATTTTGAAAATATCATTTGCATTCAGCAAATCCCCGGCGTTTTCTCGCCTTTTTACTGCTTAATTCAGACCTTTGTTTTCCAAATCGGTCCTGTATTAACATTATAACTGATTTTTTTCTCTGCAATTGTAATTGTTGTGTCACGTGATTCCTCATTGTGGTCATAGCATCTGAGACTACCATGTTTCCAGACCAACCTGTGTAGAAAATACTACCGATATTAGGAAAACATAGTTACGTTGTTTCGCTGCCGCTATATGTTGCAAAGAAGCTGTTTAATGATTCTCAATAGACAAAACATCATCTTCATGTTGGTCCCATTTAAAAGCTGTTTCAGAGGGAATTGTGAGTGTTATTCAATGCGAATAATATAGCACAGAAAACATCGAGGCAAAAGGAGAAAATGCTGATGATCAGCATTTTCTTCTTTTGTCTCAATGTTTTCCCAGGTGTATTCTGTCAGGGCCCGAGCGTCAAAACCAGGCCTTGTTTGGGAAAGGGTTAAGATATCATAGGTCTTGATCAGACTGTGTGTGAACGGACGTTGATCGGGTATGGTTTCAATAGGAAATAAGTGTCCAATTTACAGATCCATGCTTCATTGTAATTGATATTACATCAGAAAACATGTTCGTTAATAGCAAATGCATTCATAGTATTTCTTAGGCATTTTTTATCCGAAACAAGTTTGGTATATTTTTTGGTATTTTCGCAAATAGAAATCGGGACCAGATTCCAAATTTTGACTTCGACATAACCAGTTATTCAAGATAACCGATATTCGGGATACCGAAAGTTGAGATAAAGAGGGGTTTTTACTAAACAAACAATGAAATTAATGAAACAAGAGATATGCGTTTGATATTTTTTAATCAAAAGAGGCAGTTACAATATCTTGGCCAAATCTTATTTTCCAACACTGTAATTCTATCACCAATCACTATGCCAATGATTTTCAACAAAAACCTCGTAACTGCAGCTTATTTAATCTGCAGTTACAAGGTTTTTGTTGAAAAGCGGCGATACTTTCCGCAGAATAATACTAGTATTCAGACTAAAATACGACGGCCAAATGTTTCTTGCTAAAGAAAAGCTTCTATCTCTATAATGCTGGTCTTATACACATCAACAACAATGAAACATTTTTGGGTGTAGTGTAATTCCCAATTTGACTCTGAAGCTTAACTTTTAACGCTCAAAACATTTCCCGTTTGTTTACTCGCAAACAATCGTCCCTCATGCAACGTCAGCCGGTAACATCCTTGGAACAGAACGTTCCTGCGCATATCCCGTGCGCAGCCAACCTCGATGGGGTATCAGGGTTTACCGCTATTCAGATTGTAATTTCTAGCGTATTATTCAGGGTGAAAACCATCTAATAAACACGGAAACCACTGATGCAAGTAGGATTTTTTTGCGTATGGGGAAAACCGGAAGTGGTGTACCGGAACCGGAAGTCGATGTATTCGGTGTATCTTCGTCTTCTATGTCGTAAAATCGTTCGTAGTCGGCGAATTTCTTGTCTACATCCACTTGGTAATCGGGTAATTCTTCTTTTGCTTCTACAAATGGCATGAATTCTGAAAAATAAAGGGAATATTAACAAATTGCTAGTAAACATAGACAAAAACGAAATATGTGGTGAGTGGTATGCCACCTATTCCTCCATAAGAAATATTCAAGATACCGTCGCCTGTCAACGAAAAGCTTGTAACTGCAGCTTGTTTTTTGCTGCAATTACTAGTTTTTCTTAAAAAAAAAAAAAAACATTGATATATGACATAGGGATAGGTGTAGAAAATAATACTTGTGTCGAAACTAAACTTCCGCAAAACGAAAGCATTTTCATATGAAAATTCAATTTCCACGCATTCTACAAGAAATCTAAACAGTTTCGAATATTCTTGATTCTTATCTACGCAACATGCAGTTGCCAATGCGTTATGTAAAATGACTAAAAGTTCTTAAAATACGACCGTATAGACTTACCACAGTTAGGGATACGGGTAGTCTTACACCTCATCCTTCCATCAAAACAGTGACACAGAAAACAGCCCCTCGCCATCCAGGTCCCGTGCTCGATCGTTCCGCATGAACGGTCACGTGTCTTGTGCTCACAGAATCGTCCATGATAACCTCTGAAAATGAATAAAGGGATTGATAATAGCGATAGAATCAGTGGTTTGGTATGAGGATCCAATGAAAATACATTGATACTTGCTCATTAAGTGTTTACTTTCATTATCTTTTATGTCCGATAATGTATTATGTACGAGCAAACAATAGTTAGGCCTACGAGTTTTTCTAAGAAAGGCGATGGTATGCCTAAACATTCTTGCATTGTAAAAGTGGTAAATTATTTTGTATATTACTTACTGTGGACAGTGACAGAATGTGTTCATAATACACAGCCCTCCATTATAACAGCAGTCAGTCACCGCGTGTCCTCTGTTTTGGTTGTCGTGGTGGTGAGGATGGGTGTCAACTGAAAGGATAATAACGAGAAAACTTAATAATACTTTGAAGTAATGAACTCAAAAGGAAAAAATGATAGGCATGGTAACATAAAAAATTGACGTAAAAAACATGTTCCAACTAAATGTTTTCGGGAATCATGCTGATAAAATGTGATTTGTGAATCAAAAATCCATTATGTTCAAGCTAATCTCTATGTTTTCTAAAGTCGGAATTTTTGTAAAGGAACTTGTCTGACTTTTAAATAGTCTAATAATATATTTCATCAATCACGTTTTGTTCATATACGAACCTCGGTGAAAGATGACTTTGATTGAGATGTGAAATGGACTCGATACTTTATTGAGTGAATTATGCCAAAATGAGATATCAATCTTTAGATATCATGTAAAAAGTATTTTCATCACTTCAATCATGGCAATCTCGCTCTTAAAATTTGTGACATGTGCTATCGTTGATTTTTACGAGAAACACATTCATTTTCCAGCGCAAGATTATTAATTGTATGAATAATTGCGGAGTTTTAAAGCTGTTTCTATATATTTCTGTTTTATCAAAGCCTTGCTAGAAAAACAACAGGAATCGATTCAAATGTTTCCATTGCATTGTATCGAGGAAAAAACTGCTATATACTGACAGCCATTTTTATGAAAATTGAAGGCAAAATGTCGTACCCCTGTTGAGTGCCATCACTTCATTAAATCGCAGCCTGATAACTGAAATTTTTGCGATCACTATCCTTTATGACAGCCGGAGTGGCGCACTCGACTTGTAGGCCGGTGGTTTCGAGTTCGAGCCCCATTCGGGTAAGGTGTGTCTTTGGGCAAGACACTTAATAATCAGTCCAGTCTACCCAGCAACATTGAGTGGAAAGCAGTGAGGTAAAACCTACTGCCTCTTTCCAAAAAAGAAATGAAGGGCCTATAGAAGCTTTAACCTATTCATATATGTGTATGGCGCGCGAATAGGGTCTAAAGTCAATATAGCGCTAGACCGATAATTAAAATAGGGGTAGACCCTTAAAAATAGCGGTTTACCCTTATATTTTTACCGGTCTACCGATAGAAATATCGGTCTACCCATTAAATAAGGGTAAACCGCTATTCAAAATAACGGTGTAGCGATAAAATTACCGGTAGACCGATATTTTTATCGGTAGACCCCTATTTTTTTCGATAGCCAATCACAGAGCTTGTATTATACGGTCGCTGATTTTCCCGGTGGGTTGAGGATGTAACGAGCCATTTGATTGGCTAATGAGATTTCGAGCAGAAGGGTCAAAAATAATTATCGGTCTACCGGTAATTTATCGCTAGACCGTTATTTGAAATAGGGGTCTACCCATATTTTAAGGGTAGACCGATATTTTTATCGGTAGACCGATAAAAATATAAGGGTAGACCGCTATTTTTACCGGTCTACCCCTATTTTAATTATCGGTCTAGCGCTATATTGACTTTAGACCCTATTCGCGCGCCATATATGTGTCTAATTGCTGTAGTTATACTAATTACATATTGCCGAGTGGTGCCTTTTCATTTTTGGTCTTAAAAAGCGAAGTTTCTTTTCAGTTTTTGTCTACGTGATTTGAAAACTTTTCTCATCTTTAGCAGAATTGTTTCACACTGTTTTATTTTAACCACAATGATATAAAATTTAAGCTAGTTCGCACAAACCACAAATTCCTCTGTTGTCAATTTAACAGCAATTCACTTAATGACTCATAATTCAGGTTAATGCCAAGTTTACTTAATAAACATTGTGACGGAATTAAAAGTAATCTTGTATTGCTTTTCAATGATTTACTTTGATATTTGGACAAGTGTATGGCTCACGATAAATGACCTGGCATAGAATATCTTGCTATTAGCTAGAGATGCTCTGCCAAGTCATTTATCGTGAGCTATAATAGAGACGCATTTTGGTATACTTTTACCCTACATCGAATATAGACGTCATTGGATAGTGTTATAAGCAAAATTCTTGTAACCTGATAAATAGGGGACTGCATGGACTAACGTCAGACAGATTTTATTCTTTGTCAAATTTTTGTTTTAGAACTTTGACATATAATTTAAGAAAATAAAACAGACTTACCGATTTCGTTACTATGAATATTTTTGTGCATGCGTCTGTTTCTACGTTTCTCTGTTGATCTAATCGAACGTTCAAGCCAATCTGAATTAAAATAAAGAAAATCAAATTAAAGGAACACTTACCAAAAATTTACTTCTATTCGTTTATTAATGACCCGACATCACGTACTATCTTAAACAACCTTTAGAAGACCGTTATATAAAACCCCGGTCATTCTTCCCAAGTAATAAAGAAAAAGAATCATAATGACAAAATGAAATATGATATATTGTGATTCAATTCTGATACACATGACAATTCGTGAATAAAGATATATTTTATACACATTGACAGTAAATTGATATGAACTTACTATGTTTTGACTTTGATTAGACCATGAGATAATACAATCCCCCAAAACACCAATAAATTATTGTAAGATAATGTCTTTTTACGAAGATTTAATGTCAAATTAAGATAATACGTGAAATCTACATGTTTACAAGTTAATGACAGCTCGCGTGTGTCTTTCTGGAGGGTGAAAAATGACAATGTAATATGATATTGATGGGGAAATGAAGTACAATATCAGGTTTCGTGTACGGCTTTCTCCATTGCCTGAATTTTTGTGGTTGAAAATATTGTGAGAAATGAAAAGAATTGCTTGTCACAAGAAGTTCCTTCAGTTTCTTCACTATTTTCCCAGGCATTATCTTGTGAGGTTTCAAAAAAAGTCACTGTGTTGTAATGGGTCAAGCTGTTGTGGCGTTTCGGATCGTTCGATCAGTCAATGACGATGGAAAAATTTATAAACATTCCCACAATCTTCTGATAACAAATTAAAATTGTTTAACAAATAGCTAAAGTTTATTTCCGACTATGTTTAAAAGCCTTTAGCCTATCTTGTGAGGCGTCAAAATCGTCAATGTGCGGGAATGGGATAAACCCTCTCTTACATTTTGAAGTGCACTTTAAGTAAGGATCACAAAAGGGGTTAATCCTTTAACGTGTGCACTAAATTCCGTATAACAAAAGGTCTCAAATATTGGCATTATTGTATGCTTATTAAGCTTAAATAGGATATTCTCTCAAAAAACCACCGATTATCGAATACATTATGAAATTAATGCCTTTCATAAACGTGTAAAATCATTGTTAATAATATTTGACATGCTTAATAACCCTTAACATGTATTTCATTTTTCCCGAAACCCTCCATCAAAGAAAAAGAATCAGTCGAATTTGAACTAATAATTCTTGCCAATACGACATTTAATTTATAATTTCTTCGTATATTATGTTTTTAACAATAGGCAATGATTGTATATAATAATTTATTAATTTGTAAAATATCACCAAAAGAACACTCGTTTTAAATCTTGCTTCAAAAAACAATAAATCACCATAATAGACTAAGTTGATTATAATCGCGATGAAGTCCTTGGAACTATCTTCTCTATCTTATCTAGATCAGACCGATTAATTACTGTTTAGCTTTGCTCTTCGGCCTCCATCAAAGGCCCATTTAATCTTAAGTCGAAGACGCGAGGCTTCGAAAGAGGGGATAGAAAAAAAGTTGCATGAAATATTATTATACCAAGTCCACATCTTTGAAAAAAAAAAAAAAAAAAAAAAAAAAAAAAAAAAAAAAGAAACGTGTAAATCTATTGATTTATACTAAATAGAAAACGTCGACACTTTAAAAATGCGATTTGCATGTCATAAATTGACGGTATTGCAGACTCCTGTCAAAGAGCAGTAAGTTACCCAAATCGGGGGCGGCACGAAATTCCCAAATCTACCCAAATCTACCCAAATCTACCCAAATCTTACCCAAATCTACCCAAATCTAACCCAAATCTACCCAAATCTACCCATATCTTACCCAAATTAAGCAAACTGTTCGACATATTCCAGTTTTTAGTTACAGAAAAAAAGAAAACAAATGTTTCTTAACAATAATATCGTCGGTGTTAAAGCAAAACGTGATCAGTTTCTCAACATTTTGATTTTTAGATATTCGCTAAGGTCTCTTTAAGCGTGACAGGTCAGAGTGTTAAGGACATATTTCCGTATTGTGGCCCCAGATCTATTAGCCTATGTGTCATGCATGGATCCTGATTTTTTCCCTGTGTTTTCTGGGTGGCCGACTGCCTTGGCGCAAGAAAAACACAAATTCTCAAGTTCGAGGGAAGCACAACCTTGGGTCCACGTATTGGTGTAATTTATAAAAGCTGTGACAAATTACTCGATCTAATCCAGGTTGAGAAGTTTGTGATATCATCGTTACAACAGTTAATCCGATATGATTGTCAGAATAATATAACCTTTTCCCCAAATGAACCCAGTTAAAATTATGTGCCTTACAGAAAACAATAACAACAAAACAAAGACAAACTCTGAGGCAAGAGACCAAAATGCTGATAACCGGCATTTTCATATTTTGCCTCTTGAAATATTGTCTTCGTTATATAAGAATTCTTACTTTGCTCAGGACAATTCTAGAACTACAATAGATCTAGATCTAATTCCACAAAAATTAATTTCCACAAATACAGAACATTATGATCATTTAAATTTCGGGAATATGTTCGAAATAGTCTCATTAGATTTGGGTAGATTTGGGTAGATTTGGGTAGATTTGGGTTAGATTTGGGTAGATTTGGGTAGATTTGGGTAAGATTTGGGTAGATTTGGGTAGATTTGGGAGTTTCGTGCTGCCGCAAATCGGTGCTATATGGCATGCAATATCACTGCTTTTCAACAAAAACCTCGTAACTGCAGCTTGGTTTAAGCTGCAGTTACGAGTATTTCGTTGAAAATGACAATATGCAAGTTGATGCCATGTGACCAGATACAGCACGTGATATACCATTTCTGACAGGTGCTGATTATCATGATTGACACCTTTATGACTGTGTTATAGAAACGATAGAACTGTCAAAGTCAGGATATATCTTGATTTTTGTTTACTAGATTATGAAAATTTATGGTAGCTCGTCAATCACGCCGATAATAAATGTTACCAACATTTATGTTATAATGTCGTCTGTGGTAGATTTCTAGATTGGAACTGTTCAAAATGTTGCTGTTTGGGAGAGGGTTAAGCCATTCCCACACATTGACTCTTTTTCATTCCACACATTGACAAGATAATGGCTTTTCCCAAAAGATACACATTTAACCCATTTACTGCACAGTAACCTTTTGGCTCCCTCTCAAGAAAATGTTTGGGACAAATTGTGGAAAAAATGATTTTTTAACCAAAATTGTTGCGTTTTTTAAAAAGTATTCATCAACTTGGTCTGCGACACCTTTCGAATTGGAACAGTTCAAAATTTTTGCCGTCTGGTGATGGGTTCAGCAACAAGGAAAAATAAACTCACCAGGAGACGAACTTTCTACGACGAGCACAAGGCAAGCCACTATCACCACACATCTGAAGTAAATTAAAGAACGATTAAACAAAACAATTTATTAGGGTTAAGCACTTTACAAAACGACAAAATCTTAGCGTGGTCCATTTTGAAAGTTTGTGCTGCTTATTGCAGATCTTCATAATGACAGCAGTGGCGGACCTAGAAGGGATTCGAGGCCAGGAATTCCAACGAAATCCCCCTCTATAGTATGATTACATCAATTTCGTGCAGAAATTCAGTCAAAATTGTGTAATACCACTAGTTAAGTCATGTCTTTTTGTCATGTCCATTTTTTTTTATCAGAATTGTTGATTCTAAGTAAGAATGAATAAATTATACAAATACTAAGATGAAAAAGTACACAAAAGAGAAATAGATGAATATGATATATTACCTCATAAGCATTGCCATTTTTCCTCTCTAATATTCCACGAAAAACCACTGAATTAAAACCAATATTGTGTTAACACCAATTTAATCTTTAAATCCAAGATTTTATTAGAATTATAAGTGTGTTATCACTACAGATTAAAAGATCGATCTAGAATGATATGAAATCTACATGATTTCGCGGGTTTATAAAGGTTTTCGACACGTGCTAGTGTTGACAAACATTTGTAAAATCCCACCCTCTCATTGGCTGATCGATTAAGCTAATTTGCATAATTATCGCAGCGTGACCTAGACAGGTCACGCTGCTAGAATTATGCAAATTAAATTGATTTGATTTCATTCATTGAATATTGCGGGAAACGATTATTTCTTAAACGTTTAATTATTTCCTCGTGATTGTTTTTTAAGGTTCTAGTCAATCGACGTGATGTCTAAGCATTTAACATCCTTTGTAAATCAATCAACACGAATAAATTCATTTTATGCCATTTTCCTTTTCAAATTCTTCTTTTTTGTAGGTCTAACTTACATAGCTTAGGCCTACATATAGTGTTCTGAATGTAATTTTGATTTGGTCATGGTAAAATTTAAAAAGATGAATACAAACAGAATATTTTTGTCATTTTCAAAGTCTGGGGAAAAATAAATAGATATACTAGATGTATAATATCGTTAGAAATGTCCATTTTCTTTTTTTGTCTTTAAACGTTTCCACAATCCTTTCTTGTTATCTATGACCAAGTTGTGGTAAACCCATTCCCTTACATAGACTCTTTTTGACTACCCAAAACATAAAGGTCACCGTCTTTTTTTTTTTTTTTTTTGAAAGTATTGTGTGAAATGAAGAATTTGCTTGAGACAAACATTGGCTGAACGATGCTTAAGACAAGCAATTTCTGCATACACCACAATGTTTTCTACCCAAAATACCAGACGAAAAAATAAATTTCTTTACTTGAAAAAGTCGTCTGAAAAATCGCCGAATTTGGACCAGTCCAAAATCTTGCCCTCTGGTAACGGGTAGAATATAGCAGCAGAAAATATCGATGACTAGCGTTCTTCCCATCGACGGCATATCGTCGGTTATTGCGTATCTTCGTATCGCTAACTGTCTCATCCATTATCAGACAGCAAAATTATACACTGTTTTGAAGATGTTTCAGACGTTAATTTACATTTAATGGAATTCTACATTTTTTGGTCCTTTTCGTCAGAAAACATTGTGGGAGGGAAATGAAAAAAATGCTTGTCACATTTTCAACAATGTTTTCCAAAGCCTTTAACTTGTGGGTCGTCAAAAGGTGTCGAGGTTTTGCATTTACACTGACGATATGCAACATTTCTTACATAGTTTCTATTTTCAAGCGCTGTTTCTTTTGTCTTTTTCTTTGTGCCAGTAACATAAGTCCCAAGTTTTTATCATTTAAAAACAACAACAACAACAACTAACAGATAGATATGATAAAAAATAAGAAGTTTTGGAAGGTGCGCTAGGGTAAAAATGAGATAGGATTATTGAATACCGGCCCTTGTGGCGGCTTTTGGGACCAGTGGCGGATCCAGAGGGGGACGGGGTTCGAACGAACCTCCCTCTGAAGCCTGATTATTTCATTTTCATGCAGAAATTCAGTCAAAATTGTGTGGTACTAGAAAAACGACCCCCCATTTGCATTTATCCGACCCCTCTAACAGAAATCCTGGATCCGCCCTGGGGACTGATTTGGATCAAGATCCGCCCACCTAAGTGAAGATCGATCAGGATCCGTTTACATTTTCTAAAAAAAAAAAAAAAAAAAAAAAAGAAAAAAAAAGAAAAATGACGCTATAATGAGAACGTACAACACGGCTCTTGATCCGACTGTGTATATCCGCGGACTAATTTGGTCCAGAGCTAATCTCAAATTCTATTAGGGTTATTTTTACCACGGCGGGGAATCACATGACACAACATTTTCGATATTTCGTCTCTTTGAAAGAAAACCTCGTAACTGCAGCTGAAAACAAGCTGCAGTTACGAGGCTGTCATTGAAAAGAGAGGATTTGTCAATAAGTCCACTTCTGGCGCATGCTAGATATTTCATGTATTATATAACAATATGGGGATAGTCAGAGTTTGCATCATGTATTGATACATTATGTCATCTTAGGTCAAGCAAAAAAAAAAAAATAAAAAAAAAAAGGATTTTAGCACTGTTATACCTCACGATAAATGGCCTGGCAGAGCATCTCATTCGATTAGCATTGGCTGCTATGCAAACAATGCCTCCATTTCCCACAATATTTTCTACCCCAAAAGACTAAACATGTTAAACATTTCATTCCGTTGAAATTGTTGTCTGCAATATCTTTGAATTTGTACCATCTAACATTTTGCCGTTCGGTAATAGGTTAACAATGTTATTGAAGATTATACGCAATCATTATTGTTGTCATTTTTTTGTCTCAGATGATTCCCACCGTAATTACGTATTCTACATTGTTCTAGTTTATGAATACTGATGATATCTTTATTACACAATAAAAATAATTTGATTCAGAATGATTCCGTAAATCTTCCTAATTGAGTCGTGCTTATGAGAATTAAAAACATTCCGTTCTATTCTCTTTTTGATTCAACAATCTGTATTCTGTCACGAAAACCATTGAATTGGACAATAAAAATATATATTGCAACGCTTTCCTACACAAGACCTTCATTTGAATTTCCTGATAGAAAAAGACTTAGGAAAACATCCGACCAAAAGAAGAAATGCTGATAACCACCAATGTGTCCTTTGTGTCAATATTTTCTGTGCTTTAATAACGATTTTGTGGCCTGTAGCCTGTCATTTGGAACAGGACAAAATGTGCTATTTAAGGTAGAATACCCGTAATGTCACCATTTTGAGGTTCATAAAACATCGGGGTTTATTTTGCGAGTGTCGCCGTAACGTATCCGAACCTATTCGGGCGCGGTCGTAAACATTCGGCGGTGGAGAGTTCCACCGCCGAATGTTTTCGATCGCACCCGAATAACTTCGACGTCGTGCGAATCTCATTAGGGATGGACTACCTTAAGAAAATGGTAGCAACTTTCCCAAACATCAAAGTCTTGGATTGGTCAAAATTGGCAGCTTTACCGATAATCGACGAAAACAATGAAATAATAATAATAATAAAAAAAATCTTACTAAAAAGATAGTCTTCTTTTCTGACAATGTTCTTTAAAATCCGAAATCTTCGAAACATAAAAAGTAGGATTTGTTTTGGAAATGATTTTAATGTGCAATTATGAATTCCCAAACAAGCCATGTATTTGACGTCCTTCGTAGTGAAAGTTTTCGAAAACAGGGAGAGAAAAGGAGACAAGAGGACCATGATGGTCCTATATCACTCACCTGAACCAAAATGATATGAGCAACACTTTTGTTCAATTCAATTAATATTTATTTCTTTAAGACTGAAAAAGAACTTATGATTAATAAGGTTGTGAAAATCTAACTCATCCGTGATCTAAATTATCGTGCCAAACATTGTATCCAAGTTTTGTCTTGATTGATAAATAATTGTAGATTCTAGAGTATAAACAAGGTCGAAAACAGCCAAAAACAGCAATCTTATCAAATTCAAGGGCACATAACACTCGACTTTCTGATCAGATAAGACTGAAAATCAAACTAATCCCAGATCTTATGGTCCCTAATATTGTGTCCAAGTTTTGTCTAGATTGATCCATAATTGTAGATTCCAGAGTGTAAACAAGGTCGAAAACAGCAATTTTGTCAAATTCAAGGGCACATAACTCTCGACATTCTCATCAGATCAGACTGAAACTGAAAATCGAACTTATTCGAGATCTTATAGTCTCCAACATTGTGTCCAAGATTTGTCTTGATTGGTCAATAATTGTAGATTCTAGTGTGTACACGAAGTCGAAAACAGTAAAAGACAGCAATTTTGTCAAATTCAAGGGCACATAACTCTTGACTTTCTGATCAGATCAGACTGAAAATCAACTCATCTGAGATCTTATAGTCCCCAACATTGTGTCCAAGTTTTGTCTTGATTGATTAACCCTTTCCCAAACGACAAAAGTTAAAGGTGATCCACTTTAAAAACTGCCACAAATGACAGAATGGATGTTTAAAAAGATATGATTTGTGTATAATATGGCACAGAAAACATTGAGACAAAATGAGAAACAGCTGGTTATCAGCAGTTTCTTCTTTTGTTTCAATGTTTTCCCAAGCCTATTCTATTAGGGACGTCAAAACCAGGTCTTGTTTTGGAAAGGATTAATAATTGTAGATTCTAGAGCACCCAGTATTTTAACCCATTACCAAACGGCAAAAATTTGGAATAGTCCAAATTCAAAGAAGTTGCAGACGACAATATTAAGTGTATGAAATTTAAACTGCTTTGGCCTTTTTGGGTAGAAAATATTATGGAAAAAGAAGAAATTGCTTGTCACAAGCAATTTCTTCATTTTCCACAATGTTTTCCTATGACATTATCTTGTGAGGAGTCAAAAAGAGTCATTGTGTGGTAATGGGTTAAGTGTCTCAGAAGCCATCAATTCTGATGAAAAGTGTAATGTAGTATAGAGTACACAGGTTTTGGAAAGTGGCACTAAAGGTAGAGACTGAGAGTGTAAATCTATCTATATCCTCTACCAAACAAGATAACTCTACTTATACTAAAGGAAAGTAGTGTCAAGTGTTACTTCCCTTAGATTAACACTAGCTTGAAAACAGCCAAAAGTGACAATTTTGCCCAATTCAAGGGCACATAACTCTCATGTTTCTAGTCAGATCAGACTGAAAATTGCCCTCATCCAAGATCTTAAGGTCTCCAACATTATGTCCAAGTTTTGTCTTGATTGATCAATAATTGTAGATGCCAGAGTGTAAACAAACTTAAAAACAGCATTTTTTGACATTCAAGGGCAGATAACTCCGCACTTTCTGGTCCGATCAGGCCCATAATCGAACTTGTCCGAGAACTTATGATGCTACTTGTTTTGGCCAAGTTTGATCAAGATTGCCTAACTTTTGTGGATGCTAGAGAGTAAACACCCCAAATGACGGACGGACGGACGGACGGACGGACGGACGGACGGACGACGGACAAAAAGTGACCACAATAACTCACCTCGAGCACTTCGTGCTCAGGTGAGCTAAAAACGAAAATAACCCAAACTGAAAGGCATATGTCTGCATAAATATGCATGAAAAAAGGACAGAGAAAATATAGGCTGTGATAGAGATGAAAAGAATGATAAAAAATAAACTCCAGCGTGTCCAGCCTTTTTCACCAATGTTTTCCAAATCGTTTCCTGTTATAGCGGATATCGCTAGAATTCCTGGTATTGTTTGGGAAAGGGAAAAAAAAACAATTATTCCTTTCACGATGTCATGACTAAGATAAATTGGCGACTAATTCAAAGAAAAACAAAAGACACGTCTTTCAATGTTATCTCTCTAATTGGAAATGAAACAACTACTAAGTACTATAATACTATACATGTATGCCTGCAAGACAATTTTTTACCCTTTACAATTGATAGTCCGGTCACGATAAAATGGCACATATTTACGAAATTTACATTTGTATAGCTCACGATAATTGACCACGCAGAGCAGCCTTAGTCAATAGGCCGGACAGCCCTGCCATGTCATTTATCGTGAGCTATAAACAAAGCAATACCGAACTCTAAACCACTGTAATTTTGCATGTGATGGTTTGAATCTTGCAGGTGTATCACACCTGCAAGACTCAAACCAACGCATGCAAAATTGTATTTCATTACGTGTAACAATGCATTTTCTTTGTTTACATACGCTAAATTTGTAAACATGAATCGTAATAGCGTAAGTGGACTATAAGACAGATTGGGGAATAATTAACCTAATGTCAGATGACAAAAGTTCAGATTGGTCCGAAATCATTGATATTGCAGAACCAGAATTTTAAGTGAATGATAATTTTCACATTAAAGTTGAAATGCTGAGGCTAGCAAACTTAAGGAAATCGTGGAAGAAATAAATTTAAAAAATCGTGTTCAGCGTGTCAATGGTTAAAAAACTAATTCTGTTATCAACCATTTTTCTACTATAATTTCCGTAGTACGAAAGATAAAAAGATAAAAGAAATCCACAAGGGATAAGAATGAGCGACGTCGATACACGGGATGAATCCAATTTAAAAAAAAAAAAAAAAAAAAAAAAAAAAAAAAAAAAAAAAAAAACAGACAACAAAAATGGGGAAATGCAGTTTTCCAAATTTTACGTTCCAACAAATAGATCATCTTTAATTCAAACCAGAAGGTCATAGACCCATGAGACATATAAATTTACAACACAATACATGTATACAACAAAAGACAATACAGCTGCTTTTCAACGAAAACCTCGCAACTCCAGCTTAAAACGAGCTGCAGTTACGAAATTTTCGTTGAAAAGCAACGATATGTTCATATTGTGCTTCTACAAACACACAAAATTCTTTGAAATAATGTGAGACAATGCATAAATGTAAAACTCCATAAAATAAGTCAAGCCGTTTAACGAAGTCGAAAGCATGGATGGGTATCATCACATGACGCTTTTGACGCCCGACAAGATATATTTAATACATGCTAAAGCATTGTGGAAAATGAAGACATTGCTTGCAACAATGTTTCCACAAGGATTGAAATAACTAAAGCCTGTATCATAGAGAACACACATCTTATACGGTTGGGCACCCGTGTAAATCGTATATCAGTGCTTTTCAAGAAAACGAAAACTAGTAACTGCAGCTTTAAGCAAGCTGTTGTTACTAGGTTTTGATTGAAAAGCGGCGATTATGTTCTTACCAAATGAACCGTGGTTTATCAGATCACACTTTGGGCACTCATGGGAAACCGATTTTTTTTTTATCTATTACTTAAAAAATGGTACGGATGTCGTGTGCGTGTATTATCGTATAATCGATCGTACTAGTACGCAATGGAACGTTACAACAATCGCATGAAGACCGTATTCATTTCGTGACAACACCTCTAAGTAGAGACATTGTTTTACTCAAACATACTATTTAAATGTGTTTTACCACCATTGATGTGAGAGCTAGAAGCTTAGCCTATATGTTATTCCATCTTGATGCTGCTAGGTTCGCCGAGTATGTCCGTACTTCATTCACGAGTACGTACTCGTGCTATGTTAGGGCCTCATTCGTACGAAACTAATCTTCGAGTACTGATAGAGTCATACACTCGTACAAGTCAATCCGTGAACAATGTACGAACAAAAAAAGAAATTGCCACAACGTTTGAATTAGACATCACTTACGCGCACTTGAAACACAAATTTTACGTTGAATTAACATACATGTATCGGTCTGTATACGAGGATTAGCTGGCAATATTTTGTAACGATATGAGTTTTAAAAGTAACTAAATGTATATATGTTAGCGACAATAAGTATTTACTATTTAGGCAATAAGCTATTGCCTAGTCACTTAGTTATTTGCCTAAAAATTTGAGGCATTAAGGTCTACAGCCCATCATTAAAATACCACTTTCTAGCCATAAGAAATGCATCAGATTACAAACACTTGTAAATACACTTCACATGTACGTTGATTCACTGTGACGGATTTCAAGATTATGCTCCAAGAAAAAATAATTTACAAATGTTATTTTGCTCTATATATTCATAAACAAGGGAGGTGATTTTGAACATTTTTGTCAAATATTTCCATAAGTATGCATTAATTCAAAATTCCAAACCGTTTAAAATGCTTATGTTTGTATTTGGAATGGAAATGTAACACAGTTTGGGAATTACAGCCTTTTTTCAAATTTCGCCTCTGGCTTATAAGTGCTAATGATGGGTTGCATACCTTAAGCTTATTGCCTGAAATGTTTCTTCCCAAATGTCTTTATAAATGCTACAAGTCTTTTTATTCAGTATCATTTCAATCAAGATACATGTAGACCCTTTAACAAAAAAATCCGAGTCAAACTTCGGGTATTTCGCGTTAAGGTAGTCCACCCCTAATGAGATTCGACGACGTCGGAATTATTCGGGAAACATCGAAATCATTCGGCGGTGGAACTTACCACCGCCGAATGTTTACGACCACACCCGAACAGGTTCGGATACGTAACGACGACGCACGAAAAAAAGCAAACAAACCCGATGTTTAAAGAATCTAAAAATGGCTACATTACGGATATTCTACCTTAAAATGACGTGCCCTTCGACTTCGAAACAACGAACTTGAATGATACATTCAACCGCCTTGCTTCCACCACTTGAAATGATTTCACTCCCTTCTTTGGTGCCACGTTGAATTGATAAAAAGTTACTAAGTTACATTCATTATTAATCATTTGATACAAAAAGCAATTAGTAACTAATGTAGCCTACTTTAATAATCTTTTAAAAACAAAAACAATCGCCAACGGACTATTTCGTTAATTCCGAGAGGGCATGATTTATGTAGAAGTCAAACCCTTTTTCCATTTTGAACACCTCGGATGATTCCACCGAAAATCGAATCATCGACTCGGAAGTATTTGTATGAAGTAATGTTACAAAATGCGATTTCTTAGCCGGAAGTTTTTACGTTTCATAAAGTAGTTTTCGAGGTCATCCAAATGAACAACCATGACAACTTACGGGACTTGCAGGACGAATCTTTCTAATCAAAGTACTGAAAGTACTGTTGGGAAGCAAATTTGTTAATAATGTAGGCCTGTCCAGAAGTAGAGTACTTTGATTAGGTACTTTCATTATCCATTTGAATATCTTGAATACTTTGATTCGTAGAGTACTTTGATAAGGTACTTTGATTATTCGTTTGAACGACTTGAGTACTTTGATTCCATGCATCTATTTATAGCTTTGAATATTTTTCATAGTTCAGTAAATTGACTGACACATTTACAAGGATGCCATTGGACTGATCTTTGAACCAAATTACTACGTCGGTCTTTTCTTCTCTTAGAGACATGATTTATAATTTAATTTTAATTGAATGTTTCATTTTCAGTCACACAATTCAATATCTGCATGTTTAACTTCAGACTTACATATTGTATATTCGAATGACTGTTACCTCATTAATCTTTGCTTTCTTTTGATAGAACTATTTATAGTGAGGAGGACCAGAAGGTGTTGTGTGGTATGCAGAGAATGGTAAAGTGCAGAGAAAGGCGGCTGTAAAGAGATGCAAATTTTGCAAAATTTGCTTCCCAAAAAGAGAGGAGACTTGAACTGCATACAATGCATTTCAGTATCATTGTCGCTTTATTGTTGACATTAGTTACGGACAAACGTGTTCTGTTGTTGTTTTATTCTATTCTATTCATAGTCTGAGAGTAGATCCACGTCTTACATCCAAGGTATGATTCGACAGAATTGTCCGTGGTGTTCCAAATGACCCTTTTCCTTGTGATTAAATTATTGATCAGTCTAAGAACAAAGGGACTGTTGGAAATAAAATATCTCTGGGGTGGTACTCACCTACCAGTCTTATTCCAAGTTTACCCTTTATATTTAACCCTTTCCCATACGGCAAAATTTTTAGGGTGATCCACTTCAAAAACTGCCACAAATGACAAAATAGATGTTAATAAAGATGGGATTTGTGCAAAATATGGCACAGAAAATATTGAGACAAAAGGAGAAACTGCTGGTTATCAGCAGTTTCTTCTTTTGTTTCAATGTTTTTCCAAGCAGTTTCTATTAGGGACGTCAAAACCAGGTCTTGTTTGGGAAAGGGTTGATACCAGCCAATACGACTGGCCGAGACATACCGTATCCAATCAGATGGTTTGTCGTGTAATTTGGAATTAGACAAACTCCATGTTACGGTCGATATGGTTTGGTGTTGATAAAAAGAACAGATAGTATTCTCTCTCCCTCCTTTTCTCCGCTCACTCTCTACATCTCTTTCTCTGTCTCTCATCCCCTCCCTCCCTGTTTTTCTCTCTATCTCAAGGTCACCCTTCTTTCCTCGTAAGTCATGGAATGAAAGAACTCGACTAATGGACAACATAAAGATAAAGATCAATCCCAATTGCCTCTTTGGCCATCATTTAACCATCATTTAACCCTTTACCAAACGACAAAATTTTAGGGTGATCCAAATTGAAAGATTCTGCAGTCGATAATTTCAAGCGAATGAATGAAATTTTACATTTTTATGTCTTTTTGTGTAGAAAATGTTGTGGGAAATGAAGAAATTGCTTGCCACAATGTTTTCCAAAGCCATTATCTTGTGGGGAGTCAAAAAGAGTAACTGTGTGGGAATGGGTTAACCCTTCCCCAAACAAAACCTTGATTTAACGTGTTTTATGTTGAGTATGGGCTATTAACCAATGTAATCAGATAGCTATATTTTAGACTTTTCAAAACTAAAGAAGAAAAAGATGATGGCGACAGTATCAAGGGAATGAAAATTAACATATTTTGTCTTTTATGGTAGAAACATTGAGAGAAATAAAGAAATCGACCTTTTTAAGTATTCTTTTTCTTATTTTTATAGCTGCTTTTCAACAACAACAACCTCGGTGTTTGTTGAAAGCGATGGTATTTGGGTTAGTGGTGTACAGTTCTTAGGGAGTCCCCTTTTCTCGCGATAGATTAAAAATATAGATGTGTCAGGGGAAAAATTAAGTCAAAAGGAGTAAATCTGTGTGTTATATAACATAGAATATTTCAATGATGGTAAATGGAAAAAAGTTCATTTTTATCAAATTCTTTTTTTCTGTCAAGGTTTTTTCGAGGCTATTTACCAAAGTATACCTCACGATAAATGACCTGGTAGAGCAGTCCATGCTAATCGAACGAGATGCTCTGCCAGGTCATTTATCATGAGGTATACGTCAAAGCAAGACCCTGTTTGGTAAACAATAAAACGTTAAGAACACCTCTTTTGGCGTGACGGGTTTCAATAAAGAGGCCTAGATCATCCGTAACTGATAGTTCATATATAAAAACGTGTTAATTTAAGGATGTAGCAGAAAATGTTCAGTTTTCGCATGGATAGCATTCGCACAAACATGTTTTGGATACTTCTTTGTTTGTTTCCTGGAATAGGTAAGCATATAATTTAGATTTAATTACTTGGGGTTTAACGCCGTTTTCAACTGCTATGGTCATAGCGCGGCGGCTGGACTACAAAAATGTTAACTTGATATAATACATGTACATGTACAATAAATGATAATTATATAGGTATATGGGTATGTGGGTATGAAAGTATGTAAGTTGAAATTTGTTACATGGTGAAGTAATAAGGAAAGATTCTATCCAGTTAACTGTGACGTAATTTCGGACAAACGAAAAGAACTTCGTGGTTGATGTTATAATATCTCGTAACTACGGCTTGATTCAAGCCGTAATTACGAGATTTTATAATAACATCGACGGTTTATTAAAACATAAGTCATAACGGTAAATTTAACCTATTTATAGCACAAAATTCATTGCCATTCGAAACATAATTTTACCTCGAGATGCCCGGAGTTCGACTTTATAATGCATTTAGCCATTTTATAAATAGTTTAAATATTGTAAAATAGGAATGAAATTGATTGCATCGAGCCATTTCCCTCTATTTTCTACCACATTTCAAAGACTATTAAAAGTACATTCAACATAATTTTGTGTATTTTTTGCATCATTTAGCAAGAAAGCAACCAGATTTTTACTTCGGCTTGGTCAGAAATTCGACTCATTAGATGTCGATATAACGAGAAGGCATAACTTCTTTAATCATTATACTCAACCGATTTTGTTCTGATTCTATTTGAATGAAATCAAATGTATATATGCGTTCAGAATTAAAATAGGCCTATACGTAGTAGATAAAGGACATTGAAACGAGCAATTTCTATTTTTTTCCTACTATATTTCGATGGATATAGCCTATTTATTGTATTTTTTCGCATTTTTTGTTCGACATATTTGGTACTTTCACTTCGACTTAAGCAAGTAGTTCGACTCATACGACGTCGAGGTAATGAGCGCAAACTGTATTTTTTTCGAAATGTAAATCTAACATGTCCTTTAAAGTGGACATGAAGTGTAGAAAGATAAATCGTTCGGAAAATGCATTTCACCTAAAGGAATAAAGTATATCACCGCTTTTCTTTTAACACATCGTAACTATAGCTTTAAACAAGCTGTAGTTACAATGTTTTTGAAGGAAATTGATCATATTGCGTTAGTATAATATCGAAATCCCGTAACTACTGGTTGAAAAATAGGAGTTACTAGCATCTTATCTTCCTATAATACACGAATGTCAACTACATTTCAGCCAGGCCTTTTCAAAGTCTACATCACGACGGAGAGTGTGCATCATGGGATGGATAACAACTACGGACAAAATAAGCTCGATTCTGGTCACTCTGTCTATTTTTCTTTTTCATTCTTGTAATTTTGTATAGCAAAAATATAATCTATTTCCAATCTATTTCTTAAATGAGTGGTTTGACAATAAATGATTTTCACCTTACGGTTGCAGTGTATGCTAGAGTTGATTTCTCTAAAGAAAAATATGTTTTAGGAGCATGACTAAATTTTCATTCGATACTAGATCTAGTTTTGGAATAAAAATTCTTTTTATTAATGATAATTATGTATTAAATGGCATTGCTACCGGATTTACATTTCCATGGTATTTAGTTAGAGGTTAGACGACATCTCTACATCTGTATAGTAGATTCTACGCAAAATAAACATTCAAATGCGCGCAGCGCATTGAATGTTTATGTTGCGTACAATCTACTATACAGCCTCTACCTGACTTGGTGTTCGCTAGCGGTTCATTGGAGACTGGAGGTGGCTATATGTATAGACGTCACATAAACTAGTCGACAGCCCGTTTATATGCGAAATATAGCGGCGCAATTTTAAAATATACTGCAATTTCATTGGTCCAAAAGTAGGTCGAGCACTAGTATTTGAATAGATAACCCACACCAGAGCTACAGGCAAGTGGGGGTTATGGGTTTCCCTTAAATTCCTTTGTAGTATGAACACCGTGTCCAATCGTTACCGGGGGATGTGGTTTTCGTAACGCTGAAAGCGTGGTGTATAACGCCGGTTTGTGGTGCAAAACAGAGGCAGGACACCACCAAGGTAAGAAAATTGAAAAATTGAATCGATGAAGTTTTTTCTTTGGGAATGAGACTAGGCCGAGGCTCATCTCAAATGATTTCTTGACCCCTAGCAATGTCTGTTTTCTTCGAGAAAGTTGCAGTTTTCTCTATCATTCCGTGAATGTAAGGCATTTCAGGCGAAATCAACTCAGCTTGTCCGTAAAATATGAATTATATACAAGCATAACCAGTTATGAACCCCAAAAAAGCATGCACTTCGTACTTACACATGTATTGCACAAAATCACATTGAGGTTTGCACCCTCTGCATCTTACAGAAGCCATGGAAACGATTTTTATTTTAATTTACAAGTAACAATGGTGGATGTGGTGCACACAAAGAAATATTTTGTAACGTATGTGGCATGGTGATTTTAAAGCTTTGCGTTTTTCCTTATTTAAGCAGGCCTAGCAGATATAGTGACACTTTCCCTTACTTCAGATGCAACACACGTCCTATTCGAATGATTCTAGCAATTGTGCAATAATTTTGTGTAAAGAATATGTGTTTTTTCGACATCAGCATTTTTAAACCCTATTAACCGGATTGTATAATTAGGCCAGTCACTTTAGCCGAAAAATAGGCCAAACCCACCACTAATTCTAACAGAAACGAAACCAACATTTTTATAATCTACAACCATCTACTCATTCCAAAAAAAAAAGTCCTGAAATGTTACTCGAGGGGAAATATGAAAAATATAGATCTAACGAAGAGACCCCTACAAGGCAAGCCAAAAGAATGTTTTTCTGTGTAGGCTTAGAAACCCATCTTTTAAAACCAAATAAGTTATTTCGGATGAAACATATTACAGATAACGTAATATTGGGGGTTTATAAAGTAAAAACAAGAGGGCCATTGGCCCTGAAGCGCTCACCTGACAGGCCCATAGGAAGCAATTTCATATTGGGGGGCTATAGACTCTATCCTAAATATTGGGGGGTGGGGGCTAATTGGGATTTCCCCAAAATTTTAAGTGTAAAATTAAGAAAAATTGGCATTTTTGGCCAACTTTGGAAGGGTTTAGCCCTCCTAGCCCCCCTGTTCCTACGGGCCTGCCTGACATAATAGCTTTCTGTATATGGTGTGTCTGAGCCTCCAGAATGATCACATTTTACTAAGATTTGTGGCCTGTGTAAGATAATCATTCTGACAAATTTTCAGCTTGATTGGGCAAAAAAAAAATCCCCGAGACTGGACCCCATGACCTAGTTTAGGACCCCAGATGACCAAAATTTGAAATTGTCCGAGATTTTATCAAGATAATTATTCTGACTAGGCTGATTGGGCATAAAATGTGGCCTCTAGAGTGCAAATAAGGTTTCTCTTAAATTTGACCTAGTGACCTAGTTTTTGACTCCAGATGACCCAATTTCAAACTTTTTGTACATTTAATCAAGACAATTATTATGAGCTAATTTCAGGTTGATTGGGCAAAAAAATGGGCTTCTAGGAGTACAAACCAGGTTTGAACCTGTGACCTAGTTTATGACCCCAGATGACCCAAATTCAAACTTGTCCAAGATTTCACCAGGACAATCATTCTGAGCCAATTTCAAATTTATTGGGCAAATAATGTGGCCTCTAGAGTGCACACAAGGTTTTTCTAAGATTTGACCTCATGACCTAGTTTTTGACCCCAGATGACCCAATTTCAAACTTGTCCGATATTTCATCAAGACAATCATTCTGAGCAAATTTCAGGTTGATTGGGCAAAAATGTGGCCTCTAGAGGGCACACAAGGTTTTACTAAGGTTTGACCCCGTGACCTAGTTTTTGACCCCAGATGACCCAATTTCAAACTTGTCCAAGATTTTATCAAGATTATCATTCTGATCAATTTTCAGGTTGATTGGGCAAAAAGTGTGGCCTATAGAGTGCACACAAGGTTTTTTCTAAGATTTGACCCCGTGACCTAGTTTTTGACCCCAGATGACCCAATTTCAAACTTGTCCGAGATTTCATCAAGACAATCATTCTGAGCAAATTTCAGGTTGATTGGGCAAAAAATGTGGCCTCTAGAGTGCACACAAGGTTTCCCTAAGATTTGACCCCGTGACCTAGCTTTTGACCCCAGATGACCCAATTTCAAACTTGTCCGAGATTTCATCAAGTCAATCATTTTGAGCTAATATCAGGTTGATTGGGCAAAAAATGTGGCCTCTAGAGTGCACACAATGTTTTTCTAACATTTGACCCCGTGACCTAGTTTTTGACCCCAGATGACCCAATTTCAAACTTGTCCGAGATTTTATCAAGACAATCATTCTGAGCAAATTTCAGGTTGATTGGGCAAAAAATGTGGCCTCTAGAGTGCACACAAGGTTTTTCTAACATTTGACCCTGTGACCTAGTTTATGACCCTAGATGACCCAATTTCAAACTTGTTCGAGATTTGATCAAGACAATCATTCTGATCAATTTTCAGGTTGATTGGGCAAAAAATGTGGCCTCTAGAGTGCACACAAGGTTTTCCTAGGATTTGACCCCGTGACCTAGTTTTTGACCCAAGATGACCCAATTTCAAAATTGTCCGAGATTTCATCAAGACAATCATTCTGAACAAATTTCAGGTTGATTGGGCAAAAAATGTGGCCTCTAGAGTGCACACAAGGTTTTTCTAACATTTGACCCCGTGACCTAGTTTTTGACCCCAAATGACCCAATTTCAAACCTGTCCAAGATTTTATCAAGACAATCATTCTGAGCAAATTTCAGGTTGATTGGGCAAAAAATGTGGCCTCTAGAGTGCACACAAGGTTTTTCTAAGATTTGACCCCGTGACCTAGTTTTTTACCCCAGATGACCCAATTTCGAACTTGTCCGAGATTTCATCAAAACAATCATTCTGAGCAAATTTCAGGTTGATTGGGCAAAAAATGTGGCCTCTAGAGTGCACACAAGCCAAAGGTTGACGGACGACGCACGACGCACGACGGACGACGCACGACGGACGACGGACGACGGACACAGCGGCATCACAATACCTCACCATGAGCACTATCGTGCTCAGGTGAGCTAAAAACACAGACTTTGATATTTTCTTTATTTCAATTAGACATGGAAAATGAATTTGCAGATGAAATTACCCCACCCACTCATTTACTAAGGTTAACTTATCAAATACATTCAAACCGACATCTGAACGTAAATATTAGACTTCCAATTCTAAAGCTGCTGCAGACGACAATTTGCAAAAAGATCGTATTTGTGTACATTATAGCAAAGAAAATATTGATACAAAAGGATAAAAATCTGATTGTCAGCACTTTCACCTTTTGTAGTTTATTTTACGATTCGATTCTCTTCACAGACGTCAAATCAATGACTGTTTTTCATTACTGATTGATTTTTGCTATTTAGAAAGCATATATGCATATATAGGTAATACTTTTATCCAGTTTACCGGGACGTAATTTCAGACAAACAATAGTATCTCATAGGTGTTGTTATAAAATCTCGTAACTACGGCTTGAATCAACGGTGAACCGAGTCTATTTTTAGCACAAAATTCATTTCTATCACTTTGTAATGGATCTCGAGTCATAATAATAATGATAAATAATAATAATAATAATATCGTTTGTATGTTTTCAAATTATGTGCAATTCAAGGTTATGTAAGACAAAATAGTATATCTACCCCAAAGACAAAAACTGCTTTATTAAATATATTTGAGTGTTTGTGTGTTGGCGCGGATCTGGATAAGCGACCATTTTAATCTTTCAGACTACCGAATATGTAGATCGAATTGTGCGTCAGTGATGTCTGATCAAGGTCGACAAAATAAAAGACGGTTTAGGACACTAAAAATTATATAGGAACAACGGGCATTGTGATCAGACAGTGTGTACCCACAGCCTGATCTTGATCTAGATCTACAGTGTTTGTATTAAAGTGACATTTCAGAATTTTTTGTCATAAATTTTACTTCTATTTTTATTTGAAAGAGCATATTTCCTTATGAAAATTCTGAAAATTTCGAGCCAAAATATTGCGCCGTTTACGAGAAATTTATATTTTTGTGTTATAAAAATTAAACAAATTGTTGTGGACAACAGTTCGGATTTATATGCAATTTATCGATTATGTCTCAACTTTAAATGCGTGTTTCTCGCTTATTGGCAACAACTTCAAAAAACCAATAGTATTTATACTCATTAGAATAACCAATCTTGGCATCAAGACATACTTTAAAAAATTGAAATCGGAATGAAATGTCCCTTTAAATGTTTTAAGACCTTTTTTTTCCAGATACATATTCATATGGATGGCACTTATAAATTCAATCCATTTCGAAATCTTCATTTTTAAAATTAAGAGCTCATTAGTGCAGCTTACACCACGACACTCTCCACAATCCACTGGACAGGACAGACCATGTTTCAAACCCAAAGCATGGCGCGCATACGAAATCAACAATGAAACTGGGAACGATTGACTGTAAATCCAATAAAATAACCATCTTACCGGCTATTAACGAATACATTCAATTTCAGAGTTTTTGTTCCACTTTAAACTTCGCTTTATCGCTGCATGTTGAATGCACGTGCTCTTTATCGCTGTATATTTAATACACGTGCGTCGTCATTGTTTTCTTCGCATATTTAGGGAGCCTCGTTTTGAAAATGCCGATTTGGGACTATTATTAGTAACAATTTTCATGTATACAATGTTGATTTCCCATAAACCCATTGTTTGCCTTCGGAAGTGTGTTCTGCGGGTACAGACTAAAACATAAGTGAAAGGACCTAATTGATTGATAGTGTAGGACTTTAACGCCGCTTTCAACAACTGGGGTTTTCCGACGTCACGCATAACAAAATATTCTCGGAAGATTTATCTGAACAAAACAACATTGGCGGACAATTTCTTATCTCACCTCGGTTCATTTTTTGCACATATCAATGGCTTTGGGGTAAGTATTCATTGGAATTTTATAGTTTTTATGCAATGATAGCGTCAATTCACGTATTTTTCGGCCGTTAACATCCGCAGAGGCCCGCAAATTACGTAAACAACCCTCGTGCTTCGCACTCGGCCGTAAAATTATTGCACAATTGCTAGGATCATTCGAATAGGACGTGTGCTGCATCTGAAGTAAGGGAAAGTGCCACTATATCTGCTAGGCCTGCTTAAATAAGGAAAAAACGCAAAGCTTTAAAATCACCATGCCACATACGTTACAAAATATTTCTTTGTGTGCACCACATCCACCATTGTTACTTGTAAATTAAAATAAAAATCGTTTCCATGGCTTCTGTAAGATGCAGAGGGTGCAAACCTCAATGTGATTTTGTGCAATACATGTGTAAGTACGAAGTGCATGCTTTTTTGGGGTTCATAACTGGTTATGCTTGTATATAATTCATATTTTACGGGCAAGCTGAGTTGATTTCGCCTGAAATGCCTTACATTCACGGAATGATAGAGAAAACTGCAACTTTCTCGAAGAAAACAGACATTGCTAGGGGTCAAGAAATCATTTGAGATGAGCCTCGGCCTAGTCTCATTCCCAAAGAAAAAACTCCATCGATTCAATTTTTCAATTTTCTTACCTTGGTGGTGTCCTGCCTCTGTTTTGCACCACAAACCGGCGTTATACACCACGCTTTCAGCGTTACGAAAACGACATCCCCCGGTAACGATTGGACACGGTGATGAATACATTTCCTAAGGTGTCTGGGACCAAAGGAACCAGACAAATCTTGAAAATACATGAAAATTATATTTTATCACTTCTAGACATATTTTTATAACATAATGAAAATGAATCAAAGTGGCTTTTGTGTTATAGGTTTAATTCTCCAGTGGGTTCTAGTTTTAATTATCTAGTGTACTAATAGCATTCTTATAGCTTATACATGATAACTTATAAATTGACTTGGAAAGGCCCTCTTTATCAAAACCAGTTTTGGCTTTTTAGAAGATGGTTAAAATTTAGTTACCATACAAGGGAGGGGGGGGGGGGTAAAATCGTGATGGGCAATTTCATTCTCTTGCCTTCCATATTTCTACGTTGATTGTCAACTGCTTATTTTTCAGAGCTTTCCACTGTAAGCAGTTTGGGACCTGGTCCAGTGGAAACAACAACGTCAACGTTACAGCCATCACCATCACCACCGCCAACAACAACCTCACAGCCACCATCGCCGCCGCCACCAACAACAACAACACCGATGCCACCACCACCAACAACAACATCCCAACCACAACCACCACCACCGCCACCACTAACAACAACATCACAGCCACCACCGCCGACACCACCAACAACAACATCACAGCCACCACCGCCGCCACCACCACCGCCAACAACATCACAGCCACCACCGCCGCCGCCGCCAACAACAACATCACAGCCACCACCGCCGCCGCCGCCAACAACAACATCACAGCCACCACCGCCGACACCACCAACAACAACAACACAGCCACCACCGCCGACACCACCAACAACAACATCACAGCCACCACCGCCGCCACCACCACCGCCAACAACATCACAGCCACCACCGCCGCCGCCGCCAACAACAACATCACAGCCACCACCGCCGCCGCCGCCAACAACAACATCACAGCCACCACCGCCGACACCACCAACAACAACATCACAGCCACCACCGCCGCCGCCGCCGCCAACAACATCACAGCCACCACCGCCACCACCAACAACAACATCACAGCCACCACCGCCGCCGCCAACAACATCACAGCCACCACCACCGCCGCCGCCAACAACAACATCACAGCCACCACCGCCGACACCACCAACAACAACATCACAGCCACCACCACCGCCGCCGCCGCCAACAACATCACAACCACCACCGCCGCCGCCGCCGCCAACAACATCACAGCCACCACCGCCACCACCACCAACAACAACATCACAACAACCACCACCACCACCAACAACAACATCACAACAACCACCACCACCACCAGCAACAACAACAACACAACCACCACCACCACCACCTCCGCCACCACCAACAACATCACAGCCACCACCGCCACCACCAACAACAACAACATCACAACAACCACCACCACCAACAACAACAACATCACAACAACCACCACCACCACCAACAACAACAACATCACAGCCACCACCACCACCACCAACAACAACAACATCACAACCACCACCACCAACAACAACAACAACAACATCACAACAACCACCACCACCAACAACAACAACATCACAACAACCACCACCGCCACCACCATCCAGTGAAAGCAATGCGAACCAAGTTCAGAACCTGATCTCATGGAAACAACAACGAGTTCGGCACCTGTGGAAACAACAACCGAGATAATATACTACAGCCCACCACCATGGTGGTACGAATGGTACGAATACTACTATTCAGACTTTCTCGAAGATGAAGATGAATCATTTTCTTCGGAAAAACCTGAGAACAACTCGGAAACTCGAGCAAAAATAGAATACGCCTTAGATTCTTACGAAGTTAGAGACTATATAGCAAACCTACCGAATGCCCTTCAAAGATACGCGGTTTTGGAGGGCCTCCGAAGATGTCCAAAGTCTGAGTTATGTGGTATATCGATCGACCTTACCCTTGACTATCAGTATGAAGAGACGTGTTGTAGGACCTGCTCATGTCAGCAAGAGTGTCTTCGTGACGGTGATTGTTGTCCTGATTCGCGATGGCTTTCCTGGCCGTCGGTGGACAGTAGTAGAGCAGCCCCTTCTGGAGTTGGAGTTATTAATACCTGTATCATGCGCGGCGTGCCGCAAGGAGGACATCCTGTGAATGGGCGTATAGAGCGAGTGAAAGCTCTAACAGGCTGTCCCCAAGGCGTTGACGAGGAATTGGTGTTCAAATGCAACCTGGATTACTACTGGAACTATGACAATATAACTTTGTATGACGTCATATTTGTCTCAAATGACATTAAAGGTGTTATTTACCGGAACATCTATTGCGCTATATGTAACGGGGAACACACACAAAGTTTGACGTTATGGCAACCGGAGCTCGCGTGTGGCTTAATGTCGGACAATATGTTGCGGTCGACCGAAGAGGTTCTCCCACATGTATTATTTGGATTCGTGGATTGTGACGTTGAGTTCAGAGTACCTGGTAGTGCGGAGCCTTTCATCGAATCCTGCTATAACTACGTGGCTCGCTGTAACGTCACAGGTTTATGGCAGGAATACGACGCAACAATCGAAGCCGCTTGTGAGTCGTACGGTCATCCAGTTAAAGTTGAATACTACGGAACCGATTACTATTACAGAAACCCGATTTGCGCTTTCTGTAACGGCATGCCGCTGGATCGAGTTGGATGCGACTTTGCGCAGACCTACATTGAAAAGTATACGTTTTCAGGATTGCTCCGACTTGCACCAAATACTGCTGAATCCAATAATGAAGCTATGGATTGTCCTCAAGGATTCAAATACGACAGAATGAAGGTAAATAGTACTGAATACATGTATTTTGCTTTATAGAAACAATAAATGGCTTAACGTAGAATACCCGTAATGTGACCATTTTGAGATTCATAAAACATAGGCTTTTTTTTCGAGTGGTTCGTTACGTATCCGAACATATTCGGGCGCAGTCGCAAACATTCGGCGGGGGAAAGTTCCACCGCCGAATGTTTCCAACGTCTCCCGAACGATTCCGACGACGTGTGAATCTCATTAGCGGTTGACTACCATAGCACAAATAGAATTTCGACTCTAGATGAGGTCCAGAACGAATCTAGTACATGCGCATTTTCGTTTGGCCTATTTACATATTGGAGATTATGCATTGTGGGGTGGATAACATCTATTTTGAGTCAATTTTGAAATGGTTTGGTGCATGTAGCCTCCCCCTATTGATCTATAACTTCAGATGTATTTATGAAATAACTCCTTGTATATTCCCAGAAAATATATCCCAATCGAGAAGGATAAGAATAATTATAATTTAATTTTTTAATTTTAGATTGTTACATTTTTCTGTTAAATGTGTTTTATTGTGTATTTGCAATTTCCAGAATTAATCAGGTATGAAAAGAATATAAACTAGATAGGTGTAGAAAAACACGTACCCGACGTGGAATTGGACGACGCGACCTCAGGAACACTAGTCGACGCTTCACCTCTGAGCTAGTTGGTCAACTGGTCGTTTATCTTTTCAAATTCATTTTTATGCCCCCGTATCGAAAGATCGGGGGCATATTGTTTTACTGTTGTCTGTCTGTCCGTCTGTCTGTCTGTCTGTCTGTCCGTCCGTCCGTCCGTCCGTCCGTTCGTCCGTCCGTCCGTCCCTCCGTCCGTCTGTCCGTCCGTCCGTCTGTCCGTCTGTCTGTCAGTCCGAAACTTAACAATTGTCATTTTCTCAATAACCATTATGCATACAAAGCTCAAATTTGGTATGTAAACTTCTTTCAATGATATCTATCTGCTCCATGCAATTTAACCTTCCTCAAGGTCACCTTATCAACCCTTAACATGCAACTTAACGCGCCAACTTAACGCAACAATTTAACGTTGACCTTTTCTCCAAAAGTGTTCCACATACAAAGGTCAAATTTGGTATGTAAACTTCTTTCAATGATATCTATCTGCTCCATGCTATTTGACCTTCCTCAAGGTCATTGTTTAATCCTTATCAACCCTTAACATGCACCTTAACGCGGCAACTTAACGCAACAACTTAACGTTGGCCTTTTCTCCAAAAGTATTCATCACACAAAGCTCAAATTTGGTATGTAAACTTCTTTCAATGATATCTATCTGCTCCATGCAATTTGACCTTCCTCAAGATCATTGTTTAACCCTTATCCACCCTTAACATGCAACTTAACACGCCAACTTAACGGGACAACTTAACGTTGGCCTTTCCTCCAAAAGTATTCCACATTCAAAGATCAAATTTGGTATGTAGCCTTCTTTCAATGATATTAGGTCAGAGGGTCAAGGTAATACATGTAGATCAAGGTCATATATCAATTAAGGTCATAATTATAGCAAAATAGCCATTTCGGGGGCATTTGTGTTTCACAAACACATCTGTTTAGTCATCGCGTTTTGGTGAGAACCAAATATGCTTTTTCTGCTAGGTCGGTTTTTATATCGTTAAAAAATATTGAAATGTAGATTATTTCGTTAATTTTCTTAAAGAACCTCTTACAAACGTATCTTAAATGATTTCCTTTTCAGGGACAATGTCGTGAAATCCACTGTGCAGATGGGCGAGAATTTGTGGACGAAAGATGCATGGTGGTGGCGCAAATACGGAATGCTGTTTACTACAAAATAACGCTTAGAGTTCAGCCACTTCAACCGATGCCTTCGTCTATTGCATATGAAATATCAGCAGACATGGGAAACCTATTCTATGACAAGATCACATCGATAGCTGCACCATATGACTCGTCTGGGCCAGATGTTCTGTTGTACATTTCATCTTGTAGACCCGAAACAAGCAATGACTCACTGGCTCTGAACTCAACGTATTTAGAATTCTTTGACATAAGGTTTGAAATTTTGTATTATTATAAACACTACTTCACGCAGTATGTAAACCATTTCTTAGGAATGAATGACCTGTTTGTGGGTCTAGACAATTCATCAATGTTATTTCTAGTGGAAAATCAAGAAGAGCTAGGATTCCGTGATTATGACTTTTCCTTCAAATCAAAGATCATATATTCAAATGATACTAGGTTTGCAACCGCGCGTGAATTTGGAGCAACTATTTCTGATGACGGTAGTTATGTCGTGAATGGGTATATCAATGAAAATAATTTTTGCATAGTTCCGTCCATCTTTACAAGTCAAGGTTTGCGTGGGTCTTTATCCGATGTCATAGATTTACGACCTTGTCCTATGTTTAACATTTCACTCGATGAATATAATTTCATACGTTCAATGGACGGACTCTACATAGCTGAACACGATATTGATCTAGATATCTCCGAGTATAGTCTCCATGAACGCTCGAATTCTAGTTTCATCATGATGTGTATAGAAACATACAACGAGAAGTTCACCAAAGCCCTTGCCCAAACCACTGGTAATGCTAATCTCACTGAACTGATTGTTTCTATCATATTTGTCGCCATATCAATCGCTTGTCTGATCTTCTCACTCTTCACATACTGCCTCTTTGGTCAATTACGTACACTCCCGGGCAAAAACAACATGGCGTTGATCACGTGGCTAATGATGGCACAGGTCATGTACCTTATGGGTAATTTCGGGGGTGTTCATAGGGGAACACTTGAATGTAAAGTGGTGGGATTAGTGACACATTTTAGTTGGTTAGCGGCCGTTTTCTGGATGCAGATCTGTACGTTTCATATGTTTAGGGTTCTCAGTAAAATGCGGGTCATGACCTCCTCCCCAGGTTACACCAAATACGTCATGTACCATGTGTACTCGGTTACCATGTCAACGGTCTGTGTCCTTGTCAATGTTCTCGTATCCATGGTAACGACGGGGAACGACGATATGGGGTACGCTGCTAGGACATGCTACATTTCCTCTCAGACTATGATCGCATGGACGTTCGGTCTCCCCACCGCCTTTGTTATCTTCAGCAACATCACCCTGTTTGGTGTTGTCGTCGTTAAGCTGAAAAGAGTTCCTGATATAAGTAAGAATGTCAAAAATGATAGGAATTACATGGTTGTATTTGCTAAACTGTCAACCGTAACAGGCGCAACTTGGGCCTTCGGTTTGACCTATATGTGGACTGGCCTTGAATTCATGTCCTACATATTCATCGTCCTCAATGCTAGCCAGGGCTTATTCATCATGGTCGGTTTTGTATGTAACAAGAGAACTCTTGGCCTGTATAAGGAGTTGACAACAAGGATATGCTCTAGAAATGGGAACAACATGTCATCTACTGACTAATGTTACTATATGGTAGAATGTATAGGCGTTACATGAAACCACAAGACAAATTGGTAAAGCAAGTATCTGGTCGGTGGCGTATTAATTAGCCAAATGTATGTTTTATCAGGTTCGAAATTAGAACAGCTCGAAATATTTTTACTAGATATTTGATTTCTTCTTTTCCTTTAATCATTTTAGTCTGAGCTAACCGTTACCAATCTATAATGTGCAACAATTGAGATTCAAGTTGATCAACCCGAATCGTAAACGAGTGTATGTAGTACTTGTCGTACTTTCAATGTAAATGTGAACAGTATTTAACCTTTCCAAGTAAAAGTCACCAAATATGTTTTCACATATGACTTTGTTTAGTTTACTTTTTTTTATTTTTAATGTGTTTTGAATTTTGACTTCATGTATATTCTATCCATATTATGATATACAATATTTACATAAATCCGTGGCTTTTTTTAAATAGCATGAAATAACACTGAACTGTTCATTGCCTCTTTAGCTTGTACAAGCGCAATCTCCAGTACCACATTTCAAAAGCATGTCAGTATTGTTCGACGCTACATGCACCGAACAATTGACCAAACGCCGACTGTCAATCAGAAACATCGATTAGCCAATGGACGATCAGAAAAATGTCATGCCCCAATTGTTCTTCGTTGCACGTGTTATTGTATCGATTTATTGACTGACAACCAAAACAATCGACATGCCAATGGCAAAGAATTTTGCGCTAACAATAGACTAGGTTTACCGTTATGTTTTGATAAACCGCCGGTGTTGTTAAAAAATCTCGTAACTACGGCTTTTATCAAGCCGTAGTTACGAGATTTTATAACAACACCTACGAAATACTATTTTGTTTGTCCGAATTTACGTCACGATTAACTGGATAAGATCGTTCCCTATTAACGATCACATCCCCATTGTTTGTCTTAAATTCAATGTTGGGCGGAGCGATCTGTCGATTGGCGTTTGGTCAATTAAACCGGCACCTTTAAAAATGTGAACGTTTAAATAGACAAGCCTGTACTAGGTCAGACACCGGCTTTAATTTGCCCTTCTTTAGCCTATGTTAAAATGGTCAACTTACCGCTGTCACAGCACCTTCCACAACATTCGCGGACACTCGTGACTTGGGTCGCTTCATCTACTGCCTCTATACTCTCTTTTTATGGTGGTTTCAATATAGGTTGAGAAGGAAAATCTGAAAATATCCAACAAAGAACATGACCACTAGTTACTTTCACTTTAGAATAGCTGTTGTCCGCCCAACTACATGTACATTTTTGGGAAGTATCCGCAGAAAGTAGTCCTGCAAATAATGCAAAAAATATGCTATAAAGCAAAAGAGCATATGCAAAAATACTAATTTATCAAAGGAAACAGCACTTAAACTATTGTTTAACACTCCAAACAGCCCTCTGCATGCAGAGACAAAAATTTCTAGAACTATTTTCTATTGTACAACGACCCGGAAGCAAAAGGTAGACTGGGGTCACTCCTAAATGAAACCAGATTTCCCACATAAACTTATTTTTTCACTTTTTCCTAGTTTTTGGGTTATCTATGAGTAAAATAACACAAAAATCAAAGAGTTAAAGTCTGTTTCCAATGATTCATGGCCATTTAAACAGAGAATGTGGTATGGCAAAAATCCAGATTTTAAAGAAGGGTTTTTCATTCACTTATAACCTGTATAAAAATGTCAGTTATTTCCTTATGCCTGAATGGATTGACATCAGATAAAAAGTAATGTCTGCTGCAGATGCAGGACCACATTCTGGTAGCAGATTCATTCATCTTGTACAAATTTAGGACTCTTCAGGGTGTAATTTACACTGAAAAAGTGGTGAATATTTGGAGAAAAACATCATTTGGAAAGGTTTAAAACCTTCAAAATAATGCTTTTTGCTAAATATTTGCTTTACATGTGCATTACAATTCACACATTCACATAAAAATTAAGAAATGTGCAACGATTCATAAGAAACTTACTCGTAAAGATCGGTCGAGTTGTACGGACCTTCCGCTTGGCGTTGCATCGATTCGGCCAAAATCATGTTCTGCGCTGTTAGTTTGTGGAGCCCGAATCAAATCTAAATTGGATCTGGTATCAAACATAACCTGTTTTTGCACAGAAGGGGTGCCTGCAAGAAAATTCAAATGTAAAAGTCCCTTTCCAATGGAGCATAAGCAGATTAGGGCCACTCTGTGGACTGTCCTGAGCTTGAAATTTGATTAATTTACTGAAAAAGTGGCAAATATTTGGAGAAAAACATCATTTGAAAAGGTTTAAAACCTTCAAAATAATGCTTTTTGCTAAATATTTGCTTTACATGTGCATTACAATTCACATATTCACCTAAAAATTAAGAAATGTGCAACGATTCATAAGAAACTTACTCGTAAAGATCGGTCGAGTTGTACGGACCTTCCGCTTAGCGTTGCATGGATTCGGCCAAAATCATGTTCTGCGCTGTTAGTTTGTGGAGCCCGAATCAAATCTAACTTTGATTCGGTGTCACACATAACTTGTTTTTGCACAGAAGGGGTGCATGCAAGAAAGCTACAAATGTAAAAGTCCCTTTCCAATGAAGCATTAGCAGATTAGGGCCACTCTGTGGGCTGTCCTGAGCTTGAGATTTGATTAATTTACTGAAAAAGTGGCAAATATTTGGAGAAAAACATCATTTGGAAAGGTTTAAAACCTTCAAAATAATGCTTTTTGCTAAATATTTGCTTTACATGTGCATTACAATTCACACATTCACATAAAAATTAAGAAATGTGCAACGATTCATAAAGAAACTTACTCGTAAAGATCGGTTGAGTTGTACGGACCTTCCGCTTGGCGTTGCATCGATTCGGCCAAAATCATGTTCTGCGCTGTTTGTTTGTGGAGCCCGAATCAAATCTAAATTGGATCTGGTGTTACACATAACTTGTTTATGCACAGAAGGGGTGCCTGCAAGAAAGCTACAAATGTAAAAGTCTCTTTCCCCTGGAGCATAGCAGATTTGAGCCTCTTTCAGGGCTATCCTGGTCTAAAAATCTGATGAAACAGAGGGGTCCTTAATCCTTAAATGACCATAGCCTCTCTTATCAAAACAGCCTATCAAAAGCAAATTTTCATCATTCTAATGCAGTGACACAGTCTGAGACAGGTCCTCACAACATCTGTGGATATTCTCCATCTAAGTTGTCTTAAAGAAATACTCACCCAGGTCCCTTTCAGACGTCAAAACATTGAAAAAAACAGCAGAAAATAAGAATTTATGACATAAAGTTGATTAAATCAACAATAATTTTATAAACCTCAAAAATATTCACCAATATAATGCTTTGCAGATAAACTTTTAGAACTTTCGACAAGGGAGGTTATTCGGCCCCTCAAATTTTCAACTATGTTTTTTTTTTAAATCCAAAAATATAAGAAAATATCAATACCTGGTCAAAACAATGTTTTCTGCAAGCTTCTGGTGTGTATTCCTACCTACAGAAGAAATTTCAGAAGGATATTCCAAGAAATGTTGAAGTTATTAGAAATCCAGTTTTGGCATCTAGGTCAGACACCGGCTTTAATTTGCCCTTCTTTAGCCTATGTTAAAATGGTCAACTTACCGCTGTCACAGCACCTTCCACAACATTCGCGGACACTCGTGACTTGGGTCGCTTCATCTACTGCCTCTATACTCTCTTTTTATGGTGGTTTCAATATAGGTTGAGAAGGAAAATCTGAAAATATCCAACAAAGAACATGACCACTAGTTACTTTCACTTTAGAATAGCTGTTGTCCGCCCAACTACATGTACATTTTTGGGAAGTATCCGCAGAAAGTAGTCCTGCAAATAATGCAAAAAATATGCTATAAAGCAAAAGAGCATATGCAAAAATACTAATTTATCAAAGGAAACAGCACTTAAACTATTGTTTAACACTCCAAACAGCCCTCTGCATGCAGAGACAAAAATTTCTAGAACTATTTTCTATTGTACAACGACCCGGAAGCAAAAGGTAGACTGGGGTCACTCCTAAATATGTTTTGCGAAACTGCGTACTTCGTGTTAGTGGTCGTGTGTCCAGGGAAAATATATTGAGTCAATTGCAAAGCTCACACAAATTTATTAACCCATTACCACACACTCACTCTTTTTGACTCCCCACAAAATAATGACTTTGAAAATCATTGTGGAAAATGAAGAAATTGCTTGTGACAAGCAATTTCTTCATTTCCCAAAATGTTTTCTACACAAAATTATCAACAAATTTTGAATTTCATTCACTTGAACTTGTCGTCTACAATGTCTTTGAATTTGAAACAGTCCAAAATTTTGCTGTTTGGTAATGGGTTAAAGAGACAAATGATATAAAATTCAGGGTGTAAGAGTTACAGCTATTATAGAGGGCATTTCTCAACAATGGTCCATGTATTACAGATTTCCTTTGACATGGAGCAGCTGTAGCTTTTATCATTGTCATAAAGTACACACATAGCTTTTTCCTAAAACGGTTCAATGATATGTTTGCGTTCCTTTTATATAAGTGACTATAAGTGATTTTTGTTTTATGTTAGGCTATTTGCAAAATAAGAACATATCGTCGGTGTTATTTCAAAACCTCGTAACTCAAGCTTTGAATAAGCTGGAGTTACGAAATTTTAAAATAACACCGACGATATCTTGCATTAAGATCAGTATCATGTCAAATGAAACCGGTAATGCATTTGTGTATGAGGTTTGAAATATAGTTAGCATATATGCCATAATGGTAAAGAGTGTGCTGTTTTATATTCGTCATTTCAGCTTTCTTTAATTTAAGTTATAGTTGGCGCAAGATCGTATGGCACATGTTTACATTTTGTTCAGTGTAAACAAAACATTGTGGTTTAAAAAGTGATGGTTTTTATCACTCGACCTAAATTTTAAGCATATTTATACTTCACTATAAATGACCTGGCAGAGCAGCCCATGCTAATCGAATGGAAAGCTCTGCCAGGTCAATTCTCGTCCTCTATACGTCACTACTTATAAAGAATTTATTCATTCTTTATACAGCAATGTTTTGATTGCATTTGAACAAAATGTAAACATGTGCCATACGATCTTGCGCCAACTGTAACTTTATTATTTTTATATTATTATCATTATTACCATTCTATTATTATTATTATCATTATTGTTATCATCATTATTATTGTTGTTTTTGTTGTTGTTGTTGTGTTGTCCTAAGTATAGCTCATAATAAATGACTTGGCAGAGCATCTCTAGCTAAAAGCTAGAATTACTCTGCCAGTTCATTTATTGTGGGCTATATAGCGGTTCCGAGGTAAACTTATGTTTATAAACAAATTTTTAAACTAAAAAAAGTATGAAAACTTTTTACTTGATTTCGTTTTGACCAATATAACCAGTCATCAGTAAATGGGTGTGGTCTTTATTATTTGTCGAGAGTCAGTAGATCGCAGGACATCTATCTAAAAATAGAATTGGTTTATCGTTATGTTTCGATAAACCGTCGGTGCTGTTATAAAATCTCGTAACTACGGCTTGAGTCAAGCCGTTACGAGATTTTATAACAACACACAAGAAATACTTTTTCTTTGTCGGAAATCACGTCACGGTTTACTTAATAAAATCGTTCCCTATTGTATTCAATATTCTTCGTACTGGTCCTCAGCTAAAAATCTGTCAAACAACAATTTTTAGCCGTCGAAACTGAAAGATACTACGGACAAATGAAACCTTCTGAAACAAAAGAGATCCACGGTGGCCCTGTTTCACTCCACTTGCTTTAAAATACCGGCTCGCTAATATGTGAGAAATATTTGGCGTTTTTAGCATTTTCTTCTTTTTTCCAATTTCCTGTAAATAAGATCACAACAGGTCGTTGAATGCAGTCATTGTTTAGGATAATATTACTTTTAAAGTGACATTTCACATTTATTTCATTTTTTAAAAGTATGCCTTGATACAAAGCTTGTTTATTGTAATGCGTAGAAATGCTATCAGTTTTTTTTTGAAGTTGTTATTTATAAGCGAAAAATACGCATTTAAAGTTGAGACTAAAATGACAAATTCTATATAAATCTGAACTGTTGTCCACAACAATTTGTTTAATTTTAGCACAAATATATATTTTTATCGTAAACGGTTAAAGTGACATTTCAGAATTTTTTGTCATAAATTTTACTTTTATTTTTATCTGAAAAAGTATATTTCCTTATGAAAATTCTGAAAATTTCAAGCCAAAATATTGCGCCGTTTTCGAGAAATTTATATTTTTGTGTTAAAATTGAACAAATTGTTGTGGACAACAGTTCGGATTTATATGCAATTTATTGATTATGTCTCAACTTTAAATGTGTGTTTCTCGCTTATTAGTGGAGCGGGAAACATCTCTTTTTTGACAAAATACTGCACTTCCGGATACAAGTATGAGACTTTCAGAATATGTTCTTGAAACTTTTATCTTTGAAATTTTCTCGTTAGCCATCTCAAATTTTTCCTTTTTCAATATGGCTACCGCAAATTTCAAGATGGCCGCCAAATCTATTGTGTTGATTTTAAGCATGGTCAAACCTTTTCCTTTGAAGCTTTAACTGAGTGATTCTTTTGCACTACCAAGGCGCATGGGTTAATGCCAAAGCTGCTAAGCTCAACATGAGATTCTATATAAGATATAAAGCTGTTTTTGTGAAGATTTATTACCGTAAATTGCCTAAATTTTGGTATAAAGCAACAAAACATTTTCCAAATCATCCAGCATTCCCCCTTTTATTGAAACAGATTGATCATAAAGGTCAGGATATATATTTTTAACTTCATGGTATATAAGACATAGTTAAATTGTAGGAATTGCATTTCAACAAATAGATTTTGTCAGTTTAACCCTTTTCCAGAAAGCAAAATTTGAGGGTGACCCAAATTCAAAGGTGTTGCAGACGACAATATCAAGTGCATGGAATTCATTTTGTTTTTATGCCCCCATATCGAGAGATCGGGGGGCATATTGTTTTACTCGTGTCCGTCTCTCTGTTTGCCTGTCCCTCTGTCTGTCCAGAAACTTAACATTTGCATTTTCTCCAAAGATTTCCACATACAAAGCTCAAATTCGGTATATAACGTAGGTTTTCAGCTATTCCAATTAATCACGCACACGAGCATTTCTAACTGCTTCCAGTGTAGCCAAAACACAACATGCCCACCAAGTAACAACATCTGCTCTTTTCAAACTGCTTCGGCGTACATATACACAGTATCAAATCGACAACACTGGCAGTGACACAGAAACAGAAGGTTTGGAATATTAGCGAACAAGGAAGGAGGAAGAGCATCTACAGTTTAAAATTTGGAGTCTGATACTGACTTTTGAGCTTCTCATCTTTGTATGTGTTTCTGTGTTCTGTTAGAGAAACAAACTTCGAACTGTACAGAGTACTTATCTGAACTTGTGTAATTTCCCTTTGCTTTAGACCATACAAACTATGCTAGATGGTCACCAGTGCATTTGCAGGACATGACATTGATTGAAAGAAAACATCCACAAATGGCATTGGCGTTCAAGAATGGTAATTTCAAGACTGAATGTAGGTTTTCAGCTATTGCAATTGATCACGCACACGAGAAGAGCAATAGAGCAATAATGGGTGATGGTGGAGCAGTAGGTTTATCTGAAGATCCAGCTGCTCTATGGGGATGATGGTTTCGGGTCCAGAAATCAGCCCTTTTATTGAACAGTTTGAGTATCAATTTGATCCAGTCAGGGCAGACTTCCGCCATCATGAAGATACAGAATCTAGCCAGGCAAAATTCCTGGCAAATGCGAAGCAAATGTTTACATCCCTTGATGAGATAAGAAACTCGTTTATGGAAGAAACAAAAGATCGGATAGTATTGGACCCGAAAGAAATTCTTGACATCAAAATCTCTGACTCACACAAGCCGTTATTGGAACTTGGGAAGGAACAGTATGAAGGACTTGCAAATGTGTTGTCAGAAGGGACAGCTTTGTAGCAACCATTTATGTAATAAAAACGAGAAATGTAATAATTATTACAAAACTCGTTGCGATAACAAAATTCGTTTTACATTTCATGTAACAACCAGAAATGTAACAAAATTGAGAAATGTAATAAACTTATTATTTCGTCTATTTCTCTTTTTTACAGAGTGTCTTCTAATGGTTCTTAGTGCAAAAAGGTCCTAGTTTGGTATCTTGTTACATTTCTCGAGTTTATTACATTTCACGTTGAATGATAGCATTGAGTTTTGTAACAATACGAAAAATGTAATTACATACATGTATTAAATATTGAAAAGTCGTAAAACGACTTGACTCATCGTCCTATTGACAAATATTGTAACGGCTGTTAGATTTTACCGTTAGAACAAAAGACGACTATATGATTCGATATAAATTTCTGAAATGCCTTTGTTGGTAGTTTTCTTACATTTCTAGATTTTATAACATTTCTCGTTGATGGTTCCAAACCAGTTTTGTAATAAAATCGAGAAATGTAATAAACTTTTATATGTATTTCTTTTATCTACGGAAGTACCTTAAACTGCCAATAAACGTTCCCGTTCAGTTTTTTTACATCTATTATTGTACGAGCTGGACATAGGACTCTGACAATCTTAATATAGCCCCAATCTTGCAGAATTTTGAAAGTGTTAAAACTACGTAAACTTAACGCCATTGCGTCGGGTATTGCAATATCTGTTTAATTTCAGCATCAGAACATCAATCGAAGGTTACATTTTATACAATATGGTAAAATTTCATAGTGTGGTAGTGTAGTTACATTTCTCGATTTTATTACATTTCTGGTTGCTACATGAAATGTAATACGAATTTTGTCATCGCAACGAGTTTTGTAATAAGTATTACATTTCTCGTTTTTATTACATAACTGGTTGCTACACAGCTTCATGCTATGACCGTGTTATGAGAAACAAACTGCCTCTCTTATGTAGGAAATCTACAACAGATGGAAGTACCAGCACATCAAAACATATCAGCATAAAGGATGATTGCGTGTGTTATTTTTCCACCTTTTCGTCTCATGCCGAAGTCGAAATATTGACTTGAATGAAGAATACCCCACCATCACTAAGTCAAAATGGCTGTTTGAATTCAGGGACAAAGTCCTAAAGACATTCTTCAGACAGATATAACCATGCCTGATGCAGAACCAGACACAGACGTAATTATCATCAATGGTGCTGCATTGATTAATGAAAAATCTCCTAGAGATGCACGAACATTTGATGACTATGCTACAGAAATTGTCTTGCCAGAACTTCATTCATACTCTAGAAGATACCATAGGACATATTTTGTTTTTGATGTTTACAAATCTGACAGCCTAAAGTCATCAACAAGAGAGAAAAGGGGAACAGGTGAAAGGCGAAAAGTAGACAGTACAATCCGAGTTCTTAGCAGCTGGAACAACTTCTTGGGCCATGACGATATAAAAACCAAGGAGATGTTGTTAGCAACACTATTGTTTTGTAAACATGAGGTGTCGCCTTGCACACATGAAGAAGCAGATACAATGCTATTCCTACATGCTAAAGATGCCTCCAAGAAGGGAAATAAGAACATAAATATAAACAGTAGACACAGATGTAGTGGTTATTGCTGTAGCTTGTTTCAGTGACTTAAACATAGAAAATCTCTGGATTGATTTTTGCAAGGGAATGAAATTTAGTCGGATCCCCATACATGAATTATGCATGTCTTTAGGCCCAATGGCAAAAGCCCTTCCGTTCTTCCATGAACGTCAATATCAGAAGATGATATGCTTGCTCTTGAGCAATTGGTGGTGGTTCTATATGATCGGTCGAGTACTGAAAAGCAAGTAAATGCAGCTTGATTGGATATTTTTGCGTGGAAACTGAAGTCATATAAAATGATACCACTCTCCCAGTCAGCCTTTACAGAACACACCAAAAGAGCAGCACATCAAGCAGGCCATATATGGGGCGACACATTAATTCGTGAACCCACTTTTACTATTCCTGCTGAGTAAAGCTGGAGGAAAAATGCGCTTCAGAGTTGGCAACCCTAGTGGACATCATCACCAGCAATTGCAGCTTCTTGTCAAGAATTCACTAAATGTTGCTGTAAGAAACGTGGCTGTTCTGGGAACTGCAAATACTTTCAGTCAGGTCTCATCTGTCCAGCACTTTGTAGTCGTACATGTCAAGCAGACTGAAGATGAGTTGTAGGGATAGGAGTAACGGAATTATGAGCGCTGAAGAATTAAGGGTAGTTGCAGCAACAGTCTCAGCAGTTGTCAAAGTAGTAGAATTAGCTGTTATTATTACGATTTCATCGCTGTTGTCATAAAATGTTTAGTCTAAAGCAGCAACACCCAATATTGGTTACATGGCAATCATGCCATCTGCAACAAATATTGATCAGCAGTTTTACATTTTTAGATATAAAATTTTGTAATAATAGTGTTGTCATTATTTCTAATCTTTATGATTGGAACAAATAAACTGCCTTTCTAAACCAAAATCGATTAAGTGTAAGCAAAGCAGCACTTCCAACCAAAACATGGTAATCATGTAAACTGTGCGTTTTGTTATCATTGTTATCATTGATATTCTTATATTGCTCATTATCAAAGTGTGTACCATTTGTAATAAATATTGTCCAGAATGTTTGCATATTGTCTTTTTTAATCATATCCTAGTCATTATCTATGCTAGGTACATATAAATTGTTTTAAGCCCCATACCCCACCCACCCAACCCAAGTGTTTACCAATATAACTAATTTTCTGTGATAACTTCACTTTATATTGATCTCGGTGCACTATTTGATAAAAAAGGAACCTGTCAATTGAATTTAGTTTCGTTTTTATCTAGAAAGAGAGGGTTTCTCATTTCCAGCTTTTCCCCCGAAAACTGTCTATTTTGCGCTAGTGTGACCAAATTTGAAGCTATATTCATGCTACAAGTTGCTCAGTTAAACTTGAAAATGTTGTTTTTTAATGATTCCAATCAAGAAATATCATTTTTTGCCCAAATTATTTTTTTATGTGCGGACAAAACCTTATTTCCCTTATTTTAGGCTCATTCTGGCGGCCATCTTGGATTTTAGAGCCGCCATCTTGGATTTATGGCTAATTTTGATTGGCTAACGAGAAATTTTCAAACCATCCATGCTAATGAACAATTGTGCCAAGTGGCATGCTTGTATCCGGAAGTGCACTATTTTGGTCACTTCCCGCTCCACTATTATTGGCAACAACTTCAATCAAAGCGCTGAATGCGCTGAAGGCCTGTGAGTTGTACTAAATCAATTATTAGAGTAATGCTTTTATCGATTTTTGGGTTGTGGGAAGATATTGTTAGGTGCACCAGTCTGTGAAATATATTTGAAATTTGTTGAGTTTGACCAAAAAGACTTAAAACAAGGGCCGTCAGAGACGGACAATGCTCCCCGAATAAGGCATTGTCACAATAAATGTATGCCATTGAGAGCACTTTATTGTCAAGGGCATCTGATTTGCTACTTAAATATGAAATTTCATCAAATTCTGACCATTAGAGTAGGAGAAATAAGAGAAAAATGCATTTTACCTTTAGTCCCCTTTTCCAATGACGAGGCCTCAAATCCAAAAACCGGGAAAAGTACATCGGCATTTTGTCATAGGGAGTTCACATGGTAAGTTTCATTTGATTTGGCCCAAGGGTTATGGAGAAATCATTTCGGACGGACGGACAAAGCGGCGACTATATGCTCTCCCTTCGGGGAGCATAATAATGTATCTTGTGTCGTAAATAGCTGACCTTTGTAATTAGAACCACGAACATGGTGAACATGTGCATACAAATGCTATAATTTGTTGTTGTTAGTATATGTTGAAAACAGGCGTTCTACTCGCTATTCTTTTAATTTTCTGTATACTTTAATAACAGGTTTCAATAACAAAATATATCTGGTCCAGTGTTCATCTTCCCGACCAACCAATCGTAAAATTGTTCGATCATACTAACAATTTTAAAATGGGGATATGCCAATTTTAAAATTGTTCGAATTGCCAAACGGGTTATAACAAAGCCGATTTACGCGTATTAATATATGTTGCAATCGATTGTAGATATTTTACAATTTCACTTCACTACTCTCAACGTATATTTTTACTTCTTTTGTAATGTACATGGGTCACAAAATCTGCTTGAAGTCGTATAGATCTAATCCAGTTCCGACCTACTTTTCATCGCGCAAGAATAACTGCGTTGGATGTTTTCCCAATATTAATTCTACCTACCCCCAGAAAAACCGTATGTTAATATTGGCCTTCACAGGCCAAAAAACCATTAGTATTTATACTCATTAGAATAACAAATCTTGGCATCAAGACATACTTTAAAAAATTGAAATTGGAATGAAATGTCCCTTTAAATAATTTGGCTTGAAATTTTCAGAAATCTCATAAGAAAACATGTTCATTCAGATAGAATAAAAGTAAAATTTATGTAAAAATAATTGTGAAATGTCACTTTAAGTTTTGTCATATCATTTTTTCTCGTTACACTCTACGGTTATCATTCAATTTATTATATTGTTGTTGAAGCAACGTGCTTTCTCTCAAGTATATAGCTCACGATAAATGATCTGGCAGAGTATCCCTAGCTAATAGCTATGGATGCTCTGCCAGGTCATTTATCATTGGCTAGATAGATGCTACAGGCTTCAAGCTATTGTTTTCTCTGTATTTTTCTGGTTGTTTCATTAAAAATGTTTTTAATCATATTTCTTATTTGTTAATCTTTCCTTTAGATTGCACCCAATGTATATTTCTATCCCTGAACCCTTTATCACACAACAAACCTTTAGACCAGTAAAACTTAACAGCCGACAAAATAAGTGCATGAGCTTGAGTAACAAACATTCTGAAGTATTGTATAGGCCTACATAGGAAACGTCCATTATCAGCTTAACATACTGAGAGGCAAAAATAACACCATAGTCTAGTTCTTCCACATTTTCTGAGAAAATGATAAACAGTTTAAGGTAAGATCTGGGAAATGGGCTATGTGACCAGTTACGGAACAAAACCTGTATGGTGTGAATAGACTAATTCAAGGGAGGTGATTTTCATTGCTCTCAAATTTTGAATTTTTGACTTTTGTTTGGGGTTTTGCCTACTCTATTCATACAATTTAGAAACATTTTCACAAAGATTGCTTAGAATATTCCCCGGAAATCTTAGCATGCTCAATTATTTCCGTTTCTACGGAAACAGGCGATATTGCATCTAACGGTACTTGAAAAATGCTCGGACTTGCGGACGTCAGGGAATAAATCGAAATATAACGATTAGGCCTATACATGAAGTGCATTTCTTAAGTCTTACCGACCGAAAGTGGTCGTTTATTGATGTTACATGTATATTCTCCGTCCGTCTGTCTATCTTTCCTCCAGGCGGTGATGTTTTACCATATCATAGAGTCTTTGTAAAGGGAAGTGTGTTGCAAACATTCTCGTTCTCACTCTTACATTCATGCTGTCCGATCAGGTTAGCGCTTAAAAGTCATGCAACTTTATTTAATTGACACTTTATTTTGCAAATATAGAGGGTGGGGGTCAAGACCGCTTGACTCTCTCTGTATTCACGGATATCTTTATTGTTTTTAAAGGCTAATTTCTACTAATTTCTAGTCACAAAATTTGTCGTTGAAATGCAAGGGAGGTAATTCCCATAAGCACGAATAAGAGTGCTAAAACAGTAGTCTCCCTTTGACAAATATAAATTATTGATGTCCTTGTCGGTTTTCTTCGTGGGTACGAAATTCAAGACGATTATTACGGATTTCATTTGACCTGACACTGACCTTTACTAAAAATATGTTCACATTTCGCATATAGCGTAATATTTTTCAAATAGACTTGTATCAAAGTATACAGATATAACATAATATACACAATAAAATATTACTGAATTGTTAATTTAAAAAAAGCACAGGCTTGTAATGTATGATGATAAAACCTAAAGCTGCGCCATGTGAAATGAAATATGTAATACAACGTACCTACCGATTTTAAACTCGACTATTCGTAGAATAGGGTAGCTATTCTAGTCACCCTGGCGTCGCCGTCGCCGTAATGCTATACGTACAAGTTGGTCAAATCTCTGTTTCTGGTAATGCTACATCTTCGCTAGCCAAGGTTAAATCACCTACGTTTGTATTCACCCTTGGCGGATATAGCCTGATTTTCTTTAACCCATTCCCGCACATTGACGCATTTTGACACCCTTTTAGATAATGACTTTGGAAAACATTGTGGAAAATGAAGAAATTGCTTGTGACAAGCAATTTCTTCATTTCCCACAATGTTTTCTACGTAAAAAGACAAAAAAATTAAATTCCATTCACTTGAAATTGTCGTCTGCAACATCTTTGAATTTGTTGGACCAGCCTGAAATTTTGCCGTTTGGGAAAGGGTTAAATGGCGAAACGCCGCCTAGTGGTTGTCCTGTTGCTTTCAAAATTTACACATGCTTCTAAGACCATAGAATCAGTCGCCAGGCAAGGCTTCGACACTCTGTCATTTGATGATATGGAGTTTTTACCATTTTTGGATTTAGAATAAAACACCATTCAACACTTGTTAGGTGCTCTTTGTTGTCCTAAGACAGCTCTTGTCTTGTTAAATATGTGACCCGTCACGGTAAAAGGGACCTTATAGGATGTGTGAAAAATGTCAACCCCAGTCAGTCTGCGCAGTCCGCACAGCCAGACTAGGGCCGACACTTTTCACTTTTATGTAATTTTATAAATCCAGAATGTTTTCCCTATCTTACTATATGTTCATTTTTCACATACGGTATCTGGTTGACCTGTGCTGTGTCTGACTAGTTTGTCAAAATTTGGATTTTTGGATTTCGGATAATGTCCCTTTTACTGTGACGGGTCACATATGTTTTATGACATTATCACGACGAGAAATCATGTGACACACAATTTTCAACACTTTTCGTTATTGCGTAAAATGTGTATTTCCGTGCCGTTAAATAGTAGGCATGCATTAACCAACAAAAGCCGGGCGTTAACGTTTTAAAACGTGTGTTATTCATAAAACTCACGTGTCCTTAAGGTATCCAACCCCTCATTAGCACGAAAGAGCCAGATGCGAAATTTGAAAAGTGCCAGTAATCCCTAAACTGTGAATACATTTCCATTCCAAATACAAACATAAGCTTTTTGTACGGTTTAGAATTTTGAATTAATGCATATTATGGAAATATTTGACAAAAATGTTCAAAATTACCTCCCTTGCATATGCATCTAGAGTAAAATAATATTTGTAAATTATTTTCTTATTATTTATTTCCATAATCTTGAAATCCAGTACGGTGAATCAACCTAATTATGACGTGTATGTACAAGTTGTGCAATTTGATTAATTTCGTATGGCTAGAAAGTTGAGATTTTTGAGGGTCTGTAAACCTTGATGTCAGGTTTAACTCACATTCCCTCGATCGAGTCGAGTTTCTTTTGTCGAGTGATTAAATAACTGAAAATAAATGGTGGACGTTTTTCATTTCCTTTTTTCACTTAGTTTGGTCGTAGATAACTTTTTTATCAGATGGCGTTTAAAAGAGCCACCACATCTCATAAATATCTAATATTCTATACTTTCTCTGCTTAAAAGCGAATTTAAGTCGACCTCGTATTTTCAACTTGATATATTAAAGGCCCATTAGTATTCCCAGGCCTCAATCCCTAATGATCCACGGAAGTTGACTTTAAAGCGACATTTCAGAATTTTTTGTCATAAATTTTACTTTTATTTTTATCTGAAAGAGCATATTTCCTTATGAAAATTCTGAAAATTCCAAGCCAAAATATTGCGCCGTTTACGAGAAATTTATATTTTTGTGTTGAAATTGAACAAATTGTTGTGGACAACAGTTCGGATTTATATGCAATTTATCGATTATGTGTCAACTTTAAATGCGTGGTTCTCGCTTATTGGCAACAACTTAAAAAAACTAATAGTATTTATACTCATTAGAATAACCAATCTTGGCACAAAGACATACTTTAAAAAATTGAAATTGGAATGAAATGTCCCTTTAAGCGTGTTGTCAAACCGCGGCGTTTATAGACTTTTTAGAACAGAAAACAAGATTCATACAGTAAATGACATAAATCGATCATAATCATGCAGTGGTATTTAATTCATGAAGTCCTTCTGGAACAAATATGTATGATAACTGACTGATCCGCGATTTATAATTATAGTAACATATTTTGGAAACTGGACCTAGATAGATAGTGAAAAAATTGGTAACAGCACTAAATTTCTTCTCTTTTTGGGACCTAATAGGACCTAATGCATCACAAAGCAATACAAACCCTGACTGTCCCCGTTTTGTTATGGTCATTGAAAAACATTGTATGGGTCCCTTTATATAATGCTTGACTATGGGTCTTAAAATAGAGCTGATCCTACTGTTCAAGAGATGTTACTATGTCCCATTATGACTCAAAAATCTTAATCTGTGGGACTTAGGCATTAAACGATTAATGTATTTATGAAATGATTCTACTGCTTACCAGAAAGGCAATGTTTTGGCTTTGACACTTTTCCCATTATCAAAAGTTTAGTGCGGTCCAATTTGCCAGCTACCGAAAACAAAACAGATGTTGATAATGATATCCTTTGCGTACAATAAGTGAACATAAAATACTGGGACAAAATGCTGGTTATATGCATTATCCTCTTTTGTCTAGATGTATTCCAGAGTTCTGTCTATTAACGTAAGATCGTCAAACCATGCATTGTTTGGGGCAAGGTAAAACGATTAACGTATTATGCAATGATTCAACGGCTTTAACATCAAGGTACTAACGTGTTTTTTTCTCTCTCTCTAATGAAGTAGAATAATCTGTGGGGTCAAGTCGTCATTCAGTTATGTAAGAGATTAAAATTTAAGGCACTAATCGGTAACACACCAAAATTCCGTACAGAAGCTATGGCGGAAACAAATAAAAATCAACCCATTTCACATCAATTACATATGACTGCTTTTAAACGAAAACCTCGTAACTGCAGCTTGAAATAAGCTGCTGTTACGAGGTTTTTTGTTGAAAAGCGATGATGTTGATCATCATCATCAGCAGCAGCAGCAACAACAACAACAACAACAACAACAGTAGCAGCAGCATTTTAGGAGTTTGAGGAGATCATTCATATTCAGCGAATCAATGACGTTTTCCCACATTCTCTGCTCCAAATCTTTTTAAAATCGATTACATATTAAGAAATATCATTGCAAATATATCGAAAATATTGTGTCACGTAATTCACCGCCGTAATGTTTGCTGGACAAAGGCGATCTGCTCTTACAGGTCGACCGATTTTTATGCCATTTCTTCTGTGCGTTTTACTGTTTACAGTGTCGAATTAAAAGAACGGCTCATTTTATTAGGCTTACAATTGCGTAGGGCGTAACATTCTTTAAGCGCACTTGAAGATTTTCATATTTTTTGTAAGTTATTGTTTAATTTTGTAATAATCCCGATATGAATTATTATCAGCAGAAAGATGTCTTTTCATCAAGTACTTTCATTTCGCTATGTCTATAGACTCAATGCTAAGCCAAACAATACAAAATATGATCTTCGTCTTTTACCATTTCCTAAATGGCGAAATTTTAGACTGCCGCAATTTGAAAAGAGTGGGAAATGACTAAATGGTTGATGTAAAAGACGTATAAGTATGTTCTATATAGAATAAAAAATATCGAGAGAAATGAGACACTGTTGATTGTTAACAATTTCTTTTTCTCTCTCAATGTTTTCATAAACCATTTCTTCTGTAGATATAAAAACCAGGTATTGTTTTGGAAAGAGTTAAACAGGCAAATGCATATTGAAATATGATAAAAATTTCTATACCTAAATCCTGTTATTTAAAAGTTAGGGCCCTATTTTAATCTTACGAAAATGCAAATATAGGCTACTCAACCCGTTCCCGAACAAGGTCGGGTTATATGATAGAACAGACTTAGAAAAACATTGACATAACAGAAGAAAATGCTGGTAACCTGCATTTTCGCATTTTGTCGCAATATTTACGGTGCTATGTTGCATACAGATTATGAATTGTTATCAAAACTTGTTTTTATTCGTCTGCAACGGCTAAAAAATTGGACCAGCCTAATGATATGTCGTTATAAGACATGGAATCTCGATCATTATTGGCCAACTTCGATTGGGACTATAGCTAGAGCCATCCGTGACGTCATACAACAGGAAGTTGTGTATTGCGCATGTCACCAAGCGAACGCCTATAGCTCGTGATGCACAAGCCAACAAAATGGCCGCGCCCATACGGTTTTACCAACAATTAAATGAGACTCATCGTTCGTTGATAAATGGCTACATTTCAATTAGAAAATAACACTATTTCCATGAATATTAACTTTCAGTCGCATTGACAAGGACATGTGAATATATTGGAATTAATTAAAGGTGTTTTGTGGTTTTTCAACCGGACTTGCAATTCGTTTGCTTCTTTGGACGCCATCTTGGAATGAGAGGGACCACGAGTGAGAGCGTGGTCCGACCATGGCTTGGTTCAAAGGTCAAATGACGTCACTATAACCCGGGCTATCGGTGTTCGATTGGAACGATGGCTGAAATAGCTTGAGCGATCGTCCCAAACGAAGTCAGCCATTGAAACCATACGAACCATAGGCGGTGGCGGATCCAGAGTTTTTTTCCAGGGGGGGGGGGGGGGGTCACAGTCCAAATGATTGCTTAAAATGTGTTAAATATGTAAAATTATATAGTCAAAATTCAATTTTCAGTCAATTCCAGGGGGGGGGGGGGTCATGACCCCCTGACCACACCCCTAGATCCGCCCTTGATTGGGATCCTTATTTTCGCACCCAACACTCGAATAGAATTGAGGTTTGTCTCAATTCAAAGTATTTTACAAGGATAATGTAACCAATGGCGAAAAAACGCAGAATACAACATTTAAATACTGTTAGGGAAATGTAAACCGATTTTTTTTCTCTTGGCGTTTTCCAAAATACATATGTGACCCGTCACGCTAAAAGGGACCTTATATGAAGTGTGAAAAATATCGACCCTAGCCTGTCTGCGCAGTCCGCGCAGCCAGACTAGGGCCGATACTTTCCACTCTAATATAATTTTCTAAAACTAGAACATTCAAACTGTCTCAGCATGTGTTCCTTTTCTAAATACGTCTTCTGGTTTACCTCTGCTGAGTATGATCAGACTGTCAAATCTTAATTTTTTGGACTTCTGATGAGGTCCCTTTTAGCGTGACGGGTCACATAATTATATTTTAAAACCTCGACGTGGTAATGTAAGGGAAAGAGTTAAGAGGGATAATTTTAATGACTCATTATTTACGCTCATTATATCGTAAATCGGTATTATAGATTGTAAAAAGTCCTTGATCGGATAACGTGAATTATAGCATGATTTTTTTTCTAATGATTTACCCCCGAGACGTTTGAAAACGGAAGTCGCTCGAACATTTTAAAAGCGAGCTATCACGCAATATGATATTATTGACATTTTTCAATAATTCTGTAAAATATCATCATACAGATTTTAAAAACGGATAGAAGCAGAGAAGGTGGGAAAATGACACGAATTTCCTGAATGCGAAGGATCGTTTAAAAATAAGCTGGTAAAAGGGTTATTGGCGACATAGCAACATTTTCGTTGTTCGTCAATAACATTTTATGACCTAATTCAATATTTTCTGAAATTGTGTCACGCCATCCCGTCCATGATATTGTTAATCCAAGTTTAAGTAGGCAAGGTATACGGAGGCAGACGGAGACTATTTCATTTTTTTAGCAAAATTCCATCTTCTTGCCCCAAAATCACAGAAATCGCATAATAGAGATTCTTTTACATTTTCTGCGAAGTCTTATCACATTCTATTCTTCAAAATAATCTAAAATGATGATTAAATGAACTTATAATCTAAAATAGATTCATCAAATATAGATTTACATGCTTTATTGGTAAAATACCCCCCCCCCCCCCCCGCCTCTTAGATGTCCCACATCTTCTTTTTAAAACACCATAAAAATCAGTTTTTGTTGGTTTTTGCTGAATGTTTTTTTTATTACCACCTAATTCATATTTGCTAACATTTCCGCACATGAAAACTTCATAAAAATCAACAATTCCTCAAAAAATTCCAATTTTACCCATTTTTTAGCAAAATATCCATTTTTGACCCAAAATTACTCAAATCACAACGGAGGGATCGTTTTATATTTTTCCTGTGAAAAGGTGGGTACTTCCTGAGTACAATAGCACATATTTCATTTCTGTTCTAATTTTGTCCAGGTTGTCCCTGTTTCAGTATTAGTTTGACTGGACTACTATACAATGTCACAGATATGGAAATAAACGTGCTAGCTAAAACTTGAAAACCATCACTATATTAAAATCTTGATAAGTATGGACTTTGTGTTTACGGAGATGAATATTTCAATAAATCCTTATCTTGTGCTCATTAAATTGAAATCAGTACAGTACACATGTACAATTGGATTCTTCATTAATCCTGTCTCAAAAAGATACTGAATTTTGATGTCTCTATATGGGACACGTTTGAAAAAATCATTAGAAGAAACGAAGAAAATTCTGATATTCAGCATCTTTTTCATTCTTATTTAGAACATGATGTTCTCTTGTCTTGAAGAGGCTATTTGAGAACAACGTGGATCCTGATCAGACTGTGCGTACGCACAGGCTGATCTTGATCCATGTTGGTCTCAGATGCCGCAAAGACTCCTTTTCCAGACCAAAGATCATATGTATAGCTCACGATAGATGACCGGGCAGTGCATCTTTATCGATTAGCCACTGAAGCTCTGCCAGTGCACTAATCGTGAGCTCTAAATATGTAAGTATAATATATAGCCTACAAATAAAAGGAGAGGGCAATTTTCATTCAACAATATTTATAAAGGGTAAAATAGTTTCCCATAAATCAATTTAATTTGAACTAATTGATACAAGGGGTCGTGAGTTTATTGTCTAGAAGTCAGATAATATGACTGACCAATACTGTGCGTTGTAAATAACTTTCATTCGATACTGAGGTATTTATTACTTACCTTTCAAACCCTTATTCTTAGGGTGCGTTCGATTGGTTGTTCCGAGTGTGCTGAACAGTCCGGTACTCAATGGAACGACCCAGAACAGTGTTCGGAACCTGTTCTATTTGTTTTCGGAGAATATGTGGTGCAAGCAGAACAGCGACGTCACTAGCATGGCTACCTTCGATTTCAACTGCGGCGTGTTGAAATTAATTGATATTTCTTATCAAACTGTATAACAAGAATCAAATAATTAGTCAGCGAGACTCTCAGCCTCGCTGGCTTTAGTACACAGAATATAATATATACAAATTGTTCAAATTTTGGACAAATTATTTTAGTAACTATTGTTGGATTATTCATTTTAATACATTATAATGACCAATACACAACACCAAGCATGCTAAAGTTTATTTTTAGACTGGCATGCAGTGTTTGGTTCCATTGGGCATGACTTGGATAGAGCACCTGGAACAGTAATGGACAACCCAATGGAACGCACACAAAATGTAGACTTGAATTGATTGAATATGTTATCGCCACTTTCAACTGATTTGGTAATTGTGGCGATTAGAACACCTACAAATATATAAACCATGTATTCTTGACATTTTTCTTACAAGTAGGCCTACTTCCAATATAATTATAGTCCATCTGAACCTTCAGCTGCTCTCTCACTTTTACGTCAATCATTTGAATGTTGTTGTTGTTTTTCTTGTTTTTACATGGAAAGGACATCGAAACAAAACATAGTTGGGAAAGCATTAAGCCAATTAGATTCCAAGGATCGGTGATTGCTAATCCTTACGAATAAAAATACCAAAATAGTAGACTGTCATAAAATAAAGTCGATTATATATGACGCGTCATGGATTATATTATATATAGGAATCTTGAGCCCCTTAATCTTGCCGATTTCAACTTTCATATCTATATAATCTCTCGGGTGTGAACTCTTGTGTACATTACCTAGATGGCAGGAAAGAAGGACACACTTTCTAGATTCCAAACAACTTTACTTCTCGTTGCGCCGAAAGTCCATTTGTAGATCCTAAACAGAACTGCCCCTGGCAGCCACAGCAGTTTGGCTTTCAACTTTCCAATGTACCCATTTATACACATTTGCGAAGAGGAGCAACTAGGGATTTTTGCGCAGAAAAAATCCCCCGTGACACCGGCGGGATTTGGACATGTCGATCCCGAAGCCCGCGTCCTACCACAAGACCACAGCACACCACAAGTCTTAGTACTTGTAACATAGGGGGAGCTAGTTCGATCCATTCCGTCTCTAAAGTTGTTCAGATGAGACTCTTAATTAAACGGATTCCCGTATCCATATAATCTAAGCTGTTAAGCCACACGTATCAATCAATCAATCAATCAATCAATCAATCAAGTGACATGAATTTTCCTATTTCGGAAAAGACGTTTTTAAATGACCAATATCGTTTAATACCATCCCTAGCAAAGCCTCAGTTTGATGTCCCTAGCTTAGATAGCATGAGAAAACACTAACAGAAAAGCAGGAATTGGTAATCAGCAACTCCTTCTCTCCCCTAAGTAATTTCTATGCTATAAATACCTATGTTTCCTGCTCCTGAAATCAATTATGACTTTGTCGTCTGCAATTCCTGTCACATTTAGCAGCCAGGTATAAAATGTCGCCATTTTTGGAAAGGATTAACCCAATACCAGAGATAAATTTTTTAGACTAATTTAAATTTAAAGATGTTGCAGACGACATTTACAATGGAACGAAATTATACATCTTTTTGTGATTCTGGGTAAGAAACATTGTGGGAAATGAAAAAAATGCCTGGCACAAGCAATTTCCTCATTTTCCACAATGCTTATCCCAGCCTTTATCTTGTAAAAAATCAAAAAGAGTCACTGTATGGGAAAGGGATATTATTCCATCGACAGTAAGGGTATAAGAAAAGAGCTAATTCCTTTGGATCGCTGTTCACAGTTTACATTTGTTTGTGAAATGACAAGGGGGCAAACAAACGTTGAAAGAGCCACTTGATTCCGTATTGAATGAAATGAAAACCTTGTAGTATATCGAGATATATTGTGTGTCGGATAATGATTAAATATGGCAATTTTTGTGAGAGACGCTTTGGAATAACTTATTGGTAACAAGAGTAAGTTTGTAATTGAAGTTTTTTTTAAAACACTTGACCAAACAATTCCAGGTTTTTACACCATTGGAAAAAATTGGAAAATATTGAGGGTAAATGGAAAATATTGAGGGAAAAGGAGGAAATGATATAACCTGATCTTTCTCCTTTTTGTCTCAACATCCTCTGTTCTATTTTAAACGCACATAACATCTTCCCCAACAGCCACTTAATGTTGTCATCTGTTGTGCACGGCTTTTAAATCGAGACAATCTAAAGTTTTGCCGTTTGAAAATGTGTTTTATACCTTCTACTTACGACTAATAGACGTCTAACCAGGATCCATTAAAGAACAATACAGTACATTGCTGCTTTTTTACAAAGACCGCGTAACTGCAGCTTGTTTTAAAGGGATAATAGCTGTGAAAAAAACTGTCTATTTGCCTCAAAAAAGGTTTACCTTTTTAAAGTATGAACAAAAAGATGCAGAAAGACCGTATTTCAAGCGAGTAACCATGCGCAGTTTACCCACAACAAGCGTATAAATGTTGGTATTCTCACATTTCCACGGCGCTCAAAATATGTTTACATTCGTGGCTAAATATAGCATAACGGGTACTTGTCACAGCCGTGAACATCCGTATACAGTCGGTTGATCATGTGATACACAGGAAAGTGTGCGTCACAAATTTAAATGAGTTCCCGTTATTTCATGAATGTTACCCGTCACGCAGAAAAGGGCCTAATGGGAAGTCTATAAAATCAAATTTGGCGAAATGAACCAGACTCAACAGATGTCAATCATTTTTTGCTTCTGGAAAATGTAAATAAGGTAAGATGTATAAACCATTCTAGATTCAGAAAATAACCTTTGAATCAAAAGTTCCGATCCTAGTCAGTCTGCGCAGTCAGATCAGACTGACCAAGGTCGATACTTTCCACGCTTCCCATACGGTCCCTTTTAACATGACGGGTCACAAATTTGAAACATTTCGATTTCCACGATATTCCAGTGCGTGCTTTCTTATGAATAATGTTAAACCCTTTCCCAAAACGACAAAAAATAACTGTTTCCATTTCCAATTGAAATCGGATCCAAACTGCAAAACAAATGGCATTCAAAATGTAAAATATTTAAGAAATAGCTTAGACAATATAAAGGCAAAAGGAGAAACTGCTAATAATAAGCATTCCTTTCTTTTGTCACGGTGGTTCCTCAGCTTTAGCAAATAGGGGCGTCCGAATCAGGTTTTGTATGGGAAAGGGTTAACCTCAAATTGTAGTAAATTGTTGTACTTAACCCTTTCCCATGCGGCAATAATTTTAACTTTTCATAAATTGGAATATTGAATGTTTTGTAGACGACAAAATGAGTATATAAACATAGGGTTTAGTAAAATACTGCTGGTGAAATATCTAGGCAATAGGGGGAAATGTTGGTTATCAGCGTTTCCTCAGATTGCACGAATGCTTTTTGAACTCTTTTTAGTAAGGGCATTCAAACATGGTCATGTTTGGGAAAGAGTCAGTGCTCATCCGTATTAACGTGTCCCGTCACGCTAAAGGCGTGCTTCTATAAAGTTAGTTGAAAACTGAATTTTGAGATAACATCTATCGGACACCAACCTCATTCGAATTTTGAAATCGGATATTTAATATATTATAGGTAGATAGGAAGAACAATCTTGATTCAGAAAACTAACTTAGAGTAAAAAGTTCCGATCCTGGGTAGTTTTTGCAGTCTTCATAGATTGACAAGGACTGGTACTTTAACAATTACCAGAAGATCCCTTTTACCGAGACAGGTCACATTTTGCAATATTACTGTTTATATTCTCTGACGTCATTTCAATGCGTGCACACGATTTGAAAATAAATTCCGTTGATTTTCGTATTTTACCGTTCAGAACTCGGATAATTCCGACTCGCACTTGAAATTGTAAACATTACCTACTGACATACATTGTAAAAGGGGGAAAATACGCAAATACACATTTCTGTTACAGGCGGAAAAGACTTCTTTCATAATATCAGATGATTAGACCTCGATAACACAAAAAATATTTTTTGTGGTATTTCTTCCTTTTTCACAGCTATTATCCCTTTAAGCTGCAGTTACGAGGTTTTGTGGAAAAGCGACAACATATTTGCAACATTGAAGAGAATAGCATGAACGTGGATCAGAATGTGCAACTGCACAGTGTACCACTTTGCATCTATGCTGCTCTCAAATGTCACATGACAAGCATTTTTCCCATTTCCCAAGTTGTTTTCTATATAGAAAGAGCAAGTTTTCATTTGATTGCAGCATCTTTGGTTTTGGATCAGTCTGCATTTTGTCGTCTTGTAATCGATAAATCGAAGGGAATCAGTCATGATTTTTAGAAAAATCCGTCGTAAAGAAAGAATTCCGATTCGGATGAGAATGCATGAGTTGTGTATACTTAAAGGGATCGACATCCTTTTCTTAACGATAAAGTGCTAGAACAGCTAAATAAACCAAATAACGGAATTATAAAAAATAATTATGCAACTTACTCCATAGAATTTGCATGTTATAGATATACACAATATTGACAAAAAGGTTTAAAACAAAATTTCTGGTGATCAAGATTTTCTTGCTTTTACTTCAAAGTTTTCTAAAAATAAGTCGATCATAAGAATTGTCCGGGTAAATGTCAAATGTCGCCTTTTCACTCGCCCAGTGGTGGATCCAGAGGGGTTCGGAAGGGGGGTTTAAACGAACCCCCCACTGTAGCCAAATTATTTCATTTTCATGCAGAAATTCAGTCACAATTGTGTAATACTAGGAAAACGAAACCCCCTATTTGTATATATTCGAACTCCCATCATAGAAATCCTGGATCCGCCACTGCTCGCCATTCCAATTATTGAAATTATTTATATATCACAAGGTCCCATTTTCAAGTCGCACTTACGATATCTTGTTTCAAAGGAAGAAAGTAACAGAAAAACTAAAGTCGATTATTAAAATGAAAGGCTAAAATATTCAGAAGTGGTACAATTAAATCTTTTTAATTTGAACCGGGATCTGGAAAAGGGCGCCTTTATGATACTAGCAATTTTACCCGTCTCGAAATTTGACCTTTGACCTCGATGACCTTGACCATTGACCTCGATGACCTTGACCTATCCGGGGCCGCCCTGCACCTTCCCTCCACGTTTGGTGAAGATCGGCCCAAGGACCTGGGAGGAGTAGGGGAACAAACAGACAAACAGACAAACAGACAAACGTTGCTCAAATTATAGTATGATTTGAGACCAAAATAGACCCATATCAGCTTGTAACGCAGTGTAGTCTGACCAAAATCTATACTTCTTCTCGGGAGTTGATGAAAACAGTTTATACTAAAGCTATGGGAGATCAGCAAATCGTCGCTTTCCAACAAAAACCTCGTGTCTGCAGCTTAACCCTTTCCCAAACAAGATCTGGTTTCGACGTCCCTGATTAATAAAGGTTTGGGAAAACATTGAGGCAAAAGAAGAAACTGCTGATAACCAGCAGTTTCTCCTTTTGCCTCAATATTTTCCATGCTATTTTGTACAAAAAGCCGATCTTTTTTCAACATCCATTTTGTAGTCTATAGCAGCTTTCAAATTAGACAGCCCTAAAATTTTGTTGTTTGGGAATGGGATAAAACAAGCTGCAGACACGAGATTTTTGTTGAAAAGCAGCGAAATGATTTTAATCAGACTGTGCGTACATTCAGGCTGATCTGGATCCACGTTGGTCTCAAATGCTATGGGGTGTCCCTTTTTCAGACCCCGGCTGATTTATAACTTACAAGGCTATTCGCGAAAGACCTGTCTTGACAAGCTTTTTTTTCATTTGTCGCATTTTAAGGGGGAATGCTCCAGTTTCCTAAAAAAATCCAATAATAGAATCTATTTATATTTTGTATGTTGAAATTACATGTTATTACCAATTGAAAAATAAAATAAAAATGGAGGGTCAGCGATCTTGTTTGAATTTTATAGGCATTCGTATCACATACCCCTACATCGAAAAAATGCACAATTTCTTGCACCTGTCCAAGGTCACTAAAGTGCTAATAAAATACCGTATATTCATCGTTTAGTCCCGAAAACAGTTTTAAAGTAACGTCTTACATTTAATAACAACAGAAAACCCAAAATATGTGCTATCATAAACGCGTAAATGTATAAAACAGCATACTCACGTGTTCGTTAAGATCAATGAAGCTGAAGTGTTTTATGTCAAAATTTGCATATTTTTGGAAATATTTCAAGTTCTACATAATAGAATTTGAAAAAACTTCCTCATTGTATTAAGCAACATGTCCTGGTAATAATTCAAAAAGAAAATGTATATGTCAGCGCTCTTATTGGTGAATTACAGCAATTTTAATCAGCTACACATGAATAAAATGACGCAAAACAGTGGTAACTGCATACACACTTACGACTCTCTTGCTCTAAATAATCGATTTTCATCTTGAGGAAATCAGTTTCGCATAATAAATACACTTGTACCATCGAAAATGGTAAATTGTAATGATGTGTTATATTATTGAAAATATGATAGCGAAACATATTGGTACGAAACATTTGATTTACTACAGTAATGACCGAGTGTTCCGAAAAACTGGAGCATTCCCCCTTAAGAATGCCCTTTATTCAATCATTTCCCAAATGGCACGATTTTTTTGTTTACAATTTCTACTTGTGAGTTGTTGACGACCACAAATTCAATGCTAAAATGATAGAAATTTGACCAGTAAAGCTAAAAAAATATCAAGACAAAAGGACAAAAATGACAAACAAGCATTTTCTCCTTTTGCCTCAAAATTTTCCAATCCAATTTTATTAGATAGATCTACGTCAAAACCGGGCCTTGTTTTGAGAAGAATCATACAAAAGCAAAATTAGATGCAAATCGTCGTCCTTCAAAAAAAAAACCCACAAAAACTGAAAAAGAAAAAATAAGATGTGGGCATTTAAAATGCTTAAACAATCCCTTTCTTCTTATTTATCCTAGATTTACTCGAAGTAATTGTAAGGGCGCACAATAAGCCCTGGTCAGATTATACTTAGGCACGGGCTAATCTGGCCCCCCTCTGGCGGGACCACGAGACCCCCTGGTCAGTCAAAAACCGAGTCTATGCTTTGTAGAACCTGACATGTATGGACAAAACCCTTTTCCCATACCATGGCTAAAGATACGTTGAACCGTCTAACAAGGCTGCAATTTACCCCTTTCCCGAACAATGACGCCGTGTAATGCCCCACCAAATCAAAGCTTTTTTGAAAACATTGTGGAAAATGAAGAAATTGCTTGTAACATCTTTTAGCCGTTGGGAAAGGGTTGATAACATAATGTCAATCTACGTTACGTTTTTTCCTCAGAGAATTTACTAATATTGTGTTCTTTTCATTACCAAAGAAACACTTCTGGTGATTCTTACGGTCTACGAAATTTCCTTTGAAGACAAACTGACATAAACTTCATCGTATAATAAATTATGACAAATGGCTAAATAATTATGAATGTAAAAAGATATAAAAGGACAAACCTCTGTCCTTGAATTTGTACTTCTATGAAATACTATAGTTCAACAAGGAGAATTAATTTAAGGCATCTTGTTTACTTGAAGTTGAAAGTGAAATCATGAAAAGATTAATCCTTTCCTAAACAAGACATTGTTTCACGTTACTTAAAGTTGAGAAAACAGACAAAAATGTTGAAAACTAGCATGTTTCTTTTCCCTTGATATAGCCTGAGATAAAACGTATGCTAAATTTATTTTCATTGATGTTTACTATATTATTATAGTCAAGTTGTCTTCATTTTTCAAGTTGAGCCATTCTAAAATTTAGTTGCCGAGCCCGGATAGCTCAGTCGGTTACGTCGGAGTATGTCAATCCAGGGGTATCGAGTTCGAACCCCGGCTCGGCCAGTATCCATTCTGACATTTGACAAAAGTCATTTGTCTCTCACCAATGGGTGTGAATCATCTATGTGAGAGAGCAGCTGGAGGCTCGGTTTGGATATTGTGGTTGTACTGGTGCGAGAAATACCAGGAACCCGCGGTTAGGTGCTCCAGCCGCCGCGATATGACCCTTGTAGTTGAAAACGGCGTAAAACCCCAATAAACTCAGACTCAAACTAAAATTTAGTTGTTTGGAAAAAGATTAACGAATAGGTCGCGAGAGTCAATTCAAGTGATACTGTATAAATCTTTTAAGTAGATATATGATATTCGCTTCTCTTTGACTGCCTATAGAAAGATATGGAAAGAAATTAAAGACTTATTCTGCTTCGATAAACGGATTTAAAAGGCTGCCCGCTATTCATATTTCATGGTGAATAATGAAGGAAAATTGGATTTTAATAAAGTGAAAATTCGGTAAGCATATTCTATGAATGCTGCCAACTACCGGGTAGTTTGCTTTCGTTTTCTTTTCACAATTTTAAACAACTTTGCAGAAAAAGTTAGAAATGAGCCGGGATCTGGAAAAACGTCCCTTATAGCATTTTTAAAAATTGAGTTTGAAGATCAGCCTGTTGCCAAATACAGTCCAATATGCATCCATGCTGCTCTCTTTAAGTTACTACAGGTCACGATGAAGCTATTAGAGAACAACGTGGACCCTGATCAGGCTGTGCGTATGCGCAGGCTGATCGGGATCTATGTTGGGCTCATAAGCCTTTAGGGACGTTTTTCCAGATCATGGCTCATTAATATATTATTTCGAAAACAACGATACTAATATACATGTATAAATCTAATACTGCAAGTTCTCCGAGAAATTGGGAAAACATTGGACCATAATCTGATTGTCAGCCTTTTTTCTGCATTTTTCTATTCTGAAACGTTCACAAATATAAATTTTTAACAACCATTTGGTCGTCTGCAGCAGTTTCCTAACTTGGGTAGTCAGTGTTTTGTCGTTTGAGAAAGTGTAAAAGTAAAAGATATACGGGTACGTCTTCATAACGACAGGACAAATATGAATCTTAATGATGCAATAAATTTTACAAATAGGGAACGACTTTACCAAATAAAAAAATGACGTAATTTCGGACAAACAATAGATATAGTGGGTTTTGTTATGAAATGTCGTAACTACGGCTTGCTACGAGATTTTATACCAACACCAACGGTGTATCAAATCACAACGTTAAGCCCAATTCATTTTTAGCACAAAATGCATTGCTATTATACGACCTGTCCCACAAAAATGGACCATTTGGAAAATGTGAAAACTAAGAAACATAGTCCACGCGGATGCGCGGGCTGACTAAAGTATATGATTTGATAGATTTCCTAGATAAGATATGCCAGGAATAAGCTGAACGTGTTGGATTTAAAAAGAAGACAAATGATAAAAAAAGTTATTGAAGATAAACCAAAATGGTCCAAAAAAATCAACCACGTCCATCTAATGCGTGACGTCTGTCCACATTCTCTGCTTCAAACCGAATTCAAATCGGTCGCATATTAACAAAATTATTGAAGATTTTCTGAAAATATTGTATCACATGATTATACACATTGGATCTATCTCCTTTGAGTTTCTTTATTAATTTTACAATATTTCTATTTCTAGGTAGGCCTACTTTAGGGCCTATTGATATATATCTCTTTTGCGATTTGCAATATTTGCTTGACCTCTGATGTGTCCGATCTGCTTTTCATATCGCCACAATTCACATCAACCCTGTAACAGCACAGCTTGTTTAAAACTATAATAAGATATATCACGAGTACTGTACTCTCCATAGCAGAGGTCATTGATTAAATCATCAAATACGACCATTGTATCGTAGTCAGTCTGTACAGACTGACTACGGTCTATATCTCTCCTTCCTTTATACTTTACTGAATCTAGAATAATATCCACATCTTACTATAATGTAAATTTCATGATATGATATCTGGTTGACCTCTTCTGAGTCTGATCAGTTCCTCATATATCAGTTTCAATGACATGCCAGAATGTCCCTTTTAGCTTGATAACTCATGAATACTCTTTTTCCTTTATTCCAGATTCAAGACTTTCCCTTTTTGGGTTGACGGGCTCTATATAGATGTTTATATAAATACAGACTGACAAACTGTGATTTGACGTAGATCGATTCAATGGACTGTTAACTTTTAGAAATGGTAATGCTACACTGGATGCAGTCTAATAAAGTCATATTGTAAATGCGAATAGAAATATTGAAATATGATGAATTCATATGGGATTTAACCTTTTCCCTAAAGGTACTTGTTCTCTGCGACCATGATAAGGAAATATTGGAAAAACTCAACAGAACAAAAAGGAAAATGGTAATAATCAGTTTACTCTCTCCTTTCTTCAATATGTTTTAGGTTCCGATATACACAATAAGATGCTTTAGATGATATTAGTTTTTATGGTTTACGATATTCTATGAATTTTGACCAATTAAGCCTGTGTGCTTCGGGAAAGGATTGATTGTGCTACCGCATCCAAATAGTTTTGTAAAACCCGATCCGTACGTTCGTGGATACCTATTGAAACGGACTGAATAGAGTTTCAACCCAATCCTCCGTACTTTGAATAAGTCAATAGACCAAACATGCAAGGTTTACTGGCCCGACTTAAAAGCTCCCAAGAGCCTCGTTCATTTGATACAGGACTATTGAACGGGGATGACGGATTAAACGGTAAACAGTTTATTGATATTAACCTCGTGAATTATGATGATGAGGAGGATGGTGAAGATAACGCGGAGGAATACGTCACGCGCACGTTAGCGAGCGCGCTTAGCGGTGAAAGTAGTGCTGGCAGAGAATCGCCAAGATCACCACGAACTCCACGAACTGAGGATTTGTTAGCAATAGAAGCAGTCATGGCGAGTAATAAATATAGACAGTCAAAAGCTCGAAGACAGCTGAGTAGTACAAGTTCTAAATTAACCAGCAGAAGTTCTAAAACTCGAGGTTCGCGTGTGTCGTTAAATAGTGTCGCTCTAAGTGAGAGAGAAGATTTAGATACATCAGGAATGGACTCAGATGATGATACCGTCACTACAGCTAGGTCGCAAATTGTTAATTCCGCACAGTTATGGGCGCAATTCGAAAACGCGGTGAAGAATATTGATAACAGTGACCCTGATGTGTTTATTAAGAAACCTAAACCCAACTTTGTGTCGAGTGAAACGTTCCAGAAAGTTATGGTGGATATGTATGGAAATACGGAATATGGGAATACTAAAGGATATACGTTACTGAAACAAAAACTAGGTAACATGGCTCGGAGTACCGCACTCGCAAGCAAAATGTTGTCAAGTGCTGTAGCACGTGGTCATGAAAATCGTGAACGCGAAGAAATGGAAAGAGAACTAAGAGCGAAAGAACAAGCTAATGGTGAACCGAGTGCTGATGATACCAATGACGATCCAACCAAAACATCTGCCAAACGTGGTTGGAAAATAATGAAACGACAAGTGCATGAACAGGTGATGGAACAGAAAACGCAGACATCGAAAGTGAAATGGAACATGATATCGCATACAATGAAACAAATGTCTAATATGGACAGAGCGAGACAGGACTTATACGAGAGATATGGAATAATTCCGACCACGCTTGCGGATGGTAGGGTGATTTGTGAGAATCGGATGTTAAGTGAGAGAGCTAGAATGCAGCTTTATGGGGGTCCCGAGGGGGGTCGGGAGAATAAACGACCCCTCAGTTATCAGCCCCCACCCACGTACATGAGGGGAAGATCAAAGACGACAATGTATAATAATTATGTGGCGGACGGTCGGACAAACGGTTATGCCAACAAGAAACTGGGAAAAAGAAGACCCATGACTGCCAAAAGCATTTATTAGTGATAGTGCATTTACGTTTATTGCTTACTGTATTTTAACCCTTTCCAAAACGGCAAAAATCGTTTCTGTCCAAATTGAAAGGAGCTAAAGATATTAAATCATTTCCAGACGACAAAATTTAGATTGGTCAAATATAAAGATCTTACAGACACTTTCGAATGAATGAAACTTTTTATATCTTGGTCTTATAGTTAGCAAACATTGTGGAAAATATAGAAATTACTTGTCACAAGCAATTTCTTCATTTTCCACAATGTTTTCCAAAACATTTATCTTGTTGCTTGTCAAACGGCGTAATTACATGTGAATGCGTTAAAATAGGTGAAAATTAAAATAAATATATTAACCCATTACAAAACGACAAAATTCATGGGCTGACCTAATTGAAAGATCCTGCAGACAACACTTTCAAGTGAATGGAATTTATGCTTTTTGGTCTTATGGTTTGAAAACATTGTAGAAAAAAAAAGAAATTGCTTGTCACAAGCAATATCTTCATTTTCCACAATGATTTCCAAGAATATATCTTGTGGGTCGCGAAACGGCATCATTATATGAGAATGCGTTAAAATAGGTGAGAATTAAAATATATTATGATACAGTCTCCTTTTGCCCTCAACGTTTTCCATCCGGTAGATCTATCTGAAATATTTTCTTTCTACATATCATCGCTTTTCAGCGAAACCCTCGTAACTGCAGAATGTTTTAAGCTGTAGTTACTAAGTATCCGTTGAAAAGCAGCTATAGAATCTTAAATGTCCCCTTTTTGCTCCAAAGGCTAATTACAATGTAAAAATGGTCTAAAATCATTTCTCGATGGGAAAGAGTTAAAGGCCTTAAATCTTTCACAGACAAGCCCCGGATTCGGAGAACATGGCGGGAAAAGAAGAAACAGTTGCTTATAATCAGTATTTCTACTATTCCACCGCGGATTTCAGTACTTCCAAAATTTTACCATTTCTGTCTTCTGTAACTGCTTGAAATGTACGCCTGTATTACATTTTGCCATTTAGGAATGGGTTAAGAGGCATTCGAAAACATACATTTAAGCAGTTCTCTGGAAAAGGGCCCCTTATAGCATTTGGGATTACCATGTTTCCAGATAAGCACGTATTCAAGAGCAGTCTGATCAGGATCGATGCTGCTCTCTTATTTTTGCTCCAAGGCACGAATAATTTATTTGAGGACGGCATGGATTCTGATCAGACTGTGCGTATGCACAGTCTGATCAGGATCCATGTTGTTGTCAAATGCCATAAAAGACGTTTTTCCAGATCCTGGCTCATTTATTTAGAAATGCAGTCTTAATATTCTGTTACATGGAAATTATTCTAAATACATGTATATCATAAATATGCTATTATTATGTGACTGTCAATGCCTTTAATTATTCATTAACTAACTGATTCATTTATCGTCAGTGGAAGATCAAAACCTCGTAACTACAGCGTGAAAAAGCTAGAGTTATGATTTATTGATCTTCCGACGACGTTATGCTTTTTTGGGTTAAATGGATTTTTTTTGTAAATTCTGGGGTTGTATTCACCAATCAGTCTAATTGCAAGTTTACCTTTAAAATTACACAACAATCCTTCCGATTGGCCAAGACATATGTCTCTTCCAATCAGATGGATTGTAATATAATTCTGTTTTAGACAATCTATTCAGAAATGTTGGTGAATACGGCTTCTGGTATTCTATTACAAACCTGTCATCCTATTTCTTTGGTAAAGACCAGAGGTGCGTTCTTTAGAGGGAGATTTCTTGAGATATTTTGAGATTTCTTAAGATATTTTAGGATAAAGCGATCTTTAGAGCAAGATATTTGAGACGCCAAATGGGAAGCGCCATTACTCTATACTTCGTGCGGAACCCCTCGGTCAACTCTGTACAAACAATATAAAAGAGATTTGACCGAGTTGTTCCGAACGCTCCATAATTTAAAAACCGCGGTGTTCCGAATGCTCCATATTTTATATAAATGACGTCATCATGACGTCATTTGTATAAAGTATGTAGCATTTGGAACACCTCGGTCAGAATCCAGGTCTTAAAAACGCTTCATAAAAAACATCTTAGGAAATCTTAAATAAGCTCACTCTAAAGAACGCGCCCCTGGTCACATGTACCATTTCGCGTCCACTTCACGGTCGGAACACGTCTAAAACAGAGAACAAGTGCAGTATAATTTTGTACGTGATGTGGACGCGATATGGACGTGGAATAGTATTTGACTGGGCCTTATAGTAACGATGCCCGATTGCTCAGTCGGTTAAAGCGGAGATCATCAATCTAACTAGTGATCCCGATCAGCATTCGTTCAAAACCTGTTTTTTGTCTAAAATAGATAAATACGAGAACAGCATTGATACAAAAGAAGGAAATACTGGTAACCAGTTTATCTTATTTTCGTCAAAAGATTTGGGCGCAATGTCATTTACATAAATTTTGTTCAAGTCTCAATTTGCAGACCTTGTTCACAGTCTATTTGAATCTTTCAAATTTGACGTCTAGTAAAGGGGTAATGGGGTAAAGGGGTAATGGTCTGAGCATTGATCGAACGACTTCCTCTGTGGGTTAATGGATGTCATTCGACTGTTGATTTTCGTTTGACAATCACAGATCATAATATTTGCTTAATATTTGCAGAAATATTGCGGCATCGGAAAGCATAGCCAACAATTTCTTCATTTTCCACAATATTTTCTAACGTGTTTATCTTGTAATTCGCCAAAAACGTCATTATGTAGGAGTGGTTAAACTTCAGCCTGATCATGATCAATATTGATCTCAGATAGGTTTTACTTGCGATGGATAAGTTTGACGAAAACAACGTAGCTCTTGATCAGTCTGTGCATGCTTATCAAGACCCAAGTTGGTCTCTAAATGCTAGAAAAGCCCCCTTTTCATATCCCAGCGCATTGTGTAATTTCATGACATCCGACCACTATGGCAGTTGAACTATTTTGGAAACAATGGAAATATTGAAATACGATTCTGCTACATTATAAATCGCGGTAAATGCTGTAGTTTGTTTCCTGCCTAGATGTAGGCCTGTGAGAAAAATAAACAATTCACGGGCAATTTAGTTTAACCTTCTCCAAAACAGAATTTAGTATTGGTATCCCTGGTAGAAATTACTTTGGGACAAAAGAAGGAAATATTTGTAATCAGAATTTCGTCCTTTTGCTGAAAAATTTCCTGTGCTATTTTGAACACAAATCCAATCGTTTGCAATTTGTGCATATTGTTATCTGCAATAAATTTTGAAATGGACGACCCTAAAATGTTGCCGTTTGGGAACGGGATATCTTACTACCAAACAAGACATGCTTCATTACCATTTTCTTCTTTCGCCTCTTACGACTATGCCTACGTTTTAGACAAAGACCGCACGCAGACCGTACGTAGGAGCACGTACGACCAGTTGTAAGAGAGGCTTAACCCTTTCCCAAACGACACAATCATATTTAGGGTGATTCACTTCAAAAACTGCCACAAATGACAAAATAGATGTTATGAAAGATAGAATTTGTGTAAAATATGGCAAAGAAAATATTGAAACAAAAGGAGAAACTGCCGGTTATCAGCAGTTTCTTCTTTTGTTTCAATGTTTTCCCAAGCCTTTACTATTAGGGACGCCAAAACCAGGCCCCGGTTTCTCGAAAAAAGTTAAGTACATTTTCATGCCCAAATCTGAGCACCGTGCTCAAATCACACGAAATCCACGTCAACTTCAATCGAATACCCTTCAACGTTGGAGAGTACTCCTTTGAAGTTGAGCATGTTCTAATGAGTATGTACTTAAGTTTTTTCGAGAAACCGGGGCCAGGTCTTGTTTGGGACAGATTTAAGTGTAAGACATATATAGGAGTCAACAACATCGTTTGAAAGTGAGTTTTAAAGAAATAAATAAAGAAGTCAATTCGAATGTCAATTGAAAAAAACTTATAATGCGGAATTAATGCGTTGAAATCTCTTTTGAATCCATTTGCTAATGGCTGAACAAATATTAACATTAAAGTCGATAATAGTGCAAATATTCGCGCTAAATGGTCATGACAAATAAAAAACAGACAATTCAATGAGGCTTGAATAACGCTCTTGACATTTTCACAAACAAAACGTGGTTTTAACGCCCCTTATTGAAAATGTCAATGAAACATTTAGGCAAAAGGGCAAACTATTTACAATCATCTCTTTCTCCGTGTGTCTCTACATTTTGGATACATTTTTTACAATGCCTATTACAATGCATTTGTCATCTGCAATAGCTATCAATTTGGAGCAAATAATGCCGTTTTGGAAAGGATTACACCAAAAGATTATTCCGAAAGGTACCCCCCCCCCCCCCCCAAAAAAAAAAAAACAAAAAAAAAAAAAACAAAAAAAAAAAACATTCTTCATGCGGAATTGTTTTCATGACCAACGATCGACTGGACGGCGGATGTGCATAATAACCCACAACTGGTTCCAATGTGTAACGGTTAACTACATGCATGTACTGGCAAACCTAGGCCGACTTCGCTTGAGCCAAATGGACTTTTTCAGATCGGACATAAAAAAAAATATCGAAAAGGGCTGTGTCACGTGGTTCTCTATCGGGACTATGGTTCTGTGCAATCTTAGCCCGATTTATGTTATCATCCTTAACTGCGTTTGAAGTAGCCCAAAATCGAAGTCGGTCCTAGAGTGGTTACGGTCGTTTACTTTACAGAAATAACTTATTTACAAAGTCAATACATAGAATAAATACTTCCATTGTACTAAAGTATTGTACTAGTAAACCAGGAATTTCATAAAGCGGGCAATTACTAGAACTCAGACTATTTTTAACCTTACAAAAAAAAAACAACAAAAAAAAAAAACAAACAACAACAACAAAAACAAAAACAACAGACACACACAAAAAAAAACAATCGTGGTAACAGCGAGAAGCTGCGTACAACCCGACAACAGATTCGTTCATGGTGAGGAACCTCCGATTAAGAGCTCTGCATCAGAAATGTTGTCTCTTTCAACAAAAACAAACTGCAGTTACGAGGATTTGTTGAAAAGCGTCGATATTCTGACTGAGTTCCGATGATAACGTACATACACTTTAAAAGGAAAAGAAAACAAGTAGGTCCAGCATTTTTTTTTTTACTTTTGCATGCTTAAAGCTATGGTCACACATAACCTGTTTTACGATACGGGTCCACACGGAATTAAAACCGTGTCGACCCATGTCGACCCGTATCGACCCTTACCAACCCGTACCTTGCTTTCTGAAATCCGTATTGAAAACCCTTATCTTGCCGTATCAACCCGTCGAGTATGCAAATCACCCCCGAATTCCGTAGCAAAACCGTGTACGGTTTATGAGAACTAAAACCGGTTCGTCACCCGGCTATGTGTGACTATGGCTTTAACAACCACATCTTTTTTCTTTTGAGATAAAGTATTTTGCCGTCTACAACAGCTTTAAATTTGGAACATTTAGAAAATTGGTAATTTTGGAAAGAAATAAAGTCGCTTTTCAACAAAAAACTCGTAACTGCAGCTTAAAGCAAGCTGCAGTTACGAGGTGTTTTGTTGAAAACCGACAATAAAGTCCTGACACGGGTATTATCACGGGATTGTCATAACAAACCATGATAGCTTAATAAACGAATGAAAATATTTTTACTACTATACAAATATATAAAAGTTGATATATTTTCATCTTCTCCACGCTTAATATTTAACAAACAAGACATGGTTTCGACGTGTCCAATCAAAAATCTTTTGAACAGTTAAAGAAAAGAAGAAAATGCAAAAAAAAACATATCCCTTTTTTCGCTAATTGTTTTCCACCCCAATATGTGTATTCTGCAAAAATCTGTTGTTGTTTTTTTATTTCTTAGATATACCCAATTGTATCCTGTTTTCAAGTTTTAAGTTTCGACTTTTATTAATTCTAATCAACTTTTTGTTGAATTAAATATAAATCGCTGCTTTTCTGCAAAAACCACGTATCTGTAGCTTAAAACAAGCTGCAGATACGAGGTTTTCGCAGAAAAGCGACAAAATATAGATATTCCTGGTTTCTACTTGAATTTTCATTTCATCCGTTTTCAAACTAGCCTTTGTGTGACAAAACGTAAGGATGTCAGATTCGAAACCATTGAGAATATTCAAGAAATGTTCTCCAATTCCAAAAAAGGTTGTGTTAGCTACAATTGCTGTATTTTCTGTTTTCAATAACATTATCCTTGTCTTTTGCATCATGTTATTATTTGGACTTACATAAAGATGTGTAATGCTATCTGGGAAGGTTTAAAAGTTCAAAATACTTCTATGACAATTGAGAAATTTGCATATCGTAAATGAAATACAACCAATTTGTACCATATTGATTCCTTTAATGAGATTTTGTGTTCATTTATTCGATAAAAATAGGGTAATTCAAAGTTCATTGCGCAAATTTTTGAAATTTGAATTTAAATGTGACCCTTCATGCTAAAAGAAACCTTAGTCAGTCGCCCCAAGTCTCTACGCGTGGAGTGCGTAGACTGAATAGGGTCGATACTTCTCACTTTAATATACTTTTATCAATATAGAATAATTTCATACATTGTACAATAGTCCCAGCCGAAAATGACAGTGACGTAGGCTGATGTTTACTGCTGCAAAACCAATCAATTCGTCTGATTTGCACCGTTACAAATACGAACAGAGTTGATTGGTTGTCAAGTAGTAAACATTAGCCCACGTCACTGTCATTTTCGGCCGGTACTATTGTATAGATCTCGTATATCGTCGCTTTTCAACGGAAACCTCGTAACTGCAGCTTGATTTAAGCTGCAGTTACGAGGTTTCCGTTGAAAAACAGCGATATATAATCACCCCGCCCCGATACACACACTTCGGACATGATTTCTAAATCGCTCAACAAACGAACTTTGCTGACGAAGATACATTCCAGATGACGCAGAATTCTTTTTTGAATTAATAAACAAAGGGACATAATCATAGCCATAATATTGGAAAAAGTTATTATCTATAATCAAGTTATTTCCCTTTAACAAATTCGTCCAATCCTCAATGAACATAATGTCCTTTGCCAAACAATGACGACTTTTAGCGAACCACATATAACATGAATAAGAGAAAGGAAGTAGTAACAAATGACCTAGTATTATCACATTTACATCACAACTTTCTGTTCTTCAGTGTTCTCATTCACTGGTGGTGAACTCGGCCAAAGCGAGGGACGTTTTTTCGCGAACAATGTATTCCGTCGGTGTTGTTTTAAAACCTCGTAACTTCGGCTTCGATAAAGCCGTAGTTACGAGATTTTATAACAACACCGACGGTTTGTCAATACAAAACGGTAAACCAGGTCTATTTTTAGAACAAATCCTTTGTCGTTAGAATAAAAATCTTTAAGTCACTTTTAAACGCAAAATATCTATACCTCGTTGTAGCGAAAAACGTCCCTCGCTTTGGCCGAGTTCACCACCAGTGTCATTATAATCTAATTTTTCGTCTGCATCTGTTCTCAAAGTTGTGCATTAATTAATTCTAACCCATTCCCACATGATGACACCTTTTGACGCCCCACAATATAAATACTTTGGAAGACTGTAGAAAATGAAGAAATTGCTTGTGACAAGCAATTTCTTTATTTACCACAATGTTCTCTACACAAAATTACACAAAAAAGTGCAATTTCAAGTACTTTTCAAGAATTTTTCGTCTGCATTGTCTTTGAATTTGGACCAGCTTCTGCTGTTTGGTAATGGGTAAATCTATTTGGAGGCCTAAGCGTACGAAGATCCGGGCATGACAATATTAAGCATTTTTTGCAGCATACCATTACGCTTTTCAACAAAAATCTCTTAACTGCAGATTTTGTCAAGCTTGAGTCAAGATTTTTTGCTGAAAAGCAAGCGACATAATAGCAGCAAACTCGGATGAGCTCGGCGCATGTGTCATGCTTAAATAGGTCGGATATCAGGTACCGACAGCATGCCCGTCTGAGGTTTGGTTTTGGGGTATTTTACGCTTTCAACTGCTTTGGTTATATCGCGGAGGCTAGAGCACTTAACGATGGATTCCTGTTGTTTCTCATACTAGTACTACCACAACACCCTAACCGAGCCTCTAGCTGCCCGGCCATATTACTCGTATGTCCGTCCGAGGACGAGCTGACACTTTGGATACAGCTAATCTTGGTCTAGTCTCAATAAGCTGTACTTTCTAGAGCTTTGGTCAAGCGTTCCATGTCAAACTGTTTGACCATGACTAGCGTTTTCAAAGCTGTCGGTATTTTTTCATTCTCCATCTTCCCACAATCAACAGGAATCACTGAATCCTTTTTCATATTAACTGACATACCGACAAACAATTCACATTTGTTGTCTTCCATGAATTCGTTGGTCAAAACAATCAATACTTTGTAACTTTGACTCATTTTGCTTTCTAATTCACTTAATTGAGGCTTTCCTGGCATGAAATCTCGATCCTCGAAGCACCCTTTGAACCCGTAACGTTTTTCTAGTGTTGGTACCAAGTCATTGATAACGAAATTCCTGTCGTCGTCATTTTCCCCATGGAGTACGAAGAAATCAAATTCATATTCGTCGGTCCTGCATTTAGGCTTGTTGCAGTTGGCCTGGCAAACTTGTTTCCGAGTGATATGATCATCTATTGCCCCTAACAGATCATTCTCTATTCTAGACAAGCATCTAGATAGGACAGGTTTGTCTTTACGAATCTCTTGATGAATAGCCACTGTTATCTCACTAGCCCAGTGGTCCTCAGATGTTATTTCCATTGAATCTGCGTCATCTGTACCATCGTGTAGATAGTGCGATAAAACATTCGCAAATCGGACGTCCCGCTTCTTGACTTCTTCAATGATGTTTTTCGAGAAGACCTTGAAACATTTACCCATCTCTTGAAATACTTTTACAGCCCTGTAATCAAATCGTTTGTTTACGAAATGACAGTCCACTTCGCAGCATGTGTGCCTGTAAAATAGGAGTGCATCTGCAAACATTTTTTCGGCATCTAAAGTGTTGTTCTCAAAGAATTCGTCGTCAAAAAGTTTGAATACCTTGTACATATATTCCCTATCGACGTGAGGAATTTTCAGGAGGAATGCACTAACCTTCACAGCAAATAGTTTATGTTGTCTTAGGAAATTGTCCAATAGATCATTAAGATGGTCTGTCTTATCTCGTCTTGTAAACATAGCCGACACAATACTTGCAAATGCGTTAGCTTTAGCTTCGTTGTCCTTAATACTATCACAAAACTTTCGAAGTACTACTTCAACGTTGATGGATTGGTCCTTTTTGTTAGGTAGAGTTAGTAGCCAGTGGGATGCTTCGGAAAGAATTCCTTCAACAACCTGGGAATTTCCATGGCAATTATCTGTATGCCTAGTTTCCTTTATGAGGAGTTGAACGTAACCTTCCAGAAGCACGGAATAGATGTCTTTGTTTTTTGTCTCGCAGCTAATCGCTCTCTTGAAGCATTCAATAGCAGGGCGGTACTCATGCATGTCTAATAAACACTCCCCGTGACCGATATGTACGTACGGTATCTTTGCTCCGTCCAAATGTTTAAGTGCATGAGAGAAATGAGACAGGGCTGAGAAATAATAACCTCTCCGTTTCTCTTCGTCGGTCTCATGTAAGGCTTTCAGATGGTATGCTACTCCGATGTTGTTGAAATTCTCAACTGTATCTCCAAGAAGATTGACACACTTTTCACCACTCTCGATGGCGGTGTCCAATACGGATAGGTCACAAGATTCATGTCCATTACAATGTTCTGATGTTTCACTGGAACCGTGTGGAATGCACGTTTCTTTTGGTCTATCAGTGTTCTTTGATATGTTGCTGATTAAATGTTTACAATGTCTACATTTCGCCATGAACAGTCCTAAATATACACGACACCTAACGCTGTATGGAAACCAATCCCAAGCTTGATGAACATCAAATACTGCCTCATTTGAAAGTTTCAACGACTCTTGTTCATTCAAATTGGAACAACAATTAACTTTTTCACAATCGTCGCTCAAACATTCGTCTATTAGCCTCTTTGCCTTGTGACGGCTTTCCATGCTACAGTTTCCACCTGTTAAGAAAAGACTATAACGTGTATTTAACTCGGTCCATTTTCTAGTCCTAATACTTAAAGCATGTTCAAAACTAGCTGTCGCTAGTTCTGCATTTCGGAGCTTTTTGGATTGCAGTTGCCCTTTAAGCGTACATGCAGCAACTTTTAATATGTCCAGATAGTTGTCGTCAGCTTTGATTATAGGTTCAAGATAGTCTGAAATAATTTCTTGTATGTCACCGCAAGATTTCAATGTGTTATCTTTAAATACCAGCTGAGCAAACCAGTACTTCCATTGCATGACATCAATGTCGGGCATCTCCTTACACTCAAGGCACCTTTTAAGAAGAAACCTTGCCTTTCTATAACGTTCACTGTTTAAGACACTAATATGACAATCGAAAAGAATTGAAAACGCTTGTTCGCCTAGAAACGTCGCTTCCACAAGAGAAACACCATCAGATGGCGTGCAACTTTTCTCCAGATTTTCGGCATCATGCTCTTTTTTGTCTGCCTCGCTCTGAAGGCCAAGCTCTCTATATAACAGCTGTAAATTTTTAATTGCGTTTAGGTTCGTTTCGTCTAGTCTAAGAATTTTTTCAAACGTATCACGAGAGTGATGATATTCGTGCAGATGGTACAGCAACAAGCCTTTCATGTTGAGATAGCGCATGTCGTGGCTTTGTAGTCTTTGTAATCGTGCAGGAGAACATTCATGGTTGCAAGGCGGCATTTCAGCTGATATTGTCCCTCGAGTTTGGATGCAGCCAGGCCGAAATCCAGTAGACCTGCTCGGAAACGCATTGTGTTGTTTCTAGTGGTCGTCGGCATCTCGTTGAAATCTGAAAGAATGAAACCAGAATTTGTTTTCAGTTTGAAATTAACTATTTATCGAACGCTACAATGTCTGGTTTTCACGTTCCAATCAGAAAAAGAATTTGGAACACCATTTGCAAGAAAAAAAAAGAAAGCGCTTGGCCGTTATGTTTTCTATGGCAAAATGTTTTGTAAATTGACTCTAAAAGTAAAAGGAAAATCATTGACTATCTCATTGATATGGCAATGCCATCAGAAAGAAACATCTTGGTAAAAAGTGTGAAAATCTATCGAAGTACAACGTTCTAGAGATAGAGATCACCGAAATGTGGGAAATGAAAACCTTCACAGTGTCTGTTGTCATCGGAGCACTTGGACTGAGTAAAAAATATCTTGAAAAAATATATAAACAGAATCACAGGCAAAACAAGACGAAATGGTGGTACGGCGCCGAATTGATCGACCAAACTGTATCGGTCAGGTTGGAAATCAAATTAGACCAAAAATGTTTATACACAGTAAAAATATTTGAGTATTTTTCCATCAATTATTTCAGTTTGAGAAACTCTTTTACAGTCAATACATTTACACGTTTGCGATGTCCCAAGTTTTCTTTCCGCAATGCAACGAATTCAAGTGGTCAAGAAATCGGCCCATTTAGCTCGAAAGAAAACATCAAAACAATCGATTTTGATTGGCTGACACAGACCGGGTTGAATTGAATAGACGGAACAACCCAGCTATAGCTCGAACTAATGCCAATCGAAGTCGTCCCAAAAGTAGTAATGAACAGTAGCGGAACCATTAAGTACCCCATGTCCTTGTACAATTTGTACAACTCCAGTGACAAAACTCAAATAGCATACCAATTGTACGGCGCGTGCAGCGCGCCGTGCAATCAACATAGCATTAAAAAATCTTAGGAACAGCTCATATCGTCAGAAGGGTACTATCCATACAGTAACATCACCCCTATATAGCGGCTATGGTCCACTGTGTGGACCCTGTTATACAGGAGGAATTAACATAGCAATATTAATAATAATAATAATAATAATAATAATAATAATAATAATAATAATAATAATAATAATAATAATAATAATAATAATAATAATAATAATAATAATAATAATAATAATGATAATAATAATGATAATAATAATGATAATAATAATGATAATAATAATGATAATGATAATAATAATGATAATAATAATAATAATAATAATAATAATAATAATGATAATGATAATAATAATGATAATAATAATAATAATAATAATAATAATAATAATAATAATAATAATAATAATAATAATAATAATAATAATAATAATAATAATAATAATAATAATAATAATAATAATAATAATAATAATAATAATAATGATAATGATAATGATAATAATAATGATAATAATAATAATAATAATAATAATAATAATAATAATAATAATAATAATAATAATAATAATAATAATAATAATAATAATAATAATAATAATAATAATAATAATAATAATAATAATAATAATGATGATGATAATGATAATGATAATGATAATAATAATAATAATAATAATAATAATAATAATAATAATAATAATAATAATAATAATAATAATAATAATAATAATAATAATAATAATAATAATAATAATAATAATAATAATAATAATAATAATGATAATAATAATAATAATAATAATAACAGGTCCGTAGGAAGCAATTTCATATGGGGGGGGCTAAAGCCCTTGTCCTGAAAATTGGGGGGCTAGTTTGGATTTTCCCAAAATTTTCAGTGTAAAATTAAGAAAATTCGGCATTTTTGGCCAATATTGGGGGGTTGGCCCCTCCCCCCCCCAACCCCCTAGCCCCCCTCCCCACCTGTTCCTACGGGCCTGAATAATAATAATAATAATGATAATAATAACAATAATAATAATAATAATAATAATAATAATAATAATAATAATAATAATAATAATAATAATAATAATAATAATAATAATAATAATAATAATAATAATAATAATAATAATAAACAACGAAATTACATACAACTTTTGTATTAAACTCCTACTTTTTCATCTTTCAATTTCTTTAGTCAACAATTTCCTAAATAACATACATTTAGACTCTTCTAATATTATATTGGATGAACCTTTTTTACATATCCCGACTTAAAAATGTTATTGTTTAAAAATTAACAATCGAAATTATACGATAGGTAAGCTTTGTTTATATCAACTGATAAAGACATCAATTGCAACCTCATACGTTCATAACAACGATTGATCATATCGTCGCATTTCAACAAAGTATCGTATCTGCAGCTTGTTTTAAGCTGCAGTTATGAGGTTTTTGTTGAAAAGCAGCGATATAATAAACGTCCATACGTATGTCTGTCCGTCCACCCATTAATTCGCTCGAGTAATATCGAATCTGCAGATAAGAGGCAGTGTTGATATCCTAAATTTGTTATTGCAAATCCAAACCGTATGTTTTGTGTACTCATTGGAGGCGTCTCGACGAGACGATTCCAATGAGTATACATACACACTAAAGGATTTTAAAGGGGACGTGCTAGTTTTTTCAGGGACCAGAACAACATGGGGACAGTCAGAGTTTGCATTTCTGTGTGGTGCATTGTATTATATAGGGTAAAAAAGAAATGACTTTTACAATTTTTTCATGATCTATCAAAGTTCAGTTTCCCATAAATGTTACTATAGATATAAATGACAGGTATGTCAATTATGTACAGATTTTATCTAGAAGGATTAAATGATGTCCTTGGACAGAAATATTCTAGCTATGCAGGTAGACCATTCCATACAATATTTCTTGATTATATTTTTTTTACCTCCGACAACCTAGAATGGGTCCCTTTAATCAAAATAAATAAGATAACTATGCATTTTGAAAAGCCAATGTTACCCGGCCACTGTCACCTGTATAACTCTGTCACATAATTTTGCTCTGGTTCCCGGTTTCACTTAAGGAAGTCCACCCATAATGAGATTAGCAATACGTCGGAATTATTCGGGCGCGATCGAAAACATTCGGCGGTGGAACTTTCCACCGCCGAATGATAACGATTGCGCCCGAAAAGGTATGGATACGTGACGCCGCCGCTTGAAAAAAGCCGATGTTTTATGAATCTCAAATTGGCGACATTACAGGTATTCTACCTTAAGTAACTATAAACTTTGTTTGATAAATTCAACTTGAGATCATTTTTCCCACTATGCATAAAATTTTTACTTTCAAGTACAATGTAAAGAAAGTTTTTAAGTCTTGAGTCATAATTCGGAACATATCCTTTATCGACTACAAATTCTATATGGTTTGCAGGGCTCCAGATAAGAGGGGTGTTGGGTTTACAAAATGATCTATTTCACTAAATGTCCGTCCGACTCTATGCTATTGGTACTCATTTAAATTGTCTCGTCGAGACAAATCAAATGAGTACTAGATTCTACGACACAGTGCAGGGTTTGGATTTAATTAAAATAACAAACTTAGAAACTATTCATACCGACCTATCCGTTGCTCTGGGTTTATATCATTATGTTTAACACTGTGGCTTTCGGTTATTTATTTTACGAACAGACAGATGAACGCACGGAATACTATTGTTTGTGCAAAATAACGTCAATGTTTACTTGATAAAATTGGTCCCCATTGAGTAATGGGGATACCGGTAAATCAGTAATTACCTTTTTTTATTAAACCCTTTCCCGAACAACAAAAATTTAGGGCGGTCCTATTTAAAAGCTGGTGCAGATGACAAAATGGATATACATTTAAAGGTAGCATTTGTGTACATGTATAATAAAACACAGAAAATATTGAGACAAAAGGAGAAACTGCTGGTTAGCAGCAGTTTCTCCTTTTGTCACAATGTTTTCCCAAGCGTCTTCCCCTAGGGAAGTCAAAAACAGGTCTTGTTTGGGAAAGGTTTAATAAAACCCAAACACACAGAAAAAGAATACAAACCTACCTCTGACAAACGAATTATCTCCTAAAATTAATTTTCTGCAACTAAAGATCCTTGCAGTAGTAGATCTATTATAACATTAGTGTATAATTATATTATAATATACTATTGTATATCTATAGAATACACTAGCTATTGGCATTGCATCGATTATACTACATAAACTAAACAAGTGTCCCTAGTACTTAAGCTTCCTGTTTATTGTTAATTACGTCCAAAAATGTCGTAACTACAGCTTTAATAAGCTGAAGTTACGACAATTTCGAGCGTAAACAACGTTAAGACACTTGTAACTGCAGATAATCACAAAATGAATACACTACTCAAAACTTCTAACGGGCCGCTTTAAAACTAACCATTCTTTTTAAAGAAGAGATGGCAGCTATCTGTTTGGAAGAAGTTTTTCTTCTATAGAGAGAAATCAAATCTAAACATCGTTTCCCACCCAGCAATGTTAAAACTGCAATTTAAGATGCTGCAAAAACTTTGAATCAATTTAAAAAAAATCTCTCTTAACCCTTTCCCAAACAAGACTTGGTTTTGACGTCCCTATTAGAAAAGGTCTGGGGAAAAGATTGAGACAAAAGAAGAAAACGCTGATATTCAGCATTTTATCCATTTGTTTCAATATTTTCTTAACTATATTGTACACAGATTTTGTCTAAATATCTATATTTGTTTTCTTTTTATCAGCAGTTTTTGAATGGGATCTCCTTAAAATTTCGTTTTTAGGATAGGTTTAAATTTTAGTTTGACCACCATTTGGATACAATTTTCCGAAAATGATTAATCTTGTTAACCCATTAACCAGATGGCTACATTTCAGACTGGTCCAAATTCAAAGATGTTGCAAACGACATTTTCGTGTGAATCAAATTATATTTATTTAGAACTTTTTTGTGCAGAAGACATTGTGGGAAATGAAGAAATTGCTTGTCACAAGCAATTTCTCCATTTTCTACTCAGGCCCGTAGGAATGGGGAGGGCTAGGGGGGCTTAGCCCCCTCAAAGTTGGCCAAAAATATCGAATTTTCTTAATTTCACACTGAAAATTTTGGGAAAATCCAAATTAGCCCCCCCCCCCCCCCCAATATTCAGGACAATGCCTTTAGCCCCCCCCCCCCCCCCCAATATGAAATTGCTTCCTACGAGCCTGGTCTACAGTGTTTCTCAAAGCCGTTATTTTATGAGGAGTCAAAAAAATTCGTTGTACAGGAATGCATGGCTGAAGTGGTGACCATGATGGTTGTTATGACCAGGAAAATATTCCTAGCGGCGGAAACCAAGTAGTCCGCTATAAGCACAGGCACTTCGTCCATTATTTTGTATTGTCAAATATAACAGTAGACTAATGTATAAGACAAGCTGCAGTTACGAGCTATTATAGAAGAAATTGCCCAAGTGCCTGTTTCTAAGTAACAAGCTGCAGTTACGAGGTTTTCGATGAAAAGCAGCCATACATTATAACATGAAGAGAGTGCCGATAACCCGCATGTCGTCGCTTTTCTTAAAAAAAACCCTCATAACTGTGGCTTTTAATCTTTTCCCAAACAAGACCTGGTTTTAACTTCCCTAATAGAAATATATTGGGAAAACATTGTGACAAAAGAAGAAACTGCTGATAACCAGCAGTTTCTCCTTTTGCCTCAATATTTTCTATGGCTTATTGTACACAAATTCTATCTTTAATAACACCCATCCGGTCAATTTTGGCGGTTTTTGAAGTGGATCACCCTAAAATTTTGTCCTTTGGGAAAGGGTTAAAAAGCTGCAGTAACGTTACTTAAAAGAATAATCGGCGATTTTCTCATGTTCCTGCGATATTTTCTGGACTATAATGTACACTTTTTTAGTATGTGTTTTGTTACAATCAGACTGCACTCGTGCAACAAGTTTTAATTTGTACCAGTCTAAAATGTTGATATCTGTGAGTGGGTTATTTTTTTCTTTCCCAGACGACAAAAACTTAGAGTGGTTCAAATTGAAAGCAGCTGCAGACGACAAAGTCAGTGTCAAAAATATGAAACTTATACATTAATAGCCCTTTAAATAATAAAGTTTATTATGAAATTCTAATTGTCATCATCTTCTGTTTTTCCTTCAATGTTTTCTGGCTCACAAACACATCCTAACCTAAGTGGACGAGCAGCTGGAGGTTCGGTAAGGGTGTTGTGGTAGTACTGGTTTGAGAAACAACAGGAATCCATGGATTGGTGCTCCAGCCGCCGCGATATGACCCTGGTAGTTGAAAACGGCGTAAAACCTCACTAAACTCAAACACATTCCCTTCCCCAGGGACTACAAAATTTGATCTTGTTTTGGGAAATGGTTAATAGGAGTGCACAATTTATAAAGTTAAAGAACATTCTTAAAATATGATAGTAAATAGGATTGTAGGTATTTGGTTATCAAATTACCACAATCGAAGATTACGTTCGAAAACGTCGCAACTACAGCTTTGATAAACTGTAGTTACGTCGTCTTCGAATGTAATAGACGTAGCACAAAGCTGACCTAAATTGCTTTTGTCAGCTTTTATTGTATGTCGAAAATTGTTTCAATAGGGAACGATTCTATCAATTAAACAGTGACGTAATTGTGGACAAATAATAGTTTTTCGTAGGTGTTGTTATAAAATCTCGTAACTACGGCTTGATTTAAGCCGTAGTTACGAGATTTTATAACAACACCGACCGTTTATCAAAACATAACGGTAAACCTAGTCTATTGTTAGCACAAAATCCTTTGCCATTCATAAATGGCTCAATGCATGCATTATTTTGAAGTTACTCAAATGCTCGTATCTGTCCCATTTTGACGCCCACAAAGGTCTCGAAAAACGTAGTAGAAAAATGTAACAAACATTTTCCCATATTCCATTTCCCACAAAACTGTTGCCGTCTGATTATCGTCGGTAGGGAGTCAAAACCTCGTAACTCCAGCTTATTCAAGCTGTAGTTACGAGGTCTTGACTCCCCACCAGCGTTATGACTTAAAATACACATCGTCGCTGTTATTGCAAAACCTCGTAACTCAAGCTTTAATTAAAGCTCATTCATTCATATCTTTATTTCCTCCATTTTGTTACATGAAGATTTACAGACGCATGAATTAACATAGGGAAAGAAGAACAGGGAAACAAAGTACAAATATTTACAACAAAATTACGGAATAGCAAGTACGCCATCATGAACACTATTATACAAAATATGTTTTTTTAACTATAACGTATTTAACGTAGGCCTACACATACAAACTCGCCGCAACCCCAACTTGTACAAGTTGTAGTTGCCGCGGGTTTGAACGCAGTCCACCATATGCAGTTCAACGGTTAAATGTGGTCCACATATTGCTGACGTGACACAAAACAGACGTCACGAAAGCGATATGAGTAGACTTTAAAGTACATAGAAATTCAGGATCTGGAGCGCCAAGTAAGATGCAAATTTTCTGATCATCCGAAGCAGAAGTAAAGACCGAGTAACATTCTTGACCATAGCTTTTTAGAATAGTGTCATACAACCTAAGTCTAACCTCATTTAAACTATGACAAGTCATTAAACAGTGGAAAATATCATCATCATACAAGATGCCATATTTTGAACATAACTTTTCCTCGCTATACATTCCTATCCTTGATATCATTTTAATAACATTTCTGCAGGGTTTTAGATATTTAGGGTTAAGTTTGCTATTATGCCAAAATACACTGTCGCAAAAAGCGGGGTGTATTCTGGAAAATAAGTTTAGATCTGGATTTTGTAATACACTATTGGTCCAATATCGTTTGAATTGGATTGAAATTTGACGATTTGTGACAACTTTCCATTTGCTAATTTTCGAAATATACCGTTAGTGTAGAAATTCTGCAGAAGAGTTAGTGGAGTTACGAGTTTTTACAGACTTGAATAATTATGTTTTAAGTGCACTAGTACTTGTAAATACCGGTATATATCGTCGCTGTTATTGCAAAACATCGTAACTCCATCTTCGACGAAGCTGCACTTACGTGGTTTTGCAATAACACCGACGATATTATGATTTGCAGTTGACATTCGTTTTGTCGACACAGGTCAACTCGAAATGCTAGTAGGTCTTGTGTCCACCCGATTCTTATTAAAGACAATTTTCATAGCAGTAACTGCACAACTTGAACCGTATAAAGCACATCCTTATTAACTTGATTGCTGCCTTATTCTTCGAGTTGATGGCCTGAATATAAAGTTACACAATCCTATAAGTCAAAGTTTATAACTGTTGACTTGTATAAAAACACTAAAACCAATATATAGCTCACGATAAATGACCTGGCAGAACATCCCAGCCTATTGGCTAGGGCTGCTCTGCCAGGTCGATTATCGTGAGCTATACACAGTTTTGCGAATGACCAAACCAGTTATCGTGAGCTATACGAGTGAATTAATGTCCTAACTCGTTTATTCCCGAAAAGAAAGTGTTTGCGTTGGGTCATTTTCAACAACAAGTAGTATAGTGTTTGTATACAAGTCTACAGTTATAAACTTTGAACTATACATATGCACTGCGGTTTTTGATATTAATATTGACATATCTCATAACTTAAAATTTATTATGTTTCCCTTTTTTCTTGAAAAGCGCAACTCATTTCACGGGAATTATTTCTGTGCGAAATGGTCTTTGGTATAAAATAAGGCAGTTTGTGGCGATTATAGAAATAGACTGTTTGCTATCACAATTTCTAAACAATAAAATAGCGCATTGAGGTATATGACCCATCATCAAAAACACTACTTTCTAGCCATACCAAATGCATTAATTACACGCACTTGTAAATACACTTCCCATAAGTTGATTCACCGTGTCGGATTTCAAGATTATGCTTCAAGAAGAAGATAATTTACAAATCTTATTTTACTCTATATTCATATACAAGGGAGGTAATTTCGAACATTTTTGTCAAATATTTCCATAAGTATGCATTAATTCAAAATTCTAAACCGTTCAAAATGCTTATGTCTGTATTTGGAATGGAAATGTAACACAGTTTATGAATTACTGGCACTTTTCAAATTTCGCCTCTGGCACTTCAGTCCTAATGATGGGTTGTATACGTTAACTCCAAGTTCTTGTTCCAAACGACGCAACAAAATCCAGACAAATAATTAAGCCTTTCCAAAACAACACCTTGGTTAGACGTCCCTGGTAGAAAATGCTTCGGAAAGTATGAAGACAAAAGAAGAAAATGCTGAAAATCAGCATTTTCTCCTTTTGCCTCAATATTTTATGTGCCATGTTGTACACAATCACGTTCTTACCAAAATCAATGTCGTCTGCAGTAGCTTTCAAATTGGAGTAGTCCAAAGTTATTTTCTGTTTGCTAATGGCAAAAGGACAAAAGTAAAGAGTATGGGTTATCTTTACTATTTCTTGGTATGAATGGCAATGAATTTGTGCTATGAATAGAATGGATATCCGTTATGCTTTGATAAACCGTCTGTGTTGTGATAAAATCTCGTAACTACGACTTGAATCAAGTCGTAGTTACGAGATTTTATAACAACACCAATGAAATACTATTTGTTTGTCCGAAAATATGTCTCAGATATCTGGATAAAATCGTTCTCTATTTATCGAGTGGACTAAGGCTAGAAATCCAGTACATGTACATGTATGCTACACTCAAATTGGTAAAGTAGTCCGTCTGATGAAATCAAATAAGGGGGCTATTTAAGGAGTTCGCTGCACCCCCCTAGGTACCAAGGTTGTTATATACCATTTTAAAGCTTGAAATATGCTGGATACGATGCACGATGTTGTCAAGTTGTAAACCCGTGCAGCTCCCTTGTAAACTCACAAATGTGTGGGTGGGGTAAGACAACACATAAATTATTTGAAATGCATTTGTCAAATAGAAATCGTCTTTAACCCAATAACTTAGGAATGTACTCTTTCCAATTCATAAAACCACAATCAAATAAACCAGAAGCGATACACAAAAGACATTTCAATCAATTTTACGCAGAAATAATGCTCATATATCTCATCCATTTGCATATGGTGGGTGGGGTAATTTATGCACAGTAAAATACTTAGCCACACAAACAAATATTCACCTTATTGTTCCATGAAACGTTTGCACAACCGTTTTTAGATTGAATACAACTTATTCCGGTCTTGGTAAAACATCTCTACCAAATATTTTAACAGATTTAACCAAGACACAGTTCTAGGCTTCTCTTGAAAATGACCCCTCTTTCCCTGTTTCTTACAACATAATCCGTCTAAATCTTTGAAATAAGAGGGCTTTTTAAGGACATCGTTTCACCCCTAAGCATCGATGTACCAATGTTGTTATATACCATTTTAAAGCTTGAAATGTGCTGGATACGATGCACGATGTTGTCAAGTTGTAAAACCATGCGGATCCTGTGTAAACACACAAATATGTGGGTGGGGTAAGATAACATATAAATTACTTGAAATACGGTTTTCAAATAGAAATCGTCTTAAACCCAATCACGTAGTAATGTACTCATTCGAATTCATTAAATTACTCTGGAGTAAACCAGAAGAGAAACACAAAACACATTTTAATCAATTATACGCAGAAATAATGCTCAGATATCTCGTCAATTTGTATGTGGTGGATGAGGTGTTTTATTAACAGTAATATACTTAGCCATACAAACAAATATTCGCATTGATGTTCTTTGAAAAGTCTGTATAACCGTTTACAGATGAAATACAACTTATTTGGAATTTAGTAAAACACCTTCACTCTATATCTTGACACATACACACAAGACACAGTTCTAGACTACACTTGAAAATGCCCCCCCCCCTATATCCTACAACATAGTCCATTAGATGAAATCACACAAGGGGTTATTGAAGGAGTTGCTGCATCCGACCCCGTACCAATGCTGTTATATATCATTTTAAAGCTTGAAATGTGCTGGATACGGTGCACGATGTTGTCATGTTGTAAACCTGCGCAGGTCCCGTGTAAACACACAAATATATGGGTGGGGATAAGAAATGCATTTGTCAAATATAAATCGTCTTAGACCCACTCTTTTTGAAGGTTCTTAATCGAATGCATGCTGTTATGATTAAAATAACCAGAAGTGACATAGAAAATACATTTAGATTGATTATACGCAGTTTATACGCAGAAATAATTCCAGGTAGTTAGTCAATTTGCATATTGTTGCTAGATTATTGTTATACATAGTAGAAAACGTACTAGCCACACGTTTGTACAGCCGTTTAGATTAAATAAATAGATAAATATTAAATAGATTAAATACAACTTATTTGGACATTGGTACAGGTGCAACATCTTTACCCAATTTAATAGATATAAACAAAACATAGTTCTAGGCTGCTCTCAAATGTCCCTTCTTTCCCCGTAGCTTACAATAATCTCTGCTTTAACCATTCATAGTCAGATAGTAAAACTTAATTTCTATGGATCACAATCCTTTCAAGAGCATCCACTGTAAATATTTTAGCACTCTTTGATATAATAGATATATTGCTTGGTGAATTCAAAAGATTTCACTGTGATATCACTGGACAACACACTAATAATATGATAGCCTTCAAGATGGCGGCCAACAGTAGATATACACATGGAATAGATACATAGAACATTTATTTTGATTCTGACTTGATCTGGAAAATGAATACAAATAATTTTGAGGACAGTAAAGATTCACACAAAGATGAATATTTAAACTTTAAAAAGTGGTTAATAAGAGGCACGTAATTAATTTCTGAATGGCCCCTTGGGAGTAAAATACCTTCATGGGCTTAGCAAAAAATCTCTTTTGGAGAATCGTTTTGTTAAGTTCATGTTTCCACTCTCTCAAATTATTCTGTAAATTTCTTGATCTTTATCTATCTTTTATAAATTTACTAAAAAGGGGGCACAATTCAGCTATTGTGATCAAATGGGCCTTCTATGCCCTTATCGCAAAATGTTGCAATTTAACTCTTATAAGTTTTGCACTTTCAAATAAATCAGACCATTATATCAAGAATTTACTGTCATCGAAAAATTTCTAAGATGCTTTTTTCTTACCAAATCTCGGATACCTACACATGCTACAATGTGTTTAACTTCTACTACAAAATCTTAAAATTCAATTGGTATTACAGCTGACCGAATGCAGTCATTTCATTGATTATCTCGTCACTTATTTAGGGAAGATTAAACCAAAACGGTCCTTAAAAGAGAGCTCTTATCTGATTGTACGGATCGATGTAAAGTTTCGGATGCTGTTTTCGTCTGTTAATACAAAAGATTAGTAGCTATTTTCTATAGGGGACGAAATGGTGTGAGTTAGCTGGGTCTTCGATGATGGTTTTGACCAATCTTTAACAAAGTTGGCTAGACGGTGTTGATCATACTACCTAGGGCATATACGAGTAAGGGACGTTTTTTGTTATATTGTAACTCCATGTAAGCATGCACCGCCATTGTGGTCTCTCGTCATTAATTTGTATGATATAATGTGTGATGTATATCAAAACTCATTTGATTTGGAATTCTGAAGGACGGGAATTCAACACTATAAAAATGCAAAACTTGATAACACTAGGTTACTGTTTGTCACAAAATTGAGGATGATTAGGGCATTGCTCATAGATTTTAATTCCATTGGGTTTTTTTATATATGTATAGTTTGTCTTTATTTTTCTTCATTTCTAAACTTATATATGGTATTCTATGTCTATTGCAATTATATATCTTAAGTTGTTTTCTCCATTTATCTATCTAAAACAATTACATTATACTTTTGGCTCCTCTTTTTAGTTTGGTCATTAACATTTTGCTACATCAATCTTGTGTACCACAACTAGTTTGTCCTATTTTTTAACGACATAATTGTTACAAACCTTTATTATTTGATGCAAGATCTTTATAATAAAAGTCTTCTTTTTAAGCTTTCCATGGACATTCACACTGAATTCCAGTGATGCTAATAATTATGTCTCGTCGAAATTAGGATTCACAATTTTAGAAAAACTGGCTTTAACAAGTATCATAGTGACAGCAGTAGTTTTAGTTAAAAAGTTTTTAAGGCTAATTGATCAGATTATATTGAATAATATACTTTTATAATTCCCCATTTTATGGTGAAAAGTGTACCTATCATAGAAATATTATAATGATTATATTGTAACGGTTATTTTATAACGCAATGGCTTTCGTCATAATTTCGTTAAGCCATGCGTTCAAAATATAGTTTTGTAAACTAATAACCATCACATTTCATCTGTTCCATCGAATTTGGATGACTACTTTGGATATATTTTGTTCTGGAAGTTTAGGTCCGAATCGGATAAATAAATCCCAATACATCTTCCACTCAATTAATGAATATATCGTTTTCTTATTAAAGATACACATTTACTGTTACTTACTTATTTTCTGGATATTTTACTGTAAAAATAACTGTACATAAATGAAATATGGCCTTTAATTTTCATTTGTGCCAAATGTCAGCTCTGTCTGATCTGTATTGGCTTAGATGACGACGGATTTAAAACCCAATATCACATCATTTCGTAAACACTATCTGGCAGATAATGCCCACTTTGAATATTTTACATATCTTTACACCGCTGCATGATTATCGATTTATGTCATTTGCTGTATGAATCTTGTATTTTGTCTTATAAAGTCTATAAACGGTGCGACAACGTGCTTAAAGCCAACTTCTGTGGATTATAAGGGATTTGGGCCTACGGATACTAATGTCACTTTAACGACAATGTATAAATTGATAAGCATTGTAATATCCATATTATCTAAGACGTATTCTCATTTTGTGCCATTAGGTACCATTCTCGAATTGACTTCGTTTGAATTAGCAAAACTGACGTTTCAGACTTCATTTTACCACACAATTTACAAATTTAAACAAATTCTAAAAACATGTTACAATTAGTTAAATAGCTATAAAGTGACTGAGGCCTATGGTTACCATAAGCACTACAGCCATCACGATTATAAGCTGTCATTGTGCGATTATGTGCACCGATAGCACATCTTTGGTGTGATCACCACAAAAAGAATCTCTGTAATATTTTTTTCTGATCACAATGTAATCGTTATTAGATTGAGACTGATAACTCCAATTCTTGAGTGAACAGTCCCAATAAGCACCCATACTTCCCACAGTTTTGATGAATTTTCTTAAACAAAAGTATTTACAAGTGCATCTTACATACCTACAGTCTAATTTGAAGCTTTAAAACATGTTTTAGTTTCCCCCAATCTAGGATAAAACGTCGCTATTTTTTCCAATTCCACTGGCCCAGGGCCCAAACACAAAATGTAGCAAGACTCTGGGTCCTGACATCACTTTCTGTTTCATAAGAATTTAGTTTAGTTAATTTTTAAATTCTTAAGGTAGAATCCTGAAGAAAGTTGAGTCCACTTTCAAAAAATTATGGATCCGTCATTGCCATTTTCTTGGTGAAATCGATTGGAATGTGTTTTGTATATCACTTCCGGTTATTTCAATCACAATGCCATACATTCGAGTGAGAAAATTTCTAAAAGGTTGGGTTGAAGACAATTTATATTTGACAAATGCATTTCATTTTTTGTCTTATCCCATACACATATTTGTATGTTTACACGGGACCTGCATAGGTTTAAAACTTGACAACATCGTACATTGTATCCAGCATATTTCAAACTTTAAAAAGGTATATTACAGCATACATTGGGGTGGGATGCAGTAACTCCTTCAATAGCCCCTCGTGTGATATCATCTAACGGACTATGTTGTAAGTTACAGCGAGGGGGGGGGGGGGGGTCAAGTGTAGTCTTAAAATGTGTTTTGTATATATCTGTTAGGATATAGGGTGACAGTATTTAACTAAGATCCAAATAAGTTGTATTTAATCTGTAAACGGTAGTACAAAGTTTTCACAGACAAATAATGCGATTATTTGTTTGTGTGGCTAAGTATATTATTGTTTATAAAACAGCCCATCCACCATAAGCAAATTGACTCGGCTTATAAACAATTGAAACGTATTCTGTGTATCCAATCTGGTTTATTTGATGATAATTTTATGGTTTGAATGAGCACAATCCTAAGGTTGGGTTTAAGAAAATTATCATTTGGCAAATGTATTTCAAGTAATGTATTATCCCATCCACATATGTGTTTATTTACACGGTACCTGCACAGGTTTACAACTTGACAACATCGTGCATCGTATTTGGCATATATCAAGCTTTAAAATGGTATATAACAACCTTGGTACATCATGGGTAAGGGGTGCAGATAATTCCTTAAATAGCGCCCTTATTTAACATCATCTGACGGACTATATTGCAAGATACAGGGAAAGAGGAGGCATTTTAAAGATCGGCATAGATCTGTGTCTTGTTTATATCTGTTAAGATATTGGGTGAAGATGTTTTACTAAGATCCAAATTAGTTGTATAGTTCTATAAATGGTTGTACAAACATTTCACGGAACACTAATGCGATTATTTGTTTGTTTGGCGAAGTATTTTACTGTGCTTAAATTACCACTCCCACCATATGCAAATTGACGAGATATATGAGCATTATTTCTGCGTATGATTGATTGAAATGTGTTTTGTATATCTCTTCTGGTTCATTAGATAGAAATTTGATGAATTCGAATGAGTACATTACTACGAGATTGGGTTTAAGACGATTTCTATTTTGAGAATTGTATTTCAAATAATTTATATGTTATCTTACCCCACCCATATATTTGTGTGTTTACACAGGACCCGCGTGGGTTTACAACTTGACAACATCGTGCATCGTATCCAGCACATTTCAAGCTTTAAAATGGTATATAACAACATTGGTACATCGATGCTTAGGGGTGAAACGATGTCCTTAAAAAGACCACTTATTTCAAAGAATTAGACGGACTATGTTGTAAGAAACAGGGAAAGAGGGGTCATTTTCAAGAGAAGCCTAGAACTGTGTCTTGTTTAAATCTGTTAAAATTTTGGGTAGAGATGTTTTACCAAGACCTGAATAAATTGTATTCAATCTAAAAACGGTTGTACAAACGTTTCATGGAACAATAATGTGATTATTTGTTTGTGTGGCTAAGTTTTTTACTGTGCATAAATTACCCCACCCACCATATGCAAATTGACAAGATATATGAGCATAATTTCTGCGTAAAATTGATTGAAATGTCTTTTGTATATCGCTTCTGGTTTATTTAATTGTGGTTTTATGAATTGGAAAGAGTACATTCCTAAGTTATTGGGTTACAGACGATTTCTATTTGACAAATGCATTTCAAATAATTTATGTGTTGTCTTACCCCACCCACATATTTGTGTGTTTACACGGGAGCTGCACAGGTTTACAACTTGACAACATCGTGCATAGTATCCAGCATATTTCAAGCTTTAAAATGGTATATAACAACCTTGGTACCTAGGGGGGTGCAGCGAAATTATTTTTTACCTGGGTCATCAGACGGACTAAAGGTAGATGCGTGCACTAGATAACAAATATGTATCCCTTCCTAATCAAGATACTAGATCTGTATTATCACCGATCGTAAGACCGATTTCGACGAGAAATAATAAAGTCTAATTTGTCATGCGACCATTGATACCGAATAGCCTCCCTAGTTTTGAAGTCAGTTTAATCAAAAGAGTCTCGAGAGAAAAAAAAATAGAAGTGCTGAAAGTTCTTTTCTAAATTGCAATGCAAGCAATACAATTGGACGAGACTTATGTCTCGGCCAATCCGATTGGTTTTTGTGTAATTTCGGAATTTGACTTGGAGTAAGCCTTTTTCATGAAAACAATTGTGTATTTTTTCTCCTTATTTGAACTCGTGAAAGATCAGAAGTCGCGTCAATGGAAAAAAAGTTCTTGAATACTTATGTTAGTATAGTGAATAGTAATAAACAGAAAAGGAGTTGATGGACATCTGCATTTTTCACCAAAGAAATCAGACGGGTTCATGAATATGGACCTACAGTATCTGTATTATATTGATACTCGTTGAAGTAAAGCGAATCTTCCACCCTTAACAATGGAATTACAAATTGTATTAATTTATAACGAACTATATCGAATACAATATTCACCGGAAATATATTATAAGAGAGATTTCTCGCAGTATAGGCAAATTCTAGAAATTAGGCAACAATTGTATGAATTAGACATGTTACCAATTTTTGTCGTTGTGCCGAATTACAGCTATAAAAAAATTATAATTAAATCGAGGTATAAAATTCTCAATTAGCATGTAGAGCCTATAGGCCTATAGAACTTTGTGACTTCGACATAGCGAGTGTCGACTGCAAACGGATATCCGTAATAAAATTGTTGCGAAATTTCCGGACTGAAATATTCATTTGATTGGTCTATCGATATTTGATTGACAAACGACTAGTTGTAGTTTCCGGAATTGATCCTTCCATATGCATGCCTGTATATTCTAGGATTGTCAAATGAAATTGAGATTCAAATTCATGATGTTCCTGTAATTATAGATAGCTAGACAATTATTTGACAACTCTATGAGTGCTACTTGTCATTTTATCTTCCGAACTAAAAGCGACACTCAAATGTAGTTCAAACTGCGTACCGTATTAACCCTAATACAGGCCCGTACCTGTGAACTAAAATAAAAGGCTTATCTAAGCATTTCCCAAACAAGACCTGGGACCCGTATTACCAACGGTCGTACGATTATTTTTTAGGAATTACTCGTAACAATAAACCGGATTGGCCCAATCGAATATCTCTTGCAACCAGAGGTCTCCTTAAGCAGTTATCACAAAAAACGTTGCCGTAAGATCTTTGACATCATCTTTCGTCTTTATTCTTTTGTTTTCCCATCTGCTTTGTTTGCATGTATGTATGATGTATATTTATGTCTTTTCCATATTTTTTTCATCGCTTGACCGCTTTCTGGCCATTACATCTTTTAATTGATGCGCCATTGAGATCTTATTATCAGAAGTGTGGTAATTTATCTAGTATGCATACATGACCTAGTTGCATTTCGTTTTCTAAGTAGACCTACTAAATTTTATCTTCCTTCGTATTCTTTGAAATTCTACATGAATGGTAAATAACAATTGGGACACGGATAATTTACCCTTATAAATGATATTTAATTGAGACCAACATGGATCCAGATCAACCTGCGTAAATACGCAGGCTGATCTGGTTCCATGTTGTTCTCTTATCATATCTCCCTTATCCTTTGACAGAGGAAGAAAACAGAACATAGAACAATATCTGATCAAGCTTCATTTAGATATAGGCTGATCTTGATCCACGTTTATCTCAAATGCTATAGGGGCCCTAGCCTGGGTCCAGTCGTCAATATAAAATTTGATCAATAAGAGCTAAAACGCATAAAAGACTGATACCCGATATAGGCTATATTGTGGCACCCGTTTTTGATCGTGTTGATATTGACATTTAGACGGAAGAAAGTTAACCCATTATTGCACAGTGACGCTTTTCGACTCCCTCTCAAGAAATGGCTTGTCACAAGCAATTTCTTCATTTCTCCACGATGTTTTCCATAGCCTTTTTCATTTGGGGTGTCAAAAGGCGTCAATGTGTGGTAATTTGTAAACGAGTTTAGAGAACGACAGAGACAGAGACTTATGCTGCACGTGCAGCTGGCATATAAAATCCCATCTTTGCAAGCCAATGGTGAAATCTACGACATAAGGCCGTTTCTGAATACAAACGTAGGTACGTTCAACCTTGGCTAGAGAAGAGAATAAAATCCCTTTCTGAGTGACACAATTTAACCCATTAATAGACGACAAAATTGTAGACTGGGCCAAACTCAATGATGTTGCAGACAACAATTTCAAGTGAATGAAACTTAACAGGATTTTTTTATATCTTTTTGTGTAGAAAACATTTTGGGAAATGAAGAATTTGCTTGCAACAAGTATTTTCTTCATTTTCTACGATTTTTTCCTAAGCCTAGCCTATGTATTTTTTGCGTCAAAAGGCGTCACTTTGTGGATTGGGGTTAAGACTCGTCCAATTTGATATGAGTTCCTGCATAGAAAATAAAATAGCCGGTAACAGACTTTTTCCTTTTGTCTGAGCAATATTTCCCCCCTCATATTTTACACAAATGCCATCTTTGTAAATTGAACTAAGTTTCTATTTTCTCGTGTTCGGCAATTTTTTGTAAAAACAATTAAAATTCTGTTGTTTGGGAAAGGACTAAATTAACTAGCCATATTAGGCTACTTCCGCGTTCGTAATGAAAACTGCCCACATGAATTGTCGACATACCCTCAAACCGTTCCCAAAATATGACGCATTTTGACTCTCCTAGTTATGTAATGGAAAATGCTTCGGAAAACACAAAGCACATAGGCCTACAAACGTGGGCGAGGGTCTTTGAATGGTCTTGTCCCCTCCCCTTCCTAAAGAATCCAGCTTGAGTAACTTCTGGAGTTTTATTCAATGAATGAGATTAGGACCTTAACCCATTAGCCTACTACACAGTGACTCTTTTTGACTCCCCTCGAGAAAAATCATGCTTGGGAAAACATAGTGGGAAAAAAGAAATTGATTGTCATAAGCAATTTCTTCATTTTCCATAATGTTTCCCAACTCAAAATGGAGAGATTTTTAGAAATTCATCGACTTGAAATTGTCGTCTGCAACATGTTTGAATTTGGATCACCCCAAAATATTGTCGTTTGGGAAAGAAGAAGAAGAAGAAGAAGAAGAAGAAGAAGAAGAAGAAGAAGAAGAAGAAGAAGAAGAAGAAGAAGAAGAAGAAGAAGAAGAAGAAGAAGAAGAAGAAGAAGAAGAAGAAGAAGAAGAAGAAGAAGAAGGAGGAGGAGGAGGAGGAGGAGGAGGAGGAGGAGGAGGAGGAGGAGGAGGAGGAGGAGGAGGAGGAGGAGGAGGAGGAGGAGGAGGAGGAGGAGGAGGAGGAGGAGGAGGAGAAGAAGAAGAAGAAGAAGAAGAAGAAGAAGAAGAAGAAGGAGAAGAAGAAGAAGAAGAAGAAGAAGAAGAAGAAGAAGAAGAAGAAGAAGAAGAAGAAGAAGAAGAAGAAGAAGAAGAAGAAGAAGAAGAAGAAGAAGAAGAAATACAGTAGAGGCATAGTCCCCCCCACACACACAGTGGCACACACACACACGAAACAAAACAAATAACTGGTTCAACTTGAAAGCTTATTCTAATGACATAATTTATCTATTTATAGGTGACATTTTTAATAACATGTGTATATTATAGCTCAGAAGACGTTGAAACAAAAGAGGAAATAACGATTATTATGACCACTGATAATCTTTCCTTTCCTTTAATTAATGCCATTGTGTTCATTTTTTCCACAACAAAAGCTCTTCGCAAAGGAGTCTCCTGTCAAATTGCAAAATTAGCAAGAAAATGCATATTTTTAGTCGATAAAACGTATTTTCAGCGTAAGATTAAGTACACAGAAAACTATGTTTAGAGAAAGATGCAGCTACACCATTGACGCTTCTTTTTACAGATCATTTTTGCTGATTGTCGTTGTTTTGTGCCACCAAACTGGACTAAAATCAAGCGGTGAGGTTCTTCCTGCTCTGCTAAGTTCCAGACTGGCCTGGTGGCCATTTTCACAGTGAATAATCTAGAATTTGAAACCATGAGTCCTTGGGACGCATGGCTTTGAAAACAATGCGTCCAATTCAAAATGTATGATTCCCACCTTTTCACTTTCATTGAATTGTAATCCGAGTCTTCTCTGATGTAAATACTTTCTTTCTTCAGGCGTTCCTTTGAACGCATTTATTTTACATCGATTGGGAAGCAAGTTTCTTCAACTTATTTTAATCCCTCTCGATTGAGCTTCCTGGAAATCCACCGGTACTCGCGCCGAATGTGTGGGCCAATGAGAAGCCTTGAACAACCCCCGCTACCGGGGATCGAACTCGGAACCTCATAGTCGCTAGGCTGACGCTCTACCCCTCGACTACGGACACCACACCACGCTCTTTGATATTTTGATTTTTCGCTATTTATATCAGAGAGCGTTGCTCTTTGAAAAAATCAAGAAGTTCGCAACAAATTGTTGCGCATCATTCACCGTCCGATCTGAAACGCTATCGTTAAAACCCCTGATGATATCGATAAATGAACCATTTATTGTTATGGCTGCTGAAAAAATACCGACCAAAAAGTATTTCTAAAAGGTTGATAGGCAATGTTTTGCAACAACCCTCACCTGAGCAGCCTTTGTTTACCTTGACCTTCCATTCAAAACCAAAGGTTATACTCATCCAGCAGGCCGATTTGAAATGAAATTTTTGGTCAGGTATGGCAAAAAATGATTTATTGACCTATACCTTACAGTGTTTTACCGAGTGATTCGATATGATACACAAAAACAAAGCTTCAAGTTACTTGTAACGTTACCGAACTTTCCGCTGTTTTCAAAGAGCAACGCTCTCTGATGTAAATAGTGAAAAATCAAAATATCAAAGAGCGTATTTACATCAGAGAAGACTCGGATTAATTGAATTGTAGATCTACGGCAATTGATATTTACATGTATGTAGGCATGTACCATTGTCGTTGTTGGGAAAAATTAATAAACACTGGTATGTTATTGTAATACTCTGTTTTCATTGTGGTTTTGTTGGATTGTGTTTAAACACTGACCAACACAACACAGTGCTGAGGTTCACTTTATCTTCTTGATCTTGACAGTGCATGGCCTATTTATCAAAAAGATATTGGGAAGAGAACTCAGAACCCACTCTGGGAAAATTTCCGTGACACTTGTTCCAATTGGAAAAGGTTCTGAAACAAATTTAAGAATGTTGATAACCAAACACCAAAAAGTTGCAAAAACAGTTTGGACATTCCGTCTATCTTACAAGTTTAGATTTCTCTCACAAAGTCCCGGAGTAAGGTTAAGGTAAATGGACAAAATTTGTAATGGGTTGACATTGAGATGTTGTCACATGAGTAGTTTCACTGTCAACGACAATTTCATTTTAGACTTGATCTGAAGTCGCAAATGTCGGTGACGTAATTGGCAACCCCCTATTCTCCATCGGTTTCAATCTGTTTACCAATATCAGACGGAAGAATTTGATCGCCGATGAAAGAACATGGTTTTACTTCACAAATGGATAAACTTTTTCAAATTTGTTGCCCAAACTGGCCCAAGGCCTTACAACAGAATGTTTTGTACTAAATTGCAGTAAATCTGTTTTTATCATGAGTCTGTCGTTTTGGTGAGATTAAACGGTTTGCTCTCTTAACAAATATGTATGGGAATAATGTTCTTTCAAATATTTCATCATTTATGCTTTAATCATTGGCCAGATAAAGTAAAACGGATAAGACAATACTTTGTAATAAAGTAAAATGAATACTTTAGAATCTTGATTGTTGTGATCAATTCATTTAAAAGTCTGTGCTGATGTTCGATTGAATATGAGTAAAGTACTAATCAAACAGACCACCAATCAAGTTATCGTGACCGCGTAATTTTCCGAGATTTGTCTTCTACTTTCACTTTGCAATGGATTTTGTATTGAGATCGAGGATTTCTGTAACTAGAGATTGATGTCAAAAAAATGCCATTCTAGAATGATGCGTCCTATAGGACGCGCATCATTCAAATTTATGCGTCCTCTGCCAATTTTATGCGTACAGGACGCAGGACGCAGTGGTAGATTAATTACTGATTTTCATCGTATTGTCAGCTACATCTGACTCATCTTATGTTTTTCTTATAATAAATTATGGAACATAAATACCACAAAGGAAGGGATAGCGCTAGCCTAGGTCAAAGAAAGTTTAGCCACCGTATCAGTTTGGGGCACTCGCTATTATTTTGCTTTGCTTAGTGTAAATCCTCTCCAATGTCTGGAAAACCACATTTCCATGTATGTTTTTTTATTTAAGCTACATGTAACTAGTGCTCCATTAACAGTGATTAACAGTGAACATGAACCAATGGCAGATCCAGGACTTCTGTCAGGGGGTTGGAATATGGGCAAGAATTCACTAATGTGCCTCACAGTGTGACAATGAGTGAAAAAATAAAAAAAGAGAGATATTGTTTTAATATTCTGTTCAGACACAGATAAAGGTCAAATGTTTATGATAATTTAACTTTTTTAGATCCATGAATGTCCATGTACTTGCCACACCAAAAAATGCAATTTTTGTGCATGTAACATTGACACAAATTCTTTTTTTCTTTTAAGACCTCTCTCCCTTCAGGGTACTTACAACTATTTTTTCTCTTCTGATTATTATTTGGCCTTCATTATATTCTCCATCTGAGATTTTATTTTAAATTATTAATTACTAGAATTTTTGGAAACTGTTGACAAAGTGTTATTTGGTGTCAATGTTACATACAACAGTTCAACTATAGGTAGAAAAATGTTCCTTCTTTCCAATTCACTTATTAGAAACACCAAAGTTAATCATCTTCAAGGCTGAAAATATATCAGGAGCTTGCAGTATAATAGACTTAATTATCCTAGCACTATTAACATAAATGTTGACACCAAATAATTTCTGTCCATGTTACATGCATGCTTCAATGTACACAATTAAAAAAATCTACATAAAACTAAAGGCAAATGTGGCGTTAGAATTATTTTACATCAACACTGAAGCTTAATTTTGTTATTTTCTTAGGAGAAATAAAGGAATTATTCAAGTTGACATATACACAAATATAGTATGTAACCATGACACAAAAATTGCCAAGCGTTACATACACTTCACAAGTGGCCATGTGTAATAAGAAGTGAACATTTACATGAACAGTTTTGGTTCATTTCAGAAAAAGATGTCTGGTAATCTGCTTTGACACTATTTGATACAAGTTAAAACATTAAGAACTGTTTGTTTGGGCTCAAACAAATGTTGACACTAAAATGTCACACTTTTGCGTCAATGTTACATGCATTTTCACCATTAATTCAGGTCATTAATACTTTCTAGCGTAATTTAAAGTATTTGTTTTTGCGAAAAATAAGAGAAAACACCCTGACCTCTGTGTAGAATGATTATTTGTTTAAGCAATTGTCTTTAATATTAAGATATACCAACATAACATCAGATTGACACAAAAAATCCACTAGTGAATTCTTGCCCATATACATGTACAAATAGGGGTTCAAATCTACAAATACTGTTATTTCACAATTTTGATCGAATATCTGCATGAAAATAATCAGTCTGCATGGGGGGTGGAAGTTTCGTTTGAACCACCAAACCTTCACTGTGAACAAACTTTTTCTAACTTGAAACATATATACATGCCGAAGAGAAGAGGCAGTAAGTTTTACCTCACTGTTTAGTGTTACCCAATCCATACTGAGGTGTTGACATATTTAACCCTTTCCCAAACAAGACCTGGTTTTGACGTCCCTAATAGTAAAGGCTTGGGAAAACATTGAGACAAAAGAAGAAACTGCTGATAACCAGCACTTTCTCCTTTTGCCTCAATATTTTCTGAGCAATTTCAAACACAAAACCTATCATTATCATTACTGATTTTGACTTAGGCAGCAGCTTTCAAATTGGATCACCCTAAAATTTTGCTGTTTGGGAAAGGGTTAAGTGTCTTGCCCAAGGACACACCTCCCCGAGTGGAACTCAAACTTGGGCTACCAGCACAGTACTTTCACTAGCTGCAATATCGTAACCAGTGTTACCACAAACTTGGTGATGGGTATTGGTTTGCAAAAAGGTTTTGGTTGTAAACGTTTAGTTGCAACTATACTTTCACCACTGCGCTCCGGGGGGGGGGGGCTATTTCTTACTTAAATCTTACTTGAATTGGCTGGGATCAGAGGAGAACGTCGCCACAAAGACAATCATCATATCATGACACAGTAACTGTTGATTTTTTTCTGTCTATGTATTCACATTATGTCATCTTAGTTGGGGAATACATGAAAAAGAAAAAAACAAACTTTGGGAATAGCCAATTTAAAGACAACAGCAACAACAACAAAAAAGAAATATTAAGGGTTGATTGTTGTTTCTTTTCAGAGGCTGTAATTTTCTCTGATGTACACTGGAGTTCAGCAATCAAACTTCAAGAATACGAAGGATACAAATCTGTTGCTTTATTTTCGTATAAGATACCAGACCAGACGGCACAGACAGCCCTGAATTTTGAAGCTAAAACCATCGGGGATAACTGTAACTTTCAAGAGGTTTACATGTAAGATGTGTTTATTATTATAATCATAATCTGATAGAAATTTATGTGCAATGTTTCAGACAGTGGAAGATCCATAGGGGGTTCAAACAAACCCACTATAATCTGACTGTTTTATTTTCATATAGAAATTCATTTTCTATATGAAAATGAAATAATTAAGCAACAGAGCCAAACCCCCTTTGGATCTGCCATTGCATGGGTTGGCACTAAACTAGTATTTTAAAAGCATTTACATTGAAATAGTATTGCACTAAGCCCTTGTATTAATATTTTATGCTTACATTCCAGCTTTCTGCAGCATGGTGGCTACCCTCTCGCTTTTCCCTACAATGAATCATTCCCAGAGAATTTCCACACCAACAAGACTGATGCCCATTATCTTATCATCGAGAAGAACAAGGGCATGTCTCAAGTCATCATGAAATCACCAAAAGCTGGACAGTGGTATTTTGCAGCTTTCCTCCCTAAACAAAAACATGATAAGATTGAACAGAAGGTAGTTGTAGTTCAATTAATTTATTACTTAAGGTTAAACATTTCCCAAATGACAAAGTTTGAACCTGTCAAATTTAAAGGGGTTGCAGATGACAAAATAATCTATACTGGAATCAGCCTTTCTGTCCATGTCTACGTCTGTGTATCCATCTGTTTACATAATACTGGTCTCTGAAAGTAAAGTAGCTATGATAATGAAACTACATGGGTAGATATATTTCACTAAGGAGAAGTGCAGTGTACAAGGAACATAACTCTACCTTGATTATTTTATGAGTTATTGCCTTCTGTTTTTCGTCAAAAACGATTGTCTGGACAAATGTAACGAAGGGGTATTTGATCACTTTTAGTGATAGATTACTAGTTTCAGTTTGAAACAAAGTTATCTTTGCATATTGACATCCATTTCCAAATAATTTATAAAGGATTGAATTGGATTGACTTGTACAATGTACTAGTTTCTCTCACTTTTATGTCCCTATGAAAATATATTATAGGCATATAAGTATTGCCCCTTTGTTAATTTCTGTTTTTGTCCAAAAAAGCTTTAGCATATGTGATAATGTCTTAACATTTGAAACATAAATGATATGGCTTTCTCAGAATATCTTGTAATAAGACAAGACTGTGAAACTAAGTAAAAGGTATTGTTCAGCTAGGGTTTTGTTATTGTATACATTCTTGGTCATAACCATTGGTTTAACCATTGATAACTATGTTTTTATTGTTCCTTTTACAGGGTTTCAATCAGAAGTGTTTATTTGGCATGTTTATTGTGGTAGAATCCAGAGGTTTTGATGATGTTGAGGAAATTCCCATACACAAAACTAACCATCTACATCTCAAACAAGAACAAGATAAAAGAACAGTATTATACAGGTATATAAAGCTATAGATAGGTTTGGTAATGGCAGAGAAACAAACAAGAGGGGTGATACTAATCTAAATTTGTTATCTGAAATCCAAACCCTATGTTGTGGGTACTATTTGAATCATCTCGATGAGACAATTCTAATGACTACCCACAGCATAGGGTTTGATGAACAATCAATGAAATATTGCGTTTTAAAAAGCTTTCACTCCCTCATATCTTCAGCTCTGTCAAAATGCAAAATATCTTTAAAATGTTCATCAAATTCTATATTGTGGGTACTGGAGGAAACGATTCAAATGAGTACCAATGAGATATATGGTTTGAATATGGAATAATAAATTTGGCATGCCTTAAACCCCTTTTATCTGTTAACTTATTGTTACAGGTCTTTATTCATCGCGCAAATAATGACTTATTTTGACAAACCTATTTTTCAAGCTTTGGTAAATATCAAAGAAAATGAAAAAAAAAAATTGATTAGGATTACCCGCTCTATAGAATCTTCATTCTGAGGAATAGATTAATTTTGTCATCTTTGAGAACTTTGAATTTAACAGGTCTGAATTTTGTTTTTTTTAGGAAAGAGTTATAGTTTGTCATTTTCCCTCAAGGAAAACTTGTTTTTCACAGCAATGTTAGCTTTGTCTTTTGCAAGAGCTTTCAATTAGGTCAAACTTCACATTTTGTTTACCTTTTCCCAAACGACACATTTTTAGACTGTTTCAATTTGAAAGGTGTTGCAGACGACAAGTTCAAGTTAATTGAATTTTAAAATCTTTCTATTTTTGGTTAGAAAACATTGTGGAAAATGAAAAAATTGCTTGTCACAAGCAATTTCTTCATTTTTCACAATGTTTTCCAAGCCTTTTCTTTTGAAGGAGTCAAAAGGCGTCACTGTGCAGTAATAGGTAAAATTTTTGTTTTGTCTTTTGACAGATTCGTATTGCCAGAAGATTCTGTCACAATGTCAGTTAACATCGGAAATTGCTCTACAACGTTTGCACCAAATTCATCTGCTGGCCCATCTAAACAAGAAAATCCACAGACCACCAATTATACAATGCCAAAAATCCACAATTCTAGTATTTCATCAACTTTATTACCAGTATTTACAACTGATCTGGAAAATTCAACAGTATTAGAGTCTTCATCTATGACTTCTTCAATTACACCATCATCAAGTATAGCTACGGAATCATCAAATTTATCTACAGTAGTGTCAAATATGTCAACATCCATGCCTGAGTCAACTACAGAAATGCCCACAATCTCACCAACAACATCATCATCTTGTCCGGTTGTAATGGCAGTAGACTTTGAAAAACTGCCGTCCTTCAATTCCAAATATTTCACGAAATGTGAGAACCAAACTGAATGCCAGATTGACGTGACATCTCCTAAAGTTGGAAAGTGGGTATATGTTCAGGTCGCTCTGGATCCTGATTATAAAGTGGAGGATATCAGCATGGAACTGAAGGTCAAGGTTGAAAGTAAGTTTAAAACCATTTCCCAAACAAATTCTGGTTTTGACATCCCTAACAGAAAAGGCTTGTGAAAACATTGAAACAAAAGAAGAAACTGCTGATAACCAGCAGTTTCTCCTTTTGTCTCAATATTTTCTATACCAGATTTTACACAAATTCTATCTTTAATAACTTACATTTTGTCATTGGTGTCAGGTTTTGAAGTGGATCACCCTAAAATGTTGCTGTTTGGGAAAGTGTTAAGCTGTTTCAAGGGACAAAATAATCAATGTCAAACGTCATAGTTAGCATAGGAAAATTGATGAGAAAGGAGACATTTCTGATCAACAGCAATTTTTGGCGAGTCGAGACTTTATGTTAGGGGAGCTAATGTCACAGCCCTAGTGTCGGCGTCCCGTCAGCGTCATGTCGCTAAAAACTTTAACCTGGCCTATATCTCAGGTACTTTTAGAGATACAGCCTTGATACTTCACACAGATGCTTCCTGTCAAGACATTTCATTTGGGATAATGACCTTTGACCTAGTGACCTTGACCTTGGAGTTTGACCTACTTTTAAAAAAAACTTTAAAATGGCCAATATCTTATGCACTTTTACTGATAGAGCTTTGATATTTCACATATGGATACCTCATGCCATGACCTTGACCTTGAGACCATGACCTTTGACCTAGTGACCTTGACCTTTGGCTTTTTTGTGACAAGCTTTAGTAAAGGCGAGCTACGTTGTCTGCGGACAACTCTTGTTTTCTGTTAATTTTTTATGCTCCCCGAAAAATTTCGGGGGAGCATATAGTCGCCACGCTGTCCGTCCGTACGTCCGTCCGTCCGTCCGTGTGTCCGTGTGTCCGTCCGTCCGTCCGTCCGTCCACAGCCATATCTCAGCAACCCTTGGACCAAATTCAATGAAACTTCACATGTGAACTCCCTGGGTCAATACCTAGAGACCTTTTTCTCTGTTTGTAAATTTAAGGCTGCGTCATGGAAAAAGAGGCCTTGGTGTAAAAATTAGTTTTTCTCTTGTTTCTCTTCATCTAATGGGCACAATTTAATGAAATTTTGTGCTCATGTAATAAATAGGATGTTCTAGACCATATTCTATAAATAATGTGTGTACAAAAAAGCTGTCATGGGAAAAGGGGGCTTAATGTATGATAGTTTTTATTTTGTGACAAACACTTATTCGGGGAGCATAATCCGTCTGTGACGGCTCTTGTCTTAAGACTATTACAATGATGTCAAAACCAAGTGTTGATTTGGAAATGGTTAATGTCTTTTCAAAATGCTATTAGATGAATAGTATGATATTATTATTCACTAAATTATTTGGTGACATTTAGTTTTTGTCTTGTCTGTCTCTCAGTTTGTCTCAGAAAACCTTGTTCCATCTATTTGAGACAACCTATTTGGTATTTTTGACTTGAATTCACTAGTTTATTTTTTCACTCCTGAGAAGGCATTACATTTCAAATTTTGTCTTTGCATGGTGTAAATACTTTTCAAGTAATAATTATGTTGAAATAACGACATGTATTCTCGTCTGAAAATGAAGTTTGTTGTATTGAATTCTTTTCTAGGATGTGAATCATTAAAGCTTGTGTTACCAAAGTCAATCCTGGAAGTGTTCCGTTCTACAAGAACATCTACAAACATAACGTCTAGTCTACAACAAGATTCCTGCGTCATGCTCGACTCGCTGGGTCGGTACGTTTGGACGGAGGATACCTACAACATCACGTTTCTACGAGCAGAGCAGCGGGTGATACCCCTACAAGCTCCTTTAAGGGACCTGCACATTCCAGAGCATACAGTGATTGTGATGAACTTCCGTGTAGAAGAGTTGACGGACATTGGTGGAACTTTGAAGTTTTATTCGGAATTCTTTAATAATACTGTAGAGGTATAGTGAATCTTTTAGGCTTTTGGGGCAACAGATTAGAGGGTGAAAAGGCATTATGAATTGGTTATTTCAAATCCAAACCCTATGTTGTGGGTACTCCTTTAAATTGTCTCAAGGAGACAATTCCAATGAGTTCCCATAACATAGGGTGTTATGAACATTTTAATGAATTACTGTAAAATCAGATATTTTCGCTGGGCCAAAAGTTTACGAATTTTTAAATTTGAAGTGGTTCGCGAGGGTAAAAGTTTGCGAAAAACAAAACCTGTGAATCATGTGGTTTAATTTTCACGAAAATAAAATCATCAACTATCATCAACTATCGGTTTTGTGTTTTATTTTTACAGCCGGTCTTCATATTAATAACACGATACGTAAAAAATACCAGATGCCCCTACTTGTTTAAAATGGTCTCACGTAATCCATAATCACTTAATCATGTACGTGAATACATTTTCATACCAAACACTGTTCATCTTCTGTAGATTAATAAAATCATATCACGATAATTCAGATCGAATACATTCCGCAGTCCGTATTTGTTCAATAGATCTTGTTTAAAGTATGGAAAACTGCATAACATAACTGTTAATTGCTGACAAACAATGCCTGTCAAAATCGTATGTCGCTATATTGACCACATTTCACACCTTTTGTTACAGGTGTAACCAAACAGCCCTGGCCCCGGTTTCTCGAAAAAACTTAAGTATATTCTCATGAGTTCATGCTCAACTTCTATTCAATACCAATCAACGTTGATTGGTATTCAATTGAAGTTCACGTGAATTTCGTGCGATTTGAGCACGATGCTCAGATTTGAGCATGAGAACATACTTAAGTTTTTTCGAGAAACCGGGGCCTGGTGATATTTGATGTATTCAAGGCCCATCGCAGCGAAGGTTTATTGGAAATTTTAAAGAATGCGAACATTAAAGTCGTTTGTGTAGTTTGATTGCATTATTTACTCGATTTACATTGTACGATAAAACCAAAACAATTCCAAAAATCAAAGTAATGGCGGACAGACGGTGCGTTCTTGTAGGATCATTGCATTTGCTCCCAAGCAATATGTTCACATGGCTAAATGTTTACGAATTAATCATTGCATTTGCTCACAGGCAATATGTTCACGTGGCTAAATGTTTACGAATTTATTGGATTCGCGAACATAGCGAAGATTAATCCCTAGCGAACATTTCTGATTTTACAGTATTGCATTTTGAAAAGATTTCGCCCCCTCTTATCTGTAGCTCTAGCCTTAATAAGCCCTTTCGAAAAAAGTAAATACTTGCACTGTTCCAATATGAATGCAGCTGCAGACAACTTGACAAATTTTGATAATTATAGGATTTGTTTACAATATACCGTATAGCTCTTTATTTCTGCGGGGACTTTATTTCTGCTATTTCTACGGTCGTGGACGGCACCGTAGAAATAAAATCCGCAGAATATTAATCCTGAATGTAGAGGTTGTTGTCATTCTGTAATTTTAGTCAGTTCATGGACAAGTTAAACTGTTACCATCCGATGGAAAGAATAATATCATAACAATGGAGTGCTTTCCTATTCAGAAATGGTGTAACTACGGCTTTAACTTAGGTGTAGATAAGACATTTTAGTTCAACAATAAAAAATGATTTAACAAGTTTGACTGATTGGTAACAGTTTGACACATCTTTCTTTTCACACCTATCTGTACGATGCGGCAATGTTTCCCATAACGCCTTTATAAATACTGGTAAATGAGTGGTATTATCCCTTTACCTTAACCCTTTCCCAAACAAGACCTGGTTTTGACCACAGGGAATTTTAGCGATTTTTATGTCTAGACTCTTTCTATTAAAGACAAGGGGACCAAGTTTTCATGTACAGAAAATAGTACCCATTCTCGCAAAACACCTGTTACAACGCCAATTTTGAAGATAATTACACGGGATCTTCTTTAATAAGCTCCTTACATATTTATTTAGCGAAAAATCCGGTGGTCTGTACAGGTAACGATCAGTATTTTTCGTGACAGAGGCCGTTTCTCGACAAAAGGTTCGAAATTGCCATGTACGACACAAGCGTGATGTCAGCGCGTTCGGTTGTAACTCTGGTGAGTGTTTATGTCACAATGTTCCATTTTACTTTCGAACGAAACAGAACGGTTCATTATTCAATTTCACCATAATTGTCCAAAGCAATGCTTTAATTCTCATTTTTATTATACGCCGCCGGAGGCGGACGTATATTGGCGTCATCTTCTCCGTCTGTCCGTCCGTCCATCCGTCCGTCCGTCCATCCGTCCATCCGTCCGTCCGTCCGTACGTACGTCCACTTTTCTTGTCAACGCAACTCCTCCTAAGATTCTGGCTGGATCTTCTTGAAACTTGGTCAATGTTATCACCTCAATTGGTAGATGTGCATGAAGGAAGGATTTTATGGTTCGTTGATTTTTGCCTGAGTTATGCCCCTTAAAAACTTAGTCTCTGGGGCTTATTGAAATTGCAGCCTTGTCAACGCAACTCCTCCTAAGTTTCTAGCTGGATCTTCTTGAAACTTGGTCAATGTTATCACCTCAATTGGTACATGTGCATGAAGGAAGGATTTTATGGTTCGTCGATTTTTGCCTGAGTTACGCCCCTTAAAAACTTAGTCTCTGGGGCTTATTGAAATTGCAGGCTTGTCAACGCAACTCCTCCTAAGTTTTTGGCTGGATCTTCTTGAAACTTGGTCAATGTTATCACCTCAATTGGTAGATGTGCATGAAGGAAGGATTTTATGGTTCGTCGATTTTTGCCTGAGTTACGCCCCTTAAAAACTTAGTCTCTGGGGCTTATTGAAATTGCAGGCTTGTCAACACAACTCCTCCTAAGTTTCTGACTGGATCTTAATGAAACTTGGTCAATGTTATCACCTCAATTGGTAGATGTGCATGAAGGAAGGATTTTATGGTTCATTGATTTTTGCCAGAATTATGCCCCCTTCAATCTTAGTCTCTGGGGCTTAATGATATTTCAGCCTCGTGAATGCAATTCCTTCCAGGTTTTTCACTGGATATTTATAAAAACCTTTTTGTGAACACAATTTTTTAAAGGTTTTTCAGTGAATATTTATAAATCCTTGTCAATGTCATTTTTATACCCCCCAAATTCAATTTGGGGGGTATATAGGAGTCAGCTTGTCTGTCTGTCTGTCTGTCTGTCTGTCTGTCTGTCTGTCTGTTGGTCCGTCTGTTGGTTTTTTGTCCACTCTATTACTCCTAAACTACTGATCCAATTTTATTCAAACTTTACATGTGAGCTCATTACCAAGTGCCAATGTGTATATTACATTTTGGTTACGGTCCATTGATTTGTCGCAGAGTTATGGCCCTTGGGTGAATTTTCTTGTTCGCTCAATTTCTCTGTAAATATTGAATGGATTTCATTGAAACTTTACAGGCATGCTTTATAGCTCTCAAATATGTGCACATAAAATTTTGGTCATAGTTCAGAGATTTTTGACTGAGTTATGGCCCTTTGTTGAAAATGGGCTTATCAGACTTGGAGAAATTGTTAGATAATTCTTCAAAAATCTTCTTCTCCTTAACCACTGGACCAATTCTTACCAAAGTTGGTAGGAATGTTCCTTGGGTGAACCTTTTCAAAACTTGTTCGTGAATTTTTGATTTGTCAAAAATTGTGGGCGTGGCAGGGCGGGGCTTATCAGACTTAGAGAAATCATGTGAAAAATCTTTAAAAATCAATTATCAGGCTAATTTGAACCAAACTTGACAGGAATGACCCTTGAGTGATTGTATTCAATGTATGCTCATGATTTTTTCATACGCCAAAAAATGTGGGCGTGGCAGGGCGGGGCTTATCCGACTTCGCGAAATCGTTAAATAATTCTTAAAAAATCTTCTCCTCCTTAACCATATGGCCAATTCTTACTAGACTTGGCAGGAATGTTCCTTGGGTGACCCTTTTCAAAACTTGTTCGTGAATTTTTGATTTGTCAAAAATTGTGGGCGTGGCAGGGCGGGGCTTTTGGACTGAGAAATAATGTGAAAAATCTTAAAAAAAAATCAATCATTAGGCCAATTTGAACCAAACTTGACAGGAATGACCCTTGAGTGATTGTATTCAATGTATGCTCATGATTTTTTGATTCGCCAAAAAATGTGGGTGTGTCAGGGCGGGGCTTATCCGACTTCGAGAAATCGTTAGATAATTCTTAAAAAATTTTCTCCTCCTTAACCCTTGGCCAATTCTTACTAAACTTGGCAAGAATGTTCCTTGGGTGACCCTTTTCAAAACTTGTTCGTGAATTTTTGATTCATCAAATATTGTGGGTGTGGCAGGGCGGGGCTTATCGAACTTTGAGAAATCATTTGAAAATTCTTTAAAAATCAATTATTGGACCATTTTGAACTTAAGTTGACACAAATGTCCCTTGAGTGATTGTATTTAATGTATGTTCATGAATTTTTGACTCGTCAAAAAATGTGGGTTTGGCAGGGCGGGGCTAATCCGTCTTCGAGAAATTGTCAGATAATTCTTCAAAAATCTTCTCCTTAACCACTAAGCCAATTCTTACCAAACTTTGCAGGAATGTTCCTTGGTTGACTCGTTTCAAAACTTGATCGTGAATTTTTGATTCAGAGTTTTGTTACCAAAATTGGCAGGAATGTTCATTTGGTGACTTATTTCAAAATTTGTTCGTGAATTTTTTATTTGCAAAAAATTTGGTAATGGCAGGGCAGGGCTTAACAGACTTAACGAAATCATGAGAAAATTCTTTAAAAAAGCAATTATACGGTAAATTTGAACCAAATCTTACAGGAATGTACCTTGATTGACTGTCTTCAATACATGGTTGTGAATTTTTGGTTTATTGAAAAATATCAGCATGGCAGGGCAGGGCTTGGGGATTGTTAAATGAGCTATGTCCTTTTGTTGAAAATTGGTATTTTTTGCAACATTTACATGTGTTGTTTGGTCTGTTGATTTTTTGTTAGCTCTTTTTCCCAATTGAACAGCTCCCAGTTCAAATGAAATCAACTTCTCAAAATGCACAAAAACTGCGCTTTTGGGGGGTATGATCACTTTCAGTGATATTCTAGTTTTGTCTCAAGTTTTATAAGTGGCGGCGTATATTGTGACGATGGCACTCTTGTTTCAAGCTTAATTTAGCATAACTGTCGATGATTTTTTTTTAGTTTTCACAATAAAAAGAATTACTTGAGTGAGTGTGCTCAACAGCGAGATGAACTCGCCCTCCATCAGTCATACGTTCATTATTACTCTGACATTTGACAAAAGTCATTTGTCTCTCACCAATGGGTGTGAATCATCTATGTGAGAGAGCAGCTGGAGGCTCGGTTTGGATATTGTGGTTGTACTGGTGCGAGAAATACCAGGAACCCACGGTTAGGTGCTCCAGCCGCCGCGATATGACCCTGGTAGTTGAAAACGGCGTAAAACCCCAATAAACTCAAACTCATTATTACTCGAGTAATTCTTTTTCTTGTTAAAAAATAAAATTTGTGTTCAATAAGCGTAAAAAGATACGAATTAAAGCATTGCTTTGGACAATTTTGTTGAAATTTGAAACTGAACCGTTCTGTTTCGTTCGAAAGTCAAGGGGAACATTGTGATAAAAACACTCACCAGAGTATCCCAAGCGAACGCGCCTAAAATTGCCGAAATCTAAAATCCGTTGAGTCGGCAAAACATTCAACAAATTAAAGCTGAATTCTTTGTGATATTATTCAACAAGGAAGGTTGGTGAAAGATTTTAATTTATTTTATCGTTTTAATGCATGTTTTGGCCACGATCATGCACAAACTAGCAGATTTAGTCCTACAAGCGGGGGTCACACGGTCACGTCGTTCATGGCGTTTTCGAACCTTTCGTCGAGAAACCGGCCTCTGTCACGAAAAACTCTGATCGTTACGCGTACAGACCACCGGATTTTTCGCTAAATAAATATATATGAAGTTAATTAGTGAAGATCTCGTGTAATTATCTTCAAAATTGGCGTCATAATGGGTGTTTTGCGAGAATGGGTACTATTTTCTATACTTGAAATTTTGGTCCCCTTGTCTTTAATAGAAAGAGTCTACATAAAAATTGCTAAAATTCCCTGTGGTTTTGACGTCCCTAATAGAAAAGGCTTGGGAATGCATTGAAACAAAAGAAGAAACTGCTGATAACCAGCAGTTTCTCCTTTTGTCTCAGTGTTTTCTATGCCATATTTTACACACACTCTATCTTTAATAACATTCATTCTGTAATTTGTGGCAGTTTTTGAAGTGGATCATCCTAAATTTTTGTCGTTTGGGAAAGGGTTAACGGAGTAATTAGAAATCGTCTTTCAAACTATGTTTGATACTGACTGAAACTGATTTGATAGCGTAGAAATAAAATCTTTGATTTTGCAAAATGAGAGACCGCAGAAATATGTTCCGCAGAAATTTAACCTGCCTGAATTCTGGAAAAACCGCAGAATTTGGACCCCGCAGAAATAAAGTGCTATACGGTAGTACACGAAGTAATGGCAAAAAGAGAAAATGCTGGTTATTTAGCATTTTCTTTTGCTGCCTCAAACTTAGCTTAAGGTATGAAGTGCCTAATTAAAAACACCACTTTCTAGCCATACGAAATGCATCAAAGTACACATACTTGTAAATACACTTCACATAAGTTGATTCACCGTGCCGGATTTCAAGATAATGCTTCAAGGAGAAAGTAATTTACAAATATTATTTTGCTCTATATTCATATAAAAGGGAGGTAATTTGGAACATTTTTGTCTAATATTTCCATTAATATGCATTAATTCAAAATTCTAAACCGTACAAAATGCTTATGTTTATATTTGGAATAGAAATGTAACACATTTTAGGAATTACTAGCACTTTTCAAATTTCGCCGCGGGCTCTTTGGTGCTAATTAGGCCCTTTTTACCTTAAGACAACTTATGGGACTATTCCAAATAGTACCATGGTCGTAGAGTTTAATACATTAAGGGATTGCAAAATTCTTTAATGGTCCAAATTCAAAGATGTTGCAGATAACAATTTCAAGCGAATGGAATTTTATATGTCATTTCTGGGATGAAAACATTGTAGGAATTGAAGAAAATGCTTGCCACAAGCAATGTCTTCATTTTCAACAATGTTTTCCTAAGCCTTCAACTTGTTTTGGTATCAAATATCAATAATGAGTGTAAATTGGTTAATGAGCAAAAGATAAAGTACCGCATTTTGAAGAGCCATTACCCTTTCTTATCTGGGTGTCTGGAATGACTTTGGTTGTGGCGTGTGGTTAGTGTTATTGAGTGGCATTTTGTCCCTTTGTTGTGCTCAATGCAGGCATCTTTTCGTAAATTATGAAAAAAAGACTAGAAAGAAGAAAAATTGTGGCATTGCCATATTTTCTCCTTTCCTCTCATTAGATGACTTTTTGTAGAATAAGTGGGCTATTCTGCTCATTCAGGCATTTGTGCTGTTAAATTTTTCGCATGCAAGTGTCATATCTCTGTTTGCACAAAGGCTATTGCTTAGAAATTTTAACCCACAGTTATGACCATGGTTTCACCTTCTATACAGTTTCATATCTATGGCATTTAATGAAGTGGAATTTAACCCTTTTCAGAGTTGAAAATTCTTGATTACCTGTAAGTTAATATGCACCTATCATATATCTGTCATAACATTGTTTCTATTGCTTTCAAACATTTGCTTATGCTTCTGTGACAATGCACATGCTTCTATGGCCCTAGACAAAGACTTATTACTTTGACAATTTACCCTTTCCCAAACGACAAAATTTTAGGGTTATCCAATTTGAAAGCTGCTTCTGACAAAAGGAGAAACTGCTGGCTATCAGCAGTTTCTTCTTTTGTCTCAATGTTTTCCCAAGCCTTTTCTATTAGGAACATCAAAACCAGGTCTTGTTTGGGAAAGGGTTAATTTCAATAAATTTTTATCCTTTTCAGATTCTAGGTTATCTTCGACATGCAACTGTCATGTACATGTATCTGTCATAAATGTGTTTCTTCTAGAGCTACTTCTTTCAATCTTTGCACATGCTTCTATGACTACAAAGGGATATCAAAAAGTTTTTAGACTTTGACTGTCTAAATATATGTCAAATTATAAATACAAGTTTAAAGCAAAAGAAAAAAAAAAAAAAAAAAAACATCCGGTAACGGATAATAAAATTGTACCTGGGTACTGGCAAATTTGTACCAACCCGCATGTATCTGGGTACTTGTTTCAGCCCTAGTTCTTATAGATCAAACTGTATCAGTAATTGGAAAACATGATGAAACAATTGTATGAAGGTAGATGGGGCCTTGTTTATGTTTGAAAATAAAGCAGTTTAAGTCCAAATATATGGTTATTACTATGTCAGGCTCAAATCATTTTGATATTCTTTTGTATGTCAGTCTCTAGGCAAGCATTCATTACACTATCATTTAATCTAGTGGAATTATCATTTTGTACTTTTAGAAATTATTGGTCAACTTTTAAGCTCACCTGAACATGAAATGCTTAAGATGAGCTATTGTGACCACCTTTTGTCCATCTGTCTGTCCATCTTTCTATGTGATTTTATGTTTTACAGCATTTACCAATTTCAGCAAATCTTGGCCAAGTAAACTTTATCAAAACAAGTATTGTCGTAAGTTCTTGGATGAGTTTGATTTTGGACCTGATCAAACCAGAAATTACTGAGTTATGTGCCCTTTAAAAACATGTAGTGAAGGTGTATATCAAAGATTAGCAGCATTTTCAACTTTCCTCCTATTATTTGAAAGGATGTTATAGATTTATGACTGTTTATTTTGTATTTTCAGAGTTTAACACAACTTACATTTGTACATTTATGTTCAGGGAAGAATGGTATACCTGGGTGAAATGTGGAAATGTGCAGTGAAGGCATATAGAAATTATCAGTGATTGGCAGCATTTTATCCTTTTCTCTTGTTGTTTATGTTTTATGATTATTTAGTACTTAAGGTATATGACCCATCGTTAAAAACTCCACTTTTAACAATGGGACATGCATCAAATTACACACACTTGTAAATATACTTCAAATAAGTTGATTCACCGTGCTGGATTTCAAGATAATGCTTCAAGAAGAAAATAATTTACAAATATCAGGGCTCGAATTTCCACTAGCATACTGGCAATTTGCTAGTTGAAATTGAAAATTTCTAGTGATTCTAAACGACACTAGATTGTTTTGGCTAGTGAAAATATATTCCCCGTCCACAAGTTTTATCATTGCAGCTTGAAAAAGCTTACAAAACAACTTCCCTATATTGACTAACTTTACTAGGTTTTGGACATGTCTTTTGAATTATGCAGCATATATTATGGTTTTATTTTTCAAAATAAAAACCTTTTATAACATACAAAACCAGATTGCGAGTAAATTTTCATTTATGCTAGTGGTTTCAAAAGCTACTAGCAAAATGTTGCGAGCTAATTTTTCAGGGAAATTCTAGCCCTGAATATCATTTTACTCTACACTTACCACATAAAGTAACGCAACATTTTCAAATTTCAATATTTTTGTTTTTAACAAACCAGGATCAAAAATGGTACTTTCTATAGTTTTCAAGGAAGGACTATGATAGAAATTTTAAATGAAATATTTCAATTTCCAACGAACAAGCCAGAATTACGTCCCTTTATTATTTTACGTTAAACACGTCCTAACGTCTTGCAAGTTAAGAAACAATCCTAAAAGATATTTTTACTGATAGTGTGTTGTCAGTTACACAGTAAAAACACAAAAGAATGCCACTGTGCGCACTAAGCGTCATGTCATAACTTCTGGAAAACAGCCGTCGACATATCACTTGAATTTGAATTCTGAAAAATTCAATTGGCAGGGACGTAAAAGCTTGGCGTCCAAATTTTCTTCAATTTCAAGGTTGTGGTACCATTTTATAGCAAACGCCAAAGTGCAGGATCGATCCAGATCATCGACTGGGCCAGTTACAATCAGTCGGTAAGGTATTAGCCAAAGAGCTCTGAACATTGGAACAAATTCCTAATAGCAGTAGATTCCACATAAATGAACATTGGCAGACATGGATAAGCCAACGCAAATGAATTATTCAAGCAGAAGCAAACCGTTTTATATCTGTTATTGACTAAATTTTGGGATGATTTTCGCCATTTAATACAACTTATCCATCCAAAGACGGTCTGATTCAGTTTTAGAGTCGCAGGTCTGTGCTTCGGATGTTTGCATAAAGTAATTGAATTCACCCAAACGCCCAGGCAGGCGGGCTGAGACAAACAAATGAAATGCCAAAGGCGATTATCGTAAGTATGTCGACAATGTGTTGCGCCCTGTTGTCCCTGATATTATGTAGGAAGAGTCAATGGCATGTTGCAAAAGGATGGCGCCCCTGCACACACTGTTGCTTTCACACGACGGTTGTGCAGCAAAACAAGGTTACTGCCCTTATTCGAGAACACGTCTGCTATCGAACACTTTTGCGATTGTCTGAAAAGGTACGTTCGTGGTAGTTTTAATCCTCCAACAAACCTGTTTTGCGAACGACCAATCCTTCAGGATGAGTGAACTAGGTTTCTTTAACATCAAACCGCTCCAAAAATGGTGTCGATGTTACGAACATATCAGTTTTTTATGAAAACAAGGGATGATTATAACAATGAAATAGTTTGTGACTTTTGAATTTACACCGGGTGTCTTTGGGTTGAAATTTCTGTCTGTAAATATCTTAGCATACTTATGATGTTTCGTTTACTGTTTGATGAAATGTTACATATGATGTCAAAACAAAACTATCCTTAAATTTATTTAAATTTATTAACAAGTTTTCAGATATTTGTTAATGAATGAGTGTTGCGTTACTTTATGTGGTCAGTGTATATCCATATGCAAGGGAGGTAATTCATAACATTTTTGTCAAATATTTCCTTAATTATGCGTTAATTCAAAATTCTAAACTGTTCAAAATGCTTATGTTTGTATTTGGAATGGAAATATAACACAGTTTAGGATTTACTGGCACTTTTCAAATTTCGCCTCAGGCTCTTTGGTGCTAATGATGGGTTGTATATGTTAATTTCAGAGTTTAACACAATGCAATGTAGTACATTTGTGTTTAATAGGAATCATAATTATACAAGGAAGTCAACATGTGAAAACATGTAGTGAAGGCGTATATCAGAGATAGGCAGTATTTTCAACTTTCCTCCTATTGTTTGAAAGAATGTTATAGATCTATGACTGTTTTGCAATTTCAGAGTTTAACACAATACACTGTAGTACATATGTGTTTAATGAAGAACCGTATACCAGGAGGCCAAAGTGTGAAGTCGTGTAGTGAAGGCATTCATCAGAGGTTGAATACAAGTGGCAGTTTGTCAGATGTTACATATATACCATACCCTGAATATGGCACCTGGTATCTTGGTGTTACAGCTCAATGTGTTAGTAAAGACACTGGGTAAGTGGTATTTCATCCTTTACCACATGGCATTGAGGTGTATAATCAGAGGTTGAATACAAGTGGCAGTTTGTCAGATGTTACATATATACCATACCCTGAATATGGCACCTGGTATCTTGGTGTTACTGGTCAATGTGTTAGTAAAGACACTGGGTAAGTGGTATTTCATCCTTTACCACATGGCATTGAGGTGTATAATCAGAGGTTGAATACAAGTGGCAGTTTGTCAGATGTTACATATATACCATACCCTGAATATGGCACCTGGTATCTTGGTGTTACTGCTCAATGTGTTAATAAAGACACTGGGTAAGTATTGTTGGTGTGTGCAGATTTGAAAGCTGCAAGAAGGAATTACATGTTGGAAAGTAAAATTTTAGCGTTGTTTGATTTGAAAGCTGCTGTAGACGACAAAATGGATGTTGATAAAGATAGGATTTTGGTACAAAATGGCTCAGAAAAAATTAAAGCAAAAGAAAAAGTTGCTGATCATCAACAATTTCTTCTTTTGTCTAAAGGTTTTCTGTAGTCTTTTCTGTTAAGGGACGCCAAAACTAGGTCTTGTTTGGGAAAGTGTTAAAGCATTACTTTTGTATGTCATTTTAGAAAAAAAGGACAATACTGGTCAGGGATTGAATGTTTTACCTTTTGAAAACTTTGTTGTTCACTCTACATGGCACATAATAAATAATATACTAAGCACAGCAATATAGGGATATCGGAATTGGTTTAATTTCTTACCAATAAATGCCCAAAATTTACTCAAATTCCTTCAATAAACTTGTTCCTTAACATCTTAACCCTTTCCCAAACAAGACCTGGTTTTGACATCCTTAATAGAATAGGCTTGGGAAAATATTGAAACAAGAAGAAACTGCTGATAACCAGCAGTTTCTCCTTTTGTCTCAATATTTTCTGTGCCATAATTTACACAAATCATATCTTTAATAACATCCATTTTGTCATTTGTGACATTTTTTGGAGTGGATTACCCTAAAATTTTGTCGTTTGGGAAAGGGTTAAAGAACAAAAATTTGCAAAGTTTCGAAAATCGCATAATAGTGTCAATACTGCGTAAACGACTTGTAGGGTCCAAGTCTGTGTTTTTTGAGATTATCCCTGTACTTGGATGCCTGCATGTTTAAAGTGGTCCTGAAAGATCCCGGTATGTTGATGCCGCTTATTTTCAATTAGTGAACTTAAAATCTCTATGATAGCGAAAGAACGGAATAACGCGTTGATCGGTTGCTTGGTCAACGCAACCCCACAATTATATGCTTTGTGACACAGCAATCTTCAGTACAACATTACTTTGGTTAACTGCAAGCTCAAGCTTTCCTACATCTGCCAGTATTGGCGGTCGGTTAGACGACAATGTTGAACTATCTTTCCACAGCTATGGACTTGTTTGCGAATATGTACTGTTTAGTTTTCTTCCAGAAATGCGGAAATAGCATGTGTATGCACAAATTTGGCCCATTTGTGATTTTTCAATAATGACGCCTCTTTAGTGTATATGCCTATCTTATGAAATCAATGACCTGTGACTGCACACTATTTTCACACAAAGAGTAAGTAATAATAGATTTATTAAAAAAAGTATAGCAACTTCCCAGAAACTTAAAATTTTAATTCTTATTTATCATTGAGTTTCATTATCCCTATATTTTTGTGCTTAGTATAGTAATGGCTCAAAAACTTATCAACCCATTCCCAAACAATGACTCTTTTTGACTCCCTTAAAGAGAAAGGCCCAGGGAAACATTGTGGAAAATGAAGAAAAAGCAATTTCTTTATTTCCCACAATGTTTTCTGTCCAAAAAGAGAACAAAATTTCAAATTTAATTCACCTAAAATTGTCGTCAGCAACATCTTTGAATTTCGACAAGTCTAAAATTTTGCCGTTTGTATTTGGATTAAATTCTATATTTCTTTACCACAGAGATCCTGTAAAATGTGAGCGTGTACCAAAGATTAACCTTGACCTGTCAATATCAGGCTGTGAATAATAAAAGAGAGTTTAGAATTATTAACCCACTACTGAGCATTGACACTTTTGGACACCCTATGAAGGAAACGCTTTGAAAAACATCGTGAAAAACAAATAAATTGCTTGTGAAAAGCAATTTCTTCATTTCCCAAAATGTTTTCTATCCAGAAAGACAAACAAATGTAACATTTGATGCATTTGAAATTGTCGTCTGCAGCACCTATGAAATTGGACAAGTCTAAAATTTTGTCCTCTGGTAATGAGTTAACCGTTAAACCCATTCCCTAACAAGGCAGGGTTTTGACGTCCCTAAAAAAAGGCTTGGGAAAACATTGAGACAAATGAAGAAACTGCTGTTAACCAGCAGTTTCTCCTTTTGTCTCAATATTTTCCAAGTCATTTTACACAAATTCTATCTTTTATATAACTTCCATATTGTCATTTGTGGTTGTTTTTGAAGTGGAACACCCTTAAATTTGGCCATTTGAGAATGGGTTAATCACTATATTCCTTTACCACAGAGAGCCTGTAAAATGTGACCGTGTACCACAGATCAACCTTGACCTATCTATATCTGGTTGTGTAGATTCACAATGTGGGAAATATGGCCGATGTAGAAACTACATAAGCGGTGTTCATGTGTTCAGTGCTTGTGACTGTATAGCAGGTACCGTATTTTTTCATTTCAGAGCAGAAGAAAATGGTAACAAAAGCAAGTTGATAAAAGTTGATATTTCACTTCTAAACCAAATGTTGTGGGAACTCACCCTTTATTGCCATTTGTCATTCTCACATCTTTTATTTTGTCAGATGGAGGCGATTTCAATTAGCACTAGCATTATCATCTTCGCTAGCCAAGGTTGAACTCACCTACGTTTGTATTCACCATTGGCGGATTTAGTCCAATTGTCTTGAAATCGCGAAGCGCCACCTAGCGGTTGTTCTGCTGGTTGTTTACGTCCATTATTGATGACCTCATTAACGCGCGTTGTCTTTCGCGTCATACGTCATGCGGATTATGTAAAAGTTAGCTACTTTTTTGGTCGAATTATCGAAAGTATAGTAATTCGTCGATTGAAGTTAGGGAATTCCTGTCTATTGCAGTGAAATTCTTAGGAAAAATCGCCCATCTTCGCGTTTTTGATTTGCAAATGCAATGCTTTTTCCCGCCCGTTGTCATGATTTGGTTACTCATAACAAATGTATCAGTCGACAATCTGATTGGTTCCAGCGAGATCTCGCTGGAACCAATGAAAACGCTTTCCAGGAGACCAAGAAAATCGGACTAAATACGCCAAGGGTGAATACAGAAACAATGTTATGTCGTAGATGTCACCTTGGCTTGCGAAGATGTAGCATTATAGGGTTTGATGATAAATGGATGGTACTTATATTTTGCTTTATGAATAGTTTTGCCATTCTATTCTGTGCCTCAGTGATTTGCAACACCAAAGTTTACATACATTGTAAATCAAGATTATTTAGAATATCATTTAGCTCTCTAGGGGAAGAAGCAGTATCTCTGAAAATCAATTCACTTAGCCAAGCTCAGTCTAAGGAAAATTCAGACAATTTTCATTAATTTGTTTAAATAAATGGTTGTAGAGAAGTTATTTTTACTGATACTCCACTTTTCTTGTTTAATACTTGGTAAAATACTGATAAAGTTAGAAAGGAGAGCTACTAACTAGATCTACTTGATTCAAATGATTATATTTGAAAATAAGTACTCTGAATTTTTCTGTTGCCAGGTTGGCGTGGGTATGGCTGTACAGACGGACGGGATGCTAAATCTGACCAACAAGAGCTTCTAGCAGTTCTACTGCTGACTCTCAGTAACATGTTCTTTATTCCTGCAATAGTTATAGCCATCTACAGACGATTCTTTGTGGAGGCTCTTGTTTATACGTTTACCATGTTTTTCTCTACTGTGAGTATAACCCTTTCCAAAACAAAACCTAGTTTTGACGTCCCTGAAGGAAAATGTTTTGGAAAATATAGAGGCAACAGAAGAAAATGCTGGTAATTAGCATTTTCTCCTTTTGTCTCAATATTTTCTGGGCTTTATTTTATACAAATCTGTTCTTCATTCCTGCAATAGTTATAGCTGTCTACAGACGATTCTTTATTGAAGCTCTAGTCTATACATTTACCATGTTTTTCTCTACTGTGAGTATAAAAGATGCCTTTACCCTTTCCTAAAGAGCATTTCTTTAGTGGTTCAACAAATCAAAGCTGCTACAGAAAAAAGTGATTGTTCTGCTTTAAGTTTGGTATTTATCATTTGCCATTCTAATTATGCAAATACTATATCAAACGTGATAATGAAAGAGGTTTGCAAAATAGTATACCGGTAATATTGTTTATGAGCTAGGATCTTATGTTTTTATCCCATACTTTTGGGAAGAAATGCAGGGCATTTGTGATACAGAAATACCTTAAAATTAATGGTATTGTTTGGCATGAGAGCTTTCCTGTGATGTTAAGGCTAAGGTTATAAACATTGAGATAATTTCTCTCGAATATAATACAATTGCAGGGCATTTGTGATGCAGAAATACAGTAAAATAAATTCAAAATAAAAGTGACATACACATAATTTTACTGCTTTTAACCAATGAACTTGTTTGTTCAGTGTATGCACATTGTTTACAATACAGAAAGAATAAGTTGATTGGTTTTGAAGCAGTAAACATATGCATATAGATCTATGTCTCTTTAAACTTTCGTGGATATATGTGTTGACCTATGTCTGTCTTTTCAGTTTTACCATGCCTGCGATGCCAGCAATCTCATCTATTACTCTATGCTAGAATACAATGTGTTGAGCTTCGCAGATTTTTTAAAAGATCAACATGAATCTTGATCAGACTGCGCATAAGCACAAGCTGATCTGGATCCATGTTGGTCTCAAATGCAGCCATTTTTTCAGATCCTGGCTCAAATTTATGTTTTACTTTTCAGTTTTACCATGCCTGCGATGCAAGCAATCTCATCTACTACTGTATGCTGGAATACGACGTTTTGAGCTTCGCAGATTTTCTAGGCTCTATCAGCTCATTTCTAGTCACAATGCTTGCCATGGCCGACGTTGGATCCGGCCCAAGGTCGTTTGCCCATGTGATGGGGGTGCTTGGTGTAGCGGTGGGGGTCGAGTATGATAGACACGGCCTCTGGGTGTTCGCAGTGCCAGCTGGTCTGGCAGCCATCATTATGTTTTCTTCATGGGTAGGTTGTTCAACCATTTACCAAAAAAGACTGAGTCCTTGAAAAACATTGAGGCAAAAGAAGACAATGCTGATAATCAGCATTTCTCCTTTTGTTTCAATAGTTTTTGTGCCGTTTTGCACACAAATTTCATCTTTATCAACAGCTGTTTTGTGGTCTGAAGCAACTTTTGAATCCCTACAGTCTGTATTTTTGTCATTTGCGAAAGGTTTAACCCTTTACTAAATTATGTCTTATTTTACACTACCAAAGGTGTGTTTTTACCTAGTATATTTATGGAAGTATCTTTCACAGAATGTTCCTAGTCCAAGTCACCTTACCTTACCCATATTGTCATGGTTTTACCATTTATGATAAATAATGTCTCAGAAGAAATGGACTCAATGCTAACAAGTGGTATTATGAGATTATTACTCCAGAGGGTTTTTCTGTACAAAGTTAATGAGACAATTCATATAAGTACAAACAATAAAGAGTTGTAAAAAAGTGGATGAAATATTCTTTTCAACTTGCATTACCCCCTCTTTTCTTAGGTTATTGTAATTACATACAGGTATTCTTGAAGTACAGAATATTAAGGAAAAAACCTTGTAACTGCAGCTTAAAACAAGCTGCAATTACAAGATTTTTGTTGAAAAACAGCTATAAGTCTCTTTCCTTTTATTTCAGGGATTCCGTTGTAAGAAGGAGAAAAAATTATTTCCGTCCAAACGGTATTTCCTGATCCATTTCCTACCAGGTCTCGTGTTGGCGATAGTCGGACTGGTTCTATTTGCGTTCCTAGAAACTAAAGAAAACTACAAAATCACACACAGTCTGTGGCATGTGTCCATGTCGTCGTCCATCGTGTTTTTACTTCCGAACAGAAAAGAGAAAGGTATAGACCTGGAGTCTCAGAGAAACACTAACATTAACTCTAACAGATTGCCACTTGATTCTTATTCATATACTAACACATCTAACGGCCATATAGCTACTGTGTCTAATCAGGTTGAATCGAGTGAAAACCACGCCTTTAGTGAAGTTGAATGATTTGATCTCAAAAATTCAAAAAAGCAGATATCAAAATTTTCTTTCTTGTTCAATTATATAGTGCAGAAAATATTTAGGCATAAGAAGATTCTGCTGCTTATCAGCATTTTCTTCTTTTGCCTGAATGTTTTCACAATCTTACACTGATCTGACAATTTTTTCTGAAAGGTTGTATAAAATTATTATACTTCCCAGTTCCCACAACAAAGTTATGGGGAGGTATACTGGAATCAGGTTGTCCGTCCGTCTGTCCATCCGTCCGTCCGTCCGTCCGTGGACATAATCTTGTGTCCTCTTCTTCTCCCACAGTTTTTGACCATTTTTTCTGAAATTTTATCAGGATGTTCCCTATCATATGAAATTGTGCACCTGCAATTTTCATATTGATCCAGTCATTGGTTTCAGAGTTATGCCACTTTGAAGTTTTTAAGGGGGGGTGGACATAATCTTGTGTCCTCTTCTCCTCCCACAGTTTTTGACCAATTTTTCTGAAATTTTATCAGGATGTTTCCTATCATATGAAGTTGTGCACCTGCAATTTTCATCTTGATCCAGTCATTAGTTTCAGAGTTATGCCACTTTGAAGTTTTTATTATGGGGGGGGGGAGTAGTCAAAATATACAATTTCGTTTCCGTGTTCTAACTTGAGAACCGGTTGACCTAGGATCATGAAACTTTACACAGTTGTTGTCCATGACCAATGGAGGTGCCCTACTGTTTTGGGGTCACCAAGGCCAAAGATCAAGGTCACAGTTGGACTTTGTTTAAAATCCGTTTCCATGCTCTAAGTCAAGAACATTTTGACCGATAGCACTTTTTCAGTGACAAGGCCCTAGTGGGGGGTATTCGTCCGCTTTGCGACAGTTCTAGTTTACATTAACTCTATAACAGATTACTGCTTGATTCTAATTCTTATACTAACACATCTAACGGACATATAGCTGCTTTGTCTAATCAGGTTGAATTGAGTGATAACCGTGCCCTTAGTGAATTTGAATGATTTGATCTCAGTAATTCTAAAAAACAGATATCAAGTTTTTTGTTTTTATCGAGCTGTGACGTTATGTCCAGGGAGCTAATGTCGCAGCCCTAGTGTCGGCATCGTGTCCCGTCCCGTAGCATCTTCACTTGGAAAACTTTAACATGGTTTATATCTCAGGCGCTATTATTGAAAGAGCCTTGATATTTCATACATGGATACTTTCGCCAAGACCTTTCATTTGGGGCCATGACATTTGACCTAGTAACCTTGACCTTGGAGATGTTTTTGTGACAAGCTCCAGTACAGGCGAGTTATGCTGTCCACAGACAAATCTTGTTGTTCAATGATATAGTGCAGAAAATATTTAGGCATAAGAAGAAATCATTTGCATTTTACCATTTGGGTTGGCATTACAGAAATCAAAGCATAATTTTCACTATATCATGGTTTCACATTCAATCTGAAAACACCAACCACAAATTGGATGTTGATGTAGACAGAATTTGTATACAACATAGCACAGAAAATATTTAGGCAAAAGAAAAAAAATCAGTATTTTCTCCTTTTGCCTGAATATTGTCCCAAGCTAAAGTTGATATAAAATTTCATTCTTGAATGGTGACGGAGAAATACTAACATTAACTCTTACACAATGGTGCTTGATTCCAAGTCTTTGTTATATATTGATATTGTAAAACCCAGCCCACCTATTTTATTGTACTCGCTGCATGAACTAATCTCACAGCCTGCCACTGTAGTTATGCTTATACATCCAATTTACCAGTTTTTCATTGTTAAATTCCTTTTTTAGCACACACCAAAGATTTTCAATTTTATGAAGTTGCAATAATTTAAGATACAAGTCCCTTTTGGTCATAATGCATGTATTATTATAGTAGATTATTATTGATGTTTTTATTCTGAAAGAAACATATAGTTTTTATACTCCTGCAATTATTTTCCCTGTATAAAGTTATTGTACAGGGTTAAGGCCTCCTTTCACTGACAAACCTAGCTTAGGCATATATTCACTACCTTGCAAAAATTTATTACTAGTATTCATGCAATTATAATTGCAATAATGTTTAAAATGGCATAAACTTGTTAATTTTAAAAATCGATGTTATTTTTATTGCCAAATTTTTCACATTTTTGTTAAGTTTTTAACTCTAGATATGACTGAATGAAATCTAATTTTACATTATAAGAGTTTTCATCATATTGATATTTAGAAGAACAGTATTTTTATAAGATGCAAGATCAAAGAAAAATAATATTATTGAACCCTTTCCCAAATGACAAATCATTAGGATAATGCAATTTGAAAGCTGCTGCAGGCGACAGAAAGGATAGTGATAGAGAAGGAATTTTTGCACAATTAAACAAAGAAAATATTGAGACAAGATGAGAAAATGCTGATCATCAGCATTTTCTATTGTCCCAATATTTTCCCAAGCATTTCCTTCCAGGAACGTCAGAAGTTCTAAAACAGGTCTTGTTTGAGAAAAAGTTAAAGGGAAAATCTAAGCAAGACCAAAGAAAAATAATGTTATTTAAAGAGAAAAATCTAAGTTAGTCAAGTATCAATTTCTGTTGCCATAACTTCTCATATATACTGTTAATGTTAAATATATGTGCCAAATTTGTTACTCTACACTTGAAGACACTTCTAACGCAACATTTACATTTTTCACCAAAAATAATTAATGCAGTATGTTTCATGACATTTTCAGCAAATAAAGATCAATAATGTTTACATGTTTTCTGTAAATTTCATCAAAATTGATCAATCCAAACATGAAAAATATTTCCGTTTTTTACCAAGACTCAAATATGAAAAGGCACAAAACCACAGGCGACTGCAGAATTCGATATTATCAAAGCAGCGTCACCAAAGCATGCTGATATCTTGAACCCCTGCTTCATATAATTTGATAACATGCATTCGCGTACGAAGCAATACTAGAATTCATGTGCACCTATTTTGTTTCAGAAATAATGTATTGCATGTGTCAGCAATGTGCGAAATCATCAAATTTATTACCAGAGATTATTTTTTTGTCTTTTTAAACCAATAAATTTTCAACAACTGTAACAGGCACTTAATAGGGATAAGTGGGGAACTATCTCACAAAGATTCACAATAAATTATGTTTTGTCAATGAGAAGGGGGTGTCCTCTTGTCATCTTGGTCCATAGTGCTTAAAGACATTTAGCCAATATGAATGAATTAAATTTGCTGAAAATTTGATGAAAAATGGTTCATTAAATTTTATGTTGTTTCCAAAAAAAGTAGTGTTGCGTTAGAAGTGTCTTTAAGTGTATATAGATCCCACCTACATAGTTTTGTTGTGACATTTCTTGTTGATAAGTAGTAAATAAGACAAGTTATGCTTGGATCCATGCTTTAGATCTTTATGCCATTGTCAATGAAAAATTATCGTGTTTCTTTATATTGTTACTTACTATACAGTATTTGCAATAAATGGAGTTCATTATGCTTTGTTTTGTATTTAGCACTAACCCTGTAGTGTTTGGCTTTTAGATGATTAACCCTTTCCCAAACTAGATGTGGTTTTGACATCCTTAGTAGAAAAGGATTGGGAAAATATTGAAACACAAGAAGAAAATGCTGATAACCAGCATTTTCTCCTTTTGCATCAATATTTTCTATGCTGCATTGTACAAAAATCATGTCTAATCTTTATCAAGGCCAATTTTGCTGTCTGCATCAGCTTTTAGTTTGGACTACCTTTAAATTTTGGTGTTTGGAAATCACATGCACTAGACTAGATTATTAACCACGCATTGTTTGGCTTTGGGTCTATACTAACACTGGAGAAATGAAGCTTCACGGAGTTTATTTAAGCATTTTCTATCAGGGACATGAAAACCAGGGTATCGTATTATCAAATGTCGTAGGAGTACTATTTGCGTTATATTATTATTATTTGTAACAACAAATCTGATTTGCTCCAATCTTATTTCTCGTGCATTCAGATGTTTTCTTACACAGTTTACACAGATACGTTGCCGTGAGCTCGTTGTTAATAAGGACCCCTGGTTTTGTCCTTTATCGCCAGTAGGCTTAGAAGGATATATAACATGATAGTTGACCAGCGACCGCTAACTGTGCTGCATGGGCAGATTTAGAAGGGTTCGGGAGGTCCGGACCGCCCCCTGGATTTCGACGAGCCCACTATGAAAAATAAAAAATGGTCTTTTGACTTGAAGCCAAATCAAATTCAAATTTGTTAGTTTTCTTCCTATTGTTAGAGTTGGTATCTCTAATGTTTGCAATCACGACCAACTTTCACTTATAATGCTATGTATAGTTGTCATTTGGTCTTGGACCCCCTGGAAAAAATCCTGGATCCGCCCTTGGCATATCATAAAGTGCACCAACATTAGCGCGTGAAATCTGCATACATTATTATTACGTTTTATATCACACTCATCTAACGGACTTTGCAGACGAAATAAAGCCAATATTTGTGCTTTATAAGATGGAAATTTAAAAGCTTAGCGTCAAGGCATTAAGCCTTACTATGCCCTGATAGCTCAGTCGCTCCAATTGGTGACTGTCAATGCAGGTATCTTGCTCTGCAAGGCTTCGAATGCTTGCTGGACAATAACTGTTGTCGTTTCTGATAGCTGACGAAAGTCGCTTGTCGTATATTTTAAAATTTCGACGCTATATTTCGAATAAATGAGGCTGCTGCCGGCTAGTTTATGTGACGTCTCTAGATACGAGCCACGCCCCCGTCTCCATTGAAGCGTTAGCGAACACTAAGTCAGATAAGAGTCTTTCTAGTAGATTCTACTTGATATAAACATTCAAATGCGTCGCATCTTAAGAATCTATTATACAGACTCTATCAGACTTAGTGTTCTTCCAGCTTAACTGCACAGGAGATGGCTATGTATGGACGTCACATAAAATGGCCGGTTGTCTCGTTTATGGGAAATAAAGCGGCGAAATTTCACGATACACTGCAATTTCATTGGTCCAAAAAGTAGACCGAACACTAAATGCAGATAATCAAATGAAAAATACGCTGAAACTGCGCCGTTGACACCAGGAAATGACTAATAACACCGTACAAACATTGTCATCAGTGTGCATAAAAAGTCGTTGCAGACGGCACTGGAAATAAAGATGCCAAAAGTCACGTGTGAGATACTACACGGAAACTATTAAGCAAACGAAGAAAATACTGTTTATCAACATTTTCCTCTTTAGTGTCAATGATTCCATTAGCATTGTCTTTAAGCGCGTCAAAAGGTGTCACTGTGTGGAAAAGGCTTAATAGTTCTTTACTTATCACAGCATTGGTGATTTTGTATGTTTTAAGCATTTCCAAACTGCAAAGTTAGACTGTTCCGAATTTAAAGTTGTTGCGGGTGACACATGTGATGTCGATAAAGATGTTATTTGTGTACAATAAATCAAAGGAAGTAATGAGTAAAAAGAGGAAAATGCTGCTTATCAGCATTTCTTTCGCTCGCCCCTATGTTTTCACAAGCGAATATATGCCTATGTCAGAACCAAGGCTTGTATAGAAAAGGACCAATAGTCAAAACAAAGTTTTGTTTGTATGCAATCGTGTACTCCTCTCTCAAACAAGCCGTGGTTTGACATTCCTAGTAGAAAAGGCTTTGGGAAATGCTTGATAATCAGCATATTCTTCCTTTGTCTCAATATTTTCTGAGCTATATTGCTTAAATATTCATTCTTTATTTGTATTCGTTTTGTCATTTGCAGCGGCTTCGTTTGGGAAAGGGTTAACGAAATTCTTCTCTTTACAGAGGGACCAAAGAAAGATATGGACCTGGTATCCGTGGTAGAAGACTTGCAACCGATTAACCAGTAAGACCCGAGGCCCGTAGGAATCAGTTTCAGAAAGGAAGGCTAAAGCATTGGTTTTCCCGAAATTTCATATCGGGGCCCATAGGAAGCGTTTTGAGATGGGCGGGTGTTTGTCCATGGGACGGGGATGAGGAGGTTCAAGCAGTAATTTTCTTAAAAATAAACCGCAGGTTGGAACCCTGACAATATATTCGTACTTCAGGACAAATGCTTACAGCCTTTTGTCTCTCACCAAGGGACCCGTCGTATAGAAAACCACTTTCAAAGCCACTTGAACAATTTGAATCATATACAAAGTCACTTTCAAAGCCACCTGAACACTTTAATAATGAATTCGTCTCCACACAACTCATAGTTTATCGCTTAATAGATCGACCAATTGAGTGTTAAACGGCAAGCGAGGATTCAGTGGGTGGATGGGGGAGATAAGAGCTGCAAATAAGATGGAGTGAAGGCTTTTCAAAATGCAAAAATTCATATATTGGTCATACCCAGTGATGTGGGTACCCGTTGGAATCGTGGAGACGAATTGGAATCGTCTTGTCGAGACGATTCAAATGAGTACCCACAACATAAGGTTTGTAATTGAGATGAAAACAGTTAGAATGTCTTCACTACCACGTAGGTCTATATGTAGCTCGGGGGTCAGTGGATCCCACCCCCTACCCCGAACTTTGCCAAATGGCGTTATCAAAAGGGCGGTGCGGACCCAATTTCACAAATGCATTTACAAAATGATGTATTATTCTTTCAAACGGCGACCAATATTTGAGAAACTGATCTCGCTTATCATCGGCGCTATTGCAAAACATCGTAACACTTTCTTTAATCAAGCTGTAGTTACGAGGTTTGCAATAACACCGACATTAAACTTTTCTTTCTAATATTGAGATTATTTTTAAAAGTTTTTAGCTGTTAATTGATAGGGCCTTCGTAATTCACATATGTCTTCATTTGACAGTACTTTTTCTGTGCTACGGTCCATGTTAACCCATTCCCAAATAGTAACGCTCTACAAAGTAAAGGCTTCGGAAACACTGTGGAAAATGAAGAAATTGTCAGTGGCAAGCAATTTCATTATTTCTTACAATGTTTTTAGCTTACCTGAGCACGAAGTGCTCAAGGTGAGCTATTGTGGTCGCTTTTTTCCGTCGGCGTCCGTCCGTCTGTCCGTCCGTCCGTCTGTCCACAATTTGTTGTAAACACTCTAGCATCCACAAATATTGACCAATCTTAGCCAAACTTTAACAAAACATGTATGACCATAAGTTCTCGGATGAGTTTGATTTTGGGTCAGATCGGACCAGGAAGTCAGGAGTTATGTGCCCTTGAACGTCAAAAATAGCTACTTTTTAACTTGTTAACACTCTAGCATCTAAAAATATTGATCAATCAAGACAAAACTTGGACATAATGTTTGAGACTATAAGTTCTCGGATGAGTTTGATTTTGGGTCAGATCGGATTAGGAAGTCAGGAGTTATGTGCTCTTGAACGTCAAAAATAGCTACTTTTTAATTTGTTAACATTCTAGCATCTACAAATATTGATCAATCAAGACAAAACTTGGACATAATGTTTTAGACTATAAGATCTCGGATGAGTTCGATTTTCAGTGTTATCTGATAAGAAAGACAAGAATTATGTGCCCTTGAATTTGACAAAATTGCCATTTTAGGCTGTTTTCGACCTTGTTTACCCTCTAGAATCTACAATTATAAATCAATCAAGACAAAACTTAGACACAATGTTTGGGACCCTAAGATCTTTGGTGAGTTCGATTTTCAGTCTGATCTTTTTCAGAAAGTTGAGAGTTATGTGCCCTTGAATTTGACAAAATTGCCATTTTCGGCTGTTTTTGACCTCGTTTACATTCTAGAATAAACAAATATGAATCAATCAAGACAAAACTTTGACACAATGTTGGGGATTATAAGATCTTTGATCATTTGGATTTTCAGTCTGATCTGATCAGAAAATCGAGAGTTACTTGCCCTTGAATTTGACAAAAATTCCTTTTTCGGCTGTTTTCGACCTTGTTTACACTCTAAAATTTACAATTATTAATCAATCAAGACAAAACTTGGACACAATGTTGGGCACCATAAGATCTCAGATGAGTTCGATTTTCACAACGTTATTGACCATAAGTTCGTTTTCAGTCTTAAAGTCGTAAATATTAATTGAATTGAACAAAATTGTGGCTCATATCATTTTGGTTCAGGTGAGCGATATATAGGACCATCATGGTCCTCTTGTCTAAGCAGAAACGCCAAAATCGTGTAAAATTCCATGCACTTAAAATTGTCCACAGCAACATCTTTGAATATGTCCAACAATTTGGCGTCTGGTAAAGGATTAACCCTTTCCCAAACAGAATTTTTTAGGTCGATCCACTTCAAAAACTGCCACAAATGACAAAATGGATGTTTTTAAAGATAAGACTTGTGTAAAATATGGCATAGAAAATATTGAGACAAAAGGAGAAACTGCTGGTTATCAGCAGTTTCTTCTTTTGTTTTAAGGTTTTCCCAAGTCTTTTCTATTGGGGACGTCAAAACCAGCTCTTGTTTGGGAAAGGGTTAACTTTCAATGTCATTGTTATCAAGTCATGATCTTTGAAGAAAAGAATGCAGATATGCCCAGGGTATTAGTCTTTGACGAACAAATTGTCCATGTACTCAACATAACATTTGAATATATACCTACCATTATTGTTAAAACGTATAAATAGATAAGTAAATTTGAAATAGATGTATAAAAACGAGTAAAATATACAATAACCAAGTATTACGCTTATTCGCAGATCAGTATTTCTCCTTTTTCCTCAATATAGGCATATTCTTCAATTGTCTTTGGAATTAATGGCAATACTAAGCATTTATTCAGAAAGTGTAAAAAGTATGTCACACAAACATGAATGTTTTGTTAACGAGTTAAGAGGTATCTTTAACACTTTCACAAACGACACAAATTTGGACTGTATACTGAACATAAACTATGGAGAAAATGGAGAAAATGCTATCAAAATGTTCTTCTTCTGTCTCAATGTTTTTCCGAGCTTTTTAATGATGTCCAACTTAGGTGTTGTTTGGGAAAGGATAAATATTATACTTAATTTGTATTATGTTTGTTATTATTGATATTGTTTATAAATAAAATATGAAGATGAAACCCATTCTTGTTTATTTTTAACCACGGACAGTAATCTTGTGACTTTGTTATGATAAATTTTCCTTTGCTTTTATATGTCCCGATAAATGAACTGACAGAGCATCCCTAGCTAGTAGTTAGGGGTACTGTGCCAGGTCATTTCTGTGACATAATATATATGGGCCAGGATCTGGAAAAACGTCCTTTATGGCATTTGAGAACAAGCTGGATCCAGACCAGCCTGTCCATACGCACAGTCTGATCAGGATCCATGCTGTCCTCAAATAGCTTCCTCGCGACTTGTAGCAATTGTAAAAGAGCAGCATTGATCCTGATCAGATAGCACTTAGGTACATGCTGATCGGGCAACATGGTTTTCTAGAATGCGTTAAGGGACGTTTTTCCAGATTTTGGCTCATATAATCTCCCATTTGTTTTGAAAACAAGCCCCCAGTCCCGCTCAGTTTCTTGTTAAAGCTGAGAACATCCGTGAAGAGCAGACCTTAATGAAAATTTCGAGAAAAAATACGACTTCGCAAGCGTCAACCAGATATTGCATTTGGAAAATGATATTTAGTGTACATAACTGTAGTTCACGTACGTCTGTTCGGCGGTCCTTTTGAAATTGCTACTTACTATGATAGTAAAACCTGATTGGCTACCAAACCGAGCGCTTAACGCAATTAAAGATCTCTTGAAACGTTCAGAATTATTTTATTATTGTCAATATAGCATGGTTACATTTTATTCGAAAATAATGAATTTAAACTTTTGGTGCTACAATATACGCCGGTACGACGGCAGTTGGTGGCGAATGTTTCCCGGAAGTGACGGTGGAACCAGACGATGACTCCTCCCAGAGGCGGTCATTGTCACCATAGCAACACCCAGGTCGACAACACAGCATGACAACAACAACCAACAGTATCAACAGGAATACCACTGAAGCCACGGCTGTTCCGACAATGATTCCCAGCTGGCTTGACTCGTCTGTCGGTGTGTCTGTAATGGGCAAAGCATATTTGTGTTACCACTTTTCCCACGTGCTTAAATTTAGACGTCACTCCCACTTCCCTCACTAAGGCGACATTTTTAAACTTTTCAACGTCTATTCTGTATTCGAATAAAATGGTCAACCCACAAAGGTCGATCATTTGTTTCTGGTGAAAATTGGCATTTGTTTCGGTAAGGCCTTGTATACAATGTAACTCAATTCAGGATCTGGATATTTCTATTTATGGTTTTGAGAAAACATGTGAGAAGACGTTCGATAGAAAGTGAGAAGCTCGATTCCGGCCTAAAATGCCTTTCTTTATGACTCAAGATTTTGCTGTGCATCAGTTTATTGTACATATGCTCTGACTGTCCCCAAGTTTTTCTGCTACATATGTTATCTGAGGCGCGTTCTTTAGAGCGAGATTTCTTCAGATTTCTTAAGATGTTTTAGGATAAAGCGCTCTTTTGAGCAAGATTTTTAAGACGATCACTGGGAGCCGCAATTGCTCTATACTTCTTTCGGAACCACTCGGTAAATTCTGTAGAATCTATATCAAAGAGAGTTGACCGAGTTGTTCCGAATGCTCCATGATTCATAAACCGCGGAGTTTCGAATGCTCCATACTTCATACAAATGACGTCATGATGACGTCAGTTGTATGAAGTATGGAACATTCGGAACAACTCGCTTAAATCTCGATCTCAAAAACGCTGTATCAAAAACATCTTAAGAAATCTTAAAAAATCTCGCTCTAAAGAACGCACCTCTGGTCTAGGTTCCTACAACATATATAACCAAACATACCTTGCTGGCCACCCTGTGTGTCGGTGGTGTCGTTTAGAGCATCATTCAGACGGATAGCAATAGTAATACTCTCATATTCCGTCAGCTCCTCTTGTCTTCTTTTTCGTCCACTGTTAGAAGCGCAGTACTGTAATACATTGTAAAAATGCGAAAAGTAGTAGTTTCTACATGTAGTGTAGATTACGCTCTTTACTCTTAGACTATATAATTGAAAGGTTTGAAATCACAATATCCTAGCTTGCAGTAAGTAGTTGTACCATGTACATTTATTGTACTAAGTGTGCGACCTACTTTTTGGACCAATGAAATTGCAGTACTTATATTTCTAAAATTTTGCATCTATATTTCGCATAAACGAGACTTCCGGATAGTTTATGTGACGTCTATATAGATACATAGTCACGCCCCCGTCTCTTATGCAGTTGAAATAGTAACAGTTATGGGACATGTAGTCTAATGAGTAACAAAACAAAGGACAGTGAGAATCATTGTGAAAAGTATCCACAACTTCTTCACTAAAATTAGATCTAGTACACTTTGTATCAGTGCCCGCAGTTCCATAGCAGTAGCCCACATAACAACACAGATGATGAAATACAATGAGAGGCTAGTTTAACGACTAATCACAACATAGAATTGGAGTCATGGCTATTCGTACGAGTACCCATAACATATATAGCTATAATTCACTTACATTATTACATTTTGTATCAGTTCCCGCAGTTCCATAGCAGTACCCCACATAACAACTGAGATAATAGAAATTGTTTGCCGGGTAGGCTGTGGCTATCACAAAGCTGTCCGTTTGTGTCCGAAATAATCTCTTGTTGGCCACGGACGAGGGGTCGAATCCTGAAAACTGGAACCCTTGTGTTAGTCCGAACGAGTTGGAAGTGGCCGGACATCTGAAATGTGTCGTGATTTACATTCACTCTTTCTAAAACAACATCATTTCTGGTGGTTATAGTGCAAATGTGTTGCAGATAATGCTAGTAATATGATTGTTACTTAAATAATAAAGAATATAAATAGATCTAGTGTAGAAATCCTTGAGGGAAAAGAAGAAAACGCTGATTATCAGCATTTTCTTGTTTTCCCTAAAGGTTTTCTAACACATATATTTTATAATTATCGTCAAACGAGGGGCTTGTCTGGGCATTACAAAACTGTCGGTTTGTGTCCTAAATAACCGCTTGTTGGCCACGGACGAGGGGTCGAATCCTGAAAACTGGAACCCTTGTGTTAGTCCGAACGAGTTGGAAGTGACCGGACACCTGTAATGTGATTTACATTAATTAACTCTTTTTAAAACAACAATATTGGTGGTTATAGAGCAAGGGGGTTGAACATAATGATAGTAATATGGTACGTTGTTACTCAAAATGGAACAAAGTTTATAGCGTAGAAATCCTTAGGGGAAAAGAAGAAAATGCTGATTATCAGCATTTTCTTCTTTTCGCTCAAGGTTTTTAATCTACATTTTATATGATCGTCAAATGTAGGGCTTGTTCGGTCATCACAAAGCTGTCCGTTTGTGTTCGAAATACTCTCGTGTTTGCCTCGGACGAGTGATCGAATCCTGAAAACTGGAACCCTTGTGTCAGTCCGAACGAGTTGGAAGTGGCCGGACACCTAAAATGGATTGTGTTTTAGATTATTGCTTTCGATAACAAGACAAGATTTAATGGTGGTCAAATTTCAAAAGTTCTCCAGAAAATGATGTTAGGATAATTAGATATCATTTAGGGAAAAGGAGAAAATGCTGATCATCAGCATTTTCTTCTTTTCTCTTAAGATTTTCTAACCCATATTTTGTAATGATCGTCAAAGGGCTCTTGTTGGGTGGATAAGCTGTTGCTATCACAAAATTGTCAGTCTGTGTCCTAAATAACCGCTTGTTGGCCACGGACGAGGGGTTGAATCCTGAAAACTGGAACCCTTGTGTTAGTCCGAACGAGTTGGAAGTGGCCGGACACCTGAAATGTGTCGTGATTTACATTCACTCTTTCTAAAACAACATCATTTCTGGTGGTTATAGTGCAAATGTGTTGCAGATAATGCTAGTAATGTGATTGTTAGAGGCCTACTTAAATAATAAAGAATATACTAGTATTCTATAGTGTAGAAATCCTTGAGGGAAAAGGAGAAAATGCTGATCATCAGCATTTTCTTCTTTTCGCTCAAGGTTTTCTAATCTACATTTTATATGTTCGTCAAAAGAAGGACTTGTTTGGCCATCACAAAACTGTCCGTTTGTGTCCGAAACCGAACCGCTTGTTGGTCACGGACGAGGGGTCGAATCCTGAAAACTGGAACCCTTGTGTTAGTCCGAACGAGTTGGAAGTGGCCGGACATCTAAAAGGAATTTATTGAAAGATTGAACGTGTTAATTTCAATGATTCCATGCCATATTTTAGGTCGACGTTTTTATCTTTCTGTATATAACTTGTACATGTCAAACTTTATAATTTGAAAATGCATTAATTAAGAAAATGATTGAAGAGTTGCGTTTCTTAGAAGTTTCATTCTATTATTTTTATTTTACCGACATGTCGAAGCAAATCTACAAGTCAGGAGTGAATTTGATTGACTTATCCAGTTTCTATTGACAGTGATAGCCGACCAATTATTATGAAGGCACCTGTTGTTCTTTCTCAGATGGTTGAACAGTAGCTGATGACCAAGAATGCGATACTGAGGTAGTAGGCCTAGTCGTGGGACGAATTCTAGAAGAATGTATCGCTGCTTTTCAACAGAAACCCGTCATGAAAAGCGACGATATCTATAGTAATGCTTTTTTGGTCGTTTTATTTTTGTCAGGGAAAGGGTGAAACTCCGCCCCAAAACCCAACTTACCCATTTGACAGAATGAAAATAGTCCTCTGTGTCGGATCAAACGGACCAAAGTCGCAGGTGAACGGATACACACCGTACGGCTCTGAAAAAAATGAACGGAGAAAACGCGTATTTATTTATTTTCTTCTGCATAGAAAAAGATAAGTTTTCCCGTTCTGTACCGGCAGAATAGCCAGTGCTTTAAAACAAAATGAGAATTAGTCAAATAAAATCATCACCGGCGAACGGACACATGCTATATAGCACTGAAAATTTAATGGCGACGTAGTTTGGAAGTGGTACATTTTCTTCTCGTTTATTGGATATACATTTGTATATAAAATAAGCATACACGTATTTTTAGTTTATAGTGTTGCCTTTGAGGTAATCATTTAGGGTTTAATTCAAGGATCCTTGCTATTCGGTTAGAATTTTTTTATGCATGGCATGAACAAGAGCTGCCATTGATCAGTATATGGATCTTGATCAGACTGTACTTATGCATAGGCTGATATGGATCTATTTTGATGATCTCAAATGTCCTATAATGACTACTTGTTCAGACCCAGGGTTTAGTCTGTGTTTATCCACGCCTGATCTTGATCCATATTGTTCTCAAATATCATAGGGGACCCCTTTTTTCGATGGCTCTGCACGAAACAGTTGTAACTGCCTATAGACATATAGGCAGTTACAACTGTTTCGCGCTGAGCCATCAATTTGTAATATTTACCCAGTGCTGACTCTATAGAAGCCACCCTAGATGATACCTGCAGTTTGACCATCTGATCTAGATTCACTGTGTCCGTACTTGTGTACGCACCGCCAGTAGTTTGTTATACAGCATGGGTCTTGATCAGAATATGTTTATGCATTGGCTGATATGGATCTATTTTGATCAGAAATGCCATACTATATTGGCTATTTTTTCAAACCCATATTAGTCTGTGTTTATCCACGCCTGATCTTGATCCATGTTGTTCTCAAATGTCATAGAGGACCCCTTTTTTCCGAACCCATCTCATTTCGATGGCTCAGCACGAAACAGTTATAACTGCCTATAGACATATAGGCAGTTACAACTGTTTCGCGCGGAGCCATCAATTTGTAATATTTACCTAGCGCCGACTCTACAGAAGTCACTCTAGATGATACCTGCAGTTTGACCATGTGATCTAGATTCAACGTGTCCGTACTTGTGTACGTACCACCACTAGTTTGTTATGCAGCATGGGTCTTGATCGGAATATGTTTTTGTATAGGCTGATATAGATCTATTTTGATATCTCAAACGCCCTATATGATAACTATTTATTCAGACCTAGTTAGTATATGTTTATCAACGCCTGATCCCGATCCATGTCGTTCTCAAATGTCATATATGACCCCTTTTTAGAACACATATGATTTTAAAATTGATTGATTGCTCAGCACAAAACAGTGTTGTAACTGCCTATAGACATATAGGCAGTTACAACTGTTTTGCGCTGAGCCATCGGTCTGTAATACTTACCCAGTGCTGATTCTACAGAAGCGACTCTAGATGAGACTTGCAATTTGACCATCTGATCTAGATTCACTGTGTCCGTACTTGTGTACGCACCACCCGTAGTTTATTATACAGCATGGGTCTTGATCAGAACATGTTTTTGCATAGGCTGATATGGATCTATTTTGATGATCTGTAATGCCCTATAATAACTGTTTGTTCAGACCCAGATCAGTCTGTGTTTAACTTTATTCACGTCTGATCTTGACCCATGTTGTTCTCAAATGTCATAGAGGATTCCCCTTTTTCAGAACCCATCTCATTAAACCAATCGATGGCTTAGCACAAAACAGTTGTAACTGCCTATAAACATATAGGCAGTTACAACTGTTTCGCGCTGAGCCATCAATCTGTAATATTTACCCAGTGCCGATTTTACAGAAGCCACTCGAGATGAGACTTGTAGTTTGACCATCTGATCTAGATTCACGATGTCCGTACTTGTGTACGCACCGCCAGTAGTATGTTATGCAGCATGGGTCTTGATCAGAATATGCTTATGCATTGGCTGATATGGATCTATTGTGATGATCTCAAATGCCCTATTGTAATGACTATTTGTTCAGACCCAGATCAGTATGTGTTTATTCGCGCCTGATCTTGATTTGCCTTGGTCTCAAATGTCATAGAAGACCCCTTTTTTCAGAACCCATCTCATTAAACCGATCGATGGCTTAGCACAAAACAGTTGTAACTGCCTATAAACATATAGGCAGTTACAACTGTTTCGCGCTGAGCCATCAATTTGTGATATTTACCCAGTGCGGACTCTATAGAAGCCACCCTAGATGAGACCTGCAGTTTGACCATCTGATCTAGATTCACAGTGTCCGTACTTGTGTACGCACCACCGGTAGTCTGTTGTACAGCATGGGTCTTGATCAGAATAGTTGCTTATATAGGCTGATATGGATCTATTGTGATGATCTCAAATGCCCCATAATGACTATTAGTTCAGACCCAGAGTTCAGTCTGTGTTTATTCACGCCTGATCTTGATTTGCCTTGGTCTCAAATGTCATAGAAGACCCATTTTTTCAGAACCCATCTCATTAAACCAATCGATGGCTTAGCACAAAACAGTTGTAACTGCCTATAGCCATATAGGCAGTTACAACTGTTTCGCGCTGAGCCATCTATTTGTAATATTTACCCAGCGCAGACTCTACAGAAGCCACCCTAGATGAGACCTGCAGCTTGACCATCTGATCTAGATTCACCGTGTCCGTGCTTGTGTACGCACCACCACTATTCTGTTATACAGCATGGGTCTTGATCAGAATATGCTTATGCATAGGCTGATATGGATCTATTTTGATTGCCCAATAATGACTGCTTGTTCAGATCCAGATCAGTCTGTGTTTAAACACGCCTGATCTCTATTCGCCTTGGTCTCAAATGTTATACTGGACCCTTTTTTAAGAACATCTCAATAAATTAATCGATGACTACGATGAGCACGAAACAGTTGTAAGTGCATATAGACAATGCAATGGCGGATCCAGGATTTTTTTTCCAGGGGGGGGGGGGGAGGGGCAGGCATAAATTATGGCTTAAAATGTAGTAAATATGTAACGTTACACTAAATTTATATAGTCAAAATTTGATTTTCGACCAATGCTAGGGGGGTGTCCGGACTGACCCCCCCCCCCCCTCAACACCCCCCCCCCTTCTCTAGATCCGCCCATGGACCATGGACATAATTATAGGCAGTTACAACTGTTTCGCGCGGAGCCATCAATTTGAAATATTTACCCAGTGCTGACTCTATAGAAGCCACCCTAGATGAGACCTGCAGCTTGACCATCTGATCTAGATTCACTGTGTCCGTACTTGTGTACGCACCACCCGTAGTTTGTTGTGTTAATACAGACATAGTGTTGACCGGGCTTAACTTCTCTGATATACCGCTAGCGTCAGTACCACTGAAATTTAGGTAACAAGATGTGTTTGCGAAACATCCGCATGTCGTTAGTGGGAAGTGAAAACCTCGTAACTACAGCTTGAAAAGCTGGAGTTACGAGGTTTTGGCCTCCCGTCGACGATTTATATTGTGGAACAGTACTGACACGGGTCATCTGCAATTTATGCATTATGACCCCACTTCGGCAAAATATATTTAGACGTTCAACTAACGGACATTTCAAACGAATATATTAGCTGATATTATGGTATAAAATGATTAAAATTCAAATTTTCTTCTAATAAAGATTTCGATCGTTCAAGATTAGGAGCCTGTGCCTTTATTTTCGTTACGTAACATTTACATTATTTGTCGGTTAATTTTGTATATTTTGATTATTCCATCTTTCAATGTCTGTTTCTTCGCTCTGTCGATATGAATTTTTCTGCTTTAACATCTTTAGGGGTCGTCAATACCATGGATTGTTTGATAAAGTGTTTAGGATTCAAACGACGCCTTTCAGTACATTCTTGCTACGTGGTGTTAAACAATAGATTACATAATAATGAGTTATGATTCGAACTTTGCTACTCACAAGACTTGGAGTTGAGCCACGGCAAAATTGCTCAGAGCGTTGTCGTAAACACATGTTACAAAGTATCGCCTGTCTATGTCCACGTACGTCTGTGTGCTGTACATGGCTCGAACTTCGACCACCCACAAAAAGTTGTTCTGTAAAACATGAGATTGAATGAAGGGGGTTTAACATATTACCAGAGAGCAAAATTTATTCTGAATCAAATTCAAAATTTAAAGATGTTGCAGACGACGATTTCAAATGAATGAAATTTTCTTGGTCTACCTAACCATGTGTTCTTTGAGTTTCTCGCATCATTTATAAAAAAAATAATAATAAACCCACCCTAGTCACCAGCATTTAATGTCGCCTTGATAATCCATCAACAATCCACCAATTAGTCAGAGAAATAAGACAGAATGAGCTATTCTGGCTCGGTTGTAAAACATATGTGACCCATCATGCTAAAAGGGACCTTATCGGATGTGTGAAAAATATTGACCTAGTCAGTCTGCGCAGTCCGCGCAGCCAGACTAGGGCCGACACTTTTCACATTTATGTAATTTTTTAAATCCGGAATGTTATCCCTATCTTACTATATGTTCATTTTTCGCATACGGGATCTGGTTGACCTGTGCTGAGTCTGATAAGTTTGTCAACATTTGGGTTTTTGGAGTTCGGATAAGGTCCCTTTTAGCGCGACGGGTCACATATGGAAAACATTCTCGTCATCTTTTATCACATTTCTATACAGTAAATTTCATTTTTTCCAAACAAATTTTGGAGGCCTATACTATAATATTATGTAAATATACACCATGCAATTTGCGAGATAAGCATGAAAAAAGAGTGTTATTTTGTTCTCTTTTTTTGTAAATCCAGATAGATCTAGATGTAAACACTTATTTGAAATACCCTATGTAAATGGTAGAGCTTTCGGCACAACCCTGTTGTTTCTGACACATCCCATCCTATGGCGTTCCAAATGGGTCAAAAGTCTCTTTAGAGCGTGCACGCATAAAATATACGAGTCGACGCGTAAATTTTATGCGTCGACGCGTATATTTACGCGTCGACGCATAAAATTTACGCGAGCAGTTGAAAATTTATGCGTCGACGCGTAGATTTTCAACTGCTCGCGTAAATATACGCGTCGACGCGTATTTTATCTATTAACCAATCAGATCCTTCGTTTCATCCATCAATTTTATGGTATAAAGGGACAGGTTTCTAACCGCCTCTCCCATTGGCCAGCCTCGGTTTCACATTTTCTACTACTGCTCGCGTAAAATTTACGCGTCGACGCATATATTTTCAACTGCTCGCGTAAATTCTATGCGTCGACGCGTATATTTACGCGTCGACGCATAAAAATTTACGCGAGCAGTTGAAAATATATGCGTCGACGCGTATATTTTATTAGTGCACGCTCTATATAGACTTTTGACCCATTTAGTACGTCATACCATCCACCGCCATTCGGTAGGCCCCTACATTTCGGAATCTGTCGAGTTATGGCGAATGCGATATGCAGGTTTCGGGTAGCATAAAGAAATGATTAATTCAACCATCTAAAATATATAATTGTATTTTGGCATTAAACTGTTCCTTGTAGCTTTTTTCTTCAAACATGCAAAAGTGATAGACATCATTTTATATTTATTCATTTTAAAGGGTTTTTTTCTTTTATTTTAGTAGAAGAATCGAAGGCTAGGCTGTACTTACCGTGTTGGCAATCTGAAATGGAAGAAAGAAATGACAATTAGTTATAACAAATAAACACAATTTTCTAGAAATATATACATATAACATGCACGGTGTATAATCACGTGACTTAGAATTTCCGATAATCTTCAATAACTTTGTAAATACTTGACCAATTTGAATTCGGTTTGAAGCAGAGAAGGCGGAAAAATGTCACGGATGACCTGGACGAAGTGGATTCTTGAAAAATCAACTGATAAAAAAGTTATTGAAGATAAACCAAAATTTTGATTTATCTCAATAACGTTTTTATCATTTGATTTTTCAAAAATCAACCACGTCCATCTAATGCATGACGTCTGTCCACATTCTCTGCTTCAAACCTAGTATTTACAAAGTTATTGAAGATTTTCTGAAAATATTGTATCACGTGATTATCCACCATGTAACATGGTCACGCTCTATCATGACCGACACTCGAAATGTCCAATATCTTCCGAATGGTTATTTTCTGAGCGTCATCATTGGCGATCGATACGGATGACAACCGAACAAAAGCGAAGAGTTCGTAGTAAATGATGGGTTGTAGGCCTACATTCCTTAACATATAGTTTCCCTTGGCCTATGAACAATTAATTCACAATCATTTTAGGCAATCTCTTTTTTTATCAATATGTAACGTTACACTATTTACATAGCCAAAATTTAATTTTCGGCCAATGCCAGGGGGGGGGGGGGGGGTCCGGACCCCTCTACTCCCCTCTAGATCCACCCATGCCGCCCATGGATATATCCATTAACCCATTACCACACAATGACTCTTTTTGACTCCTCACAAGATTATGCCATGGGAAAACATTGTGGAAAATGAAGAAATTGCTTGTGACAAGCAATTTCTTCATTTCCCACAATGTTTTCTACCCAAAATGACCGACAAATTTCAAATTCCATCCACTTGAAATTGTCGTCTGCAACATCTTTGAATTTGGACCAGTCCGAAATTTTGCCGTTTGGTAATGGGTTAAAGTCTTACCCGTCTTGCCCCGCATCTATTAAAGTCATTGTTCCCACTCAGCGACACTCGAGAGGTGAACTGTACGTTGCCGCTACTGAAATCCGTCATGGTACAAGTCGCCTCATTGGTCGAGCCGTCAGTGTTCCTAAGAAACGTGTCATCAGTTAGCGCCATCACGCGGTCTACTTGGTTACCGTTGAAGCTGACGAAGAAGTTCAACTCCATGGTCTGTGCAGCAACGTCTCGAAAACATACAGCATTCGCTTTATGAGAAAAAAAGAGAGGAGTTTTATTAGATCTTGAATTTAAAAAAAAACAAATCATTAGAACACGATTAGCTCTGTGAATTAAAATCTTTGTTAAAAGACCATGTAACCTAAAAAATGACCAACTAGATATCTACCTGTTATCGCTTTCTACATTAAATATATGCTAGGAATAAAGTTTTGAAAAGGCACGGGATATTCAGAAAATGATCTTGAGGCGAAAAAAAAATCGATCCTTGTCAGAATACGCAATCCATGTTTCCCAGAATGTTCCAAATGGAAATGGCTTGGTGTAAAAAGGGTATGGTGGATCGGTGGATTGTTTTTGTTTTATATGTTTTGTACGGAGTGGGATTTTTGTTGTGGTCATTGTTATTGTTGTTGTTTTTTTCCTTTCATGGCAAAGCGCTATAGGGTCGGCCCAATAGTGCTATGGTCGGTCTGGTAAACTGAAGCAATGATTATTTTGGCCTTAAAGTGCATTATCGTGCGTTCGAAATATCAAAAATCTAAAAGCACTGACTTACGGATTTTCCTATTTACTGTATCAATATTCATGACCCCATGACTGTGAGATATCGCCAGAGCCTGCAGATAATATAAAATATTTGGGATCTGAATTTTTTTTCTTTTGTGTTTCTCAAAAACAATATGTCTTCGCTTTTCTTCGAAAACCTCGTAACTGCAGCTTGGTTTAAGCTGCAGTTACTGGATTTTCGATGAAAAGCAGCAATTTATTGGAACCACCAAAATGGCTGACTGCTTAAGCTGGAATATAATAATTGTCCTTACCGTTTTTTAGACCAACATGGATCCTGATCAGCCTGCGTATACACGCAGTCTTATCGAGATTCATGCTGTTCTTAAAAAGCACCTTCATAGTCTGTAAGAGCTATAAGTGGATAGCATGGATCCTGATCAGATTGTTATTCAAGTCATGCTGATTTGAATTAATGGAAATAAAAGAGTCACATTCAAAATATGAATAACTCAATACGACCCCTCAGACAAGCCCTTCGTTATAAAGACCATATCTGGAAACAATGAAGGAAAAATTCGAAGACATAATCAGCAATTTAATGCTTTCCTCATTTTTTTTCTTTGCTAATACTTAGCGAGTAGATATTATTTATCCCGAAGTATTTATTTCGCAGTAAACCTTTAATAAATTGCCATATGCTTAAAAATAAGTCCCGACAATGACTGATAAAATACATTGTAAATTTACTTCAAGAATGAGAGTACGGGCAAAATCTATGACCATTTTTCTTCCCTTTTCTTCGACGCTTTTCCATGCTTTGACGCGAAAATATCCTAATTTTGGTAACATTATTTTTTGTCTGAAATACCTCTGCCATTGAATTCTATTATTAATAATTATTGTTACATTTTTTTTTTTTTTTTTTTTTTTTTGGAAATGGTTGATAAGGAAATGTGAATTACTTACGAAAACTAAACATGCATAAATATGCATGTTTGGCGGTAATCCTTCCTACGACCATCTGAAAAGAATGATTTTCGTAAAAAATAATCGCAATGGGCGCAAAACAGATGCGATCTTCAATTAATGCGAAATAGGAAAAAGTAATATAACCACTATAACGTCGCTTTTCAACAAATATCTCGTGGCTGCAGTTGCAAACTGCAAAACTTTACGAGGTTTTCATTGAAAAACGACGATAATTGACAAGCAGATCAGACCCAGCAATGGTCAACCATGCAGATGCCCTCTCACTTCTAGATGATTCGCATCCATTGTTGAAGGCAAATGACTTTCGTAAAAATAAGTCGGGATTCGAACATATGATCCCAAGTGGTTTGATATCTGTCAGTAATTACAATCAGTCTTTGCTAAATACCCTTTCCAAATCGACAAACAATTTTTTCTGTAGCAACGTTTAAGGAGTTACAGACGATAAAATAATAGATGTCAAAAGTAAAGCATAACCATTAAAATATTGAGGGAAAGGCTACTTGAACTGGGGACGTGAAACCTGCGTATAGTTTTAGTATAGGCCTATAATGGTGTTTAAAGCAGGATACAGCTGCATAATATAATTTGTTGTTGCTTGCCGACTTTGAAACCAAGTAGGCCTAAGTTTCATGTAAAGATCCCAAATTTTAGAGATCGAAAACTTTAGTAGGCCTATGTCTATTCATTTCACTATGAGATTTTTAATGAAAACCAAAAGCTTAAAGATTAATTTAGTATATAGTAGAAAGATCATGGAAAAATCAGAAAAAGAAAAATATACTCACAAAATTTCCTCAGATTTCAAGGCCCGAGTTATTTAGTCGTACAAAATTATTTCAACCATGAAGTTTTACATATAATTACATATTGAGCCCGTCAACCGTGTCGTGTATGAAAATTTAAGTTATTTCATCCCAACACATTTAGGCGTAACCTCAAAACTTTCGAACGATATATTTCTCTCGCATCAGTGAACCGTAACGTGGGCTTCACCCAGGTTCGGAGGTTTGAGACCTTGATGTGTTCAGTCGACCATGCAAAATCTAGTCAAGCCTAACCAAGGGTGTAAAGAGTTTGCCCAAATTTATGAATTATGATAATGCTAATACCATTTAGTCTACTTTCAAAATAAGTAAACAATCTTAGCCATTTCCCAAACTAATCTACACAATTATAGACGTATCTAGTGTGATGATGTTGCAGACAACATCTTTAAAAAAAGAAACGAAACCTTGCAATATTGTGATGAGATTGGAAGTTGAAAAAATAGAAGGAGTGACAAAACTGGTGGTTTCACTTCCCCTGAACATCTCTTTGCAGGTCTGCAATAACTCCTCTCAAGACTGTCCATGGCGACTGCACATAGTTCTAGCTTTGAAATATCTAGGAATGTTTATTTAAGACTAATATAATATAAACAAGAAAATGGGAAAATGAATAGGGTTTGTGGATCGAATTTTTTATCTTGCTGTGTCGTTTAAAGAAATATGCAAAGAGCGAAATATTGGTGCGAAGTCAATGAAAGTTAGATCGAGTTTTTTCCCTTTGCTTAAAATTCTCCTAGGCGAGGTCTTCATTCTCCCCGCAGAGTGATCGTTCGTTGTTCTTCACATATCATCTCTGCAAGGGGCTACCTCGGCTAGAGTCCACGAATCGTGGTCTACGTAAGGACAACGTCTTTAGTTACTTTGTAACTGTTTTATTTCTTGTATTAAAACTTAGAGAAAGAGAATACAATTCTGTTTGCATCAGGAAGGCTCTCAAATTTAAGCATTGATCTAATTAAAATGGGACTATTCTTTTTTATTCTTCATAATTAAATTGGGACTATTTTTATATTCGTCTGATCCCATAACAGACGCGATATGCAAGAGCCTCTGTGAAAGAGAGTGCGAGATCTTATTCACGGTGGAAATTTTGCATTGTGAGATGGATAAATCTACGGACAATTTTGCCTCGCTTCAGATAAGACATTTTGCAATAACTTTATTTCCGTGTCAATTATCAAACGTTTTTTTTTTTTTTTTTTTTTTTTTTTTTTTTGCATATGTACCCTGCCTTACTGAGCTTTCCTCTGGTATATGCCTTACTCGAATCCTCCTTGTTTTTTTTTTTTGTTGTTGTTTTTTTAAACAAAAAAAACCCTATCCCAACCGACCAGAAAAAACGACAAAAATTCAGGTCGTTTTGGTTGGGATCAATATTTTTTGCAAAAAATATGAGTACGTGTTTTCAAAAGAGTCATACATTTGACGAAAGAGCTCAGTAAGGCGGGGTACATGCAACAAACCGCTTGTCATGTATCTGAGAAAAGAGCTCAGTAAGGGGGGGGGGGGGGGGTACATGCAAGAAATTTTTGAAAATTGATACAGAAATAAAAGAGTTATTTCAAGATATTTGACCAGAATCGAGATTACATTTGTCCTTAGTCGTTATCCATCCCATGATGCACAATCTCCACCGTGTTATTAATAAGCAACAGTCGAACACGACGGAATTTGATAAATGTCAAAAACGAAATACAATGCTGATCTATACAGGAGGAACTAGTTGCAATAATGAAACCGAAACCTTTTTGAATTTTGATCTGGGTTTGACAAACCACTGCTTCATCAAGTTTGTGGCTACGATATCGCAGCTAGGAAAGAACTGCATCGACCTGGTTCCAACCGTAATGACCCGTATTGGAACTCGCGTGGAATCTTGTTGGATTCCTAGTACGTGCAGCCATGAAGATTTTTAAGCATGTTAAAATATTCTGCATGTGATTTTAATTCTCGATTGAAATCCGATGTATCCCGGGTCATATTTCATTGCCCTTTTTAAATCCTGAAGTTTAAAGCTAATCTAGTAATCTACCTATTTGATGGGAAACTGAAACCGTATCGACCCGGTTTGCGTTTGAAATTTGATATATAACCGGGTTCATACCGTACATACAATATCGAACCTTTGATGAATTAAGGTTTTGATAATCAATAAGAATTGTTTCAAATTGTTTTAATGTTTTCTGTTCTCTTAGAACACAGAACATTTCCGTTAACCCATTCTAAATCAACACAATTTCAAGATGTCCTATTTTGAAAGCTGCTACAGACAACAAAATGGATAATGATAAAAACGGGATTGTGTATGCCACAGAAAAAAATGATATAAAAGGAGAGTATTCTGTATATCATCATTTTCTTCTTTTGTCAGTCTGTAATTTCTTTTTGTCCGGGAAATTGTTAATGATATAGTCATAGATAACATCGCCTTTCAACAAAAACCTCGTAACTGCAGCTTAAATAAGCTGCAGTTACGAGGTTTTCGATGAAAAGCAGCGATAAACAAAACAAAACAACGTGTTTGTATGTATAAATACTTTTATTCCATATATATTTCCTTATAAGCATAATTGGTTGAGAAAACAGCATGCGTTTATGAAACTTTCATACCCCGTACATCTCAATTCACGAAAACATGACCTTAAGATTAAGTCAGTTACATTTATTATTTCGTTTGTACTTGCATTGAATTTGGTCCACCATACGATATGTCGTTTGGGAAAGGGAAATATTATTTGCTATAATTTAATAGGACCAAGAAGACAAAAATATAACTTCAACCTATTCACCAAAATATAAAGAATGAAAATACAGTCGACACTCGTTATTTCGACACGAAAATCTGGTACTATACTAACTATTCAATCAAACAGGGAATATTTACACATCCCCCTCCAATTCTGGCTCAATTATAAAAAAATGTGTCTAATTTCGGATATTATGTCAATTTGATTCGACTTCAACTTTCACTTCGACATAGCGAGAGTCGACTGTATTGTTAAAGGTGGTTCAGTTTAACAAATTTGCTAATAAAGTACATGATTAAATGTCAATATCTATAATCTTTATTCGAGTATCGAGAATCGGGCGACGATCGCCGTGAAACGCTGGATGCCACTGACGACGTGTTGCTGTGCTTCACGTAACGTTCACGCTGCTTTGGGCGTCGTGCGATCAGGTACACGCTCAGACCGATGATCGCGATGACAAGTAGGCCTCCTCCCACGCTCATCCCGATCACGAATTCAATCGGCAGGGTATCGCGGCTATCATCTGTTATTGTTACATGTATATCTTCTTTGCCTGAAAGGTTAGCGATTACAAGAATGATTAAGCGGCAATGCATGTATATCGTCGCTTTTCAACAGAAAACTCGCAACTACAGCTTTAAACAAGCTGTAGTTACGAGGTTTTTTGATTTAAAGCTACTTCAGAAGACAATATAGATGTTGATTGCGATAAGGTATGCATATAAATAAAGATAATAAAATATTGAGGTAAAAACAGAAAATGGCTATCAACATTTATTCTTCTTTTGCCAATGTTTCCAAAGCCTGCCATGGACATCAAAACCCGGGAAAGGATTAGGACTATTAACGTGAAATGTTGGGAAAATATTAAGAAAGAATTTCCTCCGTTACAAACGTTTACGTCTTTTACAAAAGTATTTCCCAAACAAGACATGGTTCGAAGTACAAAGTAGATAGAGACTTAGGAAAACATTGATGCGAAAAAAGAAATTTCTTAAGACCAGCATTTTCTTGCCATTTATCTGTACGGATTTAAAAAAAGAATGCCAAGCCTTTCAAATTTTACCAGTCTAGAATCGCATCTTTTGACAATGAACAATTATTCAAAAAATCTAAAACGGCTTAATCCAACGTTTCTGTCGACGTCAATTATGTAGCTAACGTAGGCCCTACCTGGTGTGACGCCAATTACGTCGACGTATGTCACGAGCGTGTACGTCTCGTTCTGGGCTTGACGTTTACGTCTACCATTCGATGTACACCTCTGAAACAGACATGATTTATACATTGATATGCGCTTCTTATTTGTATCAACTCAGAGCGCTATGTATTTGACGCATTATGTGAACGGAACTCGTGCAAGATAATTATATTAGTCATCATAGAACAACGTCGAGACAGTCCGAACGTCTGAAGTTATATGATGCATCATTTTCACGATGGGTAACGCACTTGACTTCAGGGAAGCGAAAAATCGTCCGCTTCAAGTATGTATTCAAGCGAAATAGTTAATTTTGAATGTTTGAAGAAACCATGGGATTCTGTGCAGAGTGAGTTCAACTCGGGAATGACTCTCTCAAATTCGGTTACGGCGCACGTTCACGGTACGGAAACTACAGAGACAGAGCCAATGGCTCTGCTAGTAAAATCCTCTGGGGCGCTTCCGACCATGTGTGGCTCTGTCTCTGGGAGCACGATTATAGGACAAAAACAGGTGAGTGTTCAACTTTGTTGTTCAATAATTTTCTTTTTGTGCTTAAAAGCGAAAAAACGGGAATGCCATGCTCCCCTAAGACCATTTATCTGTCTGTTCTAATTCTGTGGGCTTCAAAGTCGGCAGGGTTTTCACAGGATCATTGTCGTCGTGAGTCGACCCTATGTGATTTTTTCTTGTTTACATCATGCATTTTTGTACATTACAACGTTAAATAGCCAATTGCCGAAGGCAGAACACATTATATACTAGTCGAGGGATACTCTCGATTAGAAACCCTTTCCCCATGTCACAAATCCTTATAAGTAATTGGCAAAAATAAAATTTGAGCAATTTCTATCGGTGGCTCTGTCTCTGGCTGCTGGCTCTGTCTCTGGCGGCTGGCTCTGTCTCTGTGTGCTATTTTTTTTAATCCACCACAGAATTCGTGTCGAAGTAATATGCCTAACTGACTCGTGCACTGAATGGATCATATTGCGTATGGCGAACGTTTCAGTCACTGATTAAACGCTTTCCAAAACATCAAAATTTCGACGTTGTTCATTTTCAAAGCTACTTCTTGCGACAAATTAGTTGTTGACAAAGAAAATTTTGCACCAATGTAATTCGACATCTTTCCTTTAATCTCTCCCAAACAAGACAATGTTCTGTTGCATTGCAATAAAAGAAAATGTTAGTATGTAGTTGCTGAAATGCCAGGATATGAGTATTTCTAAGTGGCTGACAGGTTTGACAATATTTTGAGGGAGAGGGACGACTACTTTATCATTGACAATGTTATAGAATTTAACCAGCCGTTGGACAATACGGCGCAAATCTAATGTTCTCCAACAGAGACACTACATATGCGACCATAGAATCACATGGTCCAGCGAACTGCTCCCCGCTGCACAGATTCAATCTGGTTAATCAGTGTTCCCGAGTGTTGAGCGGACTGCAGTCCATACTGCAGCGCGGTACTCGAGCTGAGGCCTGACAAGCGGTTTTTCCGTGGTAAGTGGTTTGAAATTGTAACACCTAAATATTTTGCTGAGGAGACTGTTGCATGTAAATGATAGTGTCATCACCAAAGAGACGTATTTTAGAGCATTGAACATATTCATGGAGGTCATTGATATAGATAAGGAATAGTAGGGGCCTAAGACCGAACCCTGGGGCACACCTGAAGGAACTGATATGATGCTGGACATGGATCCATTGACCAACACTGATTGTGTCCTATTTTTCTGCAAAGGCTTTGATCCATGCCAGAGTGTGACCTCTAATGCCATAATAATGCATTTTTGACAACAGTTTCCCATAATTTACCATATCAAACGCTTTTGAAAAATGTAATAGCTTTTTTCCTCATTTATGAACTGGATGATATCATCTACCAAGCCAAAGTGTTGGCTCAGACAGGATCTTTTTTCCCAAAAGCCGCGCTGTAAGTCGCAGTAGGCTCTATGTTTTGTCGAAGTGTTTAATTATACTAGATGCACTGATATGTTCAAGTTGTTTGCGTAAGATGTAAGTGAAAGAGATCGGGCGATAATTGGCCGGGTCGGACTAAGTGAGATCTATCTACCCATGTTTTAGAAAAGCATTTAATGAGTGACTGAAACGTTCGCCATACGCTATTATGATCTATTCAGTGTATGAGTCAATTATGTACATTACTTCGGCACAAATTTTGTAGTGGATTAAAATGGTTAACAAAGTACACAGAGACAGGGCCAGCCGCCAGAGACAGAGCCACCGATAGAAATTGCTCAAATTTCATTTTTGCCAATCATTTCTAAGGTTTTGTAAGATGGGAAAGGGTGTCTAATCGAGAGTATCCCTCGATAAGAATATAACATGTTTTGGCTGCGACAATTGGCTGTTTACCGTTGGAATGTACATATATATACATGATGTAAACAAGAAAAAAAATCACATAGGGCCTAGGGTCGACTTACGACGACAATGATCCTGTGAAAACCCTGCCGACTTTGAAGCCCATAGAATTACAACAGACAGATAAATGGTCTTAGGGGAGCATGACATTCCCGTTTTTTCGCTTTTAAGCACCAAAAAAAAATTATTGAACAACAAAGTTGAACACTCACCTGTTTTTGTCAAAAAATCGTGCTCCCAGAGACAGAGCCACACATGGCCGGAAGCGCCCCAGAGGATTCTATTAGCAGAACCATTAGCTCTGTCTCTGTAGTTTCCGTACCGTGACGTTATCTCGTCAAAATTTGTAGAGTATAAGCTGAGAAATTAAATAAAACATACAATAGTCCCAGCCGAAAATAACAGTGACGTAGGCTGATGTTTACTGCTGCAAAACCAATCAATTCGTCTGATTTGCACCGTTACAAATACGAACAGAGTTGATTGGTTGTCAAGTAGTAAACATTAGCCTACGTCACTGTCAATTTCGGCCGGTACTATTGTAGACTACTTGAAGAGGACCATTTTTCGGTATGATCGCTTCCCAAAAGTCACGTGGGTTACGCACTGTGATATTATCCCGGGCAAAAAAAGAAATCATAGTGTGAACACCAAAGTTTTCTTTTTTTTTTTTCTATATTTTTTATCTATCTTTTTTGTTATTGTTAGTTTCTAACATATTTGGACTGATCGTCGATAAAAGTGAAAAACTTTATTCTTGCATTAACATTTCATTCTTTTCGGTCGTAAATGATGCGATGCATTACACAACTATGAAAATTCTGGCCGTCTTTGTGTTGCTCTGATGTATGAACATCTAACATTGACCCTCTAAAGGGACCCATGCTAGGTTGCACAACATGCAAACATGTAAAATAATGTATTCAAGAAATATAGGGGTAATATGGATTTGTAGACTACTAGGCCCTATGTGTTATCATTTCTATGATTGTCCAAGGAAAAGTCGAATGAAGTTTATTTTGTCATTCTAAATATAGATGGCTGTATGTTACTTTACCTACCCGCTCTTTCCATTTATAGCAACATTTATGGGAATCTGGACATTGATAGATAGTGCAAAACTTGGTACCCGTACTAAAATTCCTTTCTTTTGGGCCCAAAACAATGCAAACTCGGACTGTCCACATGTTTTTCTGATGCCTGAAATATCTAGCATGGACACTTAGAGCACAGATATGAAAACCAGCGCGGGAACCTGTTTACATCTTTGATCGCCCTGTCTCCAACATATTTCAGCAAGACACACAAAGTACACCCGACCCGTCGCTTCTACAAGCGGATCCGTGGCTGTCTTGTCAAACCGCATCGCCCAAAGACTCTTTTAAACTCCTTTTAAAGATAATGGCTTTGAATAAAACATTGTGAAAAATGAAGAAATTGCTTGTGACAAGCAATTTCTTCATTTACCACAATGTTTTATATCCAGAGAGACTATAATATGAACATTTCCTTAAATTGATATTGTCATTTACAACATCTTTGATTTTAGACCAGTCTGAAATTTTGCCGTGGTAGTAGGTTAAGAAAATGCTTACAGAACACAACCATGAAAGCTAGTGCGGGTACCTGTATGCATCTTTGATCGCCCTGCCTCCAACATATTTCAGCGAGACACACAAAGTACACCCGACCCGTCGCTTCTACAAGCGGATCCGTGGCTGTCTTGTCGAATCGCATCGCTTCTATGAGGCCCGTTGTAGCTACAAATGGCGTACCCGTGCTGATTTGTGCGAAAGTCGTATTAGGCCGCAGAAAATCTTGATCACTTCGAGGACAACTGTGAGGAAGGAAATACAAGTACAGTAAAAGGCATGTTACAACTATTCAGAACTGTGAGTGACGTAGGCACGGGTAGGACTGCTTCAAAACCAATCAACTCTTTATTTCTAACGATTTTATTGCGCGGGTGATAAAATAATATATAAACACGGTCTAGTCTAGACCTACGTCACTCTCTTTGTAGCCTGGTAAAGTTGTAGCATGTCGTCGTTGTAAATGCAAAACCTCGTATCTCGATTTTGGAAAATCTTAACGGGGAGGGAAAAACGTGTAATAACTTTTCCCAAACTGGAGTATTTTACATGAAATTTGGACATATTGTTCACAAAGAATGTATCATTAATACTGATTAGTAAAAATATTTCAAAACCTGCAGGAATTTTCATAACTGTGCCAACAAGTTTGTACTTTGAAAATCGCAACAATCGACACACGATGTTTTGCATTTACACCGACGATGTGTATAATATGTGATATCATCTTATAGTCCATTTGACGCTGCTATATGCCCTATATGACAACCTTGCAATGTCGAGTACAATGAAGTTTTATTTTTTCTTTGCATTGTATAGGTGCTCTAGGACAGATCTAGCTTGGTTGCCAGAATGGCAACCTTGGGCAACTCCCACAATTCGCAAAAATCCAAGATGGCCGCCAAATGCAGCTGGAAAAATCGACTTTTTGTCAAATTGTCCTAAATTGACGCGAAAAATGCCTATTCAGGGATTCTTTGGTATGCTGAATCCGAATCCATTGATAAATATAACATTTGGATAACACAAATATGCTGAAATAGAGATGGCTGCCGGACGCCATCTTGAAAATCACATTTTCTACCTTATTTTACATGGCCCATAGAATTCATGTATTAAGACACACTTGATAAGGTAAATCCACTTTATTTCTTAAATTCGAATTTTGATTTATCTGGTGTACATAAAATTCCGACATGGCCGCCAGACGTCATATTGAAAATGATAGCTGGCTTAATTCACTTACAACAAGTTTTTTTCTAATGTAGAAAATGCGGCTAATATGTGACATTTGTGTATCATTCCCTCTATTAATTTAATAACACATTTTTATATTTATTTGGATTTTACATTGATCTAAAGTGTTTTTCATAAGGGAAATGGCCACCAGATGGCATAATGAAAGTGACAACAAATACTGGTACTTAATATTATAAAAGGAAATAATTATCTTGTACTTTATTTTGGAAATTTCAAGTCTTACAAATCCCAGATTTCTTCGAAACGTTATATTTTCTATTGTAAACATTTCTATAAATCTGAGAGTCTTGGAGCATCTTCGAAACTTTTACAGATGATATGATTTAAACAATTTTATTATTTCAACAGACGACCATCACCTCTGTGTAATGATAAACACAGTTCTGACATTGAATAATAAAAGATGACAGCGTGGGTTGAAGTACCATTATGAATTTATATCATTAATTCCTTTGGCTTCTTCCTAATTTTGAAGAAATGATCCCATGATCTACATCCAAATATAGAATGTAAACATCGCCCAAATCGCAAATAGAACGTTGGCTCGTAAAGCAGAAATTTCTTATATGTTAATCTTACACACAGATCCGATCTACGAAATGTGCACCATTACAATATACTGGATTAATAGAAATAAAAAGAAAATAAACAAAAACAGTCATGTTTGATTAAACTGTTAGTACCGGTTCATAGTTGATCTTGAAGATATACTGTTTACAAGAAACTTTACTCGATGAAAAAGACAAAAACAATAAATTAAGAAGGTTGAAATTAACAAGCATTTGATAACCTGGGTAAGATACCACTAAGAACATTGATTTAAAATTAATATGAAATCAATAATTTTATAGAAAGAGAATGCAAATGTTTCCCTACCTACAAGACATCTATATAAATTCACAGAGAAACCCTGTCCATTTTTTGCTTTCATTGTATCGGGATACCTTATACTAATGGTTGTCCATTCACGTTTATTGGGAATAGGACAGAAATTGCAAGATACAACTCAACTTGATTAAAAATTGAACGATTTTACATTCTATGATTCTTAGGCACTTCTGCATCTGATTCTGAATGTTTTTTGCCTTTCAAATCACATCAAATGTATTAGTATATTTTACTAGAATATTTCGCTCGTATGACTTTTCAATAATTTTCCAAAAGTATTTTTCTTTTGTCGGACACTATGTTTCGGAAAATTTCTTCAGTAAACTAATGTTTGAATTTAAACAGTACATTTATTGCACATACAATGTCACTTCAGTTATTGCAAGAATTGATCTAAATCTATACTCTCATTGTTTTAAGGCCCATTTTGTACATCACCTATGTATTGTGTATATTTACAGTCTCCATGCGATAGGCTAAGTCTTATATTATTAATGATTTGTTTGAATAAGATATACCGTTTATCAGCAAGAAGAAGACAACAACAAATTAAAACTTATGGAATGATACGCAGTTTAGGCATCTTAAGGAATGGCTTGGTCAGAAAGTCTTAAAAATAAAATGAATGTACTTCATGCATATCCAATTTACATTGATTTCTCAAAATGAAATATTAATATGCTAAAATCCCACATTGTCTTAAATATATATTGTGTATATTTATAAACATTTCAAAAGGCAAGATCACTCAAATTAGTATAATTGTCTTTTTAAAGCGCTCATGATAAGTCTTTGTCAGAACATGTATTCTTTTAGAATCGTTATTCGGGTAAATAAGTTGAAACAGAATGGGACAACTTGCAATTATGTACATGCACATCTACTCCATGCTATTGGAGCTATCTTAAGGGCTACAGTTGCTTTTCATGAAGATACATCCACGACTATACTATTTCCTGTTGTCGTTAAAATCGTTCATGGCTGTAGTATGACAAGACTAAGCATTACATTATGCATGGAACTCAAAGAGTTGTATTGTTTTTACCATGATCATTTGGGTTTTTTCTTCATAAATTTGGAATTGTAAAGGTATGAAAGCTGAAAAGATCAGCTCCCAAAGGAATTTTAGCCCATCAATCACGATTGATCTATTACGACTCCTTAGGATATTCACATGGATAATAATTTCAAAAATATAAATATTGGAACACTTTTAATGATACGTTTTCTTCTAGCATGACAGTCACCTTTAATTTCTATATATTATCCGTGAATTTATATAATTTATGTAATTATGTAGATAAAATGCTCAGAACTGTACCGAAACTGAAAAAGATGTTTATCTTTAGTCAGCAGCAACAGCTGAAACTTTACATTTCAACATGGTAACTGGGTGCCATAATTGAATAAAATCTCAGTAACATACAGACATATCTCAAGCCTACAGCTCAGACATCACCTTCATTTAACAATAATAATGGCAACTGGTAGCATATGTATTACATACTATATATTCATCTAGGTCTAGTCCTATACATAATTGTGTATCAGAATCTGATTTTCCAAAGCAAAAAAATTCAAACCTAGATAACAATACCAAAAAACAGCGCCTAACAATATGTTATTTGAATTTTCCACTGAGTACACTTATAAACAAAACTTTTAGAGTCATTAAATTGAAGAAATTAACAGAGGTTAATTGATATTATATCATTGTTGGCGAAAAGAGCAGAGTTTTAGGCATTTGATGTCCTACTTTGAAAAACTGTCTGAAAATTTGCTCTTTATGCCAAGATGGCAACTGGTTGACATATCTGTTACTATCATTTATATGAGAACAGTAACGAAATATGTAATATCCAAATTTAGTCCAAATGTGTTAAAAATAAGTAAAGAGATGCATGTAGCGTCCATTTCCGAATTTTATTTATACAAGGTTGATATAAAAAAGAAAAGAAGAAATGATAATGTGAAGAAATGAGAAGTAAAGTAAATTTGGCTTACGAAGTATTCTTAAAAGGTGCCTTTTAAAGACCGTATAAAAACTAACGTAGAAAAAATGTGATTTTCAAGATGGCATCCAGCAGCCATCTCTAATTTAGTACTTTTGTGATATCCAAATGCTATATTTATCATCAGATTTGAATTCAGCATACCCCAAAACCCCAAAATAGACATTTTTGCATCTTTGTTGGACAATTTGACAAAAAGTTTATTTTTCCAGCTGCGTTTGGCGGCCATCTTGGATTTTTGCGAATTGTGGGAGTTGCCCAAGGTTGCCATTCTGGCAACCAAGCTAGATCTGCTCTAGAACACCTATACAATGAAAAGAAAAAATAAAACTTCATTGTACTCGACATTGCAAGGTTCCGAAAATTTCAAATGGACTATTACGTGAAAATCATATTTTCTTATAATTATGAAGGTTTGACTATGGTTAGAATGCACAGACTACAGTATAAAGTTACATTCGAAAGACTATGGCGGTCCTGGAACCAGCGAGTCCATTTTTTCAGATGTAGTGAACTCCTTTCGTAAATTGTTATTTTATTTCTTATTCATATTATTGTTGATTACTTATTTATATTATGGTTTTAAAAATTGGACTATTGTTGGAAAATGAAAACACAACAAAAAAGTCACCCATTGGAATCTTGTAGATCTACTCTTCTTGTAGAGGTTAGGGACGGGGTGGCGTAAAGTTCTCTACAGTATACACCCCACGGTCTTAGATCTGAAATCCACCAAAAAGTGATGAAATTAGTCGGGATCTGGAAAAACGCCCCTTTCAGCAATTTTAGACAGCTCTGACTCAAGATGAACATGAGCCTAAGTGCTGTCTGGCCGGGATTTTTGCTGTTTTGGGGTGGCTAGAGGTCACAAAAAGACTTTTTGAGACCAATACGATTCATGATCAGACTGCTTGCATACTCAGGCTGGTCTTGAACCATGTTGGGCTCAAAAGGCTTGAAGGACCTCTTTCCAGATTCAGACTCGATTTGATATTTTACTCCAAAGAAGCCGTGGGATAACAAATTATCTGATTGACCGAGACGTATGATTGGACAAGACGCATTTGTCGGCCAATTGATTTAATTGTTTCGTAATCTTAAAGAGACAGGTTGATAAACAACCCTCAATAGAAACAGAATTGATCTAAAAAATGGTTGTAAACACAGTTCGGACAAATAGAAAATATAGCAATTAAATTGTTTCCCTGATTGTGACTTCTGCTTTTGTCTCGAGGATTTTGATTGGTCAATTTTGATTAAATCCACAAAATAAAAGGATAAATGTAAATAGATTTTGTTTGCAGAGTGAAACAGACTTTGATTGATAATTTCTAGATCTACTTTCGAACAGTCCGATGATTCTTTGGTGCTATTTTCATCTCTTTTTCCTTCTTTTGTTGGCAGTTTTTACCTGATTAGAACTTCTCCACTATTCATCAAAAGCCTCGTAACTGCAGCTTATTTTAAGCTGCAGTAACGAGTTTTTGTTGAAAAGTAGCCACTTACTGGGATCAGTAAACGTATCCGTCGCTCCGCTGGGTTGATATTGTATTTTCAAAATCATGGATTCTCCAATCGTTCTTTCTGTTATCTCCGTGTTATCTGGTAAAGCGACGTCCATACGTATAATGCCGTTGTCTTGCGTCAGATTTTGTGAAATGTTCTGGCTGAAATAATGTAGATGTAGTCTAATTAAATAAGATCGAGAACACATTTATTAACCAGGGTGATCCCAGTCGTTCTTTGTGCTATAACGAAATTGCTGATGACGTTGCTCTCAATGCTGACGTAAAAATGAAGAAAAAAAAAGAGACATACCGCTCGTTTTTTTTAAGTACTACCAGAATGCCTAGGATTTATAAAAAAAACTTTGCAAACTTTATATCTTCTGATTCTGCAATATTTTTTCTAGTGAACGTTGTTCACAAAAAAATTGTTTAAAGATTCAAAATATAAAATATATAAATCAGCAATTACCTGCAGGCTAAATATCCAAGATTGCTCACAACATAATAATGGGCAGGTTTAAAAAAAATGTGACCAAAGTGTGACATTTAGATGTTAAGAAAAACAGCTAATTTTACAGAATATCATTCAGATTTCTTAATTAGGGTGGCTAAAAACTATTCTAAATGGTTAAGCAGTGCCCAAATTATATTTTAAATTCATGTTCACTACTTTTTAGCTTAAATTGTGTGCACAATCTTGCAAAATGACACCAAAAAAGCGTTTCACTCCTGACAGCATATATATTGCACAATATGAGAAACTGTAACCCACAAATCACTAAAATGTAGAGTGCAGAATGCCCACAAGGTTGATGGCTTCCTATAAAAATTTGAGTGGTAGATTTCTGGCTGAATAGACAAAAATGAGAACACATTTTGAAAAATAAAAGTGTTTCACTCCTGACATAAAATTCAGAGGGGTATTGTATAAAACAGGCTCCACATCCTAAACCAATGAGGATAAGATAAAAAAGTAATTTTTACGTGATGATGCACATGTTGTTTTATGAATTACAAGTGCTTATTGTAGTATCCTGTCACTGTCTTTTATTTACCATAACTTAGAAACTTGGTAAAAGTGTTAAGGTTTACGAACTGAGAATGAAAACACCACTTTCTAGCCATTATGAAATGCATCAAATTACACACACTTGTAAATACACTTCACATAAGTTGATTCACCAGGCCGGATTTCAAGATTATGCTTTAAGAAGAAAATAATTGACAAATATTATTTTACTCTATTTTCATATGCAAGTGAGGTAGTTTTGAACATTTTTGTCAAATATTTCCATAACTATGCATTAATTCAAAATTCTAAACCATACAAAATGCTTATATTTGTATTTGGAATGGAAATGAAACACAGATTAGGAATTACTGGCACTTTTCAAATTTCGCATCTGGCTCTGCATTTCATTCTCAGTTCGTAAACCTTAAGTGTCACACAAAAACGTTTCACTCCTGACATTTTTGACATGTTTTAATGACATATCTTTTTTATTTGTGAAGCGATTTTCTATAAACTTGGTACCCAGTATATAGACACAATAACACATCTTTTTAGCTTTGATTGGGTTGAATATGTTTCTCTGTAAAAGCCGTGGCATGTAAAAAGTGAATGGTCACATTTTTTTTTAAACTTGCCCTAATGTATCTTTATAATAGAATGAAGTAACTAGAAAAAAATGATGATTTATAGCTATTCTATGAAAGAAGGTCTTGTTAGTTGCCCGGAATTGGTATGATAAGGTACAGCCTACACGGTGGATAATCACGTGATTCAATATTTTCAGAAAATCTTCAATGAATCTGTAAATACTGGACCGATTTGAATTCGGCTTGAAGCAGAGAATGTGGACAGACGTAACGCATAAAAATCAACTGATAAAAAGTTATTGAAGATAAACCAAAATTTTGGTTTATCTTCAATAACTTTTTTAACACGTCTAGCTCATCTGGCAATTTTCCACCTTCTCTGCTTCAAACCGAATTCAAATTGGTCAAGTTTTAAAAAAGATATTGAAGATTATCGGAAATTCTGAGTCACGTGCTTATACACCGTGGCCTACCTCTTTAATTATTGTAAGAAAACATCAAAACAAGCCATTTCAAAAGCTCCGTTAAACATTGTAACTTTCAGATGAAAATAAAAGTAAAATTTACGACGAAATATATGTGAAATGTCACTTTAAGTGACCTTTATTCATATCCTGGCCCAATATATACTAGAAAAAAAGATACGCAACCCCAATTTTTCATAATATTTTCGACAAACTATGTTTTTAATGGCTATTGAGTGAGTACATTTTTAATATTCCTGCCTCCATACGCATAAATATTGTGTAATTTTCTTCAGATGCCGTAAATTCATCACGTGATACATAGCAAATGGTCGAAAACTGATTATCCCATGTCGTGTTTTCTAAATGACTACTATCAAAATAAGTTTTCTTAAAACACAAGCTAAAACATAGACAAAGAAGCGGCCAAAGCTTCCACACACTTCTAACTACACTACGCATATTAGGGCTACGCCAAAACCAGCGCCAAACTGCAGTACGGATGTTGTTAGGTGGAAAAAGTTAAAATGTTGTCGCAAGACATTGATAGGGAAACAAATAGACACTTTTTCGACTGTATAAGCTGTTGGCTCTCAATGGGAATACAACCACTCGAGCACGGAGTGGACGTGCAAGAGATATGACGTCACGACAGGACCGTATCTTCAGGGAAACCCCACCTATGGGATAGGTTTAAAACTGCAACGGAAGACGCTTATAAATCGTATGGACTTCATGTTGTAACATTCGAATATCGGACCAAACTGATCGAAACAGATTGTGTTTTTTGACCTACGTTCACTTTTTTTGTAAAATTGTGTTGATGCCCGGTGTAAACTGGGTGTTTTCTTATAAATGGAATTTACTACAAACTAGATTTTGTGAACTTTACAAGGTGAAATGTTATTGCTTTAAATACATTACATTTTATTTAAATCTGATTTGATATCTTTGCGTAAGAAGGAATTGAAAAGGAAGTTGCGTTTCTTTTTTTTGTCTAGTATATTATGTGGTCTGAAACTTACGTTGAATATCGAACATTAAGTTTTCCTACAATAATGCCGTTTAGAAACTTGTTAGAAATAACCAGAAAATGATACAAAATGATTACCCCTTTCATAAACAAGAACTATTTCTGATGTAACTTATAAACATGTGATTTGAAAGAATTGAGAGAAAAACGAAAATGCTGAACTTAGACAGCATTTTTTTTTTCTTTTCTCTAACATTAATATTTCACACGCTTTGATATAAAAACTCGAAACATAAAGTATCACCTGTATATCATTTACAACTACTGTTAATTTGAATTAGTTTAGAAAGTGTGAAAAAATGGTTAACCCTTTCCAAAATTGCAAAGTTTTGGACTGTTCCAAATTCAAAGATGATGCAGATGACAATGTCAAGTGAATATAATCATAATTAATGCATTAATCTTTTTTGGAGAAATGAAGAAATTGCTTTTCACAAGCAATTTCTTCATTTTCCACAATGTTTTCCAAAGATTTATTCTTGAAGGGCGTCAAAAAATGACAGTGTTTTGGAATGGGTTAAATAAACTTACAAAATCTTGACGGGCGATGATATGACTGTTGGTAACCTGCTATCTATAGAACAATTGTAGTAGAAATATAGGTCCCCATGTCTGTCGTACTCGCGTTGTACATATGAACGAACGTACCAAATGTAACGCTTCGGATTCGAGTTTGGAACCTGAAAATATGTATGAATATGCAAACATTATGCATAAAACAAGAAATTGCTGTATTTTATCATAAACCTCGTATCTGCAGCAAACAAGCTGCAGATCTATACTAGGTTTTTGTTGAAAAGCGACGAAATGTCGGACATAAAAGTCCCGAACTGAAGGAATCATTTGATTTGCCAAAACAAGTAGAGTTATTGGTACCCGCATCTGTCGTACTAGTATTGTACATATGAACGAACGTACCAAATGTAACGCTTCAGATTCGAATTCAGAACCTAAAAATGTAAATAAAAAGGACCATGCATTTAAGGCAAATTTATCAAATCAAAGCCCCGAACCAATGTATAAAATTGGTCCATTAAACAGCAAATCTTCGCTTTTCAAAGAAAACCTCGTAATTGCAGATTGTTTTAATCTGCAGTTACGAGGTTTTCTGTTGAAAAGCAGCGACATGCGGGAAATGAAAGCCATGGACTGAAGAAATTATTTGATTGGCCAATAGAACTAGAAGCATTGTCCCCATATCTGTGGTATTCATGTTGTAAATATGATTAAACGTGCCAAATGTACCGCTTCATGTTCGAGTTTGAGACCTTAGATAATATAAATAGTGTCCATTAAACAACCAATGTCTGATAGAAAAAACCTGTAATGGGGGGATTTGGTTGGTTTATTTTTATTGGGTTTTACGCCGTTTTAAACTGCTATGGTGATATCTCGGCGGCATTGGTTTTTGTTGTTTATCATACCAGTACTACCGCAACACCCCAACCAAAAAACTGCTTTATCAAAACCCCACTTCATCAGTTTCCCCAAGTAGACGTTACCACAATGTTCACTTCGAAATAAACAACATTTCGACATAACAGAATTCGAGATATGGAGACTCACCAAATCATGCCCGCAGTAGGTACGACCAGCCGGCGGGTTGTCTGTCGTAATATCAATAGCAACACTGGCTATGAATGGGTTGTCGTCGGAGCCATTACCCGTGAATACGCAGTCCCCAGTCGTGTACTTCGTGTTAGTCAGATTTATGAACTCGGCTCCGACAATGTCTGAGCCGTTTTTAAAGATGCCCATTGTTACGTTCAGAATGTTTCCCACTAGATAGCAAGCCATAGCGCCGAACTGGGGTGGAGCTGTGAGATTCTGACTTGCTGCTGGGGTTGCCATCAGCTGAAAGTTTGAGAAAACAAAAGCGTTGTTGTGGTTTGTTTGTTTCATTGTCGCCCCTGTTCAACCCATTCCCAAATGTCCAAACTAAGGGAGTCGCAACTGTAAAAATGCATACCTGTCAAGTCACACGCATTGCGCGTGTGTCACACGCATTTCGGGTCTGAATCACGCAATTACGCTTACATCACTTGATCACACACATTTTCAAAATAAACATAAAAATGAAATTATTGAACCATAAAAAGATTATCTTTTTGTCATTCTTCTTTAAACTTACTGTAGATCGACACCAAAAAAAGGACCAGGAAATTACCTGCCAGTAATACCCGAAATGGGAGTTAGGCAGTATATTAAAGATAGGAAGTGCATCCAAGAGGACACTGAAACCACTATAATCCCGATTTTTCCGGGGGCCTCCGGCCCCAAGGACCCTTAGTCAGGGCGTTGCCATGGACCCACCGGGGACCCAAGGCCCGCGACTAAAAAGGCACAAGCCTGACACTTGCAGACCCTTGACAGTTATGAAGATAATGCTTCTAAATGTAAAAAAAATCCTAATGTTGTTAAACAGAAATATAAGAAGAAAGGGGAAAATATCTCGTAGCAAACAGATTTGGAACACCTCGGATAATTCTATCGAATCATCGACTCGGAAGTATGTGTATGAAGAAATGTTTTAAAAAAAAATGCGATTTCTTAGCCGGAAGTAGTTACACTTCATAAAGTAGTTTTGGGGGTCATCAAAATGAACAACTTGCAGGTTGTAATTATTCTGAAAAGAGAGGACACTGTAACTGCAAACAATGCATTTCAGCATCATTGTCGCTTGAACATTGTTGACAGTTACAGACGAACGTTTTGTGTTGTTTGCCTATTCTATTCTATTCATAGTCTGAAAGTAGTTCTACGACTCACATCCAATGAATAATTGTCCGAGATGTTACAAATGATAGCAAACACTGAGACTTTGCCACGTGAGTCAGTGGTATATTGATTGATTGAATATTTTTGCCTCTTTTATCCTTTCCCAAACAGCACAACTTAAGGGTGTTTCAATAAGAAAACCGTTGCAATCAACGAAATGGGTGCCAATAAAGAAAGAATTTGTGTTCCATACAGTTCAGAAAATACTGGAGTATAAAGAGAAAATGCTGATCATCTATATGTTGTTCACTTGATTTGCGGGCAAGATGCATCGATCGTATACTCACCAGAAAAAGAAAGGCAACCGGAAGCAGCCTCTTCGGATGATCCATAGTTATCTGCAAAAAACAGTATAATCATTTACTATAAAGGCAATGAAGCAGTTATTGGTAAGGTCCAAAATATTGCATTATCATTCAGAAAGTGTAGCTCCTACACATGTAGTCTATCTGTTTGTCTGTCTGTGCATTTGTTCCTGTCCATTCAACTTCCGCTAAACATTATTTCGGACTGAATCAAAACTTGACATAGTTTTTTTTTTTGTAATTCTAGATGTGATTCTGATCGTTTCAATTTGGACAGTTGCACTGGATCCTGTTTGAGGTAAGGTAATCTATCCCTAATCACTGGTGGTGAACTCGAAAAAGCGAGGGACGTTTTTCCACAACAAGGTACAGATATTTTGCGTTTAAATGTGAGTTTAAAGATCTGATTGGATAGTTTTTCTAATAACAATTGATTTGTTCTAAAAATACACCGGCTTTATGTTATGTATTGATAAACCGTCTGTGTTGTAGTAAAATCTCGTAACTACGGCTTTATCGAAGCCGTAGTTACGATATTTTATAACAACACCGACGGAATACCATTATCGCGAAAAAACGCCCCACGCTTTGGCCGAGTTCACCACCAGTGCTAATGAGATTCACACATTCGTTAGATGCATCCGAAGCTATTTGGGCTTTCCGGTGACGTGTTAATCCTTTCTCAAACAACAAAAAATTAGGGAAGTCCACTTCAAAAACTACCACAAATGACGAAAAAGGGGGTATAAGAGATATGATTTGTGTAAAATATGGCAAATAAAATATTGAGACAAAAGGAGAAAATTCTGGTTACCTTCTTTTGCATCAATGTTTTCCTAAGCCTTTCCTATAAGGGAAGTCAAAACCAGGCCTTGTTTGGGAAAGGGTTAAACAATCGCTGATAATTCAAGAACTAAATCAAGATTTACATGCATGTTAATAATGGACCAATTTTGTACATGTAGGCCTATATAATGAAAGCATTGAGAGAAAATGCGAACTGCTCATCATTAGCAATTTTCCTTTCCAGTCAATGGCATTAGCTCTTTAAAAACAAATTATAGTTACTCACAAAAAGAATTATGTGTCTCCAAATTTTAAATGTAAATTAAATAAATTATCAGCCATTTCATCTACAGTATACCTATAGTGAATGTTATAATTAGAAAATATTTAATTATACTGACATATAATTGACTTATGGAAAAACATGACAATCGTAGATCTATATGTTTTGTTACATCTTCTTCTTAAAGAGTGTAACCCCTAAATTGAGTTATGGAAAATCGTTAAATGAACCGATTTGGTTGATGCAATATACCGGTATTATAGTACATTCCAGTCAAGAGTTAAAATAAAAGATATCCCAATATAATGCCTTAGTCGTGTCACAAAGTATTTGTTCACGTTTCCTTTTAACCCTTTCCCAAACAAGACCTGGTTTTGACGCCCCTTTTAGGAAAGGCATGGGAAAACATTGAGACAAAAGAAGAAACTGATGATAGCCAGCAGTTTCTCCTTTTGTCTCAATATTTTCTATGCCGTATTTTAACACAAATTCTATCTTTAATAACTTCCGTTTTATCATTTGAGCCAGTTTTTGAAGTGGATCACCCCAAAGTTTTGCCGTTTGGGAAAGGGTTAACCGATTCTCACACATTGACAACTCTTGAAGCTTCCTCCGGAGAAAGGCTTAAAAATAAGTGAAAACGAAGTAGCTGCTTGTGACGACATATTTCTTCCTGAGCCGCTATTTTTTCTACCAAAAATGAAAGAAAGTCATCATATTGAAAATGTCGTATGACGTCCAAATTCTTTTAATTTGGCCAGCCCAAAAATATTGCGTCTTGTACTTCGTTAACAGAGGGCTTATCGATACAAGTTGATTCAAAATAAGTTTTCATTAGCTAAACGTAGGCCTACATAACTTTTGATTATCTTTAAAATCACATTTTGCACAAAGGCTAATCGAAACGACGAATGTAACGATATTTACGATAAATTATAAAAGGATTTCTTGTAGATCTACCATTTTACTTTTACTTGGGGTCCCTATAATAGGCTTACGCTTCAAACCGGAAAACAACAAATGTAGATCACTTTTGATTGCTTTAGTGACACATTCCAAACCAAAGGTTAATCAAGAACTGTACAGAACTAATACCACCCTCCCAACAAACGAAATGGAAAAAGTTTTGGGTATTCATTTCTCCGTACAGAGTGGGATTCAGCAAGTCATTAAACGACTCACAGAGAAATCAAACAACAAAAGATCTTACCTAAAAACTATGAATTTCCACCCCAAAAATATGAAATCTGGATTTCACAGTTTTTTAACATCGACGTTCAACCATGCATGACGAAAGATTTAGGGAGGGCTTATTTTACTTTTCGTATACCAGAATACACCCTGAGTTTAAGGCGAAACGTTTTTGGTTCGCTCAACCGTAACAGTTGCAAGTCTACCGTAACATAGTCATTTTTCATCTAAAACCTCGTAACTACAGCTCTAAACAAGCTGTAGTTACGAGGTTTTTTGAAGAAAAATGACGATACATATAGTCGTGGCAATCAGCCGTTCATGAGGTAAAATTAACTGAACCACTTCCCAAATAAGCCATCTTTTCAAAGGTCCTGATACGAAAAGCCTAGAGATATGTTGAATCGAAAGACGAGTACACGTTCATGCTGAGAGCAGTTTTTTTCTTCGTGTTTCATGTTTCTCTGCTATATAAAGTTGTATACCCATTTATCCCATTAATCTCATGTATGGATATTCTGGCACTCAACTGCAGCTATTTTTTATTTAAAAGCAGCGAATATCATTGCCATTTGTGAAAGGGCCAACCTTTTCCCCAAAGCGCAAATATTAAGACTAGTCCAATTTTACATGAGATGTACATGTATTATAAGACAAATTTATATTAGATACATGTATGCATGATATCATGTATATGATAGAAAGCAATGGGAGGAAAAAAGAATTTACTTCAGCGATTTTTCAATGTTTCCAAAATCTTTCCTGTATAGGAACTTTCAAATTAGAAATTAAAAGGGAACGATTTTATCAAGTTAACCGTGACGTTATTTCGGACAAACAATAGTATTTCGCAGGTGCTGTTATAAAATCTCGGACCCACGGCTAGATTCAAGCCGTAGTTACAAGGTTTTATAACTACACCGACGGTTTATTAAGACACAACCTTAACACAAAATCATTGCTGTTGTGAAAGTGTAAACCCAATAACAACACCATGAAATATATCATGAAGACTTGTTATCTTATTTTGAATATATTGGGAGAGAAGAAGAAAATACAGATTAACAGCTACTTTTTTCAACTGTTTATAAAGAATTAAACCGAAATGCATTCGTTTTCATTACATTTGCAACCCTTTTGGCAAAACTAGTCTAACCTTCAATTTTGATACCAAATTAACTCATTTTCGAACGATAAAGTATTTTGACGCTTTAACCATATCCGAAACAATTCGTATCTTTGCATTTTCCCCAAACGACATAACCTAAGGCTGTTACAATACAAGGTGGAAGCAGTATGTACATGTATAAAGTAGACTATAAAAAAAGTTTATGTCAAAAGTAGAAAAAATAAATTTGTTATTTTATTATTTTTGGCAAATTATTGCACCGAGTGTTATGGTTCAGTACCAATGAGCAATAAGTTGCATATCGTCGCTTTTCAACGAAAACCTCGTAACTGCAGCTTGTTTTAAGCTGCAGTTACGTGATTTTTTTTGAAAAGCGGCGATTTACTCTCTATGGATGATAACCTATTATTAACTACAAAACTCTCCGTGCATCTTCGGGGGTCATCCGTAGCAACGGAAATTGACCACGTTTCCACGGGTGGCGCCCGGAAATCGACGAAGGTAGCCGAACTCTTGTCAATTTCCTTTACTATGGAGAACGCCTAAAGATGCATGAACAGTTTCATAGTCAATGTAGGATTGTAATCCTGAAGTCCATTTGAATTTGGTGTTCGGTGCGAGACTTGTCATCTCAAGGGTTGCGAGTTCGAGATTTATTGGAGATGTTCTGCTATTGCTGTTGTGTCAGGTGATTCACCGCAACGTTTTTTGTTAACCCTTTCCCAAACGACAAAATTTTAGGGTGGTCCAATTTGAAAGCTGCTGCAGACGACACATTGAATGTAATTATGAGGAAACCATTTGTGTTCAAAATTGGTCAGAAAATATTGAGACAAAAGAAGAAACTGCTGGTTATCAGCAGTTTCTTCTGTTGTCTAAATGTTTTCCCAAGCCTTTTCTATTAGAGACGTCAAAACCAGAGGTGCGTTCTTTAGAGCGAGATTTTTAAGATTTCTTAAGATGTTTTTGATACAGCGTTTTTGAGACAGAGATTTTAAGCGAGGTGTTCCGAATGTTCCATACTTCATACAAATGACGTCATCATGACGTCATTTGTATGAAGTATGGAGCATTCGGAACTCCGCGGTTTATGAATCACGGAGCATTCGGAACAACTCGGTCAATTCTATCCCATATAGATTCTACAGAATTTACCGAGGGGTTCCGATAGAAGTATAGAACAATGGCGGCTCCCAGTGATCGTCTTAAAAATCTTGCTCAAAAGAGCGCTTTATCCTGAAACATCTTAAGAAATCTCAAGATATCTCAAGAAATCTCGCTCTAAAGAACGCGCCTCAGGTCTTGTTTGGGAAAGGGTTAAAACACATTTAATGGAAAATAGCTCAGAAGATGCATAATTGTATGTAATAAACAAAAATGCTCTTAAAATAAGGCAGTATCCTAATCTATTGATTGGATCTAGCTCTTGTTAACATTGTTGGGGGAATGGGAAATTCTTAGTTAAATATGTCATTTGGAACGTTAACGAAACAAAAATGAATTGACCCTTCCCTGCAAACATTTCAGATCGGTCCGATATTCACAGAAATGTCGGCCTGATGTCGACTCTGTAACGCCAAACACTATCCGCCCGATATTCATGATCGGCCCGACGTTGGCCCATTATCGGAAGAAAATAGTCTGTGATGGTATGTCCGGAAATCACGTCCCGTGTGCATCAGAGTATTAAGCATGCCAACAACTGCAGTTGTGTGCTCCAATATCTTAACTTTCATGATCCACTTGTTGGCATATCTGGAAACGCGTCAATACGTCGTATTCCGCCGATTACGTAACGTTGTCAATTTGCTTCTTTGCATACAGAGTTTAGCGATACATATGAAAATGATGTTGTTTTCTGTTTATTTGTGTTTCTTTTGAGTGATATCTTAAATAGTTATAAAATGCTTTGAAATGAACAACCCATATGATGCATAGATATGCCGTCGTAAACAATATTGAGACAAATAATGACGTATTCAACGTTCTTTACTTTTGCACTACTTGACATCTATTTTGACATTTAATTTTAATCGTGCGGGTGTTGTAGTGGTTATAACCTTATTGATCGGACGTCTTCGACGATATATCGGGTAGATAAATATCGATTTCATAGATTTCACGAGCCGTACATGCACTTGGTCCACGTGCGTGTGCTATACTGATCGAAAGTTCTAAAGCGCCACATCACAAATGACTATAACTATTCAAATGATTACCATATCTTTACAAAAGTTTATCATGTGAATTAATCTTATCAATTAGATTATTTTACGACCTTTTGTCAAATATCATTGAATGTCAGGATGTTATATGAGTAAAGCTTAAAAAGCTCTAAATTGTCGTAGAGCCCCAGATATTCCATTAATACTGATTTTAAGTTACATGTGTTTTAGCAAAACCCAATCAATGAAGAAAATCAAAAAAAATGAATGACACGTTTGTATTGCTGACGACTACAGCAAAAAGAGAAAAGTGGTGGGTGGGGTAAATCGTGGTATCTTAATTTTCCAAACAGACTTCTTTTTATTGACAACTGTCACATTTATATTAGCGTAATGAGTTAACACAATCAAAATAAGTTTGAACATATTGTGTAATTTTGTGTCGTCGGAAATCAAGAGGGCATATTTCAATCATTTTTCTGAGAAGACCAGTATATATGGTAATTTTGTCAGTCTAATATGTCCTCATGCAATTGTAGGGCCCTACATGTATTAAAATCCCAAATATTGTGTATCTAGTGTATATTTTTGTGCGTTTAGTATTCAATTACATAAGTATTTAGTTCGTATATACAAAATAATTTACGAGGAAATGGTTGTTGTACAAAGACATGCATTGCGTACGTTATTGTGGGTGAAACTGATATGTGTGTGCATTAGTGTTTGTTTTGTAAATATAACGGCGATCAGATTGTCTGTCAAAGAAGCTGAGGATATTTACCCAATGGAGTCTTTGTATCATGTCAAATTCTAGATGGAAGATAGAACTCTAGTAAGTGAACCAACAAAAGATTCCTGTGAAATTTTACTTCATGGTGTAGATATCATGTACCAGTATGGGGACAAAACCTGAAATTGCTCAACGTTTCAGCATGTTTGATGACATCTATTTATGTCAAAATAATAAAGCTTCTTGACAAAGTCAGTAATACAGTAGTGCTACAAAAAGACTGTGCAAGAACGAGCAAAGAAACGCAATGAAACGCTACTCACGGCCATACTCAGAGAAAAGGCAATATCAAGCATGGCACTGGTGTATTTTTGACCTTGAAACCGAGAAATTGCAGTTCTTGATGCAATAAATTTGTTGCAGTGCCTTCAAAAAACTAGTATTATTAAATCAGGCAGAGATCAACCTTGGTGCTCTGTATCTGTAACACAATCGAAATTTGAAGGTTACAAAGAGGTTGCTTAATATGCACTCTGGGAACTTGTAATGTGCGGTTGCATAAAGACAACATATAGCACATTAATGCGCACATACATGTATGTCAAACTGGGCTGGTCTGTATTGAATTATGGTAAAAAGGAGCGGACAAAGATGCTTGTTTGAATCCAGAACAATTTGTAGATTTATAAATGTTTTCAGTCTTCTATCGTACTTCAGCTAATTGTGATGTGAGCTTTTAAGTAGAGATCTATTTTTTTCGATTTTGTACACCGTATATCATACTTTAATTTCTTTTTAGAATCGTTGTCTTATCTTTTCTTACTCGATGGGTATTTTATTTTTATTCATAGGTGTAATCCACAATTTATTTATTCCAGAATTTTAAATGAAATTTCAACCTTGACATTTATCAAAATCTACTGGACTAGTATTATAGTTTTAGGATATTTTTTTTAAAAGCAAAGTGAATAACAGGCCTTATGAGCTTAAACGTTTAAACGTTGATGTACTGGTTTCACAAATATTAATCAGAAGGATGTTTGGATGTAATTTTATGATTATTAGTAACGACGTTACAATGCCGTTGTTGACGTTAAGGCGTCAGGGCATAAATATCGAAGGGAAATCACATAATGGAACAGTAAAGAGTAAAAGTTCAAGGGTTATTTCACTTTGCAAACGTAATACAGTGAATATATGTATTACATAAAATTGACCTATCATCGACGTTATTTATCTTTTGACGTAATCATAAGTTGTGACTCTTGATATAATATTTTTATGATTTTACCTTTATTGTGTGTGATCATGAACAGAAAATTGCTAAAACCATTCATATAAGCAATAAGCGCGTGTGTTTGTAATTTGACGTCAGTTTGACGTCTGAATACTAAAACGCATTTAACAGGTTTTACAAACTGATGCGTTTTCTCTAAAACAATTATATCAAAGGATTTCAGTTATTTTTTGTACTCTTTATATACAATATCCCTGTAATCGACTGTTTATCTCATATTTGTTGTTTATTAATGTTGTTTTTGACGTGACGTCACATGAATACGACGCGTCTACAGATATGCCAACAAGCACTTTCATCATTACCAAGGAATTGTTTCTTTGATTTGCGTTGTTGGCATTCTTAATACTCTAATGCACACGGATTACCGATTATCACAGACTAAAAGTAGTATATTCAGATTTCAATATGATATAGACCCGACATCGGTCCAATATCGACAAAACGAGCCGATAATCCGACTATAGCCGATATTGACCCGATAAAGCTATGTTTGCTGGGAATTTGCATGCGATGACGCATTTTGATGCATGTTACATGCAGCATTGTTACTTTGAAAACTTTTGAAGGAAAAAAATACTGAATACTCCTTTTTCATAAAGAAATACACTGTATCAACGAAGAGTATTTTCGTATAGAGTTCGAATCATTTTGTCGTTTGGAAAAGGGTTAACGAGGTGAAAACAACTTAAAATAGTTTTCGGTTTTATCACTTTTGGTAGGCTATTTCGTCATGCGCTAGGGACCCCATCAATGTGGCTATAGTTATTTCATTATATCGTCACTTTTCATTAAAAACACGTAACTACAGATTGTTCCAAGCTGTAGTTACGAGGTTTTTGATGAAAAGCAACTATATACATTTTCTTCTTGGTTACGCTAATAATGAATTTTTGGTGCAATGATTGATTCGTAAAATTTTATGACCAACTCAATAGGTATATAGTAAAGCTCATATATGGAGAAGAGATATCGGTTTAAGGTTTACGAACTGAGAATGAAATGCAGAGCCACAGGCGAAATTTGAAAAATGCCAGTGATTCATAAAGTGTGTGACATTTCCATTCCAAATACAAACATAAGCATTCTTAACGGTTTAGAATTTTTAATTAATGCATACTTACGGAAATATTTGACAAAAATGTTCAAACTTACCTCAATTGTACATGAATAAAGAGTAAAATAATATTTGTAAATTATTTTCTTCTTGAAGCATAATCTTGAAATCCGGCACGGTGCATGAGCTTATGTGAAGTATATATACAAGTGTGTGTAATTTGATGCATGTCGTATGGCTAGAAAGTGGTGTTTTCATTCTCAGTTCGTAAACCTAAAGTTTCATTCAAATGACTGATGCTGCAATGAAATCAGCAATTAATCTAAGACGACATCGTCCCATCCTACTGCAGTCTTTCGGATGAGACGTTAACCGAGGTTCCGTCTCCTTAAAAAAAATACGCTCATTCTCAATAATAAGGAACATTTCATCAAAAGTCATGTCTCAGTGATATTTTTTCTAAGCAGACAGCACTGGCCCGGATTTGATTGGCTTAATTGATAGTTTGCTAGTTGTTTTCAAGATTAAAACACAAAATACCATCAGAAAAATTCCTACATGTCAGATATATTTTGTCAAAGTCGTAATTTCACGCCTTTTTCACCTGTCTCAAGCCATAGGTACATGATTGCACGCCCTAATTTTCAGTGGGGATACCAGTGTAACTTGACCTTACCCTCGGAAATACAAACTAAAATATGTGTTTGCCTGTAGAAATACTTGAAACTCTTATGCAGTGTCTTTTATTGTTAAAATTGTACGATTAACGTTTGTCTCAAAATTTAGAGTGCCTACGTTACGTCGTCCTTTTTCATGCATCACTTTTCCCAATTTTACATAAAATTGTAAAATATTTTGGCTAAAATTTAGCCAAACCACATTTTTATAAGATAAACCAGTTTTTGCCGTTCGTGCACCAAAAAATAATTTTCATGTAATTATTTATTTCAGTGGGAAATAGGTTTGATTTTAAAGCGATACCTACGTGACATGGGTTTTTGATTCATTTTTTAGAAAGATCGAGGTATGTGATACTGAATAAGAAAGATAAGCATGTCGACTACAGTCAGATATTTGTTACTTTCAATAAAAATGTAATAGATGAAAAATATTCTCAGACAATGTCACGAAAATGCTTACGTTACCGGTGCTTACGTTACCGAAAAAACATTGTGTTGCAAAAAATCCTTGTTTTGGATGATTTAATACACAATAGACGTCATATTTAACTGTCTCCATACTAATATGATACAAAAATACTTGATCTTACATGATATAGATGTAGAATCTTTACATTTTACTCAAAGACTTAAGTAGACCCCAGTGTACAGATTGAGGTTAAAGTGTAGATAAATGTTATTCAACTAAAGATTCTGAGTAGTAGATCTATAGTTGGATATTGTTTCCCTACGAAAAAAGGAAAACACTCACCAGAATCAGTATCGTTCGATAATTTTGCTGGCCGTTTAATTGTCATGCCTACGTTACATGCAGGTAACGTAGGTACCATAATGCCTTTCAAAAGATTTGAAAATGAAATAATGACTTTTTTCGAAATTTTACTATTACACCGCAAAATAAGAGTTGTATGCTTAGAAAAAAAAGACAGCATGTTTGAATAAATCATTATCTAAGATATTTTTATGACGCCGTATTTTATTTCAATGGATGTGAAAACGAATTCGTTGTCTCTAAAGGACACATACGACTGTTATATCCAAGAAAATCACAATTTCTTGTCTAAACAAACATTAGATATTTTTGTTTATATGTATGACAGATAATAAATAAAAAGTATTCTAATAAATAAAAAATAAACACGCTATTTGAAGGTCAAATATCTAGGAATATGTAAATGCAATATAAATCTTTGAGCTGGGCGTCGAACAGGGATCGTGTTCATGCACCATTTTGCTTAAAGTTTGGGTAACATGTCCCAATTCAAAGACAAACACAAACATAAAGTAAAAGTGTATCTCGAAGACACAACCTAGGAATGAGATAACAGTTTTAAGAAATATGAGCGAACAAACAACGTGGAATTCAGAAAGGCCGTTATTCCATTACTTTGATTGAAGGGAAGATATAGTTGAGATTAATATTTGTATAGACCGGGAAAGGGCCGGTGTAACGTAGTAAAGTGACCCCCATAGAATACTGACCCCCCGGTCACTATTTTATATAGAATACTGACCCCCCGGTCATAATATTATGACCGGGGGGTCATAGTATTATGACCGCCCCACACGTAGAAAAGTGACCCCTCACGTAGAATTGTGACCCCCCATAAAATATCGACCCCCTTCCCCACATTCACACCAAACATCTTTCTCTAATATATACATAACTATGGAACCCGTACATCATAAGTATCTCCATTGATAGTCATCGGAGGTGCAATGGCACTCGTCCGTGCATGCGTCTGTCCGTACATACAGAGTGATTTGACCGCAACTTTCCGTACATTATCGGGCGAACCCCATTCAAACTGGCTGGTTAGACACTTCAACCGCATCTGAATTGATTTGATGTATTGGAGTTTAACGCTGTATTCAACTGCTATGGCCATATTGCGGCGGCTGGAGCACCTAATATGGATTCCTGTAATCTGAGTTTAGTGGGGTTTTACGCTGTTTTCAACTTCCAGGGTCATATCGCGTCGACTGGAGCACCTACCCATGGATTCCTGTTGTTTCTCAAACCAGTACTACCACAACACCCTTACCGAGCCTCCTGCTGCTCGCCCACTTAGGTTAACGATTTCAAACCCATTGGTTGTCAGAAAGGGTATTAGGCACGGCCGGGTATCGAACCCGGGAGCTCTCGAATGAGAAGCAAATGCGCTACCAACTGCTCTAAGGCCGCGGTCTGTCCTGGTATTTCTCGCACCCGAACTACCAACAAAAAAATACAAACAGAGCCCCCAGCTGCTCTCTCATAGATGATTTACACCCATTGGTGAGAGACAAATTACTTTTGTCAAATGTCAGAATCGATAGGTGCCGAGCAAGGTTCGAACTCACGACCCCTTGATTGGCAGACCCCGACGTTACCGACTAAGCTATCCGGTCTCGGAGGACTTGTAATGGTTCTTGATCGTAGCCTATGTACAGTAGGCAAGGGCGTATCCAGGAATTTTTCCAGAGGGGGTCCAATCCCAAGATTTTTTTTCCGGGGGGGTCCAAGCTCAAATTATGGCTTAAAATGTAATAAATATGTAGCGTTACACTAAATTTATATAGTAAAATCTAATTTTTGGCCAATGCCAGGGGGTCCGGAACCCCCGCTCCCCCCCTCTGGATCCGCCAATGAGGCCTACAGTATGTATATGGATTGCGAAGTTCTACCGATGTATACTAGAGGAAAGAAGAAACGCAACAACTATTTTTTGTCATTTCTCTTAATTCTTTTATGTTATTGAGTCAAACTTGTTACTGATTAATACAAGGTACTGTATCTTGATATTGATCTTTGTGTTTACGTTAGGACCGGTCTTACATGTGATATAACGTCAAAAAGACGTTTACACGTTTCGCACGTGCAAACTTTTAAATACCCGAACATTACATAAAACGCTTTTAATTTGTGTAGGTGCACGTCGACTCGACAAAAGGCAATAATTTTTGTTTGGATTTAATCCCTCATTTCATTTTGCGACTTATTCAAAGACGTCGTCCGGTGAAAAATGTGATGTTTTAGAATGGAACATCTCAACTCCCAACTGCTGCTGACTTTGTTGTACATCGGTTGACATAATATTGCTAAATATAACGTCTTAAAACGAACAGAACAGCTGACGGTCGCCCGAAAAGCGGTGGTGAACGTTTAACGTCACGACGTCGGGACCATAACGTTTGTTTATTTTACCAACCGAAACAAATTCTCTTATCGAAAAAAACTGTTGATGCTATTCATGGACAGTACAGCAATCAAGTTTCAGCCAGGAATCGTTGACGTCAAATTGGATTGCGTGCAAAAACGCATTTAACGTTGACGCCAGACCCTTCTCATTTAAACGCATATTTATTGCACGTACAACCTGTGACCTTGATGAAATTTTGACACTAGGAATTCAAATGATGAAGTTTAACTATGCATTGAAAAAAGTACTCCAATTAAGGTGATTTTGAGAAAGACTTGTAAAAGCAAAAGGTATGATCAAATTTATTTTTGTTGCGTTTCTATTTTCCTTTAGTATACATATGTGTGGAAAGGACAGATGATTTTAAAAGGTTTCTGACCGAAAATCACTTGTCTCTCAGCGTTGTAAGTTCGAAGCCTACCAGTGTTATGTATACATGTCTGTCATACGCAATTTCGTACTTGGCGGTTGCATATTAGAGTGATTCTGTTAACATTTAGTCACTTTAGCGAGATAGTTATCTAGGCTTCTTAATCTGATTTAATATCCTGTGTTGACCTGGCAGTAAAATTTGACAGGCACCAGTAAGGGGTCATCTTCTGTGACCTTTTTTCTGACCCTTTTTAAACGCTTTGACAACGATTTGCGAAGCGATTTAATCCGAAAACTAGGTCACGATGACGTCACATTTCAGTGTAGAACCATGTGTTTGTCACAAAAAAGTATTAGTAACACGTCACGCTAAAGGAAACATAATGGGAAGTCCATAAAGCTTAATCTAGTGAATTAAGTCAGACTAAAAAGGCGTCAAGCAGCTGTCGCAATTGGAAAATAAAGATGTAAGATATGAAAAAAATATTTATTCAAATATAAAATTTCGTTAAATTCTATCTAGATTAAAAGAAATATGGGGAAAAACTTCTACAATAAGGCCCCTTTTCCCATAACACAGCATCAAATTGAGAAACAGAGAGAATAGATTCTTGACAGAATTTCACGAAGTTCTTATTGAAGTTTCATCCAATATTTGGTGCAAGAATTCTTGAGATTTTGCTTCGGGCAGACTTAAAGATCCAGACGCAATGTTATCATAGGCCTACATTTAGTCCCCTTTTCACATGACAAGATTTTTGTACATGAATTAATTATTGAATAAGCTACAGAATTTCTCGTTTATCACTGAAGAACAAAATTTCATTAAATTATGTTCATTGAATGAAGAGAAATTAGAGAAACACTAAAATTTTCTACATTTAGGCCCCTTTTTCTGTGGCACAACCTCAAATTTAAAAAAAAAAGCGAGAACACAGACTCAAAAAAGTATTTCAGGGATTACACATGTGAAGTTCAATTGAATTTGACCTAAATGTTGCCGAGATCTGGCTGTAGACGGGCAGACGGACAGACAGACAGACATACGGACGAACGGAAGGACGGACGAACGGAACGATATCATTGCGACTAAATGCTCCCCGATTCTTTTTTTCGGGGAGCATAATAAACAAAGATGTCATTTGAATCGATATACATGTAGCGTATTTTAGATTAGCAATAAGCTAGGTGGGGGTCAGTATTTTATAGATAGAATCAGGGGGGTCGTTATTTTATATGGGGGTCAGTATTCTATAGACAAGGGGTCAGTATTCTATATAAAATAGTGACCGGGGGGTCAGTATTCTATGGGGGTCACTTTACTACGAATATCATTCAAAGAAATTATTAAGTCCTTCAAAATAACTATATACAAACATTTGTAAATATAAAATGAATATCACACAAATATTATCCACGTATGAATTACACCTTCTTTTACCCCTGGTACCTACGTTACCATATAATTGGTATTTGATCTTTAAAACCGATAGTGTTTATGTGCAGCGAATAAAAGATCACATAACAAATGAATAATTCAAACTAGGGTCACAGTAATTCATCTATTATGACGTCGTTTAAACGTACGGTACGTATGAACAATCCAAAATACGTGTATATCATTACACAAGCATATGACCAGAATATGTGAACACTTTCTGGTTAAAAAAGATTATTAGTCTCCTTCAGTAACGGACGTGTCATTTTCGAAACGAATTTACATTATTTAACTTGTATGAAACGCAAAAGACTAAGTTTTTCAATGTGTTGGTTATATTTGGTTCAGTGTGATGCCTACGTTACGTTACCCCTTGAGAGCATAATTTACTCATATCTTCCTAAAAAAGAATATGAAACGTCTCAAAGGGCTAATTTTTTTAAACAGAGAATTTGCACTTTGTGAACATACTAAATACATACATGTATACTTAACTAGCAGAAAATGACCAAAGTTGAAAAAACTATGTACAAGTTTTGGAAGAAAAAATCACATTTTTAGAATCTGATTCTACTTTTTAATGGCCCAAAAACAGACAATTTCTTTTCTCAATCGGAAAAAGTTAGTATTTCGCAAATCTTAGGGCATTCTGTGACACGTTTAACATTAATTGGCTTATAAATGAACTTAGTGCATCAAATGTGCAAGATTAGTAAAGACAACATGTTAATGGTAACGTAGACATTTATGTTGTTTTAGTATACAGTTTCAAAAGCTCGCAACTTTCAAATTACTTCAATTATGTACACAAAACTTTACCAGAAGTTGCAAGAGGTATAGTGTAATCCAGAAAAAGAATAAAAATTACAGTTTTTAAACTTTTATTTTTTGCATTTTACGAATTTTTTTTGTTCCTTATTATTGAGAATGAGCGAATTAGTCCTTGGGCCAGATATGGTTGGAGTTACCACTAAAATGGACAAAGGGACACCTATATATCTTGAAAGACCTATCCAAAGGAAGAATAAAAATGCAATGATATCCACTCTGCAGAGTAGCTATACCTCAGAATGTGCACTTGAAATTTGATAGGGTTTGGATAGTTGAAATTCAGTGCAAGGTTTAAAAATGTTTAAAATAATGTGGCTTTACTGCTTTCTATACTAAGCATACACTGCATATATAAACCAGATGCATAGAAATACAATTCATGTTGAATAATTTGTCCTACACAGCATGTATATGGAAAAAATCACAACAAATATATCCATAAAGGGAGGTAATAAGCAGAGCAAATTACATGCTTCTAAATATGGAGTATGGTATTATCATGTCATAAGCCAAAAATGAAAACCCTCTGTATTTTCTTGAACCTGTTAATGAATTCTGACTGTTGTTCCATTTCAAAGTGCCGGATAGGCAACATTTAACAACCTTCTTGTTTCCATGGCAACTGTCTTCTTATAGAAGTTTCAGCATTAGCTTCAACTAATCTAAAAAACATTTTAAAACCATTATAGTAATAAAACATACATTTTAGTTTTGAAATGTTATTTTGTTAAGACATCTCTTACACAAAACTAATTAGTATGCTTATGAATATTAATGAAAACTTTAATAACAAGATCGTGAAACACAAATGCCCAAAGAATGGCAATGTTAAGTTTTTATGCTAAGTTTTCGAGTTAAGGATTGATAAGGGTTAATGAATGACCTTGAGGAAGGTCACATTGATATTGGACAAACAGATAAATATCATTGTTCAAAAGAAGGTTACATACAAAATTATAGCTTTGTATGTAAACTATTTTTGGAGAAAAGGCCAGTGTTAAGTTTTCATACAGACAGATGGACGGACAGACAGACAGACAGACAGACAAGAGTAAACCAATATGCCCCTGCGTGTTTAAATTGCTGAAATGAGACATTTCTAGTTACAATGTAAATATGATGTGTGTTTTATACCGTAATTCAAAAGGTAAAATAACACATTTAAATCAATCATTACTTCGTTGGCAAATTATGGACAATTATAGGTAAACTGCATGTAGATCTAAAAGGAGACAAAAAAGAGACGAGGGACTCAGTAAACAGTGTTTTTTGACAGCATGTGGGGTTAAGGATAAATTCCTGTTGTAAGCCCTTTAAAGTTTATGTTTTTTAAAAGTAGGTCAAACTCAAAGGTCATGGTAACTAGGTCAAAGGTTATGGTCCCAAATGAATGGGCGTGGTGGAAGTCCTCATCCGGTAGGTTTCAAACCAAGGCCAAATAAGTTCAAGACTTAACCATCTGCATGCAAAGTCGCATAACTATTACCCTTCCACTTCTGTTTGTTTCGTGCCACCCTCTCAATGCCATGCTGAATGGCACTGGACATGGATATGACATCCAAGGCAAGAAGATCAGCCATCTTTTCCACATGGATGGCCTAAAGACCTTTGCCAAGAACGATCACCAGCAAAAACAACTGCTGGAGACAGTAAAGGTCTTTAGTGATGACATATGTATGCAATTTGAACTGGACAAGTGTCCAAAAGCCACCTTCAAAAAAGGAAAACTAACATCAACATCTGACATACAGCTAGATAGAGACACCATCATCAAGAAACTAGACCAAGACGCTAAATACAAATGCCTTGTGTTAATGAAGGTGACGGTATTCAACATGCAGTAATGAAGGAAAAGATCAGAAAAGAGTTTTACAGAAGAGTTAAGGCTTGCCATCAAGAGTGAGCTAAAAGCTGCAGATAAGATTGAAGCCATAAACACACTGGCAGTCCCAGTTGTCACATACAATTTCAATATAATAAACTGGCAAATGAAAGAAAAAAGGAAAACTAGACACACAGACCAGACAGTTACTAACAACAGAAAGAATGCACCACCGAAAGGTTGACGTTGAAAGATTGTACCTACCACGAAAGATCGGTGACAGGGGCCTTCCATAGATTGAGATGGCATAAACACGTATTTGGAGACAACACAAGACAATCTGCTTCATCTGATCCGCGAACATGAACGTAACAAGAAACTTTACTCAATCTCAGAGCAAGCCAGAATTCATTCAAGAACTGAACATTGCACAAACAACAAGAAATGGAGAAGAATCCGTCACAGAGTTTGCCAAAAGAACAAGACGGATAAAGGCAAATGCCCAAAAGAGGATGACACAAACATGGAAAGCCAAACCAATGCATAGGCAATACCCTTAAGGTTTGACAAACCAGATGTTGGCCAAGATCAGACACATAAGACACATAAGTGGCTCTCTAACTAGTGCAAGTCTCAATGCAGAAACAGAGGGAATGGTGTCTCAGGCTGTCCAACATAAGTGCCAACATAGTACACTCAAAGACATGGCAAGGCAGCAGGGTACATTCATTGGAAAATCTGCAAGCAATTTGGACTCCCAGCAAACAAAAAATTGTATGAACATCAACCAAAAACTGTCGTAGAGGGACATGTCAGTGAATACTGGTACAGAGATCAAGGCTAACAGACCAGACATCACCATCAAGAACAAATTGGACAAGACTTTCATCATGATTGACATGACGGTTCCATCTGAAAGAAATGTCTCCGTCAAGGCACTTGAGAAACTATCAAAATACAAAGACCTTGAGATAGAAGTAGCCACAATGTGGGGTATGGAGACGACAACTGTACAAGTCGTTGTAGGTGCACTTGGTCTCATTAAGAAAGGACTTGACAAAATATTCAAACAAATCCCTGGTGCACCAGTTATCGAGGAACTGCAGAAGATCATACTCATCGGAAGTGCACATATCATCCAAAGGACGCTCTAAATCACATGAAACCTTATAGTGCCTTAAAATTATGTGTTGATTCCGGCATTTCAGTGTAAAAGTACCTTTGTACAAAAACCGACCTAGACAATAATGATAATGATAATATTTCTAAAAGTATCAAACGAGATCATTTGAGCCATCTAATCATTTCTGTTCATCATCATACTCATTCAATCATTAGTGTAAATTGTGCAAAGAAAGTGTTAAAATATTTTACAATCATTTATAATAATGTGCATGTATTCAGTTTACTGTATCAGTGTTTTCCTAAACTTTAGGGACATTATTTTCTATTTGATATCGGATTTAGGGTGTATTATTTTACGTTCAAAAGGGCTGTTTAGCCCTTATATTTAAGCAGAATTACAATAAGATGCAAAATTACGGATGCTAACAAATGATTGAATCTTGCATGAAAATGAGTGAATATGCCAAACGAATGAACGTTAACGGTTACTAGATAACATAACAGATGCTGATCTTAGAGGCAAAAGCAAATGCTAAGTTTGAAAGCAATAGTTATGACAGAAACAAACTTATTTGTTACATATATTTGAAAGATGCTCATTAAAGTTTGATGAAGAATTTCTAGGCCACAAAAAGGTAAAAATTGCTCGACATTAAATGCCAGAGCAGAAGATATCTGTCTTGAGGTTGGTATCATGGTCATAGAGGTATGTGCAAAGTTTTAGAGTAATGGCATTAATAAAACAGAGATATGACACTTTTACCAAACAAAAACCTAATTCGCAAAAAGGGTCACAGTTTTAAGTAGTGTCATTAATATTTGCGAATATGCAAATAAGGTAATTTACATGAAATGTATGGTAAATTATTGAGCAAGTCATAAACTTTCATTTGATACCATTCTTACATCTGTAGGTCAATATTCAACAAGGACATGATTAAAAACGTTTTGAAATGATTGAACGATTTTATAGGGTTAAGGGTTTAGATAAGGTTTATGACCCAAAGCCCCTACAGCCAAATTAAGTGCAAACATCACTCAAAATGTTTGATATATTATTTTCTTTAAGATTTAATATGTTTACGTAATTCCTCTGCACAAAAATGCCTCGTTTTGGAAAGTATTTACCAAATTTTCGTCGAAAATCGCAATATTAGGAAAATTCATAAATATCCAAATGGGCTAATTTGCATAACATAACTAAAATGAAAGAATAAGTCATAAGCTTTCATTTGATATCATTCTGACAACTGTGTGCAAATATTCAATGAAGATATGGCCGAATTCATTTTCAAAATTTACATAAGTAATTTGATGGGGCTAAGGGTTAAGATAAGGGTTACGGCAAAAAGCCCCAACCGCCAGAGTGTTAACAAGGCTCAAAATGTTTTTAATAAAATGTTCTTTAAGAAAAAGCATGTTTTCAAAATTCCCCCTGAAGAGAAACGCCTTGTTTTGGAAAGTATTTATCAAAATTTTCGCCAAAAAATGAAATTTTTAAGGGAAATCATTAATATTCATGAATATGCAAATGAGCTAATTTGCATAAAATAACTACAAACAAAAGAGCGAGTCATAAGCTTTCATTTGATACCATTTTGACACCTGTAGGTCAATATTCAATGAAAATATGACCAAATAAGTGTTATAAATTTGAATGACAAAAATGATAGGGTTAAGGGTTTTAGATAAGGGTTACAGCCAAAAGCCCCGACGGCCAGAGTGCAAACAACGCTCAAAATATTTCTAAGATAATGTACTTTATCAAAAACCATGTCTCCTTGCATTAGAAATAAAAGATAATTATAGAAAAATACTTTTTCGAATATTTCGGCCAATTCTTATACTTGATTGCACATAAAGCATATTTTGAAGAGGAGTAATGACGTCATGATAATTAAATAATTGAAAAATCATAATTCATAAGTAGTGAAATACATGCTCATACGTATGGATTCAAATAAATAGATTTATACATTCATTTAATATTTTTTATTAATTTTTCACTTTCCCTTACCCCAAACCAGATTGTCATTCACATGGTGAAGGGTACCTATATAAAGGTAAGGGTAAAATATATTTAGCTACTCTTCAGGTCGGATATCATCACTGAAAAACATCCGCCAGATGTATATCTACCAAAATATATAGGTGTCCTTTTGTCCTTTTTTCTGGTAATACTTACCCCATTTCCCTGGTCCTGGCCCAAGGACTAAATAGCTGTTGAGTAGGACGTAATACTCAACCCAATCAAATCTCTCTTTACTGATTTTACAAACTTTATTTTCGTTATTTTGAACGAAAATTGTACATAGAGTCTACGTGACCCCATCCTCGGAAAGCCCGCGGTCATAGCTACGCTACATGACTCCTGGGGCAATTGGCCGGAAAAACTTTGTATTAGCCGCTCCCAAATGCCACCGTTTCATTGGTTCCATCATCATTTCATGATGGATGAGTAGACCAATCAAACTGGCCAATGCAAATCGCCAACATCTAAACAGTGATTACGTCAGAGATACGTAATTTAATACTGATTCAAGGTAGATAACTGCGTAGGAGATTGGCAAATCGCTTCGGGTAAGTTGTCAATTGAGGATTACTATCGTTTAGCGTGTGAAAAATTTGGTGTTTCAAGTTTAAAAGACTTCCAAAGAGAAACTTTCTCAATCTTTCTATTTTAAAGCCGTATGACACCATGTCAGCGATATGTAATTTTACATCTCGTTGTCGCACAAATTACATCTTATCATGAGCGCAGCCATCCTGGTTGCAATTGACAACGCATTGACTTATGAGAGCCGTTATTTGATTGGGCCTTGCACTCACGCGTTTCGTATCGATTTTAGGCGGCTAATTCAAAGTTTAAGTGACAAAGTGTCCCAGGGGTCATGTAGCGTAGCTATGACCGCTGGGATTCCGAGGATGACGTGACCCAGTTGCTCACCCATATATGATTTGTTCAGTTAGTGTAATAGATCGTCAGGGACAAAATGTTGGAGGGGATATTGACCAAGCCGATTCAAAGTTAGAAAAAAATGGATTATTGGTCTTCGGTGTTATTTGGCCATGTTTGCTATAAAGGCCTGGCTGGGCCTCGGCATAGAACGAAGAAATGCCATCAAAATTAGTCGAGTGTATGAAACGATCAATTTAAATGTAGATAATCGTTTTGATGGAATTTTAATTTGGTGGAAAAATCATTAAAATTTCGTAAGAAAATCGGGTTTAAACGTTTAACCTAGCTATTCCCACACAATGACTTTTTGATCGAACCCCGTCAAGAAAATGGCTTTGGAAAGCATAGTGGAAAATAAAGAACTTGTGACAAGCAATTCCTTCATTTCCTGCAACAGCTTGAATTTTGACAAGTCTATAAGTTTGCCTTTGGGAAAGGGTAAATTCGGAAAGATCTTACACTCGTATGTCTAACCAATCTCGATAAACCCGTTCTCAATGGAATGACGTTTAACCCTTTCCCAAACGCCAAAAGATTTAGGGTGATCCTCAAAAGCTGCCACAAATGACAAAATGGATGCATATTAAAGATAGGATTTTTTAAATATGGCACAGAAAATATTGAGAAAAAAGGAGAAACTGTTGGTTATCAGCAGTTTCTTCTTTTGTTTCAATATTTTCCCAAGCCTTTTCTATTAGGGACGTCAAAACCAGGTCTTGTTTGAGAAAGGGTTAAACGAGTTGAATTTAACCCTTTCCCAAACAAGACATCATAGAAATGGCTTGGGAAAACATTGAGACAAAAGAAGAAACTGCTGATTACCAGCAGTTTCTCCTTTTGTCTCAATATTTTCTGTGTTAAAACTATACACAAATTCCTTCCTTTTTCACATCAATTTTGTTGTCTAGAGCAGCTTTTAAATAGGACCACCCTAAAATTGTGTCGTGTGGTAATGGGTTAAGAGAAGTTGCAGATGACAATATAACTGATAACAAAGAAATGTCTTATGCAAAACCTTTCACAGCCCGGAAATGTGTATGAGTGATCCATGAAGCATCACATATTGTCGCTTTTCAACGAAAATCTCGTAAAAGCAGCTTAAAACAAGCTGCACTAGCTGCAATTAGGCGATTTTTGTTAGAAAGCGACGATATAATGCTTGTAGAAGGTACATGGGTCCAAATCCCCTAGAATTTGTGTCTAGAAAGGGGTCGTCCGTCTTCGCAAGCCAAGGGTTCTACCTACACTTTGTTCCTTACGAACGTAAGCTTGCGAAGATGGGGGTCATCAAAATAATAATATTATTTGTATATATTTGTCACGTGCAAATTTAGAGAGTCCCCTTTCCGCTCGGCAAAACTGCCAGAATCCACAATTGGCATATCGAAATTCACAACCAACAAATGCAAACTTAAAATTTAGAAATGTTTTATTATATAAGATACATATTATTATAACATATAAACCAAAATATGTTAAAAAAGTTCAACTTTCCATGCAGATGTATAATAGGGCCTATATTTGTCTGAAATAAGCCTTTCCCTTACGACATAAATTTAGAATGTTCAATGACAGAGGCTGCAGACACAATTTTTAGCTCACCTGAGCACGATAGTGCTCATGGTGAGGTATTGTGATACCGCTGTGTCCGTCGTCCGTCGTCCGTCGTCCGTCGTCAGTCGTCCGTCGTCCGTCGTGCGTCGTGCGTCAACCTTTGGCTTGTGTGCACTCTAGAGGCCACATTTTTTGCCCAATCAACCTGAAATTTGCTCAGAATGATTGTCTTGATGAAATCTCGGACAAGTTCGAAATTGGGTCATCTGGGGTCAAAAAGTAGGTCACGGGGTCAAATCTTAGAAAAACCTTGTGTGCACTCTAGAGGCCACATTTTTTGCCCAATCAACCTGAAAATTGATCAGAATGATTGTCTTGATCAAATCTCGGACAACTTCGAAATTGGGTCATCTGGGGTCAAAAACTAGGTCACGGGGTCAAATCTTAGAAAAACCTTGTGTGCACTCTTGAGGCCACATTTTTTGCCCAATTAACCTGAAATTTGCTCAGAATGTTTGTCTTGATGTAATCTCGGACAAGTTTGAAATTGGGTCATCTGGGGTCAAAAACTAGGTCACGGGGTCAAATCTTAGAAAAACCTTGTGTGCACTCTAGAGGCCACATTTTTTGCCCAATCAACCTGAAATTAGCTCAGAATGATTGTCTTGATGAAATCTCAGACAAGTTTGAAATTGGGTCATCTGGGGTCAAAAAGTAGGTCACAGGGTCAAATCTTAGAAAAACCTTGTGTGCACTCTAGAGGCCACATTTTTTGCCCAATCAACCTGAAAATTGATCAGAATGATTGTCTTGATCAAATCTCGGACAAGTTCGAAATTGGGTCATCTGGGGTCAAAAAGTAGGTCACGGGGTCAAATCTTAGAAAAACCTTGTGTGCACTCTAGAGGCCACATTTTTTGCCCAATCAACCTGAAAATTGATCAGAATGATTGTCTTGATCAAATCTCGGACAAGTTCGAAATTGGGTCATCTGGGGTCAAAAACTAGGTCACGGGGTCAAATCTTAGAAAAACCTTGTGTGCACTCTTGAGGCCACATTTTTTGCCCAATTAACCTGAAATTTGCTCAGAATGTTTGTCTTGATGTAATCTCGGACAAGTTTGAAATTGGGTCATCTGGGGTCAAAAACTAGGTCACGGGGTCAAATCTTAGAAAAACCTTGTGTGCACTCTAGAGGCCACATTTTTTGCCCAATCAACCTGAAATTAGCTCAGAATGATTGTCTTGATGAAATCTCAGACAAGTTTGAAATTGGGTCATCTGGGGTCAAAAAGTAGGTCACGGGGTCAAATCCTAGAGAAACCTTGTGTGCACTCTAGAGGCAACATTTTCAGCCCAATCAACCTGAAATATGCTCAGAATGATTGTCTTGATGAAATCTCGGACAAGTTTGAAATTGGGTCATCTGGGGTCAAAAACTAGGTCACTGGGTCAAATCTTAGAAAAACCTTGTGTGCACTCTAGAGGCCACATTTTTTGCCCAATCAACCTGAAAATTGATCAGAATGATTGTCTTGATGAAATCTCAGACAAGTTTGAAATTGGGTCATCTGGGGTAAAAAACTAGGTCACTGGGTCAAATCTTAGAAAAACCTTGTGTGCACTCTAGAGGCCACATTTTTTGCCCAATCAACCTGAAAATTGATCAGAATGATTGTCTTGATAAAATCTCGGACAAGTTTGAAATTGGGTCATCTGGGGTCAAAAACTAGGTCACAGGGTCAAATCTTAGAAAAACCTTGTGTGCACTCTAGAGGCCACATTTTTTGCCCAATCAATATGAAATTTGCTCAGAATGATTGTCTTGATCAAATCTTGGACAAGATTGAAATTGGGTCATCTGGGGTCAAAAACTAGGTCACAGGGTCAAATCTTAGGAAAACCTTGTGTGCACTCTAGAGGCCACACTTTTTGCCCAATCAACCTGAAATTTGCTCAGAATGATTGTCTTGATGAAATCTCGGACAAGTTAGAAATTGGGTCATCCGGGGTCAAAAACTAGGTCACGGGGTTAAATCTTAGAAATACCCTGTGTGCACTCTGGAGGCCACATTTTTTGCCCAATCAACCTGAAATTAGCTCAAAATGATTGACTTGATGAAATCTCGGACAAGTTTGAAATTGGGTCATCTGGGGTCAAAAAGTAGGTCACTGGGTCAAATCCTAGAGAAACCTTGTGTGCACTCTAGAGGCCACATTTTATGCCCAATCAACCTGAAATTTGCTCAGAATGATTGTCTTGATGAAATCTCGGACCAGTTTTAAATTGGGTCATCTGGGGTCAAAAACTAGGCCACTGGGTCAAATCTTAAAATAACCTTGTGTGCACTCTAGAGGCCACATTTTTTGCCCAATCAACCTGAAAATTGATCAGAATGATTGTCTTGATAAAATCTCGTACAAGTTTGAAATTGGGTCATCTGGGGTCAAAAACTAGGTCACAGGGTCAAATCTTAGAAAAACCTTGTGTGCACTCTAGAGGCCACATTTTTTGCCCAATCAACCTGAAATTTGCTCAGAATGATTGTCTTGATAAAATCTCGGACAAGTTTGAAATTGGGTCATCTGGGGTCAAAAACTAGGTCACAGGGTCAAATCTTAGAAAAACCTTGTGTGCACTCTAGAGGCCACATTTTTTGCCCAATCAACCTGAAATTAGCTCAAAATGATTGACTTGATGAAATCTCGGACAAGCCTGAAATGGGGTCATCTGGGGTCAAAAAATAGGTCACTAGGTCAAATCTTAGAGAAACCTTGTGTGCACTCTAGAGGCCACATTTTTTGCCCAATCAGCCTGAAATTTGCTCAAAATGATTGTCTTGATGAAATCTCAGACAAGTTTGAAATTGGGTCATCTGGGGTCAAAAACTAGGTCACGGGGTCAAATCTTAGAAAAAACCTTTTGTGCACTCTAGAGGCCACATTTTTTGCCCAATCAACCTGAAAATTGATCAGAATGATTATCTTGATGAAATCTCGGACAAGTTTGAAATTGGGTCATCTGGCGTCAAAAACAAGGTCACAGGGTCAAATCTTAGAAAAACCTTGTGTGCACTCAAGAGGCCACATTTTTTGCCCAATCAACCTGAAATTTGCTCAGAATGATTGTCTTGATAAAATCTCGGACAAGTTTGAAATTGGGTCATCTGGGGTCAAAAACTAGGTCACAGGGTCAAATCTTTGTAAAACCTTGTGTGCACTCTAGAGGCCACATTTTTTGCCCAATCAACCTGAAATATGCTCATAATAATTGTCTTGATGAAATGTACAAAAAGTTTGAAATTGGGTCATCTGGGGTCAAAAACTAGGTCACTAGGTCAAATTTAAGAAAAACCTTGTGTGCACTCTAGAGGCCACATTTTATGCCCAATCAGCCTAGTCAGAATAATTATCTTGATAAAATCTCAGACAATTTCAAAATTTGGTCATCTGGGGTCCTAAACTAGGTCATGGGGTCCAGTCTTGGGGATTTTTTTTGCCCAATCAAGCTGAAAATTTGTCAGAATGATTATCTTATACAGGCCACAAATCTTAGTAAAATGTGATCATTTTGGAGGCTCAGACACACCATATACAGAAAGCTATTATGTCAGGCAGGCCTGTAGGAACAGGGGGGCTAGGGGGGCTAAACCCTTCCAAAGTTGGCCAAAAATACCAATTTTTCTTAATTTTACACTTAAAATTTTGGGGAAATCCCAATTAGCCCCCACCCCCCAATATTTAGGATAGAGTCTATAGCCCCCCATTATGAAATTGCTTCCTATGGGCCTGTCAGGTGAGCGCTTCAGGGCCAATGGCCCTCTTGTACATGTATATGTAATTGTACGAAGAGAATTGTGCTTATCCAGTAAACAAATTACGAAATGAATTGATATTGATCAGATGTGTCACTATACCTCAATTTGATTAGTCTGAATTTCTATCTTCTCCTTCTTTTCACATCAAATTCTCTCAAGATAGTTTTTGTCTGCCATCTAAAGTCTTTTTGCACTTTAAATTTGTAAATTTTTCTTAAAAAGCTGTAGTTTTGACACACATTATTGAAAAAGCTTGGAAAAAATTGAGACGAAAGAAGAAAATATTGATTACATTGACAAACATTTTCCCCCTTTTTCTCCATATTTAATGCGCTGTGTTTTGCACAAATCATAACTTTATCAATATCCTGTTTGTCATCAGCAGAAGTAGCAGCATTTTTATTTGTTATCAGATTCCTTTTTGTTGTTTGTCTTCAGCCTTTTTTAGCTCACCTGAGCACAAATGTGCTCATGGTGAGCTATTGTGATACCGCTGTGTCCGGCGTCCGTCGTGTGTCGTGTGTCGTCCGTCGTCCGTCAAACTTTGCCTTGTGTGCACTCTAGAGGCCACATTTTTTGCCCAATCAACCTGAAATTTGCTCAGAATGATTGTCTTGATAAAAGCTCGGACAAGTTCGAAATTGGGTCATCTGGGGTCAAAAACTAGGTCACGGGGTCAAATCTTAGAAAAAACTTGTGTGCACTCTAGAGGCCACATTTTTTGCCCAATCAACCTGAAATTTGCTCAGAATGATTGTCTTGTTGAAATCTCGGACAAGTTCAAAATTAGGTCATCTGGGGTCAAAAACTAGGTCACGGGGTCAAATCTTAGAAAAACCTTGTGTGCACTCTAGAGGCCACATTTTTTGCCCAATCAACCTGAAATTTGCTCAGAATGATTGTCTTGATAAAATCTCGGACAAGTTCGAAATTGGGTCATCTGGGGTCAAAAACTAGGTCACGGGGTCAAATCTTAGAAAAACCTTGTGTGCACTCTAGAGGCCACATTTTTTGCCCAATCAACCTGAAATTTGCTCAGAATGATTGTCTTGATAAAATCTCCGACAAGTTCGACATTGGGTCATCTGGGGTCAAAAACTAGGTCACGGGTCAAATCTTAGAAAAACCTTGTGTGCACTCTAGAGGCCACATTTTTTGCCCAATCAACCTGAAATTTGCTCAGAATGATTGTCTTGATAAAATCTCGGACAAGTTCGACATTGGGTCATCTGGGGTCAAAAACTAGGTCACGGGTCAAATCTTAGAAAAACCTTGTGTGCACTCTAGAGGCCACATTTTTTGCCCAATCAACCTGAAAATTGATCAGAATGATTGTCTTGATCAATTCTCGGACAAGATCGAAATTGGGTCATCTGGCGTCAAAAACTAGGTCACGGGGTCAAATCTTAGAATAACCTTGTATGCACTCTAGAGGCCACATTTTTTGCCCAATCAACCTGAAAATCGCTCAGAATGATTGTCTTGATCAATTCTCGGACAAGATTGAAATTGGGTCATCTGGGGTCAAAAACTAGGTCATGGGGTCAAATCTTAGAAATACATTGTGTGCACTCTAGAGGACACATTTTTTGCCCAATCAACCTGAAATTTGCTCAGAATGATTGTCTTGATGGGACAATTTTGAAATTGGGTCGTCTGGGGTCAAAAACTAGGTCACGGGGTCAAATCTTAGAACAAGAGGACCATGATGGTCCTAATTCGCTCACCTGAATCAAGATGACAAGAGTGATAATGGCAATTTTGTCAAATTCAAAGGCATGAAACTTATAAGGACTTTCTGTTTGGAAACAATTAAGTAAAAATTTTGTTCCAATCGATCCTGTAAAGTTGGGTATAAATTAGCATAATGGTTGAGTTTTTTTCAATAATTATTTCATTATTTTGCAATATACAACATAGGGCTAATTTTCAAAGCATACTGATCTGTTAAAATTGATTATTTTATGATATTATAAGCAAGATTTGGTATGTGATTTGAAAGTATATAGTAAATGAGGACAAACCATCTGATAAGCTAGGCTTATAATCCCTTCTTATTTGTTAACATAAGATAAAACGGGGCCAGCCAAAAATATTGATAACAGAAATAGATAAGAGAAATAGTAAAAGCTTTCCAAATATCTCCTCTTATCTTCAGCTTCTTGTATTCTGGAAGCCATTCATGAAATTAGGTCTTACACAAAATTTCAAGGTTCTAGGCCAAACAGTTTAGAAGAAAAGTAAGTATCTCCATTACAACCCACAGTACAGTATAATTTTCAATGCACGGAATTTCCCTTACCCTGCCATACCAAAATACTTTTTAAGGAAATAAAAATTACAAGATACAATTTTGAAACGAGTCACTCAAGGAACTTTCCAGCCAGGTTTCTTTCAAATTGGCCCAATGGTTGATTTTTAAAGAATTTTCTGATGATTTCTCTTTTCCGATAAGCCTCTTCCTCCCCGACACGCCCACATTTTTTGACAAATGTAAAAAATTTTGAACAAACTTTGAGAAGAGAGACGCAAGGAACACTCCTTCCAAGTTTGATTAAAATTGGCCATATGGTTGATTTTTAAAGAATTTTCTTATGATTTCTTAAAGTCCGATAAGCCCCTTCCTCCCTGCCACGGCCATATTTTTTGACAAATGTAAAAAATTGTGAATAAATTTGAAAATAGTGACTCAAGACATTTCCTACCAAGTCTGCTTCAATTGGGCCCAATGGTTGATTTTTAAAGAATTTTCTTCTGATTTATCTAAGTCCGATAAGCCCCTTTCTCCCTGCCACTGCCACATTTTTTGACAAATGTAAAAATTTGTGAACAAATTTGAAAACAGTGACTTAAGGAACATTCCTGAAAAGTCTGGTTCAATTGGGCCCTATGGTTGATTTTTAAAGAATTTTCTTATGATTTCTCTTAGTCTGATAAGCCCCTTTCTCCCTGCCACGGCCATGTTTTTTGACAAATGTAAACAATTGTGAATAAATTGGAAAACAGTGACTCAAGGCACATTCCTACCAAGTCTGCTTCAATTGGGGCCCAATGGTTGATTTTTAAAGAATTTTCTTCTGATTTCTCTAAGCCGATAAGCCCCTTTCTCCCTGCCACGGCCACATTTTTTGACTAATGTAAAAATTTGTGAACAAATTTTATAAAGAGTGACTAAAGGAACATTCCTGCAAAGTCTTGTTCAATTGGGCCCTATGGTTGATTTTTAAAGAATTTTATTATGCTTTCTCTAAGTCGATAAGCCCCTTTCTCCCTGCCACGGCCACATTTTTTGACAAATCTAAAAATTTGTGAATAAATTTTGAGAAGAGTGACTCAAGGCACATTCCTGCCAAGTTTGGTTCAAATTGGCCCAATGGTTGATTTTTCAAGAATTTTCTTATGATTTCTCTTAGTCTGATAAGCCCCGCCCTGCCACGCCCACATTTTTTGACGAATCAAATATCCGCGAACAAGTTTTGAGAAGGGTCACCCAAGGAACATTCCTGCCAAGTTTGGTAAAAATTGGCCCATTGATATAGGAGGAGAAGATGTTTAAAGAAATTGTGAACGGACGGACAGACGGACGGACGGACAGACGGACGGACGGACGGACAGACGGACGGACGACGGACAAAAAGCGACCACAATAGCTCACCTTGAGCACTTCGTGCTCAGGTGAGCTAAAAACCTTGTGTGCACTCTAGAGGCCACATTTTTTGCCCAATCAACCTGAAATTTGCTCAGAATGATTGTCTTGATAAAATCTCCGACAAGTTCGACATTGGGTCATCTGGGGTCAAAAACTAGGTCACGGGTCAAATCTTAGAAAAACCTTGTGTGCACTCTAGAGGCCACATTTTTTGCCCAATCAACCTGAAATTTGCTCAGAATGATTGTCTTGATAAAATCTCGGACAAGTTCGACATTGGGTCATCTGGGGTCAAAAACTAGGTCACGGGTCAAATCTTAGAAAAACCTTGTGTGCACTCTAGAGGCCACATTTTTTGCCCAATCAACCTGAAAATTGATCAGAATGATTGTCTTGATCAATTCTCGGACAAGATCGAAATTGGGTCATCTGGCGTCAAAAACTAGGTCACGGGGTCAAATCTTAGAAAAACCTTGTATGCACTCTAGAGGCCACATTTTTTGCCCAATCAACCTGAAAATCGCTCAGAATGATTGTCTTGATCAATTCTCGGACAAGATTGAAATTGGGTCATCTGGGGTCAAAAACTAGGTCATGGGGTCAAATCTTAGAAATACATTGTGTGCACTCTAGAGGACACATTTTTTGCCCAATCAACCTGAAATTTGCTCAGAATGATTGTCTTGATGGGACAATTTTGAAATTGGGTCGTCTGGGGTCAGAAACTAGGTCACAGGGTCAAATCTTAGAAAAACCTTGTGTGCACTCTAGAGGCCACATTTTTTGCCCAATCAACCTGAAATTTGCTCAGAATGATTGTCTTGATGAAATCTCGGACAATATCAAAATTGGGTCATCTGGGGTCAAAACTAGGTCACGGGGTCAAATCTTAGAAAAACCTTGTGTGCACTCTAGAGGCCACATTTTTTGCCCAATCAACCTGAAATTTGCTCAGAATGATTGTCTTGATAAAATCTCGAACAAGTTCAAAATTGGGTCATCTGGGGTCAAAAACTAGGTCACGGGGTCAAATCTTAGAAAAACCTTGTGTGCACTCTAGAGGCCACATTTTTTGCCCAATCAACCTGAAAATCGCTCAGAATGATTGTCTTGATCAATTCTCGGACAAGATCGAAATTGGGTCATCTGGGGTCAAAAACTAGGTCATGGGGTCAAATCTTAGAAATACATTGTGTGCACTCTAGAGGACACATTTTTTGCCCAATCAACCTGAAATTTGATCAGAATGATTGTCTTGATGGGACAATTTTGAAATTGGGTCGTCTGGGGTCAGAAACTAGGTCACAGGGTCAAATCTTAGAAAAACCTTGTGTGCACTCTAGAGGCCACATTTTTTGCCCAATCAACCTGAAATTTGCTCAGAATGATTGTCTTGATGAAATCTCGGACAATATCAAAATTGGGTCATCTGGGGTCAAAACTAGGTCACGGTGTCAAATCTTAGAAAAACCTTGTGTGCACTCTAGAGGCCACATTTTTTGCCCAATCAACCTGAAATTTGCTCAGAATGATTGTCTTGATAAAATCTCGAACAAGTTCGAAATTGGGTCATCTGGGGTCAACAACTAGGTCACGGGGTCAAATCTTAGAAAAACCTTGTGTGCACTCTAGAGGCCACATTTTTTGCCCAATCAACCTGAAAATCGCTCAGAATGATTGTCTTGATCAATTCTCGGACAAGATCGAAATTGGGTCATCTGGGGTCATAAACTAGGTCATGAGGTAAAATCTTTGTAAAACCTTGTGTGCACTCTAGAGGCCACATTTTTTTCCCAATCAACCTGAAAATTGATCAGAATGATTGTCTTGATCAATTCTAGGTCACAAGGTCAAATCTTAGTTAAACCTTGTGTGCACCCTAGAGGTCACATTTTTTGTCCAATCAACCTGAAAACTGGTACACAAAATTTATAATATCAGGTGAGCGCTTCAGGGCCAATGGCCCTCTTGTTAAGTTTAATTTAGCAAAGAAAAGCTTTTTAGATATTGAGACAAAATATGAAAATGCTGTTATCAGCATTTTCTTTCCTTGCAATGGTAAATATCGCTTTCTGATCTAACACATTTCCACTTGGTTACGCCTTTTGGCACCCCCAAGAAAAAATATATGGAAAACATTGTAGATAATGAAGAAATTGTTTGTGACAATCAATTTCTTCAATATCCACATTGTTGTCTAACCCAAAACGCGAAGATTTTTTTTTTAAATTCAGCAATTGACTTCTTTAATTTATGTTTTAGTCCGTATCCGTAGAACACTTCCGGTAATTCGAGTCTTCTCTGATGAAAATTCGCTCATTGATATGTGGATGTCGCTATTTCCAAAAGAGCGCTGTCCCATTCAAAAACAAAAGAAAGTCCGACACACCGACATAACTTGTGTCGGAATATTCTTTTGTTTTTGAATGGGACAGCGCTTTGATATAAATAGCGACATCCAAGTATCAAAGAGCGAATTTTCATCAGAGAAGACACGGATTAACTTCCGGATGCAAACAGCGGGTTTATGGGAAATTAACATTGTATACATGAGAATTGTTACTAAAAATAGTAACAAATCGACATTATCAAAACGAGGCTCCCAAAACATGCGGAGAAAACAATGACGACGCACGTGCATTCAATATACAGCGATAAAGCGCACGTGCATTCAATATACAGAAATAAAGCAAAGTTTTAAGTGGAACAAAAAATATGAAATTGAATGATTTCGTCAATAGCCGATAAGATGGTTATTTTATTGGATTTGGGGGCCTACAGTCAACCGTTCCCCGTTTAAAAATTTCGCCTTTTGCCTTTAAGGACGACTTCCGGAGGCTGTTGTGGGGGGTGGTATTATTGGAAACTTGTCCATTTGAAATTGCTGTCTGCAAGATCTTTCAGATTGGAACAGTCCAAAATTGCACCGTTTGGGGAAAGGTTAAACGCGCCAATAGTAGAGTTAGTTCGTGAAAAGGTTAAGTTGAATTCTAAGGTTGTCCTTCACCCGCGATGCGTTTGTAATATGTACAAGTATCACTGATTTTCAACGACAACCTTGTAACTGCAGCTTAAAACGAGCTGCAGTCACGAGGTTTTCGTTGAAAAGCGACGGTATGTTGATGATCGAAAAGTAACGTGATTTGGAAGATGTGACATTGGCATAGAACTTGGCTCTACCAGCAATTACATTTATAGCTCACGATATATTACTTGGCACAACATCTCTAGGTAATAGCTAGAGATGTTATTCTGCCATGTCTTTTATCATGAGCTATAACCCTTTTCAAAGCAAGCCCCGCTTTTGACGGCCCTACCAGAGACAACCGTAAAGGCATTAAGGGTAAAGAAATAAAAGGTTGATAGTCAGCATTCGCCCCTTTTCTCTCGATAGTTTCAGAGCTACAACTTACAAAAAGTTCTTTTCAAAATCATCCATTATCTGCAGAAACTTTAAAATAGATCTAGCGCAAATCAAGAAACTTGTCGTTTTGAGATAATTTATAAGGCTTAATTCACAGTACTAATGTCGACATTCGTTTTTTCATTCAAGATATATTTTATTTTGTTTTATTGAACAGTGTTCCGATTATACAGTAAGCATTATAGCCATCCCTTGTCACTTCAATATGACCCTCTACTACTACTCTTGGGCCTCTGTGCGTTAACGATAAAGTAGGTCACCACAGCGACGAGACACAACACCACTATTGGAGCAACAACTGTAATGGCGATTATCGTGATCTGGATTTCTTGAGAACCTGTAACGAGAAATATTATTTACATTTTTATAACTGGTGTGTTATTGTATTATGTAGTAAGCAGATTTAAAACTCATGCAAAATCAGTTTTAAAACTGCTTGATCAGTTTTAAAACTGATATAGCAGTTTTGAAACTGGACAAAGTTCAGTATAAGCAGTTTTAAAAATGCTTAAGTTTGTAAACTGCTCTCAACATATATACAGTCGGTTACGTCCTTAAATGTCGTAACTATAGATTATTCAAGCTGTAGTTACGACATTTTTGAACGTGACCAACGATAATGTTTATCTTGACGTCATCATGAATTAACAATAAAGTAGGTCAACACAGCGACCACACACAACAACACCATAGGGGTAACAACCGTAACGACAATGATCGTGATCTGCATCTCTTGAGAACCTAAAACGAGAGAAAACGAGTATTTAAGCTTCACTCCAATATAAACATCTACTGCTAATCTTGGGCCTCTGAGCATTCACAATAAAGTAGGTCACCACAGCCACGAGGCACAACACCACTGTAGGGACAACTACCGTAATGGCGATAATGGTGATCTGGATTTCTTGAGAACCTACAACGAGATTTCGTATTATTCAATCAATATTTGAATTATGATTTTAAATAACTTTGGTGACGTTCTAAAATGTCGTAACTTAAGCTTATTTAAGCTGTAGTTTTGGCATTTGTGAACGTGACCAACGATGATGTTTATTTTGACGTCACACTTAACACTTAAGTAGGTCACCACAGCGACGAGACACAACACCACTATAGGTGCAACAACTGTGATGGCAATAATTGTGGTCTGTAACTCTTGAGAACCTGTGGCGAGAAATACCAAATTTACAGTTTAGTAATTGGCGTGTTATTGCATATGTCGTAAGCAGATTTGAAACGCATGCAAAAGCAGTTTTAAAACTGCTTGATCATTTTTAAAACTGATATAGCACTTTTAAAACTGGACAAACTCCAGGATAAGAAGTTTTATAAATAGATACAGTCGGTAACGTCCTCAAATGTCGTAACTACAGCTTATTCAAGCTGTAGTTACGACATTTTTAACTTGACCATCGATACCGTTTATTTTGACGTCACCATGAATTGCACAACACCACTATAGGGGCAACAACTGTAATGGCAATAATCCTTATCTGGATTTTTGAGAACCTTTAATGAGAATTGAAATTTGATAATTGTATCAAAGTGATTCTACAATATTCATGTTTGTGTCTTTGGGAATCCACATCCCAAAGAAAACACTCAAATTTACATATCCAGGGGCAATAACAATAATGACTAATTTGAATCCCTTGTAAAACAAGGAATAAAATTATCATTTGTAAATATTTACTTCTCAAACGATTATAATAATGACAATTTCTGACTAAGTCGTCATAACTTATTTTCTCTTTTCTTCTACAATAAGTAGGACTATACTTACGGACAGCGGTTCTTCTGTCGTCACGTGGTATGACCTGTATCTGTCGCTGAAAGCTGCTACCCGTGGCCACCGCGGTATCACCGGCCACCAGGGGTCCATGTGCACACGGCTGAAAATGCAGCATTGATTGGTTTATTCTATAGGGTCTAACTCAGTACTCAACATTTTTGTGATATTATAGTGACTTGTAATCAAAGCAAATAGCCCTGGCATTTTTGCACCAGCTGTACACCCAGGTAGGTTTTGTGTTAAGGTAGAATACCCGTAATGTGGCCATTTTGAGATATTCATAAAACATCGGCTATTTTTTCGAGCGGCGGCGAATCTCTAACGTCTTGTCGTGCGTGCTGCTCTCGGACAAATGATATGGGTGTTGAAAAAATTATAACAGAACAACATGGCTTTTCAGGAAATATCAAGTCACACTAGTTATATGTCTACATTTATGATCATTTACTTTGTAACAAACTCCGACCTTAAATATAGAGAAAATATGTGAAATATTAAAACAGCCATACAGACAGACGGACAGAGACAAAGATCATTTGTACTCGACTTCGCGATGTAGTAGCAAAATAATTTAGAAGTCAAACTTACATTAAAGCATTTATGGTCCAGCATTTCAAAGAAGACTCAAAATTCAAATGGATCACAAGAAAAAATGAAAAAATAATAAAAGAATAAGTAAAAATAGCATCACTTGTGGTTCGAAAATTATGTTTAAGATTTTGTTCTTGACAAACAGATAAACAGTTGCAAACAGAAAAACTGACAGACAAGGACAAGAGAACACATTGACGTTTTCAACAAAAGCCTTATATTTGAAGCTTGTTTTGAGCTGCGATATTTACTCCAAGTCCTTCGATGCATGGAGGTATATAATAAGTTAATTAAACTTACATCTAGACATTTGAGATCATTCACATCATAGCAGACCCCGACCTCAAACGACTGGTAGAGTGTTCCGACTTCGTTGGCCGTGAAGGAACCACAGTTTTGTGTGAATGGAGGAGCGCCGGGTATTGTGTTGTCCATTATACAATTCTGACTTGTTGCGTACGGGCTGTCGGCAATACGGCATCTAGAAATATTTAATGTTGCTTATGTCAAAATACTGAACATGAATTTAAAACTGTAAAATATATGTGACACATCACGCTAAAAGGGACCTTATAGGAAGTGTGAAAAATATCGACCCTAGTCAGTCTACGCAGTCCGCGCAGCCTGACTAGTGCCGACACTTTCCACTTATATGTAATTGTCTAAATCCGCAATGTTTTCCCTATCTTACAATGTCTTCATTTTTCGCATACAGTATCTGGTTGACCTGTGCTGGGTCTGAGAAGTTTGTCAAAATTTGGATTTTTGGAGTTCGGATAAGGTCCCTTTTAGCGTGACGGGTCACATATGTATCCACAGTTTTGTGTGAACGGGGGTTCCCCTGGTATTGTATTGTCCATTATACAATTCTGGCTTGTAGCATAAGGGCTGTCGGCAATACGACACCTAGAAGTATTCAATATTGGTTACATCAAAATGTTGAACAAGAATTAAAAACTGTTAAATATACCGGTATGTACCACCGTTTTGTGTGAACGGATGTGCCCCTGGTATTGTATTGTCCATTAAACAATTCTGACTTGTGGCGTACGGGCTGTCGGCAATACGGCATCTAAAGGTATTCAATATCATATGGCTTGGATTTTATCAAAATGTTCAACAACAATTTGAAGACTGAGGAAATAAGTGTATCCATCAAGCAAAGGACAATTTAGCGTTATATTTTAGACCTAACATATTGTTCATCCATATGCCTTTTGGCGTATGCACGAGATTGGACTACTTTTAATTTACATTACAAGATTCGAAAATCGTATTGAAAGTGAAGAACGTTTTCACAATGTACACTTTGTAAACATGTAACATTATTGCCGTGACAAGACTGTAATCTAAATTCAAACTCGTACCCGTTTTCGTCAATGAAAAATGATTTCTGGTCGTTAGTTGGATTGGCATTAGGTGATACAGCGGCGTTGTAGATGTAAAAACCTGTCGCACCGGGAAACTGCTCCGCTAAAATGACAAGATGTTATCCCATAATTATCAGACGACAAAGTCTGTGACTGGTCGAAATTCAAAGATGTAGATAATCAATTTCTAGTGAATGGAATTTCATAATTTTGTTTGTTTTTTAGGATGGAAGTATTTTTGGAAAATGAAGAAATTGCTTGTCACAAGCAATTTCTTCATATTTTCCACAAATGTTTTCCAAAGCCTTTATTTCTTTGGGCGTCAAAAATGTTTGTGTGTGTGTGGAAATACATGTAGGTTATTATGAACCTGCTGAATAGCCTACCAGTATTTTCTTCTCTTGTTTCAATGTTTTCCCATGCTTTTCTTATTATTAAATGTCAGAACTGAATCTTGTTTTTGATATGGTGTATAAACACAGAATCAGATGCGTAGATAGTAAAAACAGACGGACCAATCGAATTAATTAAAATTCGATGTTATCGACATTGATATTTGATAGGTACCAGTTTTTCTTGGTCATCTTCATTTACCTTTTCCTCTGGTCATTCAAAAACGCTTACAAGATTCCGAAATCGATTAGAACCGAAAACTAGTTTGCACGTGTTTGTCGTGGAAAGCCATGTCTAAGAAGAAATTTTACTTTTAAGATTTGAAATATCAGATGCTGGATTTTCCAGGCTCATTGAAGATTATCTCTACCTTATGACTGTCGGATTGTCCTCTATATAATAAGATGAAACATCTTGTTTTAATCTGATTGCAGATAGACGAACCTACCATTGGGTGTGAGAGTAACACTAAAGTCGAGAGCCTCGTTAAGGACTACTGTGTCTTGTTGGTTGACGGTTTGTCCGTCTGTATTCACTATATCGATAGAAACAGTCGGTTGAGTTGTCGTACTGAAAATAAATAAGCGATAACGTAAAACACGATATGAATTACAAATATTCCGAAATGGCAACTTTTAGATGACCATGCAGTCATTTTAAGTATTAATCTAAAGCCTTAAAGGGCCATAACATTCTCAATCATTTTTTAAAGTATGCCTTGATGCCATGATTGATTATTCTAATGCGTATACAAGTGCTATCAGTTTTTTGAAAAGCTGTTGATTAGCGGAAAACACACCTTTAAAGTTGAGACAGAAAGGACAAATTCCGTTTGTACATCTGAACTGTTGTCCACAACATTTTTTTTTTAATTTCAAGACAAAAATAATATTTCTCGTACACGATGCAATACTTTGGCTTGAATTTTTCAGAATTCTCATAAGAAACTGTGCTCTTTCAGATAAAATAAAAGATAAATTTACGAAAAAATATTTGTGAAATATCACTGTCAAATGGAAATGAAATTCACAGCAAATATATGCAAATATGCATATTGAAAGCAAATCACTCGTCGAACCAGAGGAAATCCCAATTGGTATAATAATTAAGAATCAGAGTAATCCGGGATATTACGGGAAACATAATGGTACATTTGTAAAACAGTAACCAAATGTACACTTTTAATTTCACATTTTTATTTGAAATAATGCGTCGGTTGTTATGTAATATTATGGTTGGTATGAAAGCTGGAAGAGTATTTTTGCCCCTCTCAATTCACTTTCCGGGGGGAACACACTTTCGGAAAGTGTAAGGGTTAAAGGGGATAGAGATTCTATGCAATACATTATACAGATACATACTTGTAAACAGACAGCAGAAACTCTAGACCCTGGTATCCAAGCTTCTGTGCTCCATTCACGTTGTTGTTTGTAGCATTACATCTCTGATGAATAGAAAAGTGTAATTGAATCGGAGTTTTAGGAAGTTTTTTTTTAAACAAAGTGTGAATTTAACGTCCCTTATAGACAAGCTTTGGCAAAGAATATTAAGACAAAATAAGAAAATGATTATCAACATTTTCTCATTTTTTGTCTTAAGCTTTTCCTATCTGAAACTATACCAAATTTGTTGTCTCAAGTAGCTTTCAAGTCGGTTCTGTCGAAATCCATGTTGTTTTGGAATGGCTAAGACCAAGTTTAACAATGTTCAGATTAGTACACTTTGGTTTGTAAACCAAACTATGTATTCCTGGCATATTCGCAACGTCCATTCTGAGTAAACAGCTACTCAAACCAATTAGACGGTTGTTAACGCTTTCAGGTGCCAGTTGCACGAGACAATGTTAAGTCTATATTTATATGCAGTCTGGTCTAAGGCTACATTTTGTTTTCACTTTTTGATGATTTATAAATAAATCCGTTCAGATGACGCAATATTCACGTACAACTGTCACTACATTACTTGCAGTCCTTTGATATTATTAGCCGTTCCCATAATACCTGGCAATGAATACCATAGAACTATATGTTAAGAAAATAGAATGGAAATAGATTTTTGCCTTTTTCCCTCAATGATTTTACCATAATTATCAAATACTCATTTTCGTTTGAAAAATTCTAATTTGTTTCTGAGATGTATAATTTTCATGTTGTGGAAATTTTATGATTATTTTTTTTTTTTTTTTTTTTGAGAAAAAAACTGCGAAGGATAAAAGACAACAAATGAAAAACATTCCACCAAACCTGTGTGGTACAGAAATTATGTCCGGCCGTTGTACAAATACCGGTGTCGCACCTCACACGTAGACGTTGATAGGACGGCACGGTGGGGGTTATCGGGCCCGACTGTACGGTGTAGACACCGTTTACGAGTGATACAAACTGAAAGCCCGTGGTTGTGGGCAATGCTGTTGATGTTCCGACTGGGCAGCTGAAAAGATCATGACGTCGCTTTTCAACAACAACCTCGTAACTGCAGCTTAAGCAAGTTGCAGTTACGAGGTTTTTGTTGAAATTATCCATATAACGTCGCTTTTCAACATAAACCTTGTAACTGCAGCTTATAACAAGCTGCAGTTACGAGGTTTCTGTCGAAAAGCATCAACAAATAACCAATTTCTACACCATAACGGCACGGTGGGTGTTATCGGGCCTGACTGTACGGTGTAGACACCGTTCACAAGTGACACAAACTGAAACCCGGTGATTGTGGGTAGTGCTGTTGACGTTCCGACAGGGCAGCTGGAATAATAGATATTTTAAAAGGTTTTGTATCGTAAGATAATTATATATGATCTATCATTAATTAGGTATGAAACACAACATGCAGTTTTGTCAACTAGGTGTACTTGACCGTTTTCCACAACAACGGAAATTAACGGGGTATTTTGATTTTAAATAGAAATGCTTGCTGTCTCGATATTTGTTTATCAACATTTATTTTGTACTCTGCTTTCAAAGTAGAACAGTCAGAAATTTTGCCTCTTGTGGAAGGGTTGAAAAAAGAATAACTGGTGTATCATCATGTTAAATACTTAACTTCACGGTGGATAATCACGTGGTACAACATGAATTCTGTTTGAAGCAGAGAAGGTGGACAGACGTCGCGCATAAATAGATGGGCGTTGTGGATTTTTGAAAAAAATCTGCTGATATAAAAGTTAACTTTTTTATCAGTCGATTTTTCAAAAATGCACAAAACCAAGCTTATTCTTGACATTTTCCCACCTGCTCTGCTTCAGCCCGAATTCAAATTGGTCAAGTTCTGAGAAACATATGAGCCAGGATCTGGATAAACGTCCCTTAAGGCTTTTGAGCCCAACATAGATCCAGACCAGCCTGTGCATACGCACAGTCTGATCAGGATCCACGTTGTTCTCTAATAGCTTATTCGTGACCTGCAGTAACTTAAAGAGAGCTGTATGGATGCATAATGGACTGCATTTGACAACAATCTGATCTTCAAACCCACTTTTTAAAAATGCTATAAGGGACGTTTTTCCAGATCCCGGCTCATATTGATGATTTTCTGAAATTCCTAGTCACGTGATAAACCATCATGGACTTACCCATTGTCGTCTATGAACTGAACCTCCGTTGCAGTCGGACTGTTCAGGTCTAGATAACGACAGTTATAACAGTAGAAGCCAACAGCCGAGCGTATCACTGAAAAATGGTACAAATACATTCATTAATCATTTCTAATAGCCTACATTAAGGTGGTCTAAAATGAAAGCAGCCGTGGGCTTCATCTCATTCTTTATTTTTCTCTATCTTTCTCTTCATCTTTTCCCCCACCTTTTTCTCAACCTTTGTCTTGGGAGGCGTCAAAAAGCGTCAATGTGTGGCAATCGGTTGAAATATCTTTTTTTGCCACAAAAAAGGACTGGTTTGACGACGTGGGATATCAAATATGTATTTCTATGTTTGTGAAAATGATGCGGCTACAAATATCCAAATGCACTATTCCGACAACAAGTCGCAGCCGATGCAATATCTACCAATAGATATCGCCATCCGTCGATTATCATCTATCTATGGTGGGCATTCTGGGTTAACTACTTTCAAGATGTCAGCGCCCGTAAAGAGCATGCACGTGGTACTTCCTGTCACGCGGCACATTTTCTTCACATGCTTGTATACAGTAAAATGAATAATCCGATTTGAATTAATTATTTTATTCGATAAAATTGAGACGAAAATCAAACTTTATTTTGCTGCAAACGTTGTTTTTATTTCAATTTTCTGCTTGCTACTTTTTGGCGACAGGATTTGGAGTTATGCGCACCGCGTAGTGATTTATCCAAAAATGGATAAAGTCATGCGTCAAATTAGTCAGTCCGAAAATAATAAAAAAAAATAGACTGGAAATTGTAGACTGGCTACTTAGTCAATGGCAGCCGATGTTCTATCCCTGAAAAAATTAAGATGGCCACCTATCCGCACCACCGTACTGCGTTCGGATATCCTCGGATAATGTCGATCAAAGATCGAATCATCGACTCGGAAGTGTGTGTATGAAGAAATGTTAAAAAATTAAATTTCTTAGCCGGAAGTAGCTACGCTTCATAAAGTAGTTTTCGGTGTCATCCAAATGAACAATCATGGCAACTTACGGGACTTGCAGGTTGTAATCATTCTAAAAAGAGAGGACACTGGAACTGCAAACAATGCATTTCAGTATCAATGTCGCTTCATTGTTGACATAAGTCACAGACGAACGTTTTGAATTGTTGTTGTATTCCATTATATTCATAGTCTGCAAGGGCGGATCCAGTATTTTTTCCAGGGGGGGGGGGGGGGGGGGGGGGTCAAAGCCCAAATAATGGCATTTAATAAGAAGTTATATAGTAAAAATTCAATTTTCGGCCCATTCCAGGGGGGGGGGGGTCATGACCCCCTGACCTCACCCCTAGATCCGCCCTTGGTCTGAAAGTAGTTCTACGACTTACATCCAATGTATGATTCGAAAGAATTGTCCTTGGTGATCCAAATGCACCGTACTGGTGCCTGTCAGATATAATTTCAAAGTAAACATCGGATTTTAATCAGGTTGTGTAATTACTTATCCCACGTTATTGCATTGAGGTATAATCATAAAATCGTCGGTGTTATTGCAAAACCTCGTAACTACAGCTTTTAACCCATTACCAAGCGACAAATTTTGAACGGGCCAAATTCAAAGATGTTACAGACGACAATTCCAAGAGTATGAAATTTGAAATTATTTGGTCTTTTGGGACTGGAAAACGTTGTGGGAAATGAAGAAATTGCTTGTCACGAGCAATTTCTTCATTTTCCACAATGTTTTCTCAAGCCAATATATTGTAGGGAGTCAAAAAGAGTCATTGTGTGGTAAAGGTTTACAAACTGTAGTTACGAGGTTTTGCAATATCACCTACAGATAAACTGTAAACTTACGCGAGTTAATATTCGGTAGGGCTACTCCATTTGGCGCATGTTTGGATGTAATTGTGATCGGTGTGCCCGCAACAACGCTTGTAATAAATTTACCTGGGTCCGCGACTGTGGAAGCAAGGAGCTGCTGCACCAGTTGACTGTAAAGAATAGTTTATAGATGATAACGACGGGGATTCACGTGTGTGTAATGTCGGAAAAACAAAAGAAATGTTGAATGAAATCCCTGAAATAGCGATGTTTGCAAAACAAGCAAAAATATAGTCCAATTGAAAGACTATAGCAAATGTCTATGTCATTATATGAATTAGATATTTAATGATACCTTCATGCAAGACTTATTTACATGTACATTAATTTTGTAATGTAAGATTTTTCTTCGCGAGTGTTTGTACATGTTGTAACAAAATACAAATGTAAAACTGTTATCGTCTATATTATTGCAAAACCTCGTAACTCCGTCTTGAATTAAGCTGGAGTTACGAGGTTTTTCAATAACACCGACGACTTACTCCTGAACGGTGAAGCTTGTAGTAAATACCAAACCAGTGTCCACAGCAGAGGGCGTTCCCAGACCCTGGGAGATAGCAGCGCAACTCTGTAAATAAAATATCATTCATTAAAAGTGCAGTTTTCTCGTATTTGGATAAAAACTTTGAAATTGCATATTAAAATAATAATAATTTTATTATTGTAAAAGGTTTCATATTATGTTTCTTTTCATATATACCTAATGTTTTGGTATTGTCAGATTTGCATGGTTGCTTAAAAGTGACTCGGCCAAAAAACAAACCTAAAGTATGCCTGCATGTGTGCGACATATTTTGCTGAAAAAAGAACCCTAGCGTGAAATATATACGGACTACTTTGATTAGTTGAATTGTGATGTCATCGTGCCACGCCAAGTAGACATATTTGATATTTTCAGACATACGGTTTCACTTGGTGACTTCATTATTAATGGAAAAAAGAACCTTACTTACATTGTTACAATGTGGATCGTTTGCTACAGTACATTTGAATATGCTACACTGAATATACACAGTGTTGCTGCCAGATATGTTTCTGGCTCGAAAGAAGGACGCGTCCACAATGATCGGGGATGTACCACTTCCTGCACGGGCCTGTGGCGGGTTTGTCAGCTCAACGTTTGTACCTGTCAATGGGCAACTGTAAAACAAAAGAAAAAATAATTATAGAGTATCTAGATCTACAAAATATGTTCCTGATATTTTATATACATCTAATAATAAGAGGGCGATGGTGGTCCTAATTCGCTCATCTGAGTTTCCATTGCATTTTTTGCTATCTCCATTTCATATTTGTCTAGACTTGGTCTTAGGAAGTATCAATATTCATGGATGGTAGATCTATTCGTCTTGATTCGTCACATAGTATTTACTTCAAAATTTTGCAAAGGTAAATTAGATGTGTTTTGTAGAATATGGTTGAAGTAAATGGGCAGAAAAGTGTAACAAATATAGCATGATCTTCATTTTGCAATGCTAGTACAGGCCTACTGTATAAAACATACCCTGAAGAGTTGACAAAAAGTTGTCGATTTTGTTGTACAGTAACCTCGGTTCCACTAAAACAGTTTCTCATTGAGAGACCCTGAGCATTCTGTAAAACTGAAACAAAGATGCAGGTTTTTAATAATATATCAATGCTAGTTTTCATTTTGATTATTCAATGGATTTACATTTGTAATTTTAATATGATGAAAGCTTATCATCCTTATGTGACTAAACCCAAAAAATTTTATGTCATCTGCGAATTAGAATCAATTTTCAGACTATCAGAAAGTCATTCCATTGGTTATAAGCGTTTCCATATGTGTCGTCATTCCAGAGTTTGATTTGGTAAAAAAAATATTATACCTCTATCTAAAATCACAAAATCCTTGGATCTTTAATTGGAAAATTGTTGCAGGAAACAAAACATGAGCGAATTAAAAGTTATGTCCACTGCTAGCTTAAAACACAACTAAAACAATTGGGAAGATGTAGGAAATGTCCATTATAGGAACTTTCTTCTTTTTATCACAATCTTTGCTAAAGCATTCTTTGTTAAGAACGCCAAAAGAGGCATTATTCGGACGAATTCTAACGCTAAAAATACCCTGTGGCACATTTTGTCCATTCGGATAGACTACCAGGGTGGCCGTCAGATCAGAATTGGTGGCGAACGTGTTGATCCCGGTCACATTTTCGGGGAATCTAGCACTGACTGTCAGAGATGAAATACTGAAAAGGAGTTGAAACTTGATCTTATTATCGTCGCTTTTCAACGATCATGCCAAAAAAACCTTGTCGCCTTTCAACAAAAATATCGTACCTACAGCTTTAAACAAGCTGCAGTTACGAGGTTTTCGTTGAAAAGCATCGTTATGTCGAAATTTGTTAAATAGGATTACTGATTATGTCGAATTGAACATTTAGTCCTACGTTAGTCAAAAGAAAGCAAAGAGTCGACAACGAAGTCATCAGAGAGTTAATAATAATATTAATAGAACTTTGGAAGAAAATGGAAAGGATTTTTTACCAAAACAAGATTGCAAATTAAGATTTAACCATTAGTTGTACTAAATTGCGTTATAGATTTACTTTTACTTTGGTTATTTCGCTTTTAAACATTTAATAGTTCTGACCTTGATTATTGACATTTACGTACAAAACAACTACAGTTGGCGCCACATCCTATGGCACATGTTTATGTTTTCTTTAACGTTCAATAACATTTGAACAAAACATAAACATTATGCCATACGATGTGGCGATAACTGTAGGGTTGTCTATGTAGAATTGATCATTATGATAATTCAACTCAAGATTTTTGAAAGTCACAGGATACACATAATCAATTATCGCTGTTTTTCAGTTACGAGGTTTTCGTTGAAAAGCAAGATTTTGCTGATTATACACTCCCTCGAAGAACAAAAATGACACTTACTTGAAGCTGACCAGGGTCTGGACGTTTCCATCAGTAATATTTGTCTTGGAACAAGTAGCGTTTAGGATAAATCCCCGTCGTTGTGTATTGGACGCGTCCACCGCACGAAAACCTCTCAGATGCCATGAGTAAAATACTTCATTGTTGACAGTCGACTGAAAAATGTAAAGGTGAGCACTTCAAACATTGAAGAAAAAATTATATGTTTTAGATGCTTCACTGAGACTGGAGATGGGGACGTGACTATGTATAGATGTCACATTTTAAACTAACCGACAGTCTCAGAAACCTTGGAAAAATTGGTGTGAAATGGGTTACTAAACTTGGACACTGGGTCAATTAAAAAGTGTTTGCAAAACTCCAGAGGACACTTACATGTTATCGTTAGTTAGTCTTTTCAATTGGTTATTATTTAAAGGCATTTCAAAACATTTCTAACAAGATCCAGAAGGAAAAAGGACAGCGTACTTTTTAAAGTGTTGCAGAGTTATGCCAGTTAAAATAGCTCAACAAATACAAAAACAACACACTTATATTCATGAATTTACTTTTCAAAATACATTTAGATTTAAGGTAGTACAGCAAAGCTTGCCATCGTGGATCACTTTATTCACGAAATTAAGATCCTTCTATGACATCGCCATGTTCCATTGCATCGATTTAATACGAAGTAGCAGGAAGTGATATAACTAATAAATAAAATTTGCCAAGTAGAGTGTCTACAACTAAAATACGTCTAAAATAAAAATTCAATGAGCGGACATATTTATAAACAAACACCCACCATTCGAAGTCCGATACCCATCTTTCAAAGTCTGATTTTTCATAATCATTAAAACTCTTTAAGAAATGTACTGTCTTTCTTTTTATTTTTTTTATTATTATTATTTTTTTTTTTTTTTTTTTTTTTTGCAAATGACAAAAGGGGTTTTACTTTAAATAGGATTTGTAAGTAATATAGCTGAGAGAAATATTGAGGCAAAAGGAGAAAATGCTGATCATCAGCATTTTCTTCTTTTGCCAAAATATTTCCCAAACCTTTTCTATAATGGACGTCAGTCTTGTTTGGGAAAGGGTTCACCAATTTTTTCTGTGTTCAGGATTTTATGAAAACATATATTTTTGGATATTTTAAAAAGGTTTACAGGCCCTAAAAAAATCACCACTATCTAGCTGTACGAAATGGATCAAATTACACACACTTGTAAATACACTTCAAATAAGTTGATTCAGCGTGCCGGATTTCAAGATTATGCTTCAAGAAGAATATAATTTACAAATATTATTTTACTCTTTATTCATATGCAAGGGAGGTAATTTGGAACATTTTTGTCAAATATTTCCATAAGTATGCATTAATTCATAATTCTAAACCGTTTGAAATACTTATGTTTGTATTTGGAATGGAAATGTAACACGGTTTAGGAATTATTGGCACTTTTCAATTTTAACCTCTGGCTCTTTGGTGCTTTTGAGGGGTTGGAATATGGCACGCAGAATGCTTAGAATCAAAAGTTTTTACAAACACCCACCATTCTCAGTCCACATCCATTCGTCTCTGTATCTGACGTCAAATTAACGTATGACACGACCCGGAATGGTGACGTCAGAGTTCCTGCCCCTGTGTACGTACACGTCTCAATTTCCGCATCGTTCGCATCTAGGGCCTTGATACCGGTCACTATTGTATTGTTGTCGTAAAAGTTTATCTCAAATTTCAGTTGGTTGTCTACAAATCTGCTGCAAACATGTTTTCCTGAAATTATGAAATGTACAAAGCTTGATAAAGTGTGGCTTCTATTTACAATAGACGTTACGGTTCCGCTGAGAATGATCAAACTGTTATTCTATCGTAATGAATTGATCCTGAACAGATGGCACAAAGACATCAAAACTCAAATATGATTTTGCCAGATCTAGACATGCCTAGGGGGACCAGGGGCCAAAGTTGGCCTAAAAATTTGGAGAAAATCGTATTCAGACACTGGCCCGAACCGGGGCTTTATATAACACTGCCCCCCCCCCCCCCCCAGTAGATATATGTGTGAATTGGATTAAAAAATCCTTGAAACTTTCTTTCCATAATTTGTATAGCACTAACTGTCTTTTTTTCATAATTTTGAGGAATGCTGTGTCCAGAGTCATGATTTTGAAAAAGCCTACCAAAATTCTATTTGTGTACATACCCCATGTTTATCAGCATCTATGTTCTCTGCAGCTTTGTCAAATTGGCCCTTTCCAAATTTTGCGGTTCGGTAAAAGGTTTGGCCTAATCACGGTGGTTAATCGCGTGACTCAGAATTTAAAAAAAATCATCATTTTTTGTTAATACTTGACCGATTTGAATCTGGTTTGAAGCAGAGACGGTTTAAATACGTCAAGCATTAGATGGTCATGGTTTATTTTTTTATATGAAAAAGTTATTGACGATTGATCGTCAATAACATTTTAGTCATCTGTTTTTTTGTTTGTTTTTTTTTATTCAAAAATCTACCACGTCCATCTAAAGCGTGATGCCTGTCTAGCTCCTCTGCTTCAAATCGAATTCAAATCGGTCCGGAATTAACAAAATTGTTTAAGATTTTCTGAAAGTGTTGTAGCAAGTGATTATCCACCGTGTTAATGCAACTTACCAATAAGTACTATGTCTTGTGTTTGGGCATATATTGATACCTGTAAAAATGGTTTAAAAGAAAATTACAGTAGAAATTGAAGCATATTCATCTAGATCTAGGCCTAAGTTTGGAAACACAAAATTTTATCGTCACTTTCAAACTAAAACCTCGTAACTGCAGCTTGTCTAAAGCTGCAATTACAAGGTTTTCATTGAAAAGCAGCGTTATGTAGTCTTTGTCATAATGACCTTGAGACATGCTGGTACAGCAGATTCTTTTACGATCCCAAGAACATGGCACAGTTGCGTTTGTAGGCAATTAAAATGAAAAAAAAGAGATGTAAAAGAAATTACACTTAAATAGAACTGTTAATTACACGACTCATCATACATTTGTGCGTCAATTGACAAACGACATAAAAATACGAAATAGTGCGGGAAATCGTAATCGCCTGTCATCGGATAATTCCGGCCAAATCCGGAATATCATTCGGTTAGATCCGTAATGTCGGAAACACAAATCGCCGGTGTAAATGCAAAACCTCGTATGTCGATCCTTGCGATTTTCAAAGTACAAACTTGTGTGCCAAGTTACAGACAATTCTTGCAAGTTTTCAGATACATGTATGTTACTGATCAGTATTGATGGCGAATCATTTGTGAACAATATGTCCAAATTTCAAGTAAAACATTTCAGTTTGGGAAAAGTTATTACACTTTATTCCCTCCCCTTTGAAATTTTCCAAAAACGAGATACGAGGTTTTGCATTTACAACGACGAAATCGTCGCTTTTCAACGAAAACCTCGTAACTGCAGCTTGTATTAAGCTGCAGTTACGAGGTTTTTGTTGAAAAGCAACGAAATATCTAACACTCACCAGAACTGAAAGTAAGCAGAGGAACGTCCAATGGTTTCTTCGGTCCATCATTGTGTCGACACCGAACTGAAAATGATTTTATTTCATCATAGCGTTAGTGGGTTGTGACGTCAAGAACTCGTAACTTCAGCTTGAAAAAGCTGGATTTACGATGTTTTGACATCCCACCGACGATAAATGTTTTGTCCAATTAATTAGATCTACTCTTTCTAGGTTTGTACTAGGAAAATGGTGTGGAATAATGAAAATACTGGTTAGATCTAGCAAAGCTTTTTTTGAAAATTTCATATAGAAAATGGAGGTTATCAGGATGTTCTTTATTTCTATCACTTTTGTAGCATATGCATCCAATGATAGTCTTCAAAACATGATTTTGTTTGGGAAATAGAAGAACACTCATTTTTATCTAATAAAGCATTGCCACGAGATTTCCCACTGTGTCTCCTCCTTTTGAACTTTTGATAGCAACAATCATAGAATGGATTGCCCCTTTTACCTTTTTATAGGGAAAAAATTGTAAGATGCGAACAAGAAATGTGTACTAGAGCCCGTCTCAGTTATTATCTATCATTGATACGAATAGAACTGGTAGCAAAGCAATTTGATTGTCATTTGGAAAGTTGTCTCTCTATCAACAGGGAGATGGACGCAAATTGATCGAAACACTGGGTTTGCGGGGGGGGGGGGGCTCATACTAGCGACCCCTGTGTTGCAAATAGGCCTACAGCGTGTAACAAAATTTAATTTTCTTGAACTATAACAAAGGAAGCTAAGAATGTGATTTAAGATACTTGGGTATTCAGCAATGCCATTGAAATAACGATAAATTATCCAAAATGACTTTTTTGTAGCCGAAATACTACAAGTAGGCATATGTCTATTGACAGTTTGGGTAGTAAGTTAATTAGTAGCTATGGCACTCCTGAATATTTGTATGCAGTTTTGACTAAACGTATTTTTAAAAAAAAAATAGATCTAGTTAACGCCTTTTTTACAATTTTGGGTAGGCCTAAACGAAATCAAAATCCAAACTTACCAAAATTAAGACGTTTTCCGAAATTTTCCTAGGATTCCATTTACGATCTTTCGGATGAGCCCAAATTTGTGCTCTGATGCGTGACACCAAACAGCTTCAGTCAAATACACACATGTTCAAAACACCATGACGAGTTGCTATGGTGATGTGAAATTGAAAGATGTACGGTTTAAACCTACGGGATCAGGTATTTTTTACACCATTCTTATTACATCACTGATACGCACATGTAGGGAAATGCCCTTTTAACTGGTATGGGCTACCGTCCTGCACTAGAATACGTTAAAAGCGTTTTAAAATGTCTGAAATTCGTGGCTTATTAAAGTTTTTAAAGTTGATGAAGACACTTCGATTTTGTCAATGCATTACGAAAATACATTTATAGGTATGCAACGCATGAGTCACTTTTATAATCGAATGTTTCGCCTATTCGTATGTAAAAATGCATTCTTTCACAGTAGGCTATCCCCAAACGACAGAAATTAGGGTGGTCCAATTTCAAAGCTGCTGCAGACGACAAAAAAAGAATGGTGTGAAATGTAGAAATTGTGACTAATGTAGCTTTGACACTATTGAGATAATATTAATGGTTTCCCAAGACATTCCTATTAAGGACGTCAAAACTAGGTCTTGTTTATAGATCTTTGTTGATAATTGTGATGGTATACAATTGACCGATGGCCTTAAATCTTTTCCAAAAAGTGAAGCGTCAAAAGATTTTTGAAAACATTGAGTGAAAAAGAAATTGCTGATATCCAATGTTCCTTTTTCTCCATTAACGTTTTCTGCACGTATAATAGCATACTCATTTCAATCGTTTAATAATATTGCCCCCCGTTTATCCTTTAAAATGATATCGTTACTTTTCAACGAAAACCTCGTAATTTCAGCTTACTTGTTGAAAAGTCTATTTTGTATCAGTTAGGAAAGGTTTATTGGGAAGCAAATTTTGCAAAATTTGCTTCTCTTTACAGCTGCCTTTCTCTGCACTTTACCATTTTCTGCATACCACACAACATCTTCCGGTCCTCCTCACTATAAATAGTTCTATCAAAAGCAAAGATTGATGAGGTAACAGTCATTCAAATATTCAATATGTCAGCCTGAAGTTATGTGTAGATATTGAATTGTGTGACTGAAAATGAAACACTCAATTCACCATGTCTCTAAGAGAAGAAAAGACCGGCGTAGTAATTTTCTTTAATATGGTTCAAATATCAGTCCAATGGCCTTCCTTGTAAATTGGTCAGTCAAGTTTACTGAACTATGAAAATTCAAAGCTATAAATAGATGCATGGAATCAAAGTATTCAAGGTATTCAAATGGATAATCAAAGTACCTAATCAAAGTACTCTACGAATCAAAGTATTCAAGGTATTTGATGAATAATCAAAGTACCTAATCAAAGTACTCTACGAATCAAAGTGTCCAAGGTATTCAAATGGATAATCCAAGTATATAATCAAAGTACTCTACTTCTGGACAGGCTTACATTATTAACAAATTTGCTTCCCGACAGTACTTTAAGTACTTTGATTACAAGAAAAGATAACTAAGCTGTGATAATTATGATTAAAAGGGCCCTTGTGTAGCTACAAACCAACAGAACTTTATCTAGTATGTGCTCATGACAAAATGCTCGCCAATGGACTCCTCGGATAGGCCTACCCCGGAGTATTGACGTCGATATACCCCGGGGTTTCCGAGGATGGACTTTTCAGACGTAAACCGTACTTAGTGGACGACAAAAATGTTGTTTTGGGTTGATATTCGTAGATTCTAAATACTTCGTTTTCAGATTCCTACTGATGCACTACAAACATTTTCCGACAGTTTACCACTGATTAAGAAGTTAGCACAAACAGTCACCTCAGCCGTCCTACTCGTCTTGATGCTTATTGTGCTTGGTGCTTTTACCATACTGCTGTCTATATAGACCTAATTGTAATATTAATAAGAGGAGAAACTAAATTGAACAAGAAATTTTATGTCGGTGAGTGCATAGCCTAGCCATTTCCCAAACTATGCTTCGTTTAGACCCCTCCAACCATTTTTTTTTTTTTTTTCATAATTAAGCTTTGACTGAAAATAAGAAAATGTGGAAACCGCAATTTCTCCTTTCTTACCTCCCTCTTTTTCAAAAGCCTTGAGACTGGAAAAAGTTAATTTTGTGAAGACTTCAAATTGTTTTCAAAAATTGTCGATTTCAATCAGCATTTAAAAGAGAGGCTTTCGTCGGTTTCGTTGCAAAACCTCGTAACTCTGGCTTGGTTAAAGCTTGAGTTACCTGGTTTTGCAATAACACCGACGATTTGTTGTATGAGAAAGGCATTTAGTGAAATGTTGTCAGTTAAAGGGATATAACTGCGCATTTCTAGAGAATCTTAAGTGGCCGCCAAAATCATCCACTGGGTGTAACTGGTCTAACCCAAGTCACGGTCGGTTGACTTTGGGTGGATACATTTTTAAAACCACTCAAGCGTGTCAAACCCGTCAACCCAAGTCTTGCTTGGCTTATCATCCGAATTTATTTCATATTTTGGTGGAAAGTTAACCCATATTTTATCAAAATTGCCGAATTTGTGTGATCGGTTCCACGCCTCAGTGCACAGCCTGTATTTTGTGAAAAATCTAAGTAAGAAATTACTGGGGCGAATCCTTCAAGCCGCCATAGTAGATTGGAAAATCTACTTACTGGAAAAAGGTAAGAACATTGATTTTTCTTTCCTTTGTACTTTTTTTTTTAAATTTGTTTCTCAACAAGTTGACCAGTAGTTGAATTTAATAAAGTTCCATCGCTCACATCAAAGATTAATAAGCGAATGATATTTAGCCTATAATCATTTTATCAATCATTTTCAACTTGTTACTTTATATCCTCAACTTACTCTTTCACAAAACATGTAATGACCCTGCAGAAACTGGAAAGGTTTTGGAATACTTTTGACGAAAAAGAAAACGCTAATAAACAGAACTTTCTATTTTTCAAATTATATATCTAAAAATTTAGCCAGGGTACGATTACACTCTGTCGTTTGAAAACACCTTGGATTTGGACGGGTCAGTTTGGGAAAGGTCGGTTCAATAAAAAAATACTACACTCTTGGAATCTTCAAGCCTATATTTTGGAATAGAAATAGGCATGGCAAATTTAGAAAGAAGTCGGTCCACCCTATTTAGTTGATACGATAATCTTAGATATTATGTCTTTTGGGTTTCAGATGATGGCGCGGATGATTTTCGTTTTGGCAGTGGTAAGTCTGGTTCTGTCTTCATTTATCAAACTTTTTTATCTTTTGTTGATTTAACATAAGTATGAGTGTTCTGATGGACTGGTTGCTTTTATAGATAAGCAAATTTCTATTGCAGGATCTATTGTCAAGCAAATGCTCATAAATTTAACATATAAAACACATGTCGTCGGCGAAGTTGCAAAACCTCGTAACTCCAGCTTGATTTAAGCTTGACTTACGAAGTTTCGCAATAATACCCACGATGTTAGTACGTTTTACACATTAAGCTTTTCCCAATCGTCAAAGATTTAATGTTTCCATTCGAAAACTGCTGATCAAGATCCATGCTGTTCTAAAATGGATTCTTCAGAACTTAACCCATTCCCATATGATTACGCCTTTTGACGCCTCACAAGAAATAGCTTTGGGATACATTGTGGAAAATGAAGAAATTGCTTGTGACAAGCAATTTCTTAATTATCCACAATGTTTTCTAACCCAAACAGTAGAGATTTTCAAAATTTCATCTACTTTGAATTGTCGTCTGCAACACCTTTTGAATTAGAACGGTCCAATTTTTTCCGTCTGGTAATGGATTAAACAACTCTCAAAGAGCGTCATTGACCATGATCAGACCGCCATATCGATGCTTTTTCAACAAAAACCTCTAAACTGCAGCTTTGTAAAAGCTGCAGTTACGAGGTTTTTGTTGAAAAGCGGCGATATGTTACTGTTACCGACTGATTTTAGAAACATGATGACATCCACAAATGCACAAATGACATATAAGGGACGTTTTCCTCGTTCTAAGGTAATTTGTTTATACCATTTTTCAGATTCTGCTTAGTTTATCCGTTGCCGATGGCGTGACAGGTGAGATATTCTCTTATAAAATTATGTTCCTATATAACCAGGGCACAAACTATGTAACCCTCCCCCCAAAGAAAGACCCCTTTTGATGTACCTTATAGAAAGACCTTTGGAAACACTTAATATGTTTTGAAAAAGTTAAGGAGTTAGTGAACTGTTTCATGATCGTCTTGGGTCTTAAAGGGACATAACATGAACCCGTTTCATTTTCTAAAAGTATGTCTTGAAGCCAAGACTGGTTACTCTAATGCGTTTAATTGCCACCATTGTTTTGAAATTGTTGCTGATAAGCAAAAGAAACGCCTTAACGGTGCAATACTATGGTTTGAAATTTTCAGAATTTTCAAAAGAAAATACGCTGCTTCAGATGAAAATAAAATTTATGAGAACATGTATGTAAAATGTCTCTTTAAAGCTTTCGATCAATAGAGTCAAGATTCATATTCAATACACGGTTTACAATAGCTCTAGATTCTGAAGAATCGACAAGAGAACATCATGGGTTTCGATCAGACTGTGCATATGTGCGTGCTGATCTAGATCCACGTTTGTCTCGAATGCTATATGTTTTTTTTTTTTTTTGTCCAGATCATGGCTAATTAGAATCTCAATGGTGTAATTCTAAAACCTCGTAACTGTAGCTCGAAAAGCTGGTGTTACGATGTTTTTAATACCATAGGCTACCATATCGCAACTGCGTTTTGGATTCTTATAATAAAGTTCAAAATACCAAAACAAAATACCTATCAAGTCAAAGTGACATTTCACAATTATTTTTACAAAAAAAAAAAAAAAAAAAAAAACTTTTATTCCATCTAAGAGAGCATGTTTTCTTATGAAAATTTCAAGCAAAAATATTAAACCGTTTACGAGAAATATATATTTTTGTGCCAAAATTAAACAAATTGTTGTGGACAACAGTTCAGATTTATATAAATTTGTCATTTCTGTCTCAACTTTAAAGGTGCATTTTTCGCTTACAATTAACAACTTCAAAAGACTGATAGCATTTCAACGCATTAGAATAATTAATCTTTGCAACAAGACATACTCAGTCGAATTATTATACTACATAGCAAAGAAAATGGACTGTTAGAAAAAAGAAAAAAAAAATGCAGACGACGCAATGGATGCTAGATGTGTGTACAATCCCTGAACTCGGCCAAAGCGTGGGGCGTTTTTTCGCGATCATTGTATTCCGTCGGTATTGTTATAAAATATCGTAACAACGGCTTCGATAAAGCCGTAGTTACGAGATTTTATAACAACACCGACGGTTTGTCAATACATATCGGTAAATCCAGTCTATTTTTAGAACAAATTCATTGCTACTAGAAAAACTATCCTTAAACGCAAAATATCTATACCTTGTTGTAGCGAAAAGCGTCCCTCGCTTTGGCCGAGTTCACCACCAGTGACAGTATAACACGGAGAATCTTGAGACAACTTCAGACAAGAGGATTAAAGATTGTTATCAGCATTTCTTCTTTTACCTCAGTATTTTTCAAGCTTTTTCTATTAGAGACATCAAATGCAATTCTTGTTCGAGAATGATTGAAACGTTGAAAACACTCGTTTTCAGTCGGCCAGCCATTGTGCATGAAGAACAGTCAAAACAGGACTCTGATGACTCAACTGAACCTGAGATTCGAACCCGGCGAGACGCTCGGCGATCTGTTCGGCTGCGTGGTAAACACTTCGAACAATGGCCAGCTCGACAGAGTCGAATGCTCCATTACCTCGAATCAAACGGTCGTGGAGAACGGACAAACGATCAGATATATCAGCGTCGTGTCGACAGTCAATTTGGATAATGCTACGGATACGACGAACGGGTGTGGAATTACTGAGGTATGGTTAGACATTTTGTCCGTCCGTCGTCTGTCCGTTCGGACGAACAAATATTCAATATTTGTTCGTCCGAACGCACGCACAGGTGGACAAACGATCAGATATATCAGCGTTGGGTCGACGGTTAATCTGTTCCTTTTCAACAAAAACATCGTAACTGCAGCTTAAAACAAGCTGCAGTTACGAGGTCTTTGTTGAAAAGGAACCATTTGTTCGTCTGACCGCACGAACGGACGGACAAACTATTAGATATATCAGCGTTGTGTCGACGGTTAATCTGGACGATGCTACGGATACGACGAATGGTTGTGGAATCACCAAAGTATGATTATCTATCATTACGTTCCTTTTCAACAAAAACATCGTAACTGCAGCTTAAAACAAGCTGCAGTTACGAGGTTTTTGTTGAAAAGGAACCATTTGGTTGTCTGACCGCACGGACGGAAGGACAAACTATTAGATATATTAGCATTGGTACGACCTTTAATCTGAATAATGCTACGTGTACCATGAATTGCTGTGGAATCACCGAGGTATGATTATCTATCATTTGTTCCTTTTCAACAAAAACATCGTAACTGCAACTTTAGACTGCAGCTACGAAGTTCTTGTTGAAGGCGACGATTTGTTTGCCCGAACGCACGGACAGACGGATGGACAAACTATCAGATATATCAACATTGTATCTATCGTTAATCTTGATAATGCTACGGATATCATGAATAGTTGTGGAATTACTGGGGTATGATTATAAAATATTCATTATTTCGCTGCTTTTCAACAGAAACCTCGTGACTGCAGCTTAAAACAACTTCGTAACTGCAGCTAAAACAAGCTGCAGTTACGAGGTTTTTGTTGAAAAGGAACCATTTGTTTGTCTGACCTCACGAACGGACGGGCAAACTATTAGATACACCAGCGTTGTGTCGACCGTTAATCTTGATGATGCTACGGATACGACGAATGGTTGTGGAATTACTGAGGTATGGTAATAAAATATCTATTATTTTGCTATTATATCGCTACTTTTCGAGATAAAACTCGCAACTGCAACCTAACTAAGCTGCCTTTACGATATTTTTGTTTAAAAGCAATTATTTGGGAGTCTGAAAGCACGCGTGGACAGATGGTAAAATATCAGATATATCAGCGTTGTGTCGATCGTCAATCTGGATAATGCTACGGATACAACGATTGGATGTGGAATTACTGAGGTATTATTATATTTTGGTACGTCCGTCCGTGCGTTCGGAAGAACAAACATGTAATATTTGTTTGTCAGAACGCACGGACGGACGGATGGACATCCTATTAGATATATTAGCATTGGTACGACCTTTAACCCTTTCCCAAACAAGACCTGGGTTTGACGTCCCTAATAGATATAGCTTGGGAAATCATTGAAACAAACGAAGAAACTGCTGATAACCAGTAGTTTTTCCTTTTGTCTCAATATTTTCTATGCTATATTTTACGCATAGTCTATCTTAAATAACTTCCATTTTGTCATTTGTGGCAGTATTTGAAGCGGATCGCCCTAAAATTTTAAAATTTGGGAAAGGGTTAATGTGGATAATGCTACGGATATGATGAACTGCTGTGGAATTACTGAGGTATGAGCATAGAATATCTATTATATTGTTGCTTTTCAACAAAAAAACTCTTAACTGCAGCTTAAAACAAGCTGCAGTTACGAGTTTTTTGTTGAAAAGCGACGATTTGTTTGTCCGACCATACGCACGGACGGATGGACAAACTATCAGATATATCAGCGTTGTGTCGGCCGTTAATTTGGATAATGCTACGGATACCATGAATGGTTTTGGAATTACTGAGGTATGGTTAGACATTTTGTGTCCGTCCGTCCGTGCGTTCGGACAAACAAATATGTAGCCTAATATTTGTTTGTTCGAACGCACGTAGGGACAGATGGAAATACCATCAGATATATTAGCATTGGTACGACCTTTGATCTGGATAATGCTACGGATATGACGAATTGTTGTGGGATTACTGAGGTATGATTATAAAATATTTATTATTTCACTGCTTTTCAACAAAAAAAACTCGTAACTGCAGCTTAAAACAAGCTGCAGTTACGAGGTTTTATTGAAAAGGAACCATTTGTTTGTCTGACCGCACAAACGGACGGACAAACTATCAGATATATAGGAGTTGTATCGATCGTTAATCTGGATAATGCTACGGATACGACGAATGGATTTGGGAATACTGTGTTTGGTATATATTGTTGTCCGTCTGTGCGTTCGGACAAACAAATATGTAATATTTGTTCGTCCGAACGCACGCACGGACGGACGGAAAAACCATCAGATATTTTAGCATTGTATCGACCATTAATCTGGATAATGCTACAGATACGAAGAATGGTTACAAGAGGGATTACTGGGGCAATTATAAAGCCACGTTTTAGGTATATGTATCAAACCTTTACCAAACAAGCGACGTCTTTCATAGAAAGGTCTTGAGAAATCATTGGGGCAAATTAATAAAATGCTAATGACCATATGCAGCTTTTTGTTTTGTTGATTCAATTTTTTGCTATTTTTTATTATAAACAATTCTCTTTTTTTTATCAGCATCAGGTTCCGATATGAATCAATATTTTTGTCGTTTATGATAAGGTTAACCCTTTCCGAAACAAGACCTTGTTTTGACGTCCCTGTTAAAAATGGTTGGGAAAACATTAAGACAAAAGAAGAAACTGCTGATAACCAGCAGTTTCTCCTTTTGTCTTAATATTTTCTATGCTATATTGTACAAAAATCCTATCTTTAATTTCGTCCACTTTGTTGTCTGCAGCATCTATAAAATTGGACCACCTGAAAATTTTGTCGTTTGGGAAAGGGTTTAAAATTACATTTTGTTTATTTATTTAAACGTTTATTTTTCAGACATCAGTTGGAGGGCAGAGGGTAATGTATTACGTATTTTATTGTCCGATCACGATATTATGACATATCTTTACAAAATCTATTACGGATTTCATTTGACCTGACATTGACCTCTATGCAAAATGTGTTCATATTTCGCATATAGCGTAACATTCTTCAAAAATACTTGTATCATAGTACTTAGATACAACAGGTATACAAGAAAAAATTACTAAATTGTTATTTATAAACAGCATAGGTGGGTGTGTAATTTATGATAATAAAAGCTTAAGCTGCGCCATGTGAAATGAAATCTGTAATACTTGTGTAAACAACAAAATATTGAACTTTAAACCACCTTGGTTTAGTGTGTGATGGTGCGAGTTATGTCCTGTCTCACACCTGTAAGATTCGAACCAACGCATGCAAAACTGTATTAAAATTTCGAACGTTATTCCCTTGTTTTTGATTCTAATTAGCACGAGAACGCCGTTGGCACGTGTATAAGTCAAGTATAGAACTGTGTGAGAATAATTTGAGATCTTAAAGAGAAAATGTTCGTGACTACGTGAAGATGACGTCGCATTTGACACTTTTGCTCCCCCGCCCGGCCACATAGTCTTTGCTTACAATTGTCACTTGACTTACACTGTTATGTGCACACAATAAAAATGTCCACATTAAATGTACAAATGTCACATTTCATGACTGTATAACTTCTGTTGTGTTCTTCAACACTTCCGAAGTTTTATAACCCCATTGTAGGAACTTTTGGATCAACCCTCGTACATAGGTTAAATTTGTAAATAGATCTATGTGCCAAAATATGGACTAAAATTATCGCCATGCTATTCAACAGTATCAACGAAAGTATGATCCTTCAAACAGAAATCTAAAAAATTGTTAAAAGAAAATCTTATAATTCAGTTTCAGCGATAATTTAAAATCATTGAGTTCTTGTATTTTTTCAATCTTTGCAAATGTGTTTCTTTGCCAATCTGTAAACATGTACGAGATAAACTTTTCTTGGTGGTTTCTAAACTATAATACCAAAGATCATCTTCACTCCAAAAACATTTATTTTTCAGCAAATCGAGTTTTAGGACTCGTAATGCTTTGACGCTCTGGTAACTAATGTTACCCTTCCGATTTATTGAAAGGTTCGAACGATATGCTTTATTTATAACAAACGCGTCCATTGTAATCGATTTTGATTTTTTTCATTTTTCACGATGTTTGCCATTAACCACACATACTTTGTTTTTCTACCAGGCATTCCAACTCATAGTCGCAATACGACAAAAAGCCGGCTTTATTAAGAAGAATGATTCCAACCTTAACTGGTACTGTGTGGAAACTACAGCCACTAACTTGTTTGTATCAAGCTCCGTCGATGTCTTGACGTGAGTATTTGTTTTTTTTTTTATATTTTGATAATTTTGAAACATCAAGCTAAAAGAGACCTTGGAAATGTGAAAATTATCGACCATAGTCAGTCTGCACACTAACTGGAGGTGCTCTTTCATGTCATCTATCGATACCTATGCTGCATAGGAACAACATCCACTAACTTGTATATATTGTGCCGAATTTCGTATTTGCTGGATTTCGAAAATCAAATCGCTGCAGAACTCATTTGCCAAATTTCGAGAATAGCCATGCCGATTTTCGAAATCCTGCGAAAAACTAAAAAAAAGCACTACATATACAAGTATCAACAACAGTCGATATAGTGTCGTCAGTTTCCTATTTATTTTGATGTTTGACTTTTTATTATAGCCTAATCATCATGAATAAATAAAGATATACAAGAAAAAATAAAGACCGGGTTATGGTTAACTGTACAATGTTCGGCTGGTTTCATTAAGACATGAGATTATTGGACAAATAAAAAAAAAATATTAACAAATTGATTGATTAACATTATAAAGCATAAAAATGGACCGATTCCCTCTGCTCGGAGATGGCTACTTTTAATTATATTCAATCATACCATAATGTTTTCCTTTCTGGTGGAAAACAAACTATACTCAGTTCCATAAATAAGTGTGCACTTTCTTTCATTTTATTTCACCCATCATCTCTTACTAAAAATAACTGAGTTTGCTGTCATATTGTAGCTTATAGTCTCAAGAAAGTGTCAGACATTTAAAATTTGGACACACAGACAGTTTAAGTTTGTTTTTCTAAGATTAAATACAGGTGCTATGAAAATAAAAGTTGCAAAAGTACACGAATCTGGTCAAATTAGAATTTTGATTATCTTAAGTTAATGGAACATTATTCATTTAATGCCTTTCAATATTGAATTGAATCTTCATTTTATTGACAGAAACACTGTTGAAGTTCTTTCTTGGCCACGATTGGCACTGGATTTTGATCCGATTGAACATGTGGGCGTCTTTTAGCGAGGAATGTTCCATCACTACGAAACATCAGTTATATCCAGGATTTCATCATAGTTCTTATTAAGGAATTAATTAACCTCCCTGCTGTAGTGATACTGCGGATTTTGAGCGACCGCCACATACTCGCTTGTATCGACAACATAGGTGGCCATAAAATTTTCAAAATAGACATTGATTATCTTAATCTAAACAAAATTCGAATGTAAACAATTTTTGTGTACTTTTGCAACTTTTATAATTATACCACCTCCATTTAATCTAAGAAAAATAAACTAAAACTGTCCTTTTGACAAAATTTAAGGGGTTGTCATTTTCTTAAAGCTCTTAGCTACAATATGAGAGCAAACTGTATTATTTCTAGTCGTGAATCAAGGGAGAAATGAAACATAATAAAGTGCACACTTATTTATGGAACTGAGTATATATATAGGCCCTACATAAAGAATGAGTGAAATGAATATATAGAACTTGTTCGATTCATGGAATGAAAGATTTTAAACGTAACACTGGGATCAGATGTAATTTCTCGATTCCTACTTTCAGACCAGACTTAAACGTGGCACTGTCACCTATATTACCGATCTTAACGTTCCGAGTTTTGAAACCCAATGGCGCCGGTGGTTTGATTGTGGCTACAACGTGCAATGCTGGTGAGGATTTGACGCTCGAGGTCGTCATGGCCCTGCCTTCTGGCGTCGTGTACAGAGGTAAACTGCCGTACAATTATAAGTATTAATTATCATGACATGTATTTACGTGTTATACATTCCGAGTTTTGAAGCCCAACGGTGCTAGTAGGCATAGTTTGATTGTGGCTACAACGTGCAATGCTGGCGAGGATTTGACGCTCTAGGTCGCAATGGCGCTGCCTCCTGGCGTCGTTTACAGAGGTAAAGTAGCCGCTACCTCAATCAAAACGTTGTTAAAACTAATTACGAGAAACGTTGTTTTAAACAGAAATGATAACGACTAAATTTGATTAACACAGTCAAGAAATGTACCGTTTGGGAAACGGTTATTTGGAAATCGACTCATTTTAAATAGAAACTTTAGGTTTCGCTTACTGTGATCGTACAAGTTCCTTTAACTCTTTCCCAAACTGCAACAATTTGGACTGATCCAATTCGAAGGCTGCTGCTGACGACAAAATGGACAATGATGCAGAAAGGACTTGTGTACAACACAGTCTGAAAATATTTAGGCAAAAGGAGAAGATGCTGGTTATCAGCATGTTCTTCTTTTGCCTCAGTATTTTCCCAAGTTTTACCCATTAGGGACGCCAAAAGCAGGTCATGTTTAGGAAATGATTAAATACATGTATCGATTGCCTTCATTTCATTTCAGACTTTTTAACCCCGTGGGGACTGGCGGTCTTCAACACATATTTCGGTCCAGATCAGGCCTCAGTTACCTCTTTCTCCACAAGCTATCCGATCACAGGCTCAAACGGGTATGTAGCTAGTCGTCGTTGTTAATGCAAAACCTCGTCGTTCGTTTTGGAAGACTTTAAAGGGGAAGAAGGCAAAGGGTGTAATAACTTTTCCTAGACTTAAAATTCGGACACATTGTTCACATATATACATGTACAAGTTTGTACTTTGAAAATCTCAAAAATTGACATACGAGGTTTGCAATTTACACCGATGATATAAATAATGCCTAAATCGGATAGTTCGATTTGTGACAATAATCGTAAGATTATGCGCCGTATATACATGATGATACATGTATACTGGTATCTTAAGACCGTAGAAAAAATGGTCCATCTTATTACAGCATGTAAATTTGAATAAGGCCTACATGTGCATAGTATACAATGGGTTGAATGTGGTGGCCATTTTTCTAGGAATTCCTCGTCGAAAAATGTAAACGATGTGTATCTAACGAGAGCACTGTTACATAATTTAGATTCTCACATGTATTAATCAGTCATTGTGCCATCTTATTTAAACCATGTAATTTTGAATACATTTTTGAATTACAGATTCATAGTATCCAATGGTTTGAACGTGCTAAGTATATTCGCACGACAAAACTGTGTCCTCGACAAACGTGAACGTCATGTACCGTACGAGTGCTAAAACTGGTAAAAAGATTTTCCTGTACACATATATCAGTCTAAAATGTCATCTTATTTAAACCATGTAATTTTGAAATATTTTTTGAACTACAGATGCATAGTATCCAATGGGTTGAATGTGCTTAGCCCTTTTGCAAGGCAAGCGTCATCGACAAACGTTAATGCCGTGTACCGTACCAGCGCTGGCAAATGCTACAAGATCGGAAACAGCACGCAGATCTGGTTCTCTACGTATGTTGACCTCTGTTCTGGGGTTTATGGTCAAGATACCAAATGCGTCAACGTAAGTTTTGTTATTTTTGCTGTTTGTTTATAATTTACCATATCGTCCAGAAAAAGCCATAGGTGTGCGCCCTTGTTCAATGTTTAAGCCTTTTCGAAACAAGCTCTATGTTTACGTTCCTAATAGAAAAGGCTGGTAAAACACTAAAGCGAAAGTAGAAAATGCTGACAACCATTTCCTTCTTATACCTCAAAATTTTCTTTTATAACATACAGCTTTTTACTATGTGTTCAATTGTTTTGAATTCTGCAACTTTGAATTTGGATCTGTTTTAAAGTGTGTCGCTTTAGAAAGGGTATACATTAATTACAATTTTGTAATCCCAAATGTAGGTCCTGATTAATAACCTGAAAGGATATCTCTAGCTAATGGCTACAGATGCCCTGCCAGTTCATTTATCGAAATCTATACCGACAGAAAAATTATCCCTCCGCTTTGGCAACGGTTCATCTTAGGTTCGAATACAGGTGTTTTAATCTTTCTTTTTGTGAAAGAAATAAAACAAGTTTACATAATTTATATTGTTAATTTTGTTCTTGTGTGATTTTTATTACGTTCTCCTTTTCCTTTATAGTATTGTAACCACAACTCGGGCAGAAAGAAGCGAGAGATTGAGTACGAGACACAGACACTGTACTATAAACTAGACGTGGTAGGCGAACAAGATAACACACCGGGTAGGTACTATACGTCATAAGACAGTATTCGCTGATTCAAGGGTGGATGGGAGGGTCATTACCCCTTCATTCTGACCAGAATAGGCCTATTGGTACGATTTTATCCAGGTAACCGTGTCATTATTTCGGACAAATAAATACTATTTCGTGGGTGTTGCTATAAAATCTCGAAACTACGGCTTGAATGAAGCCGTAGTTACGAGATTTTGTAACAACACCGACGGTTTATCAAACCATAACCCTAAACCCAATCTATTTTAGCACGAAACCAATTTCTAATAAAACAGACACTGTACTATAAACTAGAGTTTGTAGGCGAACAAGGAAGCACATCGGGTAGGTACTATACGTCAATACGACAGCAAGTATATCTAGGGCACATTTTCTCATTTTGCTTCAATATTTTCTGAGCTAAACTACACACAAATCCTTTCTTTATCAATATCACTTGTCGTCTGCAACATGTCCCTTTTAGCGTGACAGGTGTCAAATTTTGCATTACGAAGTAAAATAGTTTGGTAAATCGCAACGAAACATCCGTATTTTGTTAATTTGGATAAAGAAACGTCGAGTCAAAAATTTATTGTAGGCCTAAATGGAGGGGGGGGGGGGGGGGTATCTATATAATATTATGTAAGTATGATAATAGGGAACGATTTTATCCGACTATCAATGACGTAATTTCAGACAAACTTAGCGTGACAGGTGTCAAATTTTGCATTACGAAGTAAAATAGTTTGGTAAATCGCAACGAAACATCCGTATTTTGTTAATTTGGATAAAGAAACGTCGAGTCAAAAATTTATTGTAGGCCTAAATGGAGGGGGGGGGGGTTATCTATATAATATTATGTAAGTATGATAATAGGGAACGATTTTATACAACTAACAATGACGTAATTTCAGACAAACAAATAGTGTTTCGTGTGTGTGTTGTTATAAAATCTCGTAACCACGGCTTGATCAAGCCGTAGTTACGATAGTTTATAACATCATCGACATAAAACATAACGGCAAATCCTGTCTATCTTTAGCACACGATTCATTACCATTCAATCCTGTCTTATTTTATTCACAGAAGTCGAGAGCCAATCCTTCAAGCCGCTGATGATCGGACTGTCAGTCGGTGTTGGCGTTCTGCTGATCATCGTCGTTGCCATAGCAGCCTACGTCGCGTGTACAAGGTCAAGGTCGAAAGGTCACAGTTCTAGAGACGGTTTCAGTAACCTGTCGTCTGCCTCGTCCGTGTCGTCAATCCCGAGCAAATCTAGATCTATTACACCAAAATATTAGGCTTTTTATGCTTGTTTTAACCCTTTTCCATAAGACAATTACCAGATTGGTCTCAATGCATAATTGACTAAACGCCAATCGACAGATCGCTCCGCCCAACATAGAATTTAAGGCAAACAATGTGCATGTGGTCGGTAATAGGGAACGATTTTATCCAGTTAATCGTGACTGAAATTCGGACAAGCAAAGTAGTATTTCATAGTTGTTGTTATAAAATCTCGTAACTACGGCTTTATTTAAGCCGTAGTTACGAGATTTTATAACAACACCGACGCGGTTTATCAAAACATAACCGTGAACCTAGTCTATTGTTAGCACAAAATTCTTTGCCATTGGTATGTCGATTGTTTTGATTGTCAGTCGATAAATCGATACAAAACCACGTGCAACGATGAACAATTGGGGCATAACATTTTTGTGATCGTCCATTGGCTAATCGATGTTTTTGATTGACAGTCGGCGTTTGGTCAATTATGTGTTGCAGACGACATATCCAATGTTACACAAATATGGGTGCGTAAATGTTACACCATAAAAAACTTTAGAAGAGGAAAACGCTGGTAACCAGCATTTTCCTCTTTTCTCCCAACATTTTTCAAAGCTCTCTTTGAAATATCAAATACGTCATAGCCATTTGTTGTTTTAGGAAAGGGTTGCTTATGATGGGTTTTGTGAACGGTCTTTAAGTAGTTTAATCTTGATCTACAGCAGTACGAATCTTGTTTTAACCCTTTTCCAAACGATAACCTTTTTGACTGACCTAAATTGAAACTTGTTGCACACCGCACACCACTTATTAACTGTGGCATAAAAATGACACAGGATACGTTGAGGGAAAATACTTTTGGACTGCACCAAGTTGATACCACTCTTTATTGTGGCATGAACATGACACAGAAAAGTTGAGCGGAAAGACGAAAACTCTAGTTGTCATTGTTTTCTTCCTTTTCGAAACTGTTTTCTTAGGCTTTCTCGAGTAAAATCTACAGAAACAGGTATAATATGGTAACGGGTTAAATGTTCTCGTCATTTTCATACTACCCCTACTTTGTGGAAGACGTACGATAATAATACAAGTACATGTAATTATAATAGCCTACATTACGTATAATAAATGGTTTAAAAAATTAAAAAGTGTAAAGTATGTCATTTAAACTCCGACGAAAATTTTCTGCATCTCTACCATTAACCAATTACCACACAATGAATGACTTCCTACAAGATAATGGCTTGGAAAAAATTGTGGAAAATGAAGAAATTGTAACAACCAATTTCTTCATTTCCCACAATTTTTTCTACCCAGAAAGATCAAAGAATGTGAAATTTCATTCAATTCATATTGTCGTCTGAAGCATCTTTGAATTTGGACAAGTCCAAATTTTTATTGTTTGGTAATGTGTAAGAATTGCCAGAATAGAAGTGATACATGACGCTTGACTAGAGCAAATCGTAGCTTTTCAACATACTAGAAAGACCTGAAGGTCTTGAGTCGCTCCACAGGCCTGAATTTCTTTTAATATTAAATCCAAGGTTTTACTAGATTTTTGAATACTTGTGGTTCTTACAGCAAAAACAAAGTCAAAAGCAGCAATCATGTGGTCAATGCAAAAAGAAAGTAAATGATTGACTTAAATTTTAGGGATGTTAGAGCGATAATAAAATTGAAAACTGTGATTTTGCCAAATTCAAGGACACATAATTCAGTATGTATTTTTAAAATCAAATACAAAATTAAACACATGCAAGATCTTATGGTCACTATCATTCTGTTCAAATTTTGTCTATATTAGTCAATATTTGTGGGCTTCAAGAGTGGAAAAAGTGTCGAAAACTGAAATTTTGTCAAATTCAAGGGCACATAACTCAGATTGTAACAGTGTGATCTTATTGAAAATTACACATAAGCAAGATCTTGTTGTCGACAAAATTCTTTCCAAGTATCATCTTGATTGGTTAACATTTGTGGTTGTTAGAGTGAAAACAAAGTCCAAAATGGCAATTTTGTCAAATTCAAGGGCATGTAACTCATTATGTAAGATTCTGATCAAGCTGAAAATTAAACCCAGGCAGCATATAATGCTTATATATATTCTGTGCAAGTTCTGTCTTGATTGGTCAATATTTGTAGATTTTAGAGTAAAATTAAAGTCAAAACCAGCAAAATGGAGCCGAAAATGGCAATTTTTGGCAATTTCAAGGGCACATAACTCATGCTTTAACCCTTTCCCAAACAACTCTTTTTAATGGTAGTCCAATTTGAAAGCTGATACAGATGACAAAAGGGATGTTGTGAAAGATAGAATTTGTGTATAGTACAACATGGAAAATATTGATACAAAAGGAGAAACTGCTGGTTATCAGCAGTTTCTTCTTTTGTCTCAATGTTTTCCCAAACCTTTTCTTATAGGGACGTCAAAACCAGGTCATGTTTGGGAAAGGGTTAAAATTCAGATCAAGCTGAAAATTTTACCAAGGTAAGATCTTATAGTCAGCATCATTCTGTCAAAGTTTAGTCTTGTTTAGTCAATATTTGTAGTTGCTAGAGTGAAAACAAAGTCAAAATAGAGCCGAAAATGGCAATTTTGTCAATTTCAAGGGCACATAACTCATGATGCAAAATTCATATCAAGCTGAAAACTTAACCAAAGCAAGATCTTATAGTCAGCATCATTCTGTCAAAGTTTTGTCTTGATTGTTCAATATTTGTAGATTTTAGAAGAAAGCTAAAGTCAAAAACTGTTATTTTTGACATTCAAGGGCAGATAACTCAGGTTATTCTGGTTCAATCCATATTCTTTGAAGAAATCTGAGAGAAGGTCACCCAAGGATCATTCCTGTGAAGTTTGGTTGAAATCCATCTAGTAGTTTTTGAGAAGAAGATTTTTAAAGAACAAGAGGGCCAAGATGGCCCTGTATCGCTCCACTGGCTTTTAGACATTTAGACTACTAACTTCTTCAAGGAATACAATAGAGGTCTATTCAAAGAAGATTCATGCTACACCAGAATGAAATCCAATAAGTGATTAAGGAGCAGAAATGTTTTTAAAATGTTCTTAAAATTACACTGTTTCATATAGCGAAAAAAAATCCTAGCCCACAACGGCCATGCTTTTCATCCGATCGTGAAGGAATTTGGAAAAGATACATGCAAGGAAGATTCCTGTGAAGTTCGGTTGAAATTGGTCCTGAAGTTTTGAAGAAGAAGATTGTTTAACAATTTTTCGAAAATTCAATTTAATTAAATTTATTAAAATTTAAGTTCTTCACAGAAATTATTTTTTTAAAGAATTTAGAGGAGATAAATGCAAGGAAGATTCGTGTGAAGTTAGGTTAAAATTGGTCCAGTAGTTTTGGAAAAAAAGATTTTTCGAAAATTTAATTTAATTTGACCCTTTCCCACACATTGACGCTTGTGGACGCCCCACAAAATAAAGGCTTTGGAAAACATTGTGGAAAGTGAAGAAAATGCTTGTGACATTCAATTACTTCATTTCCCGCGATGTTTTCTACAAAGAAAGGCCAAAACATTTGAAATTTTGTTCCATAAAAATTGTCGTCTGCAACACCTTTGAGTTTAAACTAGGCTTGAATTTTGTTGTTTGGTAATGGGTTAATTAATCAAAATTTAAGTTCTACATAGATTTTTTTTTCTTTTTAAGGAATTAAGAAGAGATTGATGCAAGGAACATTTCTGTAAAATTTGGTTGAAATTGATCCAGTAGTTTTGGAAAAGAAGAATTTTTTAAGATTTTTCGAAAATTTGATTTAATTAAATTAATTAAAATTTAAGTTCTACATAGAATTTATTTTTTTGAAGGAATTAAAGAAGATATTAATGCAAGGAACATTTCTGTAAAGTTTGGTTGAAATTAGTTCAGTTGTTTTGGAGAAGAATTTTTTTTAAAGATTTTTCGAAAATTTAAATCAATTAAATTATTTAAAATTCAAGTTCTGCGCGGATTTTAAGGAATCTGGTAGAGATTCATGCAAGGAAGATTTCTGTGAAGTTTGGTTGAAATTGGTCCAGTAGTTTTGGAGAAATTTTTTTAAAGATTTTTCGAAAATTTAATTCAATTAAATTAATTAAAATTCAAGTTCTGCATAGATTTTATTCTTTTGAAGGAATTTGGTAGAGATTCATGCAAGGATGATTCGTGTGAAGTTTGGTTGAAATTGGTCCAGTAGTTTTGGAGAAGAAGAATTTTTAAAGATTTTTCGAAAATTTAAATCAATTAAATTAATTAAAATTCAAGTTCTGCACGGATTTTATTCTTTTGAAGGAATTTGGTAGAGATTCATGCAAGGAAGATTTCTGTAAAGTTTGGTTGAAATTGGTCCAGTAGTTTTGGAGAAGAAGAATTTTTAAAGATTTTTCCAAAATTTAAATCAATTAAATTAATTAAAATTCAAGTTCTGCACGGATTTTATTCTTTTGAAGGAATTTGGTAGAGATTCATGCAAGGATGATTCGTGTGAAGTTTGGTTGAAATTGGTCCAGTAGTTTTGGAGAAGAAGATGTTTAAAGAAAAAATTTACGCACGGACGCACGACGGACACAGGGCCATGACATAAGCCCCGCTGGCCTTCGGCCAGTGGAGCTAAAAAGTTTACGGACGGACGCACGACGGACACACCGCCATGACAATAGCCCGCTGGCCTGAAAGGCCAGTGGAGCTAAAAAATCGTAACTGCAGCTTGTTTTAAGCTGCAGTTACGTGTTTTTGTTGAAAGCAGCGAAATGCATTGCGGCGAATCATGTGGCAACAATTGAAGACAATATTCAATAATTCTCTTAATACGAGACAAACATGAATCTGATTTGAAGCAGAATTAGGAAAATGCTAGGGATTCATTGGAACTTTTAAACATCGCCTGATAAAAACTTATTGATGGTCAAACAAAATTTTGTTCAGTCGTCAATAACTTTCTTCATCAGTTCCTGTTAAAAAGATCCTCCACTTTGTTTTTTTTTAAATAAACAAAAGAAACAGTATAAAAGATAAAACTTTTAAGATAGATATCTATTTTACAATTTTAATATCTGTTATTATACAATTTTGTAATGCATTTTTATAAGGCAAAGAAATTCTTATATAATTATTACACAGACGAGTTTTATTATAATTTTGAATTTTGGACAAATGCTGCATGCTCAATACTTTTTCAAGATATTACTAAAAATTTAAAAAAATCAAAATAATATCCGATATTCACAAGTTGCCAGAGTATATAAAATAGTTAAATAGAGAGTTTAAAGCGAAAGTAGAACAATCACAAAATGTGATCATATCTCACCCCCTTAAATAAAGCAGGCCTTCAATACTGCCTGCTTGTTCAAACATTTCTAGGATGAAATAATTTAAGATTGGTCTCCAACATCACATATGATGCTGTTGCAGAAGACAAACCAGACAAGTGTTGTCCGCGGGCAACGTAGCTCGCCTATACTGGAGCTTGTCACAAAAACTGCTAATTTTTTAAAATTAGGTCAAACTCCAAGGTCAAGGTCACTAGGTCAAAGGTCATGGTCCTAAATGAAAGGTCTTGTCGAGATGTATCCATGTATGAAATATCAAGGCTGTATCTCTAATAGTGCCTGAGATATAGGCCAGGTTAAAGTTTTTTAAAAGTTGGTCAAACTCCAAGGTCAAGGTCACTAGGTCAAAGGTCATGGTCCCAAATGAAAGGTCTTGGCAGGAGGTATTCATGTGTGAAGTATCAAGGCTGTATCTGTAATAGTGCCTGAGACCAGGTTAAAGTTTTTGAAGACGCGACGCCGATGCTGACGCCGACACTAGGGCTGTGACATTAGCTCCCCGGACATAAAGTCCCAGCTCGCTAAAAAGTATTATATATTTTAAAACAGAAATCTTTGACGAAAAAGGATTGATTGATTGGGGTTTAACGCTGTTTTCAACTGCTATGGTAATATTGAAGCTGCTGGAGCACCTAACCACAGATTCCCGTTGTTTCTCTTACCAGTTCTACCAGAATGTCCTCACCAAGCCTCCAGCTGCTAGCCCAAATAGGCTAATGATTATAAAACTATTGTGTGAGACAATTTTGTCTCCGAGGATATTTTCAGGACAAGGGATCGAGCCTTGGACCTCATGAGAGATACAAATGTAGTTTGATGCATTACCAACTATGCCAAAAGAGTAACATATTTTTTGTCTTTGGTCCCTCTACCATTTCAACATTAACTGTAACACCAATACGGTAATACCACATTATGTTGTTTGGATAGAGGTTAAGGCAGTATGACAATGCTTTATATAATACTTATTGAGCACATATGTACATTCTAAACTGTTGTTTTGTTTATCTGTATAGCTGACAATAATTGACCTGGCAGAGCATCCCATTCAATTAGCATGGGCTGCTCTGCCAGGTCATTTATCATGAGGTATACCTGGTTTTATGCCACTTTCAACAACTTGTTTTCAGTTTTATCATTAATTCATGAATTGTTTAACCATTTCCCAAACAAGACCTGGTTTTGACGTCCCTAAATGAAGAGTTTTGGGATAACATTGAGGCAAAAGAAGAAAATGCTGATAATCAGTATTTTCTTTTTGCCTCAATATTTTCTGAGCTATATTGTGCAAATCCTTTCTTTATCAACACACAAATTGAAGTCTTCAGCAGCTTTCAATTTTGGCAAATCTGAAAGTTTATTGTTTGGGAAAGGGTTAAGGTGTCAAGTTCTTTATCTACATTGAACCTCCATCAGGTTATATCAATAGACTGGACTACTTTCTCTCTTTGGTCTGTCTAGCGTGTAACTATCTAGTGCTAAAGTCTCATGGAGTTTTATGCAATCTGAAAATACATAAATAGGGAATGATTTTATTGAGGTAATTTAGGACAAACAATAGTGTTTTGTAGGTGTTACCATAGTTACAAGATTTTATAACAACATGAACACTTTATCAATATGCAACAGTAAACCCAGTCTTTTTTTTTATTTTAGCACAAAATCTTTTTGCATTGTGACAATAAATAACAACAAGAGGACCATGATGGTCCTATATATCGCTCACCTGAACCAAAAGGATATGAGCCACAATTTTGTTCTATTCAATTAATATTTACGACTTTAAGACTGAAAACGAACTTATGGTCAATAACGTTGTGAAAATCGAACTCATCCGAGATCTTATGGTGCCCAACATTGTGTCCAAGTTTTGTCTTGATTGATTAATAATTGTAAATTTTAGAGTGTAAACAAGGTCGAAAACAGCCAAAAAAGGCAATTTTGTCAAATTCAAGGGCAAGTAACTCTCGATTTTCTGATCAGATCAGACTGAAAATCCAATTGATCAAAGATCTTATAATCCCCAACATTGTGTCAAAGTTTTGTCTTGATTGATTCATATTTGTTCATTCTAGAGTGTAAACGAGGTCAAAAACAGTCGAAAATGGCAATTTTGTCAAATTCAAGGGCACATAACTCTCAACTTTCTGAAAAAGATCAGACTGAAAATCGAACTCACCAAAGATCTTAGGGTCCCAAACATTGTGTCTAAGTTTTGTCTTGATTGATTTATAATTGTAGATTCTAGAGGGTAAACAAGGTCGAAAACAGCCTAAAATGGCCATTTTGTCAAATTCAAGGGCACATAATTCTTGTCTTTCTGATCAGATCACACTGAAAATCGAACTCATCCGAGATCTTATAGTCTAAAACATTATGTCCAAGTTTTGTCTTGATTGATCAATATTTGTAGATGCTAGAGTGTTAACAAATTAAAAAGTAGCTATTTTTGACGTTCAAGGGCATATAACTCCTGACTTCCTGGTCAAATCTGACCCAAAATCGAACTCATCCCAGAACTTATGGTCTCAAACATTATGTCCAAGTTTTGTCTTGATTGATCAATATTTGTAGATGCTAGAGTGTTAACAAGTTAAAAAGTAGCTATTTTTGACGTTCAAGGGCACATAACTCCTGACTTCCTGGTCCGATCTGACCCAAAATCGTACTCATCCGAGAACTTATGGTCATACATGTTTTGTTAAAGTTTGGTTAAGATTGGTCAATATTTGTGGATGCTAGAGTGTTAACAACAAATTGTGAACAGACGGACGGACAGACGGACGGACGGACGGACGGACGCCGACGGACAAAAAGCGACCACAATAGCTCACCTTGAGCACTTCGTGCTCAGGTGAGCTAATAAGAAAAAGTCTAAAGGTTCATGCCCCTTTCTTCAATAGACAAGACTGCTCTTCAGTCTAATTAGTGCCTAGGTTGTAATTTTCTAGTGTTCAAGGCAAAGGCAAATGCATGTAGATAAATAACCATGCTAATTGCTGAAGAATAGAAAACTTGAGATAAAAGAAACCAAGAGCTGTCTCAGGACAGCCAAGGACGACTATCAAATGCTGGATAATGAAAAATTACAAGTCCAAAAAGGGTAAAAAATCAAACAAATTAAATGTCAGAGTCACAAATCTTTGTCTAGAGCCTGATATTATAGTCACAGAGGCATGTGCAAAGTTAGTTTTAGAGCAATAGTATAGTAGTCCGTCTGATGAAATCAAATAAGGGGGCTATTTAAGGAGTTCGCTGCACCCCCCTAGGTACCAAGGTTGTTATATACCATTTTAAAGCTTGAAATATGCTGGATACGATGCACGATGTTGTCAAGTTGTAAACCTGTGCAGCTCCCGTGTAAACTCACAAATGTGTGGGTGGGGTAAGGCAACACATAAATTATTTGAAATGCATTTGTCAAATAGAAATCGTCTTTAACCCAATAACTTAGGAATGTTCTCTTTCCAATTCACAAAACCACAATCAAATAAACCAGAAGCGATATACAAAAGACATTTCAATGAATTTTACGCAGAAATAATGCTCATATATCTCGTCAATTTGCATATGGTGGGTGGGGTAATTTATGCACAGTAAAATACTTAGCCACACAAACAAATAATCACATTTTTGTTCCATGAAACGTTTGCACAACCGTTTTAGATTGAAAACAACTTATTCCGGACTTAGTAAAACATCTCTACCAAATATTTTAACAGATTTAAACAAGACACAGTTCTAGGCTTCTCTTGAAAATGACCCCTCTTTCCCTGTTTCTTACAACATAGTCCGTCTAATTCTTTGAAATAAGTGGGCTTTTTAAGGACATCGTTTCACCCCTAACCATCGATGTACCAATGTTGTTATATACCATTTTAAAGCTTGAAACGATGCACGATGTTGTCAAGTTGTAAACCCACGCGGGTCCTGTGTAAACACACAAATATGTGGGTGGGGTAAGATAACATATAAATTACTTGAAATACAATTTTCAAATAGAAATCGTCTTAAACCCAATCACGTAGTAATGTACTCATTCGAATTCATTAAATTACTCGGGAGTAAACCAGAAGAGATACACAAAACACATTTCAATCAATTATACGCAGAAATAATGCTCAGATATCTCGTCAATTTGTATGTGGTCGATGAGGTGTTTTATTAACAGTAATATACTTAGCCACACAAACAAATATTCTCATTGATGTTCTTTGAAACGTCTGTATAACCGTTTACAGATGAAATACAACTTATTTGGAATTTAGTAAAACACCTTCACTCTATATCTTGACACATAGCCTACATACAAGACACAGTTTTAGACTACACTTGAAAATGCCCCCCCCCCCCCCCCCCCCCCATATCCTACAACATAGTCCATTACATGGAAATTAGATGCATCCGACCCCGTACCAATGCTGTTATATATCATTTTAAAGCTTGAAATGTGTTGGATACGATGCACGATGTTGTCATGTTGTAAACCTGTGCAGGTCCCGTGTAAACACACAAATATGTGGGTGGGGTAAGAAATGCATTTGTCAAATATAAATCGTCTTAGACCCACTCTTTTTTAAGGTTCTTAATCGAATGCATGCTGCTATGATTAAAATAACCAGAAGTGACATAGAAAATACATTTGAATTGATTATACGCAGTTTTTACGCAGAAATAATTCCAGGTAGTTAGTCAATTTGCATATTGTTGCTAGATTATTGTTATACACAGTAGAAAACGTACTAGCCACACGTTTGTACAGCCGTTTAGATTAAATAAATAAATATTAAATAAATTAAATACAACTTATTTGGACATTGGTACAGGTGCAACATCTTTACCCAATTTAATAGATATAAACAAAACATAGTTCTAGGCTGCTCTCAAATGTCCCTTCTTTCCCTGTAGCTTACAATAATCTCTGCTTTAACCATTCATAGTCAGATAGTAAAACTTAATTTCTATGGATCACAATCCTTTCAAGAGCATCCACTGAAAATGTTTTAGCATTCTTTGATATAATAGATATATTAATTGGTGAATCCAAAAGATTTCACTGTGATATCACTGGACAACACACTAATAATATCATAGCCTTCAAGATGGCGTCCAACAGTAGATATACACATGGAATAGATACACAGAACATTCATTTTGATTCTGACTTGATCTGGAAAATGAATACAAATAATTTTGAGGACAGTAAAGATTCACACAAAGATGAATATTTTAACTTTAAATAATGGTTAATAAGAGGGACGTAATTAATTTCTGAATGGCCCCTTGGGATTAAAATACCTTCACGGGCTTAGCAAAAAATCTCTTTTGGAGAATCGTTTTGTTAAGTTCATGTTTCCACTCTCTCAAATTATTCTGTAAATTTCTTGATCTTTATCTATCTTTTATGAATTTACTAAAAAGGGGGCACAATTCAGCTATTGTGATCAAATCGTCCCTAGACAGCCAGAAGTGGCTATCAGCAGTTAAAATTTAACTACTGATAGCCACTTCTGGCTGTCAAGGGACGAAATGGGCCTTCTATGCCCTTATCGAAGATGTTGCAATTTAACTCTTTTAAATTTTGCACTTTCAAATAAATCAGACCATTATATCAAGAGTTTACTGTCCTCGAAAAATTTCTAAGATGCTTTTTTACCAAATCTCGGATACCTACACAAGCTACAATGTGTTTAACTTCTATTACAAAATCTTAAAATTCAATTGGTGATACAGCTTACCGAATGCAGTCATTTCATTGATTCTCTCGTCACTTATTTAGGGAAGATTAAACCAAAACGGTCCTTAAAAAAGAGCTCTTATCTGATTGTACGGATCGATGTAAAGTTTCGGATGCTGTTTTCGTCTGTTAATACAAAAGATTAGTAGCTATTTTCTATAGGGGACGAAATGGTGTGAGTTAGCTGGGTCTTCGATGATGGTTTTGACCAATCTTTAACAAAGTTGGCTAGACGGTGTTGATCATACGACATAGGGCATATACGAGTAAGGGACATGTTGTTATATTGTAACTCCATGTAAGCATACACCGCCATTGTGGTCTCTCGTCATTAATTTGTATGATATAATGTGTGATGTATATCAAAACTCATTTGATTTGGAATTCTGAAGGACGGGAATTCAACACTATAAAACTGCAAAACTTGATAACGCTAGGTTACTGTTTTGTCACAAAATTGAGGATGATTAGGGCATTGCTCATAGATTTTAATTCCATTGTTTTTTTTTTATATATGTATAGTTTGTCTTTATTTTTCTTCATTTCTAAACTTATATATTGTATTCTATGTCTATTGCAATTATATATCTTAAGTTGTTTTCTCCATTTATCCATCTGAAACAATTACATTATACTTTTGGCTCCTCTTTTTAATTTGGTCATTAACATTTTCCTACAACAATCTTGTGTACCACAACTAGTTTGTCCTATTTTTTAACGACATAATTATTACAAACCTTTATTATTTGATGCAAGATCTTTATAATAAAAGTCTTCTTTTTAAGCTTCCCATGGACATTCACACTGAATTCCAGTGATGCTAATAATTATGTCTCGTCGAAATTAGGATTCACAGTTTTAGAAAAAAACTGGCTTTAACAAGTATCATAGTGACAACAGTAGTTTTAGTTGAAAAGTTTTTAAGGCTAATTGATCAGATTATATAGAATAATGTACTTTTATAATTCCCCATCTTATGGTGAAAAGTGTACCTATCATAGAAATATTATAATGATTATATTGTAACGGCTATTTTATAACGCAATGGCTTTCGTAATAATTTCGTTAAGTCATGCGTTCAAAATGTAGTTTTGTAAACTGATAACCATCACATTTCATCTGTTCCATCGAATTTGGATTACTACTTTGGATATATTTTGTTCTGGAAGTTTAGGTCCGAATCGGATAAATAAATCCCAATACATCTCCCACTCAATTAATGAATATATCGTTTTCTCATTAACGACAATGTATAAATTCTTATGATATATACAACCTTGATAAGCATTGTAATATCCACATTATCTAAGACGTATTATCATTTTGTGCCATTAGGTACCAGTCTCGAATTGACTTCGTTTAGATTAGCAAAACTGACGCTTCAGATTTCATTTTACCACACAATTTAAAAATATAAACAAATTCTAAAATCATGTTACAGTTAGTTAACCCTTTCCCAAACAAGACCTGGTTTTGACGTCCCTAATAGAACAGGCTTGGGAAAACATTGAAACAAAAGAAGAAACTGCTGATAACCAGCAGTTTCTCCTTTTGTCTCAATATTATTTATGCTATATTTTACACAAATCCTATTTTTGATAACTTCAATTTTGTCATCTGTGGCAGGTTTTGAAGTGGATCACTCTTAAATTTTGCGGTTTGGGAAAGGGTTAAATAGATATAAAGTGACTGAGGCCTATGGTTACCATAAGCACTCAACCATCACGATTATAAGCTGTCATTGTGCGATTATGTGCACCGATAGCACATCTTTGGTGTGATCACCACAAAAAGAATCTCTGTAATATTTTTTCTGATCACAATGTAATCGTTATTAGATTGAGACTGATAACTCCAATTCTTGAGTGAACAGTCCCAATAAGCACCCATACTTCCCACAGTTTTGATGAATTTTCTTAAACAAAAAGTATTTACAAGTGCATCTTACATACCTACAGTCTAATTTGAAGCTTTAAAACATGTTTTAGTTTCCCCCAATCTAGGACAAAACGTCGCTATTATTTCCAATTCCTCTGGCCCAAGGTCCAAACACAAAATGTAGCAAGACTCTGGGTCCTGACATCACTTTCTGTTTCATAAGAATTTAGTTTAGTTAATTTTTAAATTCTTAAGGTAGAATCCTGAAAAAAGTTGAGTCCACTTTCAAAAAATTATGGATCCGTCATTGCCATTTTCTTGGTGAAATCGATTGGAATGTGTTTTGTATATCACTTCCGGTTATTTCAATCACAATGCCATACATTTGAGTAAGAAAATTTCTAAAAGGTTGGGTTTAAGACAATTTATATTTGACAAATGCATTTCATTTTTTGTCTTACCCAAACCACATATTTGTGTGTTTACACGGGACCTGCATAGGTTTAAAACTTGACAACATCGTACATTGTATCCAGGATATTTCAAACTTTAGAAAGGTATATTACAGCATACATCGGGGTGGGATGCAGTGACTCCTTCAATAGCCCTCGTGTGATATCATCTAACGGACTAAGTTGTAAGTTACAGCGGGGGGGGGGGGGGGGTCAAGTGCAGTCTTAAAATGTGTTTTGTATATATCTGTTAGGATATAGGGTGACAGTATTTAACTAAGATCCAAATAAGTTGTATTTAATCTGTAAACGGTTGTACAAAGTTTTCACAGACAAATAATGCGATTATTTGTTTTTGTGGATAAGTATATTATTGTTTATAAAACAGCCCATCCACCACAAGCAAATTGACTCGGCTTATAAACAATTGAAACGTATTCTGTATATCCAATCTGGTTTATTTGATGATAATTTTATGAATTTGAATGAGCACAATCCTAAGGTTGGGTTTAAGAAAATTATCATTTGGCAAATGTATTTCAAGTAATGTATTACCCCACCCACATAAGTGTTTATCTACACGGTACCTGCACAGGTTTACAACTTGACAACATCGTGCATCGTATTTGGCACATATCAAGCTTTAAAATGGTATATAACAACCTTGGTACATCATGGGTAAGGGGTGCAGATAATTCCTTAAATAGCGCCCTTATTTAATATCATCTGACGGACTATATTGCAAGATACAGGGAAAGAGGAGGCATTTTAAAGATCGGCATAGATCTGTGTCTTGTTTATATCTGTTAAGATATTGGGTGAATATGTTTTACTAAGATCCAAATTAGTTGTATTTAATCTATAAATGGTTGTACAAACATTTCACGTAACACTAATGCGACTATTTGTTTGTGTGGCTAAGTATTTTACTGCGCTTAAATTACCACTCCCACCATATGCAAATTGACGAGATATATGAACATTATTTCTGCGTATGATTGATTAAAATGTGTTTTGTATATCTCTTCTGGTCTATTAGATAGCAATTTGGTGAATTCGAATGAGTACATTACTACGAGATTGGGTTTAAGACGATTTCTATTTGAGAATTGTATTTCAAATAATTTATATGTTATCTTACCCCACCCACATATTTGTGTGTTTACACAGGACCCGCGTGGGTTTACAACTTGACAACATCGTGCATCGTATCCAGCACATTTCAAGCTTTAAAATGGTATATAACAACAATGGTACATCGATGCTTAGGGGTGAAACGATGTCCTTAAAAAGCCCACTTATTTCAAAGAATTAGACGGACTATGTTGTAAGAAACAGGGAAAGAGGGGTCATTTTCAAGAGAAGCCTAGAACTGTGTCTTGTTTAAATCTGTTAAAATTTTGGGTAGAGATGTTTTACCAAGACCTGAATAAATTGTATTCAATCTAAAAACGGTTGTGCAAACGTTTCATGGAACAATAATGTGATTATTTGTTTGTGTGGCTAAGTTTTTTACTGTGCATAAATTACCCCACCCACCATATGCAAATTGACGAGATATATGAGCATTATTTCTGCGTAAAATTGATTGAAATGTCTTTTGTATATCGCTTCTGGTTTATTTGATTGTGGTTTTATGAATTGGAAAGAGAACATTCCTAAGTTATTGGGTTAAAGACGATTTCTATTTGGCAAATGCATTTCAAATAATTTATGTGTTGTCTTACCCCACCCACATATTTGTGTGTTTACACGGAAGCTGCACAGGTTTACAACTTGACAACATCGTGCATCGTATCAAGCATATTTCAAGCTTTAAAATGATATATAACAACCTTGGTACCTAGGGGGGTGCAGCGAAATTATTTTTTACCTGGGTCATCAGACGGACTATAGGTAGAAACAGAGATTTGACAAACTTGAATGTAAAAACTTAAGCAAAGCATTGCACTGACACCTGGGTGACTAGAATAGCCCCCTATTCTACAAATAGTCACCCTAAAAATGCAGGTCATTATTATTTTCTTCTTTTCCTGTAAATTTATTCTAAACCTAGATCAGGTTCACTCATCAAAGGGATTCACTGTATAGGGAAGACTTAACCCATTACCACACACTGACTCCCCACAAAATAATGGCTTTGGAAAACATCATGGAAAATGAAGAAATTGCCTGTGACAAGCAATTTCTTCGTTTTCCACAATGTTTTCAATCCAAAAAGACCACAATAATTTAAATTTCATTCATTTGAAATTGTCGTCTGCAACATCTTTAAATTTGGATCAACCTAAAATTTTGTCATTTGGTAATAGGTTAATTACATACCTAAGAGCCAAGTAGGTTGGACACAGGTAATTCCAGGGTGGAAATCGGCACCAACATACACATCAGCTTTGTCTAGGGAGGCAGTTACCTGCAGAAAACAAAATATCTTTGTCAAACATTCTAGCTCTACAAATCCGAATAAGCATTGTACGAGGGACGGTCGGAAAGTAGTTGGACTTTTCGTGCTGCTGTCTCTCCATTTGCAACTGTATAAACACATTATATTTTGGTGAAATCTACATCAATTTGCCAATAATGTGGTCAGTTTATTTTTAAAGAAAGTTGAATATATGCAATATTCTGTCCACTTATATGTGATAGGGGTTTTATGTACCATAGACTATTTGTTAGAGGAACAACAAGGGTAACCAAAACAAAAGAACAGTCTAGTCATTTTAATCGCGAAGAATTTAAGTTTTTGAACTACATTATCACTGAACATGGAATAATGGTTCATAATTCCGAACTTGGGATAAAAACTCAGTCACAGCAGTCATAGAAACGAGCTGGTTCCCCACCTCTGAATAGATTAAGCTTTTACGTTCGGCTGGTAGTCATGTTTGTTGCTTTTGTGGATTCACGAGGTCTGATAGTTAATCATTTCATGTCAAATGGTAAAAACTGACATTGCTAAGTACAATTCTGAAGTAATTCAGAAAAAAACAAAAAATAAATGCTGAAGTAAACGCGTCCCAGATTAGCAAAGAAAAATGTTTTCTACTTTACGATTACGCACGCTCCCATACCACCGCATCTACAGTGGAGATTATCAAATATTACCCATGGCAAAAGTTGTTTTACTCTTCTTATAGCCCAGGCCCTACCCCACACGACTTTTATTTGTGTCTAGAACTGATGAAAATGCTTGCTGAGAAGAAATTTGAGACCAGGGCGCCTTTGATACCGGTGGTTACACAGTACCTAATACAGTGGGTCTACGTCATGGTTAATAGTGGCAATAGTAAAGCTCCTACGAAGATGGCAAAAATGCATAGACATAGATGGATAATTTCTTTAAACAGTGTAGAAAGAATTTTGTTAAAAAATTAAATGGTTTTAGCGAACTAGTCAAAAGTCCAACTACTTTCCGACCGTCCCTCGTATGTAAACAGAATTTGGTTTAAAACTCATTCATTTTCACAATATCTACGCACATGTCGTCTTATACAATCAAAGTTTAAGCTATTGCCAGACAGACAATTTTGGACTGATTCAATTTGAAAGGATTTGCAGACAGCAATTTCAAGTTCATGAAATTTTAAAAAATCCTTGCATTTTGAGTTAGAAAACGTGGATAATGAAGAAATTGCTTGTGACAAGCAATTTCTTCATTATCCACAATGTTTTCCAAAGCCTTTGTCTTGTGGGGCATCAAAGTGTCACTGTGCAGTAATGGGTTAAACCAAGAAGGGTTGTTAAAATTATTGTTGTTAATCCAACAGCCTATGTAGCAATGATAGATAAATGTTTTTTTATCAGTAAATTGTAAAATACCAAATTATAAAACATAATAAATAAAATGTAATATTGATATCATAGGAATAACCAGACATCCCTGTGAAAATTACCTAACCGATCTTTGAGCAGTTACAAGTTCCTGTAGATCTATTAATGATCTCATTAGTTTTTCTAAAAAATGACAAAGATATTTGATTTTGATAACAGGAAAGATCACAAGGAATTCATGTAAGAAATGTAACAGCCCCATTACACATAATTTGAATAAACAGAGTTTCTCCTCTTCCTTCAATATTTCACAATGCTTTATAATTTACATTTTCTACCTTTGACATTAATTTTCTTGATGTTTGCAGCTAATTTGAAATCGACATTGTTTTAACTAGAACTGTCGCAAAGCGGACAAATACGCCCCCACTAGCGCCTTGTCACTGAAAAAGTGCTATAGGTCAAAAGGTTCTTTAGTTGGAGCACGGAAACGGATTTTAAACAAAGTCCAATTGTGACCTTGAACTTTGACCTTTGTGACCCAAAAACAATAGGCACCTCCTTGGGTCATGGGCAACAACTGTGTAAACTTTCATGATCCTAGGTCAACTGGTTCTTGACTTAAAAGTCTGATTGTGACCTTGACCTTTGTGATCCAAATTCAATAAAGCTGACCCAAAAATGATAGGTCACCTCTTTGAATCATGGGCAACAACTGTGTAAAGTTTCATTATCCTATGTCAACTGGTTCTTGACTAAGAGCATGGAAACAGATTTTAAACACAAAGTCCAATTGTGACCTTGACCTTTGACCTTGGTGACCCAAAAACAATAAGGCACCTCCGTAGGTCATGAGCAACAACTGTGTAAAGCTTCATGATCCTAGGTTGAATGGTTTTCGAGTTAGAGCATGGAAACGAAAAAGTCTACGGACGGACAGATGGACAGACAGACATGGTGAAACCAATATACCCCCCTCTACTTCGTAGGTGAGGGTATAAATACTGTTTTGTTCAGTAAGACATACCTGTCCTCCACACAGTTTAACTAGCTGTACAAGGTTAGCTCTGGGAGGTGAAGATCGACCAGAGATGTAGATCAGACCAGTAGAAGTAAACAAAGTTTGTCTGTAGTATGATATACACTGCTCTCTTTCTAATCTTGCTTCCTAGACAAAGAAATTTGTAACAGTAAGTAACAATGGATCATAACACTGGATCTTTTATTAAATGTGATCTTAATCCCAACAGAAAACAATCAAAGGTGCCAATGTCACAATATACGCTAGTTGTTTGCATTACATCTAATTATAGTCATTTTTTCTCAGGCAATATACATAGCAAACATTGAACCCTAATAATTTCCCCAAGGTTAGATGACTACAAACATTCAGTAAAAAATTCATTCAAACCCATCCATAAATTGATGGATAACCCTTGTTTAGATTACACATATCTATTTTACATAGGTTGAGAAACAAATTCTTACAACTTAGATCTGCTCAAAGAATTCTAGATTCTACTTCCTGGAAAATGCCCCATACTCATGACAATAATTACACAAAATCCCCTTGGTTATTTTTTTACCAGAAGAAACTCAAAGACAGCAGCATAAATCATAAACACTGAACTTGTGCATCAATAAAATCTTGATCCATGGTATTCTTGAAAACCATAATCACAATGGATAATCATGTTATTCGGAATTTCAGAAAATCGTCATTTTTTTTCAAATATTTGACCAATTTGAATTCAGTTTGAAGCAGAGGTGATGAAATGCCAGGAATAAACTGGATGTGTTGGATTGTTAAAAAGTTATCAGCTGATAAAAAAGTTATTGAAGATCAACCAAATTTTTGGTTGATCTTCAATATTTTTTTTATTTGCTGACTTTTAAATAAAAATCTACCACATGCATCTAATGTGCAACGTCTCTTCACTCTCTCTGCTTCAAACTGATTTCATATCAATACTGTATTAACAAAATTATTGACGATTTTCGAAAGTTGTGTATCACATGATTATCCACCATGATAGGAGGTCATTCATGTCGCTTATGTACTTACCTTACATGCAGGAAAGAAGTCCACACATTCAAAATTCTCCTCTGATACCCACTCACCGGCTTCTAGTGACTTGATTACCTACAATTTGAAAATACATCAAACAAGCAAATTCGTTGAATTGATATCCCCCGCCGAATATATTTTCATTGTCAATAAAGTAGCGCGGAAACGAATATAACTCTGTATGTATATGGCTTCAACAGAACGAATATCACTCTGTATGTATATGGCTTCAACAGAACGAATATCACTCTGTATGTATATGGCTAAAACAGTCAGGGGCAGTAACTCTAAATTCGACGGTCGAACCGGGTAACCCCGACGATATGCGCATGTCCTCATTGTAGTAAAGCTGTGTGCCAAGTTTCATTGAAATCCGGTGTATAATTTTCAAGAAATAGCGCGGAATCGAATATCACTGTATGTATATGGCTTAAACTGTCAGGGGCAGTAACTCTAAATCCGGCGGTCAAACCGGGTAACCCCGACGATATGCGCATGCCCTCATTGTAGTAAAGCTGTGTGCCAAGTTTCATTGAAATCCGGTCTATACTTTTCAAGAAATAGCGCGGAAACGAATATCACTCTGTATGTATATGGCTAAAACAGTCAGGGGCAGTAACTCTAAATTCGACGGTCCAACCGGGTAACCCGGACGATATGCGCATGTCCACTTTGTAGTGAAGCTGTGAGCCAAGTTTCATTGAAATCCGGTCTACAGTTTTCAAGAAATAGCGCGGAAAAAAATATCACTCTGTATGTATATGGCTTAAACAGTCAGGGGCAGTAACTCTAAATTCGACGGTCGAATCCCATAACCCCGACGATATGTGCATGTCCTCATTGTGGTGAAGCTGTGAGCCAAGTTTCATTGAAATCCAGTCTATAGTTTTCAAGAAATAGAGTGGAAACGAATATCACTCTGTATGTATATGGCTAAAACAGTCAGGGGCAGAAACTCTAAATTCGGCGGTTGAACCGGGTAACCCCGACGATATGCGCATGTCCACTTTGTAGTGAAGCTGTGTGTCAAGTTTCATCGAAAACCTGTCTACAGTTTTCAAGAAATAGCGCGGAAACGAATATCACTGTATGTATGTGGCTTAAACAGTCAGGGGCAGTAACTCTTAATTCGGCGGTTGAACCGGGTAACCCCGACGATATGCGCATGTCCGCATTGTAGTAAAGCTGTGTGCCAAGTTTCATTGAAATCCGGTTTATAGTTTTCAAGAAATAGCGCGGAAACGAATATCACTCTGTATGTATATGGCTAAAACAGTCAGGGGCAGTAACTCTAAATTCGGCGGTCGAACCAAGTAACCCCGACGATATGCGCATGTCCTCATTGTAGTGAAGCTGTGAGCCAAGTTTCATTGAAATCCAGTCTATAGTTTTCAAGAAATAGCGTGGAAACGAATATCACTCTGTATGTATATGGCTAAAACAGTCAGGGGCAGAAACTCTAAATTCGGCGTTTGAACCGGGTAACCCCGACGATATGCGCATGTCCACTTTGTAGTGAAGCTGTGTGCCAAGTTTCATCGAAAACCTGTCTACAGTTTTCAAGAAATAGCGTGGAAACGAATATCACTGTATGTTTGTGGCTTAAACAGTCAGGGGCAGTAACTCTAAATTCGGCGGTTGAACCGGGTAACCCCGACGATATGCGCATGTCCGCATTGTAGTAAAGCTGTGTGCCAAGTTTCATTGAAATCCGGTTTATAGTTTTCAAGAAATAGCGCGGAAACGAATATCACTCTGTATGTATATGGCTAAAACAGTCAGGGGCAGTAACTCTAAATTCGGCGGTCGAACCGGGTAACCCCGACGATATGCGCATGTCCACTTTGTAGTGAAGCTGTGTGTCAAGTTTCATCGAAAACCTGTCTACAGTTTTCAAGAAATAGCGCGGAAACGAATATCACTGTATGTATGTGGCTTAAACAGTCAGGGGCAGTAACTCTTAATTCGGCGGTTGAACCGGGTAACCCCGACGATATGCGCATGTCCGCATTGTAGTAAAGCTGTGTGCCAAGTTTCATTGAAATCCGGTTTATAGTTTTCAAGAAATAGCGCGGAAACGAATATCACTCTGTATGTATATGGCTAAAACAGTCAGGGGCAGTAACTCTAAATTCGGCGGTCGAACCAAGTAACCCCGACGATATGCGCATGTCCTCATTGTAGTGAAGCTGTGAGCCAAGTTTCATTGAAATCCAGTCTATAGTTTTCAAGAAATAGCGTGGAAACGAATATCACTCTGTATGTATATGGCTAAAACAGTCAGGGGCAGAAACTCTAAATTCGGCGTTTGAACCGGGTAACCCCGACGATATGCGCATGTCCACTTTGTAGTGAAGCTGTGTGCCAAGTTTCATCGAAAACCTGTCTACAGTTTTCAAGAAATAGCGTGGAAACGAATATCACTGTATGTTTGTGGCTTAAACAGTCAGGGGCAGTAACTCTAAATTCGGCGGTTGAACCGGGTAACCCCGACGATATGCACATGTCCGCATTGTAGTAAAGCTGTGTGCCAAGTTTCATTGAAATCCGGTTTATAGTTTTCAAGAAATAGTGCGGAAACGAATATCACTCTGTATGTATATGGCTAAAACAGTCAGGGGCAGTAACTCTAAATTCGGCGGTCGAACCAAGTAACCCCGACGATATGCGCATGTCCACTTTGTAGTGAAGCTGTGTGCCAAGTTTCATCGAAATCCGGTCTATAGTTTCCAAGAAATAGCGCGGAAACGAATATCACTGTATGTATATGGCTAAAACAGTCAGGGGCAGTAACTCTAAATTCGGCGGTCGAACCGGGTAACCCCGACGATATGCGCATGTCCACTTTGTAGTGAAGCTGTGTGCCAAGTTTCATCGAAATCCGGTCTACAGTTTTCAAGAAATAGCGCGGAAACGAATATCACTGTATGTATATGACTTAAACAGTCAGGGGCAGTAACTCTGAATTCAATGGTCGAACCAGGTAACCCCGACGATATGCGCATGTCCTCTTTGTAGTGAAGCTGTGCGCCAAGTTTCATCGAAATTCGGTCTATAGTTTCCAAGAAATAGCGCGGAAACGAATGTCGGACAGACGGACGGACAGACGGACGGAAGGACATGGCAAAAACAATATCCCCCCCCCCCCCCCCCCCCCCCCGAAAAAATTTTTCGGCGGGGGATAATAAATAGATAAAGATTTGCGGTATTCAGAGTCTTAACCAAAGACAAAAGTGAAAGAGGTATATTTCCAAAAATTTGACCTTGACAGATACACTTGACCTTGACATAGGACATTGTGGCTTAAACAGTCAGGGGCAGTAACTCTGAATTCAATGGTCGAACCAGGTAACCCCGACGATATGCGCATGTCCTCTTTGTAGTGAAGCTGTGCGCCAAGTTTCATCGAAATCCGGTCTATAGTTTCCAAGAAATAGCGCGGAAACGAATGTCGGACGGACGGACAGACGGACGGACGGACAGACGGAAGGACATGGCAAAAACAATATCCCCCCCGAAAAATTTTTTCGGCGGGGGATAATAAATAGATAAAGATTTGCGGTATTCAGAGTCTTAACCAAAGACAAAAGTGAAAGAGGTATATTTCCAAAAATTTGACCTTGACAGATACACTTGACCTTGACATAGGACATTGATATCACAGTAAAAGTTAAGGTATACACATGAAATACAAATTTCCAATATGTGTAGTTGAAAAATCAAGGCCATTCTAATTTTCCTTTTTCACACATAGACAGAAAAACACATCACAATAATTCTAATTCTAAGTCGCTTATCTTGGGATGCATGGAATTTAGGGATAAAACGCCTTTAACCATTTACCAAACAACAAAATTTTAGGGTGGTCCAATTTGAAAGCTGCTTTAAACGACAAAACAGATGTTGGTAACAATAAAATTTACGTAAAATTTTGCTCAGAAAATATGGAGGCAAAAGGAGAAACTGCTGGTTATCAGCAGTTTCTTCTTTTGTCTCAATGTTTTCTCAAGTCTTTTCTATTAGGGACATCAAAACCAGGTCTTGTTCGGGAAAGGGTCAAAGTTGAGATGGAAAATGACAAATTCCATTTGTCAAAATTATGGTTAACAACAATTAGCAAAATTTTAATAAAGAAATATATTCAATGGGGAAGGGGAATTACTTTGGATTGAAATTCTCAGAATTTTCATTTATATATGATAGAAAATATGCTGTTTCAGATAAAGGTAAAATTTATAAAAAAAAAATCCACAAAATGTCTCTGTAATCCCATTCTCAAAGCCGGAAGGATTTCTGTTTTCCAAAACCTTCAATTTATTTTAATTCTTCAATTTGGATTTTGTAGACGAAAACATTTTTGTTTGGGAAAGTGAAAAGGGATAATTTTAGTTAATTTTTCTAACCCATTCTTTAGAGAGCATCCACAATCCCCTGGCCAGACATTGCACCATATTGAGTGTACGCCCATCTTCGCAAGCCAAGGGTGACATAACATCGTTTCTGTATTCACCCTTGGCCTATTTAGTCTGATTTTCTTGGTCTCCTGGAAAGCGTTTTCATTGGTTCCAGCGAGGTCTCGCTGGAACCAATCAGATTGTCGACTGATACATTTGTTATGAGTAACCAAATCATGACAACGGGCGGGGAAAAAGCATTGCATTTGCAACTCAAAAACGCAAAGATGGGCGATTTTTCCTAAGAATTTCACTGCGATAGACAGGAATTCCCTAACTTTAATCGTCGAATTATTTTACTTTCGACAATTCGACCAAAAAAGCAGCTAACTTTTACATAATCCGCATGTTGTATGACGCGAAAGACAACGCACGTTAATGACGTCATCAATAATGGACGTAAACAACCAGCAGATCAACCGCTAGGTGGCGCTTCATGATTTCAAGAAAATCGGACTAAATCTGCCAAGGGTGAATACAAACGTAGGTGGGTTCAACCTTGGCTAGCAAAGATGGTGTACACCTGGCCTCTCCACAAATAACATGGGTGGTAGTATCATTCACATTATCTGTTATAACAATGCCCTGATTAACCAGAAAATTACTCACATAGTTACAAGTACTAAAATATCAGTTTTCTTACCCATTCTTTAGAGAGCATCCATAGTCCCCTGGCGAGACATTGCACCATATTGAGTATTGCAGCCTAGCTTCCCCACAAATTACATGAGTGGTTGTATCATTTACATTATCTGTTATAACAAAACCCCAATTAACCAGAAAATTGCTTACAAAGTACCAAAATATCAGTTTTCTTACCCATTCTTTAGAGAGCATCCACAATCCCCTAGCCAGACATTGCAGCATATTGAGTGTACGCCTGGCCTCTCCACAAATAACATGAGTGGTAGTGTCATTCACATTATCTGTTATAACAAAACCTCCAAGCTTCTTCACTACTTGTATCACTACGTCTTGATCACTGAAAAATTACTAAGTAATACAGTTTAACCCTTCCCCAAACGGCGAAAATTCAGGATGATCCACTTTAAAAACTGCCACAAATGACAAAATGGATGTTAGTAAAGATAGAATTTGCAAAAATATGGCATAGTAAATGTCACAAGCAATTTCTTCATTTTCCACAATGTTTTCCAAAGCCCTTATTTTGTGGGGCGTCCAATAGTGTCAATGTGGGGCGTCCGTGGCCGAGTGGTTAGAGTCGCTGACTCAGGATCACTTGCCCCTCACCTCTGTTGGTTCGAATCCCGCCAGGGACGTATGAACTTTCATGTGAGGAAGCTATCCAGCTGGCTTGCGGAACGTCGGTGGTTCTACCCAGGTGCTCACTTGGGGTCTTCCTCCACCATTCAAAGCTGGAAACAGGTCAAAAGAAGGGAGTTCCTTCCTGGGCACGCCCAGTCTACTACTCCGTCATATGGGCAACCGGCAACCGAGGATAAATAACCTAAAACAATACAAGTGTCAATGTGTGGGAAAGGGTTAAGATGATAGGTCCCAATAAAAGTCTACAGGCAAATTCAAGTTCTAATACAGAGTATCACATTGCCTTTTTTGCCCATTTATATCACTAATGCAATTTTCGGGCTCTAAAATGTCTTGTATAAAGACATACCCATATGACCATATGATTAAATACAACTGTCAGAATTAAATTGTATTTGACAGGGTGAGAATTATCGGAGAAAAGGAAGAAAATGTTAGTTAAAACATTTTTGTCCGTTCTTTAACTCTTTCATAGCCATAGGCGACTTTTGTCGCTTTACCGTTCCCTGCCATCAGCGACTTCAGTCGACAAATTTATGGGGGCGAAATATGTGAAAAATTTTTACAGCTAAGTGGTTTTCACACATTCTTTTTCTTATAGCACCGTTTTAGTAATCAAAGTACTAGCATTTGACATGTTAAAGTAAACAGTAGAATTTGTGTTACAATCTGTGAGCTTTTGGTATTTTTATGGGGAATTTTCCAAGAAAAAAGACAACAATATGGCTGCCATAAGATCATACACTTGCTATTTATGCCTACAAGCTGTAAATATCACTAAGAATGACACCAAAAATGCTGGAAAAGGCTTTGGGATAGTTTGAAATTATGTTTAGGTGACAATTCAACAATCTGTTCCATCAAATTATTATACTTTCAACGAAAACATTTAGTCGATGTTTGCTCACCCAATTTTTTCCATTGTTCTACTAGATTGTAACAATTTGTGGGTTACATAAAAAAGAAAAAAATAGAGTAATTTCATGAAATTTTGGTAGCATAAATATGCTTCATTTGTCTGTATGTCCTGAAAATTTGAAAGGAATCCATCAAATGAGTCAAAAGTTATGCATGATTTTGTGTACAGGGTATCAATTCTTGGAAATTTCTTCGAATTAATTCAGCGGTGAGAAACACGTCAAAGGTCAATATTTGGCAGTGAAAGGGTTAATATTTTCAAAAGCTTTCACCCTTTCCCAAAAAAAGACCTGGTTTTGACGTCTCTATTAGAAAAGGCTTGGGGAAACATTGAAACAAAAGAAGAAACTGCTGATAACCAGCAGTTTCTCTTTTTGTCTCAATATTTTCCATGACATATTTTACACAAATTCTATCTTTTATAACTTCCATTTTGTCATTTTTAGCAGTTTTTGAAGCAGATTACCCTAAAATTTTGTCGTTTGGGAAAGGCTTTAAGTTAACACTAAGTAGCGTCAAAAGGTGTCACTGTTTGGGAAAGAGTATATACTTACATTGAATGAAGACTAGTCATAACAAGAGACGGATTCTTCTTTTTCCTTTTCAAACTACGGTCCGAGTCTGACGAGCTTGTTGACACTTCTACCTCCCTGATAGATGTAAAGCCGCTACGGTGGGCTTTCCTGCTTTTACGCTTACCAACATTTTTCTGAGAGAATTACGACTGTCAAAATTAAATTGTATTTGACAGAGTGAGAATTATTGGAGAAAAGGAAGAAAATGTTAGTTAAAACATTTTTGTCTGTTCTTTAATATTTTCAAAAGCTTTAACCCTTTCCCAAAAAAGACCTGGTTTTGACGTCCCTATTGGAAAAAGCTTGGGAAAACATTGAAACAAAAGAAGAAACTGCTGATAACCAGCAGTTTCTCTTTTTGTCTCAATATTTTCTATGCCTTTTTTTACACAAATTCGATCTTACAGTAACTTCCATTTTGTCATTTTTAGCAGTTTTTGAAGCAGATTACCCTAAAATCTTGCCGTTTGGGAAAGGCTTTAAGTTAACACTAAGTAACGTCAAAAGGACTCACTGTTTGAGAAAGAGTAGATACTTACATTGAATGAAGACTAGTCATAACCAGAGATGGATTCTTCTTTTTCCTTTTCAAACTACGGTCCGAGTCTGACGAGCTTGTTGACACTTCTACCTCCCTGATAGATGTAAAGCCGCTACGGTGGGCTTTCCTGCTTTTACGCTTACCAACATTTTTTTGAGAGAACTCATCAATACTGCGTCTTGCAGATGCTAATATGGAAGACATGTCTCCGTCTGGATAAGCACGGGACATTGACATGGATAGAGTGGTCTCCCTTATAGAACATGTTAGAGATTTATCCTTCGTTAAGTTCAGACAAGTTGTCACATCTGTTAGAGGTCTTTTGTCACCTGTTCCATCTGGGTTGTCAATGTGGGTATCATTTGCCAGAATTGTTTTTGATTTCTTTGCTCTAGATCTTCTAGTTTTCTCATCACTTGGTTTTTTTCTTGATTGATCATTTTTCTTTTTGTCATCCATATACTCATCCATTTTTGAATCCTTACTTCTTCTTTTCTTGGTTTTTATTTGCTTTTCACTGCCAGTGGTATTCTCTTTATCCGAATGTTTGTCATTTTGTTGGTTATTTACTGATTTTCTACCCCTCTTCTTCACTTCTGTCTCCTTTGGTGTATCCATCAAGACTTGTCTGTTGTTTTGAGTTGAAGATTTTGCTGGCTCAATTAATACTGAATGCTGGTCGATCATATCGGAAAGTGTCATTAGTTTCTTTTTCGTAGCTTTATTCTCTTTAGCAGGCTTTTTCGTACAATTTTCAGTGTTGGTGTCAGGTTTACCTATGTTGTGGTGTTCACCATTTTGAGGATTGATTTCATCACCAGTTGTTTCAGAAGTTTCTTTAGCTGCTGTAGACTTCTTCTTTGAATTAATAGTGGATCTTCTTCTTGTTTGTTTGGTAGGTTTATTCTCTTTCTCGCTATGTTCATGTTGATTTGAGTTATTGTTATTTCTATTTGACTCACACACTGTTTCAGATACAGCTGCTTCCACAATTTTATTATCGTTTTTATCATTTTGATTTTCAGTTTCCCTGATAGGGCTCAAACTTAACTGAAGATTAAGTTCATCACTTTGTGTACCTATATTCAATTGATGATCTAGGTCATCATTTTGATTCCTATCTATATATTTGTTTGACTTTTCAATTTTCTTCTCTACAGTATCTTTGTCAATAGGTGTATGACATTCACTAACATTTTCATCAGTTTTTGATTCATTCGGACTAGCTTTTGCAGATTGAATAGACAGCCTTGATGACCTTCTTGACTTCCTTTTTCCTTTTTCTGTGACATTTTTACCCTTTTCTACTGAACTTTTTTCTTTTGCATGTTCTTGAACAGATTTGGATTTCTTTGTCAATTCACTTGTGTCATTCTCAGCACTTTCTTTCCCTACATGTATAAGATTGCCTTTCTGTATATTTAGATTTTCATTAACTTTCTTATTATTCAATAAATCAACACTGTCTTGTGAACAGTTTAAAGACAGATCCTCTGAATCATCTTCATAAAATTTTCTCTTTGATTTATTCTGATGGCTGAGTGATTGGTTTATCTTTGAGACAATGTTCAGTATATCATTGTTGACTGACACTTCACTAGCAGACCTGTCTAACTCTTCACGCTCCTCTGTTATAACACTTTCCGCATCACTCGTGACTGATTGTCCCTCAAATAATTTCTTCTGTAAGAATCTAAGACCCTCCTGTTTGGCTTCTGCCTCCATATCACTGGTTGTATCTTCAGCTGAAAGCAAAATATGTTCAAATAGAATCTAGTAAATGTTATCCAGTAGTAAATATAAACTATTGTTTGACCAAATTTACCTGAGACTCATCGTTTTCCGTAAGTGTATTCCGGCATTCATCGGCATATTCGAAAGTTTCCGCGTGTTTATACCCTGCGCTGTGAAAAATGTTAACTTTATTTCTGCATGATTTCATTGAACAAAGAACTAGCAGAGTGGAAAGACGCTGGACTTCCATTTACGGAGACTCAAGATCGAACCCAGCATTTTACTGATGAAACTTTTGTTGGGCTTTTTTTCTCTCTTTTTTCCTATGAAATGGAATAATTAATGTATTAATTTATTGGTTGAGAAAATACTCATTTTTCTTAATCTTCACAATAATTATAGTTCACTAAACATCTTTTCCCTTTTTATCATAATCTTTATTCGTTCATTTATCATTTATCATCTTCCCTTGAACGTTGCTGATGTGTTGGTCTCTCGCAGCTTCTCTTGAATCCTCACAGCTTCTCTGGAATCAAAAAGACATTGACCCTGCTTACTCCAATTGTATTGATGCTTAAGCGAGGAAAAAGGTTCTGGGTCCCCCAGTTGTCTAAAAAAGTTGCAACATCAGCAAACACGTTTTTATATTACCTGTATCTAAACGGATTCGTCCTTTCTTGAATGACTACTTATAGTGAAAGGATTCAAGTGCACTGATTGAGGTTTACAAAATGTATGCATGCATTTGAAAAAAAAACAAGAGTTGTCCGCGGACAACATAGCTCGGCTATACAAGAGCTTGTCACAAAAAGAAAAGTCAAAGGTCAAAGTCACTGGGTCAAAGGTCATAGTCTCAAGGTCAAGGTCATTGTATGGGGTATCTATGTATGAAATATCAAGGCTGTATCTCTAATAGTACCTGAGATATAGGCCAGGTTAAAGTTTTTCAAAAGTAGGTCAAACTCCAAGGTCAAGGTCATTAGGTCAAAGGTCATGGTCTCAAATGAAAGGTCTTGTCGAGATGTATCTATGTATGAAATATAAAGGCTGTATCTCTAATAGTACCCGAGATATAGGCCAGGTTAAAGTTTTTCAAAAGTAGGTCAAACTCCAAGGTCAAGGTCACTAGGTCAAAGTCTCAAATGAAAGGTCTTGTCGAGATGTATCTATGTATGAAATATCAAGGCTGTATCACTAATAGTGGCTGAGATATAGGCCAGGTTAAAGTTTTTCAAAAGTAGGTCAAGCTCCAAGGTCAAGGTCACTAGGTCAAAGGTCATGGTCTCAAATGAAAGGTCTTGTTGAGATGTATCTATGTATGAAATATCAAGGCTGTATCTCTAATAGTGCCTGAGATATAGGCCAGGTTAAAGTTTTTCAAGTGAAGACGGGACGGGACGGGACGGGACGGGACGCGACGCCGACACTAGGGCTGTGACATTAGCTCCCCAGACATAAAGTCCCGGCTTGCTAAAAAGAAATGTTGAAAGTAACAATATTTAAACAAAAGCGCTACTGGGATTCGAACTACGGACATGTGGTTTACAGAAGAGTCGCCTTATAAACTAGGCCACTATTATTCGGTGGACATAGCGAAGTGTATAACAATACTTAATTATACAGATTATAGTCCCGATGTAGAAATACAGAAAGACCCGAATATTAACGGAATATGCAAGGAGTCTCAGTTCAATCTGGTCAAACAATACCCAATCATGTTCCCATGAAAAGCATTGTGTTTATTTAATCTTAGAACGATTTCACTTTGAGGCATTGTATAAAGATGTGTATGACTAAAAGTGACCAAATTATGTACTAGTTTGAAATATCATAATCCTCAATGACAAATACTAAGCAAAGTCTCAAAACTGTGGCCTCCAGAGAGCACACATAGCAAGTGCTGCAAGATTAAGATGGACCAAATGTAGATAAAAACAAGATGTGTTTGTGAAACACCAATGCCCCGGAAATGCCAATGCTAAGTTTGCATGTTTACTTTTCGAAATGACAGACAGACTGACGGATGGACAGACAGACAATGGTAAAACAATATGCCCCAATCTTTCCAAAAAGGGGGCATTAAAAGGTTGAAATTGTGTTCAATTGAGCTATTTATACCTTTAAATATTTATCAATTCCTATTTTGTTTTACCCCATTTATGATTGGAATTGTATGCTTGTAAGCTTACAATTCCAATGGGTTCCAACCAAATGGCATTTGATTACCATTTAAACAAATCGTTAAAATTGACCCCTTTTAATGCCCCCTAAGACAAAGGCTTTGGAAAACGTTGAGGTAAACGAAGAAATTTCTTGTGACAGACAATTTCTTCATTTCCTACAATATTTTCCACACAGAATGGCAAAACAGTAAAATTTTGTCGCCTGCAATGCCTTTAAATTTGGACCAGTCTATGATTCTGTCATCTGGTAATGGGTTAAAGGTATTTTGCATTTTGTAAGGCCATTATAGAGGACGAGAATTGACCTGGCTGAGCATTCCATTCGATTAGCATGGGCTGCTCTGCCAGGTCATTTATCGTGAGGTATACCCTCTGTTATTTATAAAATTTACCATCATCCTTGAGCAGTTTAAGTTCCCTCATCTTCTCTCTCATGCCAGGAGGTGTGTCGGGTATGGCCAGACGGACAGGCGTAAACACGAACTCACCATCATCCTGGGGAATAACAGGAAAATCTCTGCTTTTCAACAAGAACCTCGTAACTGCAGCTTGTTTTAAGCTGCAGTTACGAGATTTCCGTTGAAAAGAGATGAAATTCTCATCATGTACCTAAATTATTCATTGTCCAAGCCATCATACTCAAAGAATTAGCATACAATTTTTTTATTTACATTTTTTGCAATTAAAAATTCAATCTTAATATTTTCTGTGCTATACACATTTTCATCCATTTATAATCAACATCCATTTTATTGTCAACAGCATCTTTCAAATTGGAACAGTCCAAATTTTGCAACTTGAAATTGGGAAACAGTTAAAGACCTACCAGAGATGCTCTAGGCTGTGTTTCCTGTACCAGTATAGCCCCATGTGCTCTCGGTGAATACGGTGGGGTAGAATTACTGTATCTAGCCTGATGTAGGGCTTCAAGCTTCTTTCTCTTTCTGCGTACTCTCTCAGCGCTGTTGGCTAATTCCTCCTCAAAATCTCGAGGCTGCATGGACTTGGCTTTCTGTGAATACAAGAAATAGTTTACAATAATGATCCCTCGTTACTCGATATTTCGACAAATGCCTTTTTCAAGAGGATTGAATAACTTTTTTTCCCAATCCTCTTGAAAAAGGTATTGGCTTTTGTGATATCCAGAACAAGAGCTGTCCATAAGACAGCGCACTCGACCTGTCTAAGATGCTTAACCAAGAATTTCTAAGTCAAAAAAGGTTAAAATTCCAGTAAATTAAATGTGAGAGTAATGAAATTAAATCTTTGCCTAGAGGCTAATATTATGGTCACAAAAGCATATGCAAAGTTTCAGAGCAATAGCATAAGTAGAAACAGAGATATGAGTTGCACATAACAACTTATACTTATTTTCTAAGTATAAAGGGGGCATAACTCCAAATATAGTGGAGCCAGGGTCATGGGCCCTGGTAGTAAGGTAGAGGGTGTGATGGGGAATAAGTATTCCAAGTTTGGGTTGAATCCCTTTGATAGTATGTGTTATTTGTTCAATATTTGTAGATTTTAGAGTAAAAATAAAGTCAAAACCAGCTATTTTTGACATTCAAGTGCAGATAACTCAGGTTATTCTAGTTCAATCCAAATTCTTTGAAGGACTCTGAGAGAGGGTCACCCAAGGATTATTCCTGTGAAGTTTGTTTGAAATCCATCCAGTAGTTTCTGAGGAAAAGATTTTTAAAGAAAAAGTTTATGGACGCACAGACGGATGCACGCACTGACGCAGGACGGACACATCGCCATGACAATAGCCCGCTGTTAAAGGTGTGTCAGGTATGGCCAGACGGACAGGGGTAAAAATAGTAATGGAGAAAACTAACCTTCATCTTTGAAAACAGGAGTGGTGTCCCTTTAGATTCTGGTACAAAAGCTGGAAACATCCTCTCAGATACATGCTCTTTTCTCTGTTTACACCTAAATTGAAAAATTTAACCCTTTCCAAAACAATTCATGCTTTATAAGTATAAACATTGCAGAGAGTTTTGGAAAATATTGACAGAAAAGAAGTAAATACTGATACCTCCCATTTTCCCTATTTATCTATCTATTAAGTATTTATCAATATTTTCAAAACTTTCTAACCATTTCAGGGCTTTTCTTCCTTCTATAACAGGGGCCGAAATTCGGTGGCTTCCCAATTGGAAAAGGGCTCCATTTTCCCAATTTCAGAGTAAGAATTTCCCAATTTTCTAAACTAAAATTCTCAAAATTTGGAAAGTAAATAAAGATCATTTACCAACTGGCAATTTGAGTCACAAAGAAGCAGTATATCTTCTTTAATTCAGTTATTCTGTTTAAAAAGTGTTGTTTAAGAAAATGTATTCTCATTTCTACATTTATTCCCATTTATTATTTTTTCCCAATTTGACCAAAATCGCGCTAAAATTTCCCAAAATGACTGACCAGGGCCCCTTCCCAAATTTTGGAAGAAAAGCCCTGCATTTAGTTTAACAGTGATCTTTTTTACTAAAAAAAGGACATTATTGGGTCCCTTCCCCCTCTCTGAGGAATATACTTTTTCCCCCATTTCAGATAAATTTTCCTCTCCAGGAACTAGATTTTTGTTGCAAAGAAAAATCCAAATCATATTATATTATACAGGGTTTCCACCTACTTTTTAAATCTGGGGGTACAAACCATTATTTTACAGCATGCTTGTACCCCCTCTATAAGATACATAGAAGGCTGCTTACAAAAACTGGGGGTAGATTCATTTAGGGGGTAAAAACCCTCATTTGGGGTTTTTGGACACCCTGTTCTAGGCATCTCTAACAGTTCTAACAGTTGTTTGAATGTCCTATTATGATATTCAAGCAAATTAAATGCATTTATAACACTGTAAATTTGAGAGTACAAGCATGTATTGAAATTTCCCCTTTTTGGGTGTTCACACGCAAATTTTCCCTCACCTATGGGCCCTGACCCCCTTCCCCAAAAATGAAAAATAAACACTGTTCAATGTATTCATTTAGAACATCTAAATTGATGTCTGCATTTGTGTTCAATTTTCATCGGTCCACAACCAGTGTTTATTTTTCATTTTGGGGGAAGGTGGTCAGGGCCCATAGGTGGGGGAAGATTTGCGCGTGACAGCCCAAAAAGGGGAAATTTCAATACATGCTTGTACTCTCAAATACAGTGTTATAAATGCATTTAATTTGCTTGTATGAATCATAATGGGACATTCAAACAACCATTAAAATAGAGATGCCTAGAATCTAAATATGATTTGGATTTTTCTTTGCAAAAAAAAAAATCTAGTTCCAGGAGGGGAAAATTTCTCTGAAATAGGGGAAAAAAGTATATTCCTCAGAGAGGGGAAAGGGGCCCAATAACGACCGTTTTTTTGAGAAAAAAAATCACTGACAACTTTATAAATTATGCAAATTAATTTGCTTTAAAAATTCGCCAAATCATTCTTCATTTTTTTCAAAGTCTTGGTCATTTTCAAATCATTGAATGACAAGTGAAACGTCTGTTGCTGTCTAGTAATGGGTTAAGCAACATACCTGTCCACCCACAGCACAGACACAAAATGGACGCCTTTCTTCAGCGCCTTGGTTTTTGTCCTGTTGCAGCCCTCTTTGAACACCACATGTGTGACCTCGTCTGTGAACTTTTTAACGACCCTGGCTCCCAGCTGCTCCAGCTCATGTCGCACAGAGTCACTCCTGTTATCATGTGCTGACCTCACCTCTACATAGGCTGTTACGTCTGAAAGAAAAATATTCATTAATGCTTTAACCCTTTCCCAAACGACAAAATTTTTGAGTGGTCCAATTTGAAAGCCGCTGCAGTTGACAAAATAAGAGTAACTAATGGTAAAAATTATGAATAATTTAGCACAGAAAATATTGAGACAAAAGGAGAAACTGCTGGTTATCAGCAGTTTCTTCTTTTGTCTCAATGTTTTCCAAAGCATGTTCGTCAAAACCGGGTCTTGTTTGGGAAAGGGTTAATAGCAATGATTTTTTGCTAAAAATAGTTTCAACGTTTAAATGTGGCGGATCCAGGATTTCTGTGAAGGGTCTGGGAGTTCGAACTAGCTGTGATATCGTAGCCACGAACTTGAAGATGGGTACTGGTTTAGGAAGCTCAGATTAAAATTCAAAAAGGTTTCGGTTACATTAACAATATTGCAAGTTTACAAGTTGCAACTACATACAAATAGATGGGTTCATTTATTTTTTTTTTCTAATAAAACATAAGTAAGATTGCACAAACCATTTACATAACACAGGGGTGTGGAATTCACATGCCCGACTTGCCCGACCTGGCTTTTGTGGTGGACGGGCAAGGGCTTTTTTCAAGTGAGCTTGTCTGTGGGCAAGTGCATATCAAGGGGATCAAAATGTGATAAAAACGAAATTTTAATCTTATTTTTGCTCAAGATGCGTCAGAAAAAATCCATTTCAATCAAATCACATTTTAATTTTAAAAGGTAAACATGTGTTTGAATTGTGTTCATTCAGTTTTATATGTTAACTGAAAATAGAGTTAAAGTAAAGTTTAAATATCATTTTCCTGTCTAGATGTTGTTTTTTTCTGGACGAGTAAACTTTGCCTTCGGACAAGTAGAAATTTGAGTTCAACTTGTCCAAGGACAAGTGGAACAAGAGGGCCATGATGGCCCTAGATCGCTCACCTGAAATTTCTTGCCTTGTTGAAATAAATATTTTGACCTGTATAGCAGCAAATTAAGAATTTTACAATAAAGCCCCTTTTCCTTAGTTTTTCAAAAGAATGAAACAAAATTCAGCCTTTTCAAAAGTGTTTGCTCTTTTACCCTTTTTCTGATGCCACTGCACTAAGAGCTTTGATATTAATCAAATTCTTATAACAACTTTGAAAGCCCTTCACCCAAAGATCATTCATGTGAATATTGGCCCCCTACATGTAGTAAGCCAGAAGATTTTTAAAAGATTTGGCTATTTTCCCCTTTTCTCCTGCCGCGGAAGTCAAAGGCTTTGATGGAATCAAAGTCTCTCAAAAACTTTGAAAGCCCTTCACCAAAGGATCATTCATTGGAAGTTTCAAGAATATTGGCCAACTAGTTGAAGGCAGAAGATTTTTACAAGATTTGGCTATTTTCCCCTTTTCTCATGCCGTGGCAGCCAAAGTCTTTGATGGAATCAAATTCTTTTAACGACTTTGAAAGCCCTTCACCCAAGGATCATTCAAGTGAAGTTTCCAGAATATTGGCTTGCTAATTAGGCAGAAGAAGATTTTTAAAATATTTGGCTATTTTCCCCTTTTCTCATGCCGCGGCAGCCAGAGTCTTTCATGGAATGAAATTCTTTTAACAACTTTGAAAGCCCTACACTCAAGGACCATTCATGTGAAATTTCAAGAATATTGGCTGACTGGTTAGGCAGAAGAAGATTTTTAAAAGATTTGGCTATTTTCCGCTTTTCTCATGCCACGGCAGCCAGAGTCTTTGATGGAATCAAATTCTTTTAACAACTTTGAAAGCCCTTCACTCAAGGATCATTCATGTGAAGTTTCAAGAATATTGGCCCACTGGTTAGGCAGAAGAAGATTTTTAAAAGAGTTGGCTATTTTCCCCTTTTCTCATGCCGCGGCAGCCAGAGTCTTTGATGGAATCAAATTCTTTTAACAACTTTGAAAGCCCTTCACCCAAGGATCATTCCTGCCAAGTTTCAAGAAAATTGGTCTACTGGTTTGGGAGAAGAAGATCTTTAAAGAAATTGTGGTCGGATGGACGGACGGACAACGACCGATCACAATACCTCACCTTGAGCACTTTGTGCTCAGGTGAGCTAAAAATTCCATATTTCCACACCCCTGTAACAAGTTTGTGGCTATGACATTGCAGCTAGGCATTTTTGTGTGCAAAACTTGCAATTTTGCAGCTCAAAATGATCCATGCAATACCCAAATGAAGAAAATGCTGACAACAGACAACCAGCATTTTCTCCTGTTGTCTCTATATTTAAGTATAAATAGAGTGTTGAATCTAGAGTGCGCCATTGCATCATGGACCGGCAAAATCCGCAAATGACGCAATGGAAACACAAGCTCGGGCCCGACGGGCGCACTCGCTTCTCTATCGTAAAAAGTCCATTCCGGTATTATAAAGCCTGTATGGTCGTCCTAACTTCAAACCTAAAATTCACTTTCGCCTTGAAAATAATTCATTTAAGATTTTTAACTTAACTTTTCCACTTAATTAGAGATTCCCTGTTTGGTTTGTTTACATTTTTCCAATATCTGCTAACGATGTGCATGGGTAAGGAAGAGATCCATGAGAAATTTGCATAAAGGGACGGAACTTAGTATCACCTGGCGCCTGGCGGCTTGAGTAGGTTGTCGGGCGATTTAATCAGAGAGGAAAACTCCAAAACCTACGATTGTGCTGAAAACGATCCAACATGCTTCAAATTCAGTTATTTTCTGAAAGTTAAACCAATTTCCTACAAAAACAGAATACATTCCTTCATGTGAAATGCCTTCATTGATCATTTTTCTGACCCTGATTTGCCTTGCTTCAAAATAGACGCTTCCACGCACCTGCCTGAGTAATTGATCAATTAACTTCATGAGAGCACCCCTCTAGGAGTAAAGTAATTTACTCATGATCTTTGAAACGCTTTTTTGAGTCCATGTTTATTTAGAATCAAACGTTTACTGGATTCTATTGTTCTTCTTTTGTTTTTTAAGAAAACTATCGTAAACAGTTGATAGTCGAAAGAACTATCCTGATATTTAATCGACTTTTAAAGTTCTATCTACCTATTGCTATCGTAAGGTAAAATATTGCGAAACTGCCATAAGTAAAGTTGACATATAGAATCAGTCGGCATGACGTAATAGCCTCACTTTCATTTTTTCATCGAGGGTACTACGTCAGTCTTTATTGTTACGGGACACCATTTTTGATGCAGAATATTTCAAAAATCCATCGTTAAAATTCAAAAACAAAACTCTTTTTTTAAAGAATGTGATTTAAACTTTCTTACTACCAATGCATTTTTAATAATCGGGCGTAGTCCTCGAGATATTAATGCTGAAAGTTGGTAATGCTTTAAGGAAAAAGACCAAAGCTTTCACCTCCACCGAATGAGTGCAGGTGAGCGCTGTATGACGACATTTTTGATTGGCTGAAGGGATTGTGCCAACCGAATCAATCGTTACACATTTTTAAATTTGAATATTACAAAGTCAACACAGTATTTTTTGACTTACTTATGCAAGAAAACAATGTATAATCTTGTGTACAAACCAATAAAAGGTAAGTATCATAATTTTACTTATTTTTCTATGTTTGTCTTTATGTCCCCCATTTTCCCCAAATGTCCCCCTGTTTTGATGGCTGTGGGCCCCACGGGCCCCCTCTCGGGCAAAGCTAGATTCAACACTGTAAATAGTACCTTTAAGTATTCTGTCATCAACCTGTTGTGTGAGTGGCAAATCTTCTTCATCAATCACATCCATGTCTTTATGTTAGATGACTAAATCAGCTGAAATTGAAATAGGAGTAAGATCTGTCTGTGTTTGATATTTGTTTTGAAAAATGCAAAAAAAAAATGTCTAGTTGTTGTACATGCGCTAGAGGTCTGTTTTGGATCGAATTAAACTGGATATCATCAATGATACGAGCTAGGTTTTACACTGTAACAGGCTAGCTGATTGAATATACAACGATGGCAAGTTTCGGATCGAATGAGTCAGGGGCCGAACTAACATCAGCCGCGATCTCAATTATTTGTTGAGGTCCTGTTTGAAAACATTCTTAAGTAAGATAATTATCGATGTATCGGCGCACCTCTGGTATACCGGGCGCAATAAAATAGCTAAAAACGGCGCGCTTCGCGCGCTTAATAGTGCGCGAAGCGCACGTGCGAAGCACGTATATTATACTATATAGAGAGACACGTGGAAGAGAGCTGATCTCCTTAAAAACGCAATAAAATTGAAAAATAACCCCAAAAATGAGCTTGTCGGGCGATTTTATGTTAATACCTTCGGTATGTAATACCGAAAGGTATTAATAAAATCCTTAAAATCAAAAAGAAATCGTTCCCCGTTTTCCTTTTAAAACATCAGCTGTTTTGTTGTGATCACGTGACTTTGTTTTGACACGTGACCAAAATCAAGCGATTTCATTGGTTGTGACGTATCGAACGTTGTGACGTGACGATTTTGCGTCATCATTGTTTACTAACAACAGCTGTTCAGCTGTCAAATTCTCATAGCGAAAATAAAATGCTTGTTTATGACGACATTTATGAAATATCAAGAGATACGTTAACTTTGATTTGTTGGCTGCAAGAGAGAGGTGTTATCGGCAATTTTAATATTGATTGTGTGCGTTGTTTAGAGGGAAAAATAACATTAAAAAAGGACTCCAGCTACGGAAAAGATGGATATTTGTGGAGGTGCACCAGAAAAGAGTGTGGGTATAAGATATCTCTTAGAGCAGGAAGTTGGTTTGAAAATTCGCATTTAAGCTTGCAACAGGTACTTAAATTGACATATTACTGGGTCTACAAAGCCAGACAGGACACCGTGAGGAGAGAATTGAAAATAAACTGTGAGGAAACAGTGGTTGACTGGTTTAATTTGTGTCGGGAAGTTTGTTCGGAGATAATAGCGAAGGATAATGTTAAGATTGGCGGGCCAGGAAAGGTAGTGGAAATAGACGAGAGTAAGTTTGGAAAGAGAAAGTATCACAGAGGAAGGAAAAAGGACGGGGTTTGGGTATTTGGTGGAATTGAGAGGGGGACAAAAAATTGTTTTTTGGCTAGCGTGGAGGACAGAAGTGCGGACACATTGGTCCCCATTATAAAGGAACACGTAATTCCCGGCACAATTATCATTTCTGACTGTTGGAAGGCATATTCCCGTTTGGAGGAAGAAGGGTATCAGCACCAAACTGTAAACCATAGCAAGGAGTTCGTCAACAAAGAAACCGGGGCTCACACAAACACTATTGAAAGCACTTGGCGAGCCGTAAAAACCTCGTTACCCAAACACGGCACAGTCAAATCCTTGTACGACACCTATTTTGTCGAGTATATTTTCCGGAAAAGATTCTTAAATGATGCAGAAGACCCATTTCTCGCATTCCTAGAAAGTATCAAAAGAGTATATTCTCCAAACGAGACAAAACGACTGGTTCCAATTCAGCGACCCATCCCTACTAAGAGAAAAGCAGAGGCCGACCCACAGAACAGAAGAGTCCTTTTCCCAATAACAAATATTCTTAATATGTCAAGTGATGATGACTTCCAATAAGGTAAGTGATTTATGGGGGACTGCGTCCCCCACACCCCCTGCCTTTTCTTTTCTTTTTTTTTTTTTTTTTTTTTTGTCCTTTTTTACTCTCTCTCTCTCTCTCTCTCTTTCTCTCTCTCTCTCCCATTTGCAGTTTGGTCCGGACAGTTTTACTCAAGGAAAAAGGTGTAAAAATCGAACAAAAAGAGGATATTTATTTATTTTATTTTATTTTTCATTCAATTTTATCCAGTATATTTAACTTCAGCGGTTAAATTCGCGTTTAAATTTCACAATTCACTTCGCGTAGCCGATCGCTAAAATCCAATATGGCGATTGTTTACTGTTGCCACGTGGCAACGGAAGTAGCGACTACGCAAGCGCCTCACGTGAAACGGATCAAAAAGAATGCGCCCGGTAAACCAGAGACTAGCCGATGTATCCAATTCAATTTCACTTTCGGATTCATGACTAGTGCATTTACTTGAGTTAAACAGAGTTGTCAAAAGTTTTTATTTGAATAAACCGCAACTTACCGACAGCAAACTGTTGATCGTTATTTAACTTAGACTGGATTTTCAGTATGTTGGATCTGATTAGACTGGATTTTCTGGTTTCGACGAACCTTTTTTAACATGTTTTTGGAAAACATTGAGACAAAAGATGAATATGTTGATAACCAATATTTTAATTCTCCTTTTTTCCAGTTTACGTATGTGTACGTGAAGTCTATGTATACATCGCTACATTATTTATAACATTCAATTTGTTTGATATATACTCGGCAAAACTGCTAACGCATCACTCAGATCTTTGTAAATAATTTTTTAACGAATCAACAGAATACGTTCCAAAGATTGCACATGCCGATTACCACCATTTGATAAGAAGCCTATGAAATTTCATAGTAAATGCTACAGTCTGTTTTGAAATATTGAACTTTTAATAAGGACACCCTTAATTCTTAAATTCACAAAGTCTGCAATACACCAACTGACAGTTTTGAAGTGCGCATGCGCAAGCCGTAAATTAAAAGTACGAGTAAAATTTCTACAGTCGCTATAATCTCATATACGCGTAGAACAAAATAACGCTTCAAACGGCGTATACTGGCTGAATTAAAGGAAAATAAAACTGTGATTCATCAAAACAAATACAAATTTGGAAATGTCCACCGCGGTTTTAGCTTTTAATCCGTAATTATCGAAAATATCCCAACATTTATTTCATTGCTAACGCAACCCATTCCACACTTGAAGTAAGAACGTTAGGTTACATGAAAGTTAGACACCCGTATTTGAAATCAGTAATTGTCTTATTGTGTTCATGTTATACATGTATCTTTTAATTGTTTTCCCAAAAAAAGTATAGTTTTTATATCCTAAGCAGAAATTGCTATGGGAAACTAAGGGAAAGGGACAAGCTACCTAACTTGAATGAATAAATCGGCTATTCCAGAGTTTTGATGTATGGGAAAGATTCGTTTGACAATGCAATGATTGATATTTGTTACAGTGATTCAGCAATATCGTTCTCAGAATGTGAATAAAAAATAATACGGGTATTTGTCTTTTCAATATCTAAAATTCCTGCTTTCGGATAAAGTCTCTAGATAAACATTGGGATGCCAAATCGGTCTATCGGGATACTAGAAAATACTTTGGAAACTGAATAAATAACTTGTCACAAGCTTTTCTTTCTTTTCCACGTTATTTTCAAACTTCTAAAGCATCTCGTGGGTCGTAAAAAAAGCATGATTATATGATCATATGGGAATGGATTCAAGAGAAATAATGATTTCTGTCCTACCTGTCCGCATATAATATTTCCCAATTATTATTCAATCAAACAGTTACACATCATCAAATACGAAAAAATTTCAAAAACAAATCTAATTCATTTTAAAGTAAATGTGTAGTTAGCCGCAAATTGTTAAAGATATGGTGTCGGTTTGTAATTTGTTGTTGCAATTAGATCCAACACGTGTTGTCTCCGTTCTTTAGATCTGTGCGGTACCGCTCCGTGTGATCTATTGTCGTGTGTGCTATATGACGGTCGGGACAATTAAAAGAGTGTGGCAAATTAATTGGGATAACGTGTCAATCGTCAAACAATTAATCCCTTTTCAAACAACATACTTAAAGTACACTAACTATGACATGGTAAATGGAAGAATGTTACGAATCTAGAAAGAAACAAATTTTCCTTTTCTTCACATTATTTAAAGAGTTTTTCTTATAAAAGAAATGATGTAATTGCTTTGAAATGTACATAAAATGTTGTCTTTCTTTCTTTCTTTTTTTTTTGGGGGGGGGGGGGGTCAAGGTTCTTAAATCATAGATCTAAATATAACCGCATGTCTGCAACACATTTTAATATTCGTACAAGAAATGTTAAGGATAAAAAACGACTGTTTTGATGATGAATATGATCAACAAAACGGCTGTTTTCAACCCCATTTTTTTCTTAATTCGCCATGTAAAACATTTCATTGCGCAAAAAAGTCTAATTTTGCATCTAATCATTGACTGGTTTACCAATAATGCGCAAGAGATCTAATATATTTTTATTATTCTTGATTTATTTAAAAAATTGTTGAATTTTTTGTTAGGTTTCAGAAAACAATACATTGTCACTGGATAGGCATATTCCAGAATTTTTCTACGGCATTTTTTTTATTTGTCTAAAATTATTGTAGCCACTCCACGTCACAAGAGATCAAAGACTTCGAGGGGATATTTCCTTCGGGTAAAGTTGGAAAGGGTTAAATGATTGACCGTGCTCATTAAGTGCATGGGGCTTTGAAGAGGCCACACGTGTCATAAATATCTGTGTTAAGATTGGATTAACGAAGGGTGTCTTTTTCATCACGTAACAATGGATATACAAAAAGTGAAATTAAACTCGTTTGGATTCAATTTTCGTATTCAATGGCTTGAAAAAAGTAAGTATATGTTTGTATCGAGATAGGAGATCATGGCTTAAAAATGGATAGTTCTAAAGGCCCTTGAGCTGGAAACAATTTCTCCTTTTCTCGTAAATATTTTGCAAGTCATAATATTCTATGCACGAAGTCTGCAGTTTCGATCATCGTACAACATCAAAAAATGTTTTTGTGAAATTACCATGCCAGATAAATAGAGAAAATGCATGATTTATAACGGTTGGTTCACCCGCATTTCTAAGGGCCCGTTAGCTGGAAACAATTTCTCTTTTTCTCGTAATTATTTTGCGTGTCATAATATTTCATGCATTAAATCAGCATTTCCGATCATCATACAACAAGGAAAAATTGTTTGTGTAAAATTATTACGATATTTAAGCAGAGAAAAGGTTTAATTTGTCACTGTTGGTTCTCTCGCTATTGTAATTATATAGTCAAGTAGATTTCTTACTCGCACTTTTTCTGCGCATGCGCCAATTCCGGTTTCCTGTTTGAAACTGTTAATCGGTGTATTTGATTAGAATTGGGAAATTCACGCATAACTCCCAAACCGTTTGTATTGGCTGAAAAAGTTCCTGTGTAGAAACGTTACCTTTCCTTAAACAAACCGACGGCTTTAACACTTTTTAGGCGCATAATTTATTCTCACAGAGGTACTGTTACATCAATAGTGCCGTTGGTGTCATCGTTGGCGTCGACGGCGACGTCGGTTACGTAAACAAAAATGTATCGGTCTATATCTTATGAACTGTATGAGATGCAGTCTTGATATTTCACACATAGACAGGTCCCACCAAGACCTTTCACTCTTGATATTGTGACCTTGACCGTGAAAAATTTACTTTTTCTTTTAAAAAGGTGCGTCTATGCGAGCTACGTTGTCCGCGAACAGCCCTTGTTACGTTAGATAAAAATCAATTTTTTCAGACTTCAATCCCACAATAAACCAGCTTTCAAAATCAACTCAAACAAAAATGATTAAAAAAGACCACAAGTTACATGAGCCGAAAAACTGTTTCAGTCCCCTTTTTGCATGACGCGGTCAAATAAGAGAGAAAACTTGGAAATAGTTTTATGGATGAGTGCAAAAACTTGTGGGATAAACATATGCCAAATTATAAATCTAAATCTCTGACAATAAAGAAGTTATTCAATTTTAAAAAGTGATGCGTTAGCTCTTTTGCTGAGTATATATATATAGATATTTGAGCCGGGATCTGGAAAAACGTCCCTTATAGCATTTTTCAAAATTGAGGTTCAAGACCAGCCTGTTGTCAAATGGAGTCCAATATGCATCAATGCTGCTTTCTTTAAGTAAGGCTACTACATATCACGAAGAAGCTATTAGAGAACAACATAGATCCTGATCAGACTGTGCGTATGCACAGGCTGATCCGGATCTATGTTGGGCTTAAAAGCCTTTAGGGACGTTTTTGTAGATCTATCCTGGCTCATTTTTTTCAAAAATAGATCTATTCTGTTTTTCTTTCGTTTGTGAAATATTTAAAGGCCATGAATACATGATATAACACAGGAAGACCGTTGTATACAAGAATATATACTTCGTACATTTAAAAACGCAGAGTTTTCAAAGCCTCAAATCAAGGTGTTTTAAGATCTATCAAAAGAAGTGGAAATATTTATTATGAGTCTCCCACAAGATTTGAAACGTGCATTGAAAAGATTAAAGTTGGCAATTCTGGAAGGTTTTACGGCGTCACAGACAAAGCGTTGAACACGTTGTCTCTGCGCAAAGTTGATACACGTGAAACTCGAGTAGGCTAAACTTTTAACATGTTTATAAACTTTGTCTGTAGGGACATTATAAAACAAGTTTCATTGAAAGATTCTCGATGCTATCAGTATGACTCGTCTTATTTCACGACGGGTAGGATGCCATCGCGACTAGTGACACGATTGCTAGGCCATGCAGATAGGCCTACTGTGGTTACACACAACTTGACTGGTCTGTTTTGTCTTCTGATATGTACTCTATAGAACATGCTTGGAATGACCTGAATTGACGCGTTTATTCACGTACCCCACCACCCAAAACGTTGCAACAACTTCATATTGCTGTTATTCAAGACTGAGAGAAAATGCCAAAAGAGGTCGCATTGTGAGAAAAGTTTTTTCTATGCGACGGAGATGTCAGGCTTTAAATCAAGCATTATGTGGGCATACTAGTTATTAATTGATTTGACCCTTCATCAAATTTTATTCCGATGTGTGTTTAAAACATTTCCTACCTTGTGAATTTGATTGAATTATAGATAAATCAACGTAAATGAATTCGCATTAGGCATACACAGCCTTTGCTTGTTGGTTCCATCCAATCAGCGAACGAAGTATCTCTACGGAATTAAATGTACTTAGTATTATGTTTCCGGTATTTGTGTGGCTTAATTGATTACACTTGTGACAAACAAAATATTTGTTTCAAAGACCACTGTGCTGTTACTTTTGTCCTATTTCCTCGGTTCAATTTTTAAGAAGTATTGCTCAGGTTCAAGAAATAATCCAGGGTGGAAGTCTCGCGGATCCAGTTTCTTATGTTCATGGGTAGATGGCTTTTTCACATTAAATGTTTGTAAAATACTTGTAATATACAAAAATATCTTGCCAACAGAGAAGTCATTACCGGGACATTTGTGTCTACCCATAGAGAAGGTGACAAGATTTTGTCTGTTTGGATGAGTGACTGGTACTAGATCACCGTCCGAGTCCAGGAATCTCTCAGGTCTGAATATCCAGGGATCTTCCCATAGTGTCACATCTTTATGGACGAACCAAATATTTGAAAACACGATATCTGTCTTCCTCATGTGGTAACCCTCAAAGTTATGATCTCGTGCCACTTCGTGTGGTAGACCGATGGATCCATGTGAGATATACCGAAGTGTTTCAAGTATACAAGCTGTTGTGTAAGGCATGTGGTGTTTGTCATCCACACTCGGCAGTCTATCTCTTCCTATAACATCGTCTATTTCAGCCTGTATTCTAGCTTCACACTCTAAGTTATCCAGCAATATGGCGACAAAACTTAATATAGCATTCATTACTGAAGTCATGCCACCCGCGACGATGTCTAGCAGAACAGACTTTAGGTTGTCTTCAGTCACTAGTTCACGACCTGCCTTCTTGTTCTCCTCGTCCCTGAGTCTAATCAATGTTTCCACCAATCCCGGTGTACCGTTGTTGGCACCAGTTTGTTTATCTACACTATAGAAATATCTGTTTTCTATCCATGTTCGCTGTGCAATCACCTTCTGGAACGCTCTGCCACTCTTGGTTTGCTTTATATGTCGAAGAAATGGCAATACACTTAACATCAGATTTACAGAATTCTCCGCAATATAAAACAAGGCATCATTAAATTCCCAAATCATCTCTGAATCGTTACCTTTAGGGAGAGCGCCGGATAACATAACCGACATAAGGTTACCGAACGAATGCCTCATATGTGGTTTTAATACAAAGTCACCACCATTGGTCTTCTTTATCGCATCAATAAACCGTGATATTTCTTCATGGATGATAACTTCAAATGTTTTATTGTCCTCGCTATACTGCCTTAATGCTTTGTTCAAAATCTTCTTTAAAATCACAACCTTCTTATCGTAGTGTAAAGAAAATGCTATATCTTTGTTACCATACACCACATATTTTCCAATAAAACTTTGAGGGTGACTGAGAAAGTTCGCTGCATATTTATCATCAGTTAAAGCCTTCTTCATAAGGTCTACATCATTCAGCACGACGATACCTTGACCAAACAATGATACGCGGAAGATACGTCCATATTTCATGGCCCAGTCGTTGAAGCTGAGATGTAATTTAGCCATGTTGACGCTGAGTGATGACCCTAGCATTGGTAACCCTACAGGTCCAGGGATTGTCCGTGCGTCTGTATGTTGGGAGAATAAACGTTTGTACAACCATACGGCTAGTAGAATAGTGGACACCAACAGGAGAATTGTGACTGTCATGGTGATTCTGAAACTGTAAAATTAAGGCTTTAGGCTATTATAATATTATAGCCCTTTAACAGAGGGCAAACAGTTTGACTGTCCCAATTTGAAAGCTCCTGTAGACGACAAATCACTTGATGTCAAAAGCAGAAATTTTCTTTGTTCAAGCATAGAAAACATTGAAGAAAAATAAGAAACTGCTAATTATCAGCAATTTCTCATTTAACCTCAACGCTTTCCCTAGCCTTTTCTATAAAGGACGTCAAAACCAGGTCTTACCGGTATTTTGAAAAGGGTTAACCAGCATTTCTAAATATATTGTGTAAAGCAAAACTACACAACAAGCAATCTGATTGGACGAGACATATGTCTCGGCCAATCGGATTGATTGTCGTGTAATTTTAACTTGGAGAAAACAATTTCAGATTCCATTATAGAACTTTTCAACAACAAAATCAATTTTGATCAGTGGTTTATTTATTCCTGTCCCGATAGGAAACATTTAAGACTGACAAAATCAGCTACAGACGACAAAACGTATGTTGATAAAGATAGAATTAGTTTTGCAACACGTAGACTAGCGAAGAAACTGATCTTCTTTTGTCCAAATGGCTTCCTGAGCCTGTTTCTATACGAATGCATGGAATGGCTTCCTAAGCTTGCATTTTTTGAAAATTGACATTTCCTTCTGAACCTTTTAGGGAGATTTCTCGCTTTATCCACAGATGTTCTTTAACATCTTCATAATCATTTAGCTTTCCCGACAATTACTTGTATACATACTGTCATACATGTATTTTGATATCAATGCGTTGACACTTTGTTTAACAAGATCTGGTTTTGGCGTCCCTTATACAGAATGCTTGGGAAAATTAGGAAAAAGAACAAAATGCTGGTACCCAGGACTTTATCCTTTTGCCTCAATTTGATCCATTATTTCTTACTATGCAGATTTTAATTGTAGCCCCTATGAATGTCTATGTTGTCGGAAGAAGCAGCTTTCGCTGGGACTGTGAGTCTGACTGTCTAAATTTAGACATTTTGGGAAAGGGTTAATTATCATAATAAATCGAAATATAGATGGAACTCAAGATTATAATAATTTTCAAATATTTCGCATTTTCGGACCCATTTTTGATCTTTTGATGTTGTTTTTTTAGTTGTATTCATTTCATCTTTCATATACAATTTGAATTAAGTGAAGCGTGAACTCCTTATTGGTCATAAATGATATTACCGAAGTAATGTCAAAATTAAGTCAATTGCAGTAAATTTTGTCCTTAAAATAGACTGGGTTTACTGTTATGTTTTTATACCCCGTCGTAGTTGTTACAAAAACTCGTAACTACGGCTTGAATCAAGCCGTAGTTGCGATATTTTACAACAACACATACAAAATACCTTTGCTTGTCCGAAATAAAGTCACGGTTAACTGGATAAAATCGTTCGATGTGGATTCCGTCCGAGCAGTCATATCCTCGACTTGTCAAATAAAAGAACCATTAAAATAGAAATTCCGTTTTCTCCGCCGATCTAATCCTGCGGAACATCGAACGTCTATTTTGGAGTATCTTTAATCCGGATTAGGCTATAAAACTTCAACTCATTTCATAAGTTGACATATTGAAAGTAGTTCAAAGTATTAATACTAGTGACTACCCATAGTGTCCAAAATGAGATATCGTTTGGGAAAAGTCCCTATAGACAACGATGGAAACTCGGCAATGTGGAACGCAGAAAAATTGCGGAAAAAGAACAAAGTGATCGGCGTTTTCTTCTTTTTAACGATGATTTCTAAAAAAAAAAAAAAGAGAGCATGCATGCCTGTATAAGAAACCAAGCTAGTTTGAGAAGGGGCTACACGGAAAATAATAAAAGGATACAAAAAAGAGGACATCTGTAACAGTTACAGGAAATGAACAAGCATAACGATACTTACAATTCAATTCACTGTCTGTGAAAATGAGGTTTTAATACATGTAGTCGCCTCTCACCTAAACAAATTGAATATAACAACAAAACACATACTTTAAAATATACTCTAAAACTAGATCTACTACCATTTGAGACGTAGTTTTACGCATCAGTTAAACATCGCAAAATTTGTCTCCATCCTTCAAAGTTGTGACTTTGCTTAACGTTTGACTGATTTAGGGACATTAACATTTTCCTAAACGATAATATTCAAGACTAACCCAAAGAGAAAGCCGTTAAAAACGAAAAAATAAATGGTTCTGAAAGCAAATTAAATATAGATCTACAATTTATATAATTTTATTAATACATGTAGTTTATTTTGTTTATTGACTACCAGATATCATACTCTGAATCCAGATGTTTTAAAATGCTATCATTAATAGCTCCCAGGCCCAAAACTGAATTCAGATAATGCTGTCTGATAGGAAATCAAACATCTGGATTCAGAGTATGATTTTTCGTAGTCAGTTAACAATATAAGCTAGTTGTAAAGGTGACACTTATTATCAACACTCATGCCAAAAACTCAATCCAGAGGATGCCATGTGATAGGAACTCAAAAATCTGGATTTAGAGTATGATTTCTTGCAGTCAATAAACAAAATAAGCTAGTTCTTTAGGCGACACTGATTAACAGCTGCTAGAACAAAAACTGAATTCGGAAGATGCCATGTGATAGGAACTCAGAAATCTGGATTTAGAGTATGATTTCTTGTAGTCAATAAACAAAATAAGCTAGTTCTTTAGGCGACACTGATTAACAGCTGCCAGAACAAAAACTGAATTCAGAGGATGCCTTGTGATAGCATTTTAAAACATCTGGATTCAGAGTATGATATCTGGTAGTCAATAAACAAAATAAACTAGTTCTATATGCGACAGTGATTAATAGAGCTCTCCCTGTTCCAAAACTGAATTCAGATATTGTTGTCTGATAAATATACTCTAAAACTAGATCTACTACCATTTGAGACGTAGTTTTACGCATCAGTTAAACATCGCAAAATTTGTCTCCATCCTTCAAAGTTGTGACTTTGCTTAACGTTTGACTGATTTAGGGACATCAACATTTTCCTAAACGATAATATTCAAGACTAACCCAAAGAGAAAGCCGTTAAAAACGAAAAAATAAATGGTTCTGAAAGCAAATTAAATATAGATCTACAATTTATATAATTTTATTAATACATGTAGTTTATTTTGTTTATTGACTACCAGATATCATACTCTGAATCCAGATGTTTTAAAATGCTATCATAAGGCATCCTTTGAATTCAGTTTTTGGCATGGAAGCTGTTAATCAGCGTCAGATATTGTACAAACTTATTTTGTTTATTGACTACGAAAAATCATACTCTGGGTCCAGATGTTTGATTTCCTATCAGACAACAATATCTGAATTCAGTTTTGGGCCAGGGAGGGCTCTATTAATCACTGTCGCATATAGAACTAGTTTATTTTGTTTATTGACTACCAGATATCATACTCTGAATCCAGATGTTTTAAAATGCTATCACAAGGCATCCTCTGAATTCAGTTTTTGTTCTGGCAGCTGTTAATCAGTGTCGCCTAAAGAACTAGCTTATTTTGTTTATTGACTACAAGAAATCATACTCTAAATCCAGATTTCTGAGTTCCTATCACATGGCATCCTCCGAATTCAGTTTTTGTTCTAGCAGCTGTTAATCAGTGTCGCCTAAAGAACTAGCTTATTTTGTTTATAGACTGCAAGAAATCATACTCTAAATCCAGATTTTTGAGTTCCTATCACATGGCATCCTCTGGATTGAGTTTTTGGCATGAGTGTTGATAATAAGTGTCACCTTTACAACTAGCTTATATTGTTAACTGACTACGAATAATCATACTCTGAATCCAGATGTTTGATTTCCTATCAGACAGCATTATCTGAATTCAGTTTTGGGCCTGGGAGCTATTAATCAGTGTCGCATATAGAACTAACGTAACCTTTTAATTGATTACTAAAATCATACTCTGAATCCAGACTTTTAAGTTCCTATCGAATAACATCCACTGAATTATGTTTTTGGCTTGGGAGCTGTTAATCAGTGTCGCCTACAGAACTAGTTTATTTTGTTAATTGACTACCAGAAATCATACTCTGAATCCAGATTTTTCAGTTCCTTTTACATAGCTTCTTCTGAATTCGGTTTTTGGGCTGAGATTTCTTAATCAGTGTTGCATAATATAGAACACGCTTATTTTGTTCATTGACTGCCAGAAATCATACCAGCCATTCTCCAGAAATTGAAGCCATTTTGATTTGAGAAAAAAATGATTTTTCGACCATTTGCAATTCATATGGTTTTGCATTATTTCTAAAGAAGAATATTTCAGGCGTTATTTCTGAAATTTTAACCCACACCATTTTTACCAAACGATTTTAATGATCCATCAAAGTAAGTATAAAAAGGCATGTTATGGAGCATAGATTATGTACTGACGGTTAGTTTTTAAAGCGTTAGAGCACAACCAAAGATCGAAAATAAAACTGATAGGGTCCATTTTGATGGTGAAGCATAACTGGGGGTATAAAAATGTGCCTTTCCGTGACATTGACCTTTAATAATGTGTATCATTAAAACGGAAAACCTTTATATTCTACAGTTCTTTGATTGTTTATATGGGGGCTTGTGAAGTTTTTTGTTACTCAATAATGGTTTGAAATAGTACATTAAATGTTGTAACTAATTATTGTCGTATTAAAGCGCTTGAGAAAAAACACAAGTATGTCCGTTGGAGCATTCCGTATAAAACGTAAACACACATTCACAAAGACCACCCCTTCGTTACGGAGCATATGCATTGTTTCTTGATTTGGAACAGAGTTCTGATATCTCCAAATTATTCGCTTAATGATAGCTCAATTGTTATAAATAGTTTATGTAATGCAAATGAAAAGTTTCAAAACATTTTAGGAAAAATGACAAAAAGAATTCTCTGAAATTACCCCAAAATCTGTGTAAATTCATAAATTTGAAATATCAAATTAAAAACACCAGAATCGAGTGAGGATCCGTTCCTAAAGCACCAGTAAGGATACCTGCATACATATGTTAAATTCACCATGCCTCTCTATCGAAATTAAAACACCAATAAAGCTTTCTCGTAAAATATATTAGTTACGGAGCATATGTTATGGAAAAATGATCATTGTTTTGTGGAATATATGGCATAGTTTTACAAATCGCCAACCAAATTATGAATGATTGTTACTTCAGGATTTCAAGTATTTGTAAATCGCTTGGTTGTATGATTTTTGGGGCTATATTGCTGTTCATCAATTCTCTAGTTTTTACTATTGCAGTCATTTAACTGGCATATATTTTATGAATCTTGAAATCGTCTTCAGGATTTTTCCATTTTCCGCCCTCTTTTAAATTTTGCCAATCTTATGCACTTTGTAACATCGACCTTTGTCGTCTGCACACCCCATAACCTTGAGCCTGTATTAAATTTCGTTGTTGGGAGATAGTTAATAAAAACGTCAAGTTTCGCGTTGAATCGTTACAGACATTCTCTCCCCACAGTTTGTATTGCAAAGACACACTATTGATGACATGTGCAATTTAAGGATGACGTGAACGAAAAAAAATGTCATAAAAGTTTGTTATGCCTTCATTTTTTTAAGATCTCCTAGACAGTTTGCTTGTTAGATTTTAAAGGATACGTTTTCAAAAAGAAAAAAAGAAAAACGAGTATGCAGATAATCATAAGTGTGTGCCTTTGTGTTGTTACATTTTAGTTACTGTTACGTTACATTTATGATTATTTAAAACTGTGCTGTTGTCTGCTTTTACGAAGCTCCCCATGTCTAATCGCAATAAGCTTTCGGGGTTCTGCTGGGTGAAGGACGTTGCATCCTTTTAAATATCTGTTTCATGTTAGCCATATCAATGACTTGTTACTTTTACCATTTGTTTTAATTGAGACTAAACTTCTCTCCAGTGTATTATGACTTATGAATTGTTAAACACTGTACCCATTTTTATAACACAAGCTATATATTAATTGTCAAAAGCAAAGGAGAGAAACTTAATGCAGTTTTTAATGGTCTTTCAAATGGTTTCAGTAAACAATTATTTTTGTGTCTTGGTTCTTGATTTTTATAGTTCATTCCAGAGATACGAGGGATGATCCAAAAGTAATGTCACAAACGTTGTTTTCGGTGATTTTATGAACGTATCCTCATACAACTTTAGATGCCGAAAGATTAACATTCGTTTAATACATGCACAAATTTTCATAATGTTTCGTGTAAAATTACAAAAATAAACTACATTTTTACATAGCGCATCGGTGTCCAGCGCCGCACAACACACGACGTCATTGACGTCATTCTACTCCTTCTCAAAATATCACTCTCTGTGTTTAATTAATGCAACATTCGTGGCGTTCGACCCGCTTCATAAATGCATTTTTAAGCAACTCGTTCAGCAATTCTTTGAATGCATCCCTTGAATCAATTTGTTCTCAGTTGGTTTAGATCGACCTGTTAAATTCTTCTTAAATTAAGCTTAAGATGAGGAAATAGCGCAAAGTAACATGGACGTTGGCGTTATTCCCCAGTTTCACATGTCTTCCGGCTCGTTTTGATCTTCAAACGACTCATATTCACTCTAAAAAAGCTTGCACTATTGGTAGACATCTCTATCATGAAATGTCCGTTCTTTAAGGTTGAATTTATTGTTTCTGTTGCTTCAATCGGCTATTTTGCAAGCCTTTAGCAAAAGTTTAGAATTGCAAGTTGTGGGCATTTATCCTATTCTGCCATTATCCCGAATGCGAGTGATGAATTAAATAAGACCTATTTGGTATTTCAATGCACAGATTTTATTGAAACGTCCTAAAATTGCTTAGAAATATCATGACGTAGCGGCATTTAAATATCAGCTTAATTGTCTTGATTTTTCTTTTATATAATGACAGAACATAAAGTACTATTAATCTTCAAAAGAATAGTCTATGGTGTGCGGCGCATATGCACGACATGGATTCTTTTTGGCATTTTATTTTCTCGGATAGATAAACAATATTCAAATAATTCAGAAAAGCATGTTTCCAATAGGATCAGCTTGAATGACAAGTCTTTATTTGTACAAGAATACGTCGAATAACCAAACTATAGACACCGTGACATTACTTTTGGATCATCCCTCGTAGCAATAGACATACACGTACCTTTTCCATTGGTGCTCTACAATATCTCATGCTCAGCATATTACCCATGTCATATATTGAAAAAGAAATGTCCACATTTATGGTGTGGAATCATGTGACACAACAATTTAAAAATGTTGTAGTTTTGTACTCATTATATATTTATCGTTTCATTTTATGAACATTTTTCTATAGTTTTCACTAAATATTTTTCCATTTTCGGATAAAAAGTCAGTTGGTATATACGCCTCTTTTCACCAATTAGCTCACTATAAATTGATTTTACGAGGGGCGTTCAATTAAAAGTGGTACTAATGGTCCACCATACTACACGGTACTATAGAACTAGTGTTGCTTGTGGCTATTTGACGGAAAAATTACTGTCTATACTTGGTCAAAATTTTAGACAAATTCGTTGACTCTTTAAAAAGTTATTGAACTTTTAAGTTGGTTCAGTCATATACACTGGCTATTTCGCTGCCCGCAAAATGTAAAACGAACTGAAGTAGGATGTACGGGTCTACATTAAAGGTCGCATTGGCTTTGAAATATCTGCATCACATGTATATAATGAACTATATCAGAATCGTGGACATTGAATATACGTCGGTTTTTAGGATGATAATAAAAATCAAAATTGGTAAAACTGGCCTGAATGATGCCCCCTCTCAGGCAATCTGCGTAGAGCTAGTACCAAAGCAAATCTTGCTGTAGATTCCGACATGCCCGAACAAGACGCATGAATAAATGTGCAAGACATAGCAGATTAAGTTGGTTTTTCATAGGGGATATGTTATACGATTTTGACGAAATGGTTGAAACACAGAATGGTTTATGCCCATTGGGTCCCCACCTGCTGCCTAAAGGAAAGAGAACATCCCTTGCAAAATATATTTTGAAATAATGCAATAAATGCAACAAATGTGGGCTGTCGGAGCTTTATTCGTATGATTGAACAATAATCTACTATTATGAGCACCAATTGCATGTAATTAGCAAGCAATGGTTGCGAAAAGATCAGGCAAGGTCCGTAATAGCCACAAAATTAAAAGCGCGGGAAAAGTTTTGTACGCGGTAATTTTCAAATGTAACGGATGTATTGTTCAAATTACTGTTTCAAATAGTACCACTATCGCCGGTCATTCAAACAAGAATTGTATGTAGGAGAAAGTAAAGAAATATAACGAAAAGAGCAGGTCTAGGGCCGGCTAAAGAGGCATGTACCAATCCATGACAGCGGACCTGTCCACAAGTGTCATCTTGTCCAAGACTTCCTGAAAGAGACACATGCTGCACAGCGTCTTCATCCACCTTTATAGCCGGGCTTAAGCCCATGTGGCTTTTTTGTGTTCCTCATGATGACGAAAAAAGCCTCTGGTCGTCGGTATAGGCCTTCATGTTCCATATGCAGTGCAATTTACCAGTGTCTGCGGGGTGTTCCAAAAGAGGCCCATTTATTGGCATATAAGTAATGAATCTCAAAACTTCAGAAGTGTGTGGGTGTCAAAGAGGATTACTTCGAATGATTGAAGAAACTTAAAATTGAATTGCGACATAACTATGGCCTATAGAACCCCAGTTCCATAATTAATTGAACGTCCCTCGTATTAGTCATTCCACTACAATTCTTTTTTCTACGTTTATCTGCATTACTAAGGGCAAATAAACATTTTATTTTTGTTTTGGTATCACATTGACAACTATTTAAAAGGGTAACATCAATAGTTATGTCTATTCTGATAGTTTAATGTGCAATACTTATGTAGAAAACGAAAAACGTTTTGAATTCGGTAGCCTTGGATAGCCATAAAAGAAACATTAAAAAGCATATGTTCCATAACGCTAAGTTCCGTAACAGAGAAATTTATTACATACTGATTTCTTTATTCAAAATGTGAAAGTCAATCGACTACAATGGTTTTAGCCTGGGTAGTGTGTCTAGACAGCGTACAGAAAAATCATTTTAAGATTACAGTTCATAGTTTTATGAGTTACGAAGTCACTATGTTGAAATCAACCGATATAGTCATATGTTTCACGGTATCCCCAGTCGGAAATCCTCATGATACGAACGTGCAAATTGATCCCATTGTCATATACAGAGACATTCCATGTTAAAACTAAATGTTTCTTATAGATTTGTGTGATGCTGTTTACGCAAATTCAGATTATAAATACGTTATGGAAACTAACAGTTATGGAAGCATAGTGACCAACGAACAAAAACAGTGACCACATTCTGAATCTAACTTATATTCATAATGTTATAGTTTTGAAAATATTCCCTTTACTTGCATCATCGCCTACTATATTTATTTTCACCAAGAGCATTCTGGTTCTGTAGATATGAGCGTTATGGAAGCATAGCGTTTGAAATGCGACATTTCAATTTTCGTTTTTATTTGTCTGTATAGTATAAATCAACAACATATTTGTTAAAAAATATGTTTTCCCGATAAGTTTAATACCTTGCGCATTTGATAAGGTGTTAATGGCGTGTTCTCGATACTTTTCTTTAGCAATTTAGGAACAAATAAAAGTCGTTACGGGAAAATAGGCTCTTGTGGCGACACATGCACTTGGATGTTAAAAGTAGTGAAAATATGAAAAATATGCATAATTACCTTTAAAACTTCAGGTCCCTATATATTCCGCACACATTGATAATATTTTCTCAGTATGTAAGCTTTGTTTGAAGAAAACAATGAGAAAGGTATAAAGACAACTGGCTTGGCGACATGGGAATTTCAAGACCCCTATGTTATTAAATGACACATAGTTTTCTTATTTATGAGGTTTTCGCATCCGAATGTGCACATATTATCTCGAAAATGGTTAGGTAATAAGAATTAAACAATCTCAATCAACTGCAAAATCGATAACTTTTATTTTTAGTGCATATAAGCTGGCGACAGCTTTTTCTCAAAATGGCTTCAATTTCTGGATAATGACTTGATACTCTGAATCCAGATATTTGAGTTCCTATCACAGAGCACCATTTGAACTCAGTTTTTGGGCTGGGAGTTGTTGATCAGTATCGCCTATAGAATTTGCTTATTTTGATAATTGACTACCAGAATTCATACTCTAAATCCAGATTTTTCAATTTGTATTACAAAGCATCCTCTGAATTTAGTTTTTGGCCTAGGATTTCTTAATCAGTGTCACGTTTAGAACTAGCTTATTTTGTTTATTGACTGCCAGAAATCATACTCTGAATCTAGATATTTGAGTTCCTATCACAGAGCATCATCTGAATTCAGTTTTTGGTCTGGGAGTTGTTGATCGGTATCGCCTACAGAACTTGCTTATTTTGATAATTGACCACCTGAAATCATACTCTGAATCAAGATTTTTGAGTTCCTATCACAAGCATCTTCTGCCGAGCCCGGATAGCTCAGTCGGTTACGTCGGAGTCTGTCAATCCAGGGGTCTCTAGTTCGAACCCCGGCTCGGCCAGTATCCATTCTGACATTTTACAAAAGTCATTTGTCTCTCACCAATGGGTGTGAATCATCTATGTGAGAGAGCAGCTGGAGGCTCGGTTTGGATATTGTGATTGTACTGGTGCGAGAAATACCAGGAACCCACGGTTAGGTGCTCCAGCCGCCGCGATATGACCCTGGTAGTTGAAACGGCGTAAAACCCCAATAAACTCAAACACAAGCATCTTCTGAAGTCAGTTTTTGGTATTTGAACTGTTAATCAGTGTCGCATATAGAACTAGCTCATTTTGTTATTTGACTACCTACCAAAATCATACTCTGAATCAAGATTTTTGAGTTCCTATCATAAAGCATCCTCTGAATTCAGTTCATGGCCCGTGAGCTGTAAATCAGTGTCACCTTTATAACTAGCTTACATTATTAAAGTGTTGTATATCGGACAGTAAAATCACTATCGATAAGCAGATTGTCATACCCGATTGATTATCGATTGTACAATCGGGTTATTTTGTAAACAAAAAATTTACTGGTTAAGCAAACGGCAGACTACCAGTCCACATAAATCCTCTCCTATATTTTACCTAGATTTACATTTTAACATTGACTTCTACATCTACATTCCTTTCTTAAAAGACATGGTTTGAAATAGGGAAGGAGTAGGAAAATGGTCTGGAGATTTCATTTATCAGGAAATATACATCTACTTTTAAATTGGAAATTCAAATTTGGAACCAAATGCCCGAAAGATACCTGCAAAAGAAACAGTACAACTATCGATAGTGAAAAATTGCAATTGATAGTCACCGATATTTTGCGATAGCTGGAGACTATCGGCACAACACTAATTAATTAACTACCAGAAATCATACTCTGAATCAAGACTTTGAGGTCCTGTCACATAGCATTCTATGATTTCAGTTTTTGGCATGGGAGCTGTTAATCAGTGTCACATATAGAACTAACGTATTTGTTTAAACTGACTACTAAAAATCATACTCTGGATCCAGATTTTTGAGTATAGCATCCTCTGAATTCAGTTTTTGGCTTGGGAGCTGTTAATCAGTGTCGCCGATAGAACTAGCTTATTCTGTTAATTGACTACCAGAAATCATACACTGAATCCAGATTTTTGTGTTCCTATCCCATGGCATCCTCTGAATTCAGTTTATGGCATGGAAGATGTTAATCAGTGTCGACTTTAGAATTAGCTTATTTTGTTAACTGACGACTAGAAATCAAGCTCTGAATCCAGATGTTTGAGTTCCTATAACATTTCATCATCTGAATTCAAATTATGGCGTGGGAGCTGGTATTCAATGTCGCTAATAGAACTAACTTATTTTGTTAACTGACTACAAGAAATCATACTCTGAATCCAGATTTTTGAGTTCCTATCACATTGCATCCTCTGAATTCAGTTTCTCGCATCGGCGCTGTATTCAATGTCGTTTATACAATTAACTTATTGTGTTTATTGACTACAATAAATTATATTCTGAATCCAAATATTTGAGTTCCTATCACATAGCATCCTCTGAATTCAGTTTTTGCCTGGGAGCACTTAATCAGCACTTGTTGCCTATAGAACTAGCTTATTTTGTTAATTGACTACCAGAAATCATACTCTGAATCCAGATCTTTGAGTTCCTTTCACATAGCATCCTCTGAAGTCAATTTTAGGCATAGGTGCTGTTATTCAGTGTCGCATATAGAACTAGCTTATTTTGTTAATTGACTACCAAAATTCATACTCTGCATCCAGATTGTTGAGCTCCTTTCCCATATCAACCTCTGAAGTCAGTTCATGGCCTGAGACCTGTTAATCAGTGTCACCTATATAACTAGCGTACTTTGTTTAAAGACAACTAGAAATCATACTCTGAATCCGGATTTTTTAGTTTCTATCACATAGCACCCTCTGATTTCAGCTTTTGGCATAGGAGCTAGCTGTTCATCAGTGTCGCATTAAGAACTAACGCATTTTTTTAATTGACTACTAAAAATCATACTCTGGATCCAGATTTATGGGTTCATATCACATAGCATCCTCTGAATTAAGTTTTGGTCTGAGAGTTGTTAGTCAGTGTTGCATGTAGAACTAGCTTATTCTGTTTATTGACTACCAAAAATCATACTCTGAATCCAGGTTTTTGAGTTCCTAGATCACATAGCATCCTCTGAATTCAGTTTTTGGTTTGGGAGCTGTTAATTAGTGTCGCCGATAGAACTAGCTTACTTTGTTAATAGATTACAAGAAATCATACCCTGAATCGACATTTTTGAGTTCCTATCACATAGCAACCTCTGAATTATTTTTTTGGATTGAGAGCTGTTAATCAGTGTCGCATGCACAAGTAGCTTATTCTGTTAATTGGCTACCAGAAATCATACTCTGAATCCAGATCTTTGAGTTCCTATCACAAAGCATCCTCTAAATTCAGTTTCTAGCATAGTAGCTGGTATAAAATGTCACTGATACAATTAACTTATTTTGTTAATTGACTACAAGAAATTATAATCTGAATCCAGACTTTTGAATTCCTATCACATAGCATCCTTTGAATTCATTTTTTTGCCTGGGAGCACTTAATCAGCGTCGCCTATAGAACTAGCTTATTTTGTTAATTGACTACCAGAAATCATACTCTGAATCCAGATTTTTGCGTTCCTATTACATAGCATCCTCTCAATTAAGTTTTAGGCAAAGGTGCTGTTATTCAGTGTCGTATATAGAACTAGCTTATTTTGTTAATTGACTACCAAAATTAATACTCTGAATCCAGATTTTTGATTTCCAATCACATAGCAACCTCTGAAGTCAGTTCATGGCCTGAGAGCTGTTAATCAGTGTCACCTATATAAGTAGCCTACTTTGTTTATTGACTACCGGAAATCATACACTGAATCCAGATTTTTGAGCTCCTATCACAAAGCACCATCTGATTTCAGATTTTGGCATTGGAGCTGTTAATCAGTGTCGCATTAAGAACTAACATATCTTTTTTCAATTGACAACGAAAAATTATACTCTGGATCCAGATTTTTGGGTTCCTATCACATAGCATCCTCTGAATTAAAGTTTTGGCCTGACAGGTGTTAATCAGTGTTGCATGTAGAACTAGCGTATTCTGTTAATTGTCTACCAGAAATCATACTCTGAATCCAGGTTTTCAGTTCCTTTCACATAGCATCTTCTGAATTCAGTTTTTGGGCTGGGAAATGTTAATCAGTGTCGCCTGTAAAACTAGCTGATTTTGTAAATTTACTACAAGAAATCATAATCTGAATCCATATATTTGAGTTCCTATCACAAAGCATCCTCTGAATTCAGTTTTTGGCCTTGGAGCGGTTTATCAGTGTCGTCTATAGAAGAAGCTTATTTTGTTAATTGAATACAGGATATCATATTCTGAATCCATTTGTTAGTTCCTATCACAAAGCATCCTATTCATTTAGTTTCTGGGCTTGGGGCTGTTAATCAGTGTCGCATATATAACTAGCTTACCTTGTTAATTGACTACCAGAAATCACTCTGAATCCAGATTTTGGAGTTCCTATCACATAACATCGGTTGAATTTAATTTTCGGCTTGGGAGCTGTTAATCAGTGTCGCCTAAACTACTACCTTTCTTGTATATATCGTACTATGAATCATACTATGAATCCAGATTTTGTAGTTCCTATCACATAGCATCCTCTGAATTCAGTTTTTGGCATGGGAGCTGTTGATCAGTATCGCATATAGAACTATCCTTTTTTGTTAATTGACTACCAAAAATCATACTCTGAATCCAAATTTTTGAGTTTCTATAACATAACATCTACTGAAGCCAGTTCACGGCCTGGAAACTGTTAATCAGTGTCGCATATAGAACTAGTTTATTTTGTTAATTGACTACCAGATATCATACTCTGAATCCACATGTTTGAGTTCCTATCACAAAGCATCCTCTGAATTCAGTTTTTGGTCGGGTAACTCTTAATAAGTATCGCCTATTGTACAAACCTATTTTGATAATTGACTACGAGAAATCATACGCTGAATTCAGATTTTCGAGTTCCTATCACATAGCATCCTCCGAATTTAGTTTTTGGCTTGGCAGCTGTTAATCACTGTCTCCTATTGCACTAGTTTGCTTTTTAGGACACTACCAGAAACATACTCCAGATTTTGACTTCCTATCACATAGCATCCTCTGAATTCATTTCTGGGTCTGGGAGCTGTTAATCGATGTAGCCAAAAGAACTAGTTTATTTAATTAATTGACAACCTGAAATCATACTGACTCTGAATCCTTGTTTTTGAGTTCCTATGAGATAGCATCCTCTGAAATAAGTGTTTTGCCTTGGAGCTGTATATAAGTATGCAGAACTAGCCCATTTTGTTAGTTGGCTACCAGATATCTTACTTTGAATCCAGATTTTTGAGTTCCTATCACATAGCATCCTCTGAATTCAGTTTTGGCCTGGGAGCTGTTAATCTGTATCGTCTATAGAACTAGCTCATTTTGTTAAAGTACATGTGATTATAAATGTACATGTTCTCATTTTGTTCAATATATCATTGCTTTACTTGAAATTTGCAACTTAAGGTAGAATAATTCTAATGCATATTTACTATTGTTGTACATTTTCGACAAATGTCGATAGTTTCCGTATCTATTTTAGCAACAATTTTGTTAAATATTACTTTCCTTTGTAAATAGAATTTCCCGAATACACCCCGAATATCTTTTTCTGGTATGATTCTCCGTTTAACATCGATTTTTCAGAGACATTTTCGTGTAATTTTATATGATTTTGATTGATATCATCAGTTTGTATGTGATTAGAAACTTTGATACTTAATGAAACTTCCTATTTAGGAAACAAATTGTAGTATGTATAATGCTCGTTTCTTGCCTTGATACTGGTTGGCTCAATATACCGAGAAACCCTACAGAAGAAAACACATGTATATATTCTAATGAAATCTACATGTATGATGTCGTGATCAAACGCCTATCGTTTGAGAACGACGCGTGGATGAGATCATCATTCTTCAGACATTCGCACTCGATTTTCATCACTTCTTCGACGGCGATCCTTATTTAAATGTGCAAACTCGTTTTCAGTTAATTGTAAACGTGGTTTGATCCGTGATTTGATCCTTTTTTAGATTCTTTTTCCTTAGATTCAATATGCAATCCAGAAGAAGTGGTATAAGGAAGCTGTATTAGACTATAAAAAAGATTAAGTACAATTTTGTCTTTAGAATTTGCATTACTTTTTACAAATAGCGATGTTCAATTGGGTACTAGGTAAAGCGTTAAAATGGTGAAAGTCATACGAAATCACAACTGATATGTTATCATTTCCAACGTCTGAAAGTTTAATACAGCGTTTGGGTTTTAGTTATAAGCATATAATTAGATATGGGCTACGGTTTCTTTCATTAGGGGCATTGACTTCTTTTGGGAAAGAAATAGTACGTTCGAAAGTATGAGGGCACTAAGAATTACCTTTATATATTTTCAAATTTTGACGGATAAAATGTACATACATGTATGTGGATTTTATCGTGTTCCTACACATATAAGAATAATTTTGATATCGGTTTTAGAGAGTGTATGAACTTATTCCTGACACTGTCAACATTTGTTTCAGAGGCATTAATTTCAAACTAGGCAATAAAGAGGCTTTATTTTTAAATAAGCACACAGTAATCTAACAAAATATCTCTCATATGCGCACAAGGGTCATATCATTTCACATCAGACGATGGGTATACATGCTTTTGATAATAAAAACCAAAATCTAAACACATTTAATGTGTTTATGTCCAAAATTCAGATACTTTTTTGCTTTGAGTGGTGGCCGCCATACTGAAATTTTATAAGTTTGTGGTGGGATAAGGGAAAATCAAATTTCTAGTAAACCTCTGGACGAATTTCTGTCATATTGCACATATAGATGTCTAATATAATGTACTATCAGACAAAAGTGTTTGTCAACCCAATTTCTAAAGTTGCCATTAGGGGTATTCTACCTTAAAAAAAACAAATGAGGTAAAAATCAATATTCGATAAAGCTAAAAACCAGTGTTGACGAGTCGAGTTGACGGTTCGAAAGGTCCGAAAACCTGACATGATTGCATTCTATTTCACGTAAGTTTGAGGTTCGTCGTATAGAGGTGAATAAATACAAATATAGCTGATTAGACTTTGAAATTGATTCGACGTAAGGAGGAAGTTCGTGCAAGAGAAAACGACGTATAGAGGTTGAATTATACTAAGCAAAACAATTGAAGGATATTAAAATTCTACACCAATTTTAGAAGTTTTGATAACATATGATGTAAAACCCTAATGTTTTTTATCATTACATACACTCGCCCTCATATTTTATGCTGCCATATTGAGTTATATGCTTCAGTGGTCATGCCAAAATGGGACAATTTACAAGACAGGGGTCAGCTATCAAACTTCCCGTGTTCTTTACGTCCTGTTTTTCACATAAAGGCATATTCTGGGTTGTTGCATTGGGTATTTAAAACGTACTGGTCTATAATCAATTCATTAAAAAGGATTGAACGTTAATGGCTGACAGATCTGCAATGCTTGCAAATCGTTGGTCAATTGAATGTATGGAAACGTCAGGTTGACGTCGCTGGTAGATTTTGCATTTTTCAATGTGTATTCAGTCGATTACACCAACGGTATCACTGGGCAGTCGAAATTATGAAACGGCGTGACAAGGGACGTAAGAAAACGACGTCTATTGCTGATGACAGTTACATTGTCAAGAATTCGTTACGTTTTAGGACTCCAAGGTTTTCCGAAATTACTCCAGAGTCTAACAGATGTATGAGGGATAAACGTTAGAATTCAGTCTGTGATAAACGGGTTAAATAATCATGGGATTTATAGCCAGTAGGCCGTTGACAGCCAACACTTTAACATGATAACACTGACGCATGGACCGGAACCAATATGAGATGGAACCAGCATCACTGGAGTACAGTACTCATCACCAACCAAAGTTGCTTTCGGCGTCGCATGTTGACAGCAAAAATCGTGCTTTTTCGATATACACGTGACGCAAATTGTGACGGGAGCGTTATGGAGTTGACGGGCATCTTGAGTAATTTAGAGACAAACCTTTTCGTGCTAAATGACACTGACTGGCCGACGTTACATTGACCACGTAATTGACTCACATCCAGTAACTTTTAAACAGAATAATGGAGATGAACACGCGTTCATTGACGCCAACGTAAAATCAATCAGCGTCGTTATTGTAATACATCTTAAAAAGATTTGGTTCCAATCCAAAGACTTGCCATCCTATCCTGAGAACCATTATCCAATCCAACATGTTTGAAACACGTTGGATAGACGTCTACGTCACCGACAACAACATCCGACCAACCCGGCATATTCAAACATGCACGTATTCGAGAATAGAATACTGTACGAGGGACGTTCAATTAATTTTGGAACTGGGATTCGATAAGCCATAGTTATGTCGCAATTACATTTTAATTTTCTTCAATCCTTCGTAGTAATCCTCTTTGACACCCAGACACTTTTAAAGTTTTGAGATCGATTAATTATAAGCCAATAATTGGGCCTCTTTTGGAACACCCAGCAGACACCGGAAAATTGCACTGCATATGGAACATGGAGGCCAATACCGACGACCAGAGGCTTTTTTTCATCATCATGGGGAACACAAAAAAGCAACATGGGCTTAAGCCCGGCTATAAGGGTGGATGAAAACGCTGTGTAGCATGTGTCTCTTTCAGGAAGTCTTGGACAAGATGACACCTGTGGACATGTGGCTCCGTTGTCATAGATTTGGTACATGCCTCTTTAGCCGGCCCTAGACCCGCTCTTTTCGTGATATTTCTTTACTTTCGCTGACATACATTTCTTGTATGAATGACCGGCGATATTTGTACTATTTGAAGCAGTAGTTTGAACAATACACCCGTTACATTGGAAAATTACCGCGTACAAAACTTTTGCCGCGCTTTTGATTTTTTGGCTATTACGGACCTTACCTGATCTTTTCGCAACCATTGCTTGCTAATGACACGCCATTGGTGCTCACAATAGTAGATTATTGTTCAATCATATGTATAACTCTTAGGAGGCCCACATTTGTTGTATTCATTGCATTATTTCAGAGTATATTTTGCACGAGCTGCTCTCTGTCCTTTAGGCAGCTGGTGGGGTGTTTCAACCCTTTCTTCAAAATCGTATAACATGTCCCCGATGAAAAACGAACTTTATCTGCTATTTCTTGCATATTGAACTATGCGTCCCTTTCGGTCATTTCGGAATCTACTGAAACATTTGCTATGGTTCTAGCTCTGTCCGGATTGCCTGAGAGGGGGGCATCATTTAGGCCAGTTTTTTTACCAATTTAAATTTTATCATCTTCCTAAAAAGTGACGTATATTCAATGTTCGAATGTCCACGAATCTGATATAGTGCATTGTACATGTGATGCAGATATTTCAAAGCATATGTGACCTTTAATGTAGACCCGTACATCCTACAACAGTTCGTTTTCCATTTTGCGCCAAACGAAATAGCCAGTGTATATGACTGAACCAACTTAAAAAAGTTCAATAACTTTTGAAAGAGTCAACGACTTTGTCTCAAACTTTGACCAAGTATAGACAGTAATTTTCCCGTCAAATAGCACCAAGCACTACTAGTGCTATAGAACCATAAGGTATGGTGGACCTTTAGTACCACTTTTAATTGAACGCCCCTCGTACCGCAACATGTGGTAATTCAATCTGCGATGGGTTTGTGAGGTAATTGTAAGGCTTGAGGTGACTTCCGGGTGAAAATATCCGTTATTAATGACGTGTGATTTTTCGGTTGTAGGATATCAACCTTTAACCGGATATTGAAGAGAAACCGGAAACGATTACTCAGCTTTATGTTTTTGATTCTCAAGATAAGACATTGATATGGAGTTATTTGTAGATTTTTGTTCGAATAAATGCCTTTGTTAATTTTTATGAATAGATTCTAGTGCAATTTGAATATCCTTCAATTGTTTTGCTTAGTATATATGCTATAGCCATCTGTGAAATCAGCCATTTCATGAAATGGCTGAAAGTTTTAGCCATTTCATGAAATGACTGATTCACTCAGCCATTTCATGAAAAAATGGCTAAAATTTTCAGCCATTTCATGAAATGGATGGATTTTTCATGATTATGTTACACAGATTGGCTGATGCAATTTCAGCCAATCTGTGTAATGATGGTGTTTATTCATATTTACTTCTTTTTGTTACTAAAATTGTTTTTTTTTTCGATAAATTTATCTTATTTGAACATTAATGTACTACACAGAATGACTAGTTTCATTTCAGCCAATCTGTGTAATAATGAGTTTGTTTCAGTTTTGCTTCAAGTTGCAACTACAATGATTTTTTATGAAAGTGACGATATTAATTTGAACACAGAAGGGCTGACTAAATTTCTGTCCATCTATGAAATAATGATTTTGCTTCAATTTGCCACTAAAATTGGGTTTTATCAAAATAATGATGATTAGGACATTAAAGTTTTTTCGCAGACTGGCTAGATTTATTTCAGCCAAAGTGTGATTTAGCCTCTTTTTGCTTCATTTTGCAACCATAATTTGGTTTTCTTTACTTAAATATGCATAATAATAACTGTTTGCCTCATATATTATTCAGTTTAACACTGGATGATTAAATCTTATCAAAATGCTGATTATTTGAAAGTTTTACACAGAATGAATGGTTCTATTTCAGCCAATTTGTGTATTGATGATTTTATTTCATATTCGCTTTAATTTGCGAATATAATTGACTTGTTTTTATCAGTATAATGCTAATTTCATCATTAACCCTTTCTTAAATAAGACCTCATTCTGGAGTCCATAATGGAAAAGATCTTGGAAAGCATCTAGGGAAAAGAAGAAAATGCTGATGAACACAGAATTTCTCCTTTTATCTCAAAATTATTTATGCTACATGTATATTGTGCACAATTCCCTTCTTTATCAACAACCATTTTGTAATCTACAGCAGCTTTTGAATGTGACTACTCTAAAATTTTGAGGTTTGGGAAAGGGTTAAGGTGTTACATAGAATGAGTAGTCAGCCAATGTGTGTAATAATGATTTTGTTTTAATTCGCCGCTAAAATAATGATAATTTTGATCATCTAATAACATACAATATAGAATGGCTGATTTAATTTTAGCCAACTTGCGACCTTATGATTTTGCTTCATATTTGTTACAGTCTTCAACTGTAAAGATTTTTTGTTGTTGTTATCAAAATAGGTCTGAGTGTAATTTGAAACTGTAAAATAATAGTTTATCTTCAATTCGACACTATAATTGGATTTTATAGAAAAAACGTTGGTTTTTATACTTATTTTAATCATAATAAAGATAATTTTATCATTAAGGTGTTATATAGAATGACTGATTTAATTTCAACCAATATGTGTAAAAATGATTTACTTAAAATTTATTTCATTTTTGTGTAAAAAAGATTAATTTTCAAAGGTAATATGTAAATTGAAAAGAAATGTTTAAATATCTTCAGGAGTATAGTTGTAAAGCACCTTATTGCTTACACTGAAAATATAGTTTGCAAAACCTTTATAAATTCACTAGTCTTGAAATGACTTTTAATTCCTGTTATTTTATTCACATTTTCCTGTTTCATCAATTTCATGAAATGGCTGAAAATTTTAGCTATTTCGTGAAATGGCTGAGTGAATCAGTCATTTCATGAAACGGCTAAAATTTCAGCCATTTCATGAAATGGCTGATTTCACAGATAGGCTGTAACATATATAGAAATAAAGAGCAAAACAATAGGGACCTGAAAATTACTTCGACGTAGGGAGAACTTCGGCTAAGGGACATTCGACATAAAACGACTTGACTGTACCTTAGTTACTTTGTTAATTGACTACCAGAAATCATACCCTAAATCAAGATTTTTGATTTCCTATCACATAGCATCTTCTGAATTCAGTTTTTGGCCTGGGAGCTGTTAATCAGTGTCGCCAATAGAACTAGCTTATTTTGTTAGATGATAAACAGAAATCATACTCAAATTCCAGACTTTTGAGTTCCCATCACATAGCATCTTCTCAATTCAGTTTTTGGCAATGGAGTTGTTAATCACTGTCGCCAATAAAACTAGCGTTTTTGTTAATTGACTACCAGAAATCATACCCTGAATCCAGATTTTTTAGTTCTTATCAAATAGTATCCTCTGATATCAGTTTTTGGCCTGGGAGCTGGTATTCTAAGTCGCATATAGAACTAGTTTATTTTGCTAATTGACTACAAGAATACTCTGAATCCAGATTTTGGGGTTCCTATCACAGAGCATCTTTTGAATTCAATTTTCGGCCTGGGAGCTGTCAATCAGGTATGCCTATAGAACAAGCTTATCACATAGCATCTTTTGAATTCAATTTTCGGCCTGGGAGCTGTTAATCATGTTTGCCTATAGAACAAGCTTATTCTGTTAATTGACTACAGGATATCATACTCTGAATCCAGATGTTTGAGTTCCTATCACACAGCATCCTCTGAATTTAGTTTCTGGCCTGGGGCTGTTAATCAGTAACGTCTATAAAACTAGTTGCTTTTGTTAATTGATTACCAGAAATCATACTCATGCAGAATCCAGATTTTTGAGTTTCTATCAGATAGTATCCTCTGAGTTCAGTTTTTGGATTGTGAGCTGTTAATCAGTGTCGCCTATATAACAAGCTTCCTTTGTTAATTGACTATAAGAAATTATACTCTGAATCCCAATTTTTGAGATCATTTCACATAGCATCCTCTGAACTCAGTTTTCGGCCTGGGAGCTGTTAAGTAGTGTTGCCTATAGAGCTAGCTTATTTTGTTAATTGACTATTAGAAATCATACTCTGAATCCAGATTTTTGAGTTCCCATCACAGTGCATTCTCTGAATTCAGTTTTTGGCCTGGTAGTCGGTATTCAATATCGCCTATAGAACAAGCTTATTTTGTTGATTGACTACCAGATATAATACTCTGAATCCAGATTTTTGTGTTCCTATCACATAGCATTCTCTGAATTTAGTTTATGGCGTTGGAGCTGCAAATCAGTGCCGTCTATAGAACTAACTATTTTTTTTTAAATTGACTACCAGAAATCATACTCTGAATCCAGAAATTCAGTTCTTATCACATAGCATCCTCTGATATCAGTTTTTGGCCTGGGAGCTGGTTTTCAATGTCGCCTATAAAACAAGCTTAATTAAATTCTGTTAATTGACTGCAAGAAATCATACTCTGAATCTAGAATTTTCAGTTGCTATCACAAAGAATCCTCTGAATTCACTTTTTGGCATCGGAGCTGTAAATGGTGTCGCCTTTATAACTAGCTTGCTTTGTTGATTGACTACTAGAAATTATACTCTAAATCCAAATTTTTGAGTTCCTTTCACATAACATCTTCACAATTCAGCTTTTGTCCTGGGAGCTCTTAATCCGTATCGCCTATATACCTAGCTTATTTTGTTAATTGACTACCAGAAATCCAGATTTTTGGGTTCTTTTCACATAGCAACCTATGAAGCCAGTTTTTTTGCATGGGAGCTGTTAATCAGTGTCGCCTATAAAAACTAATTTATTTTGTTAAATGACTAGCAGAAATATATCCTCTGATATCATATTTTTGAGTTCCTATCGCATAACATCCTCTGAATTCAGTTTTTGGGTTTTTGGCCTGGGAACTGTTAATCAATGTCGCCTTCAAAACTAGCTTGTTTTGTTGTTTGACTATCAGAAATCATACTCTGAATCCAGATTTTTAAAATTCCTATCATATACGAGGGTTGATTGGTAAGTAGAGAGATTCTCATAGAAGGCGTCAAGCAGGGATTTCAATTTTTAGCCCATGTATTCTCTGGCTATATAAAGGTGTGTAGCAGAAAACTGGTGTCATTTGGTCAGGTATATTGAAGAGGTACCACTCTAAAGTAAGCCAGGCAAGTGGCTTTTGCAAAATGGCCAAGGATGCTGAAAGAGCAGTGATTCAATATCTGTATATAAAGGATGTAACTTCGAAGGCCATCCATGCAGATATGGTTTCAATACCTAGGGGGATGATGCCCCTTCGTATGCTACAGTAAAGGGGTGGGTATGGGAGTTCAAGCGCGGTAGGCAGAGTCTTGAGGACGACGTCTGCCCTGAAAGGCCTGTCACCGTTGCAACACCAGAAATGGTCAATAAGGTCCATGATATTATTATGACTGACAGGCGGGTTACAGAGATATATATATAGCCAGTAAAACTGGTATTTTACAGGAAAGTGTTCATTCAATTTATCACGGAAAATCTTGAGATAAAAAATCTCCCTGTCCACTTGGCACCAAAGCTTCTGACAGTTGACCAGAAGCACGATATAGGCGCACTTTGTCACGTGCTTATCTGAGTCTTTTAGAGGTAGACCCAGGTAACTTTCCGCAGAGGTTCGTGACTATGGATGAACCTTGGGTCCATCACTTCACCCCAGAGTCAAAACAACAGTCCAAACAATAGAAGCACCCTGGCTCACCCCACCCAAAAAGGTAAAGGCTGTCCCATCAGCAGGAAAGGTTACGGCTTCGGGTATCTGGGACGCTGATGGCATCTTGATGGTAGATTTTCAACAAAAGGGCCAAAAAATTAATGGACAGTAATATGCATCACTTTTAAGGCAACTAGGAGAAACCATCAAGCTCAAACGCCGTGAAAACTCGGCAAAGGTTAACTGTTCCACCAGGACAATGCCCATGTTCACAAATCTGCCATTGTCATGGCTGCCATCAATGACTGTGGGTTTAAACTAGTATAACACCCGCATAATTCACCTGATCTTGCTCTATCAGACTGTTTCCACAGTTAAAAAGAGCTATTGCTGGTACTCACTTTCAGTCAAACGATGACGTCATACATGCAGTGGAGGCCTTTCTGAACGATCAGGAGAAAGAGTTCTACAAAAGTGGCATTGATGCCTTAAAACATCACTGGCAAAAGTGTATAGACAAAGAAGGGGATCATGTTAAAAACATGTTTGACAGTTACAATTTAAACCATTCTATGTGAGGCTCACTAATTATCAATCAACCCTCGTAGCATCCTCTGAATTCAGTTTTTGGCCTCCGAGTTGTTAATCAGTGTCGCCTATAGAACTAGCTTATTTTGTTAATTGACTACCACAAATCATACTCTCAATCCAAATTATAAGTTCCTATCACATAGCATCCGCTGAATTCATTTTTTGGCCTCGGAACGGTTATTCAAAGTCGCCTAGAGAACTAGCCTATTTTTTAATTGCCTACCAGAAATCATACTCTGAATCTAGATTTTTGTGTTCGTATCACTTAGCATCCTTTGTATTCAGTTATTGGCCTGGAAGCTGTTAATCAGTGTCGCCTATAGAACTAACTTTTTTTATTAATTGACCATCAGAAATTATACTCCAAATCCAGATTTTTCAGTTCCTATCACATAACATTCTCTGAATTCAGCCTCTGGTGTGAGAGCTGTTAATCAGTGTCGCCTATAAAACTAACTTTTTTTGTTAATTGACAACAAGATATCATACTGTGAATCCAGTATTCAGAGGTCCTATCACAAAACCTCCTCTGAATTCAGTTTTGGGATTGGGATATGATTAACAGTGTCGCCTATAAAACAAGCTTATTATGTTAATTGGCTACCAGAAATCAAACTCTGATATCAGATTTTTGACATCGCACAGCATCCTCCGAATTCAGTTTGTGGTCTGGCAGCTGTTAGTCAGTGTTCCCTATTGTACTATTTTGTTAATTGACAACCAGAAATCTTACTCTAAATCTTGATGTGTGAGTTCCTTTATCACATACCATCTTCTAAAACCAGTTTTTGGTCTGGGAGCTGATAATTAGTGTCGCAGATAGCACTAGCTTTTCTGTAAATTGACTGGCAGAAATCATATTCTAAATTCAGGTTTTTGTTGTTTTTTTTATCACATAGCACCCTCTGAAGTCAGTTTTTTGCATGCGAGCTGTTAATCAGTGTCGCCTTTAAAACTAGCTAATATTGTTTATTGACTAGCAGAAATTAGACTCTGATATCAGATTTTTGAGTTCCTATCACATAACATCCTCTGAATTCAGTTTTGGGCCTGGGGGCTGTTAATCAGTGTCACGTTAAGAACTAGCTTATTTTGTCTATTGACTACCTGAAATCAAACTCTAAATCCATTTTTTTCGTTAATAAACTACTTTAATCCATACTCTGAATCCAGATTTTTGGGTTCCTATCACATATAGCATCTTTTTAATTCAAATTTTGGCCTGGGAGCTGTGAATCGGTCATGCCCATATAAATAGCTTATTTTATTAATTGACTACCAGAAATCTCACTCCGAATCCAGATTTTTAAGTTCCTATCATATAGCGTCCTCTGAATTCAGTTTTTTATTGGGAGCTGTTAATCAGACTTGCCTATAAAAATAGCTTATTTTATAAATTGACTACCTGAAATCAAACTCTAAATCCAGATTTTTAAGTGCCGTTCACGTAGCATCCCCTGAATTTAGATTTTGGTCTGGAAATTGTAAACCAGTGTCGCTTATAGTACTTGCTTATTTTGTACATTGCCTACCAGAAATTATACTCTGAATTCAGATTTTTGAGTTCCTACCAAATAGCATCCATTGAAATCAGTTTTTGGTCTGGGAGCTGTTAATCAGTTGCGCCTTTAGAACTAGCTTGTTTGCATGTTGACTACCAAAAATCATACTTTAAATCCAGATTTCTGAGTTCCTATCACATAGCATCCTTTGAATTCAGTTTTTGGTCTGGGAGCTGTTAATCAGTATCGCTTGTAGTACTTGCCTTTTTTGCTAATTGACCACCAGAAATCATACTCTGAATCCAGATTTTTGATTTCCTATCACAGAGCATCTTCTGATTTCAGTTCCTGACATGGGAGCTGTTTATTAGTGTCGCTTATAGAACTAGATTGTTTCGTTTAATTACTACGAGAAATCATACTCTTAATCCAGATTTTTGAGTTTCTATCACATAGCATCCCCTAAATTCAGTTTTTGGCCTCGGACCTGTTAATCATTGTCGCTTAAAGAACTAGCTTTTTTGTTTCATGACTACCAGAAATCATACTCTGAATCCAGATTTTTGAATTCCTTTCACATAGCGTCCTCTGAATTCAGTTTCTGGTCTGGGAGCTGTATTTCAGTGTCGCTTATGGTACTTGTTTATTTTGTAAATTGACCAACAGAAATCATACTTTGAATCCAGATGTTTGAGTTCCTATTACATAGCATTCTCTAAATTCAGTTTTTGGCCTGGGAGCTGTTAACTAGTGTCGCCTATAGAACTACCTTATTTCGTTAATTGACTACCAGAATTTATACTCTGAATACAGATTTTTAAGTTCCTAACACTTAGCATCCTCTAAATTAAGTTTTTGGCATCGGACCTGTTAATCAATGTCGCCTAAAGAACTAGCTTTTTGTTTCATGACTACCAGAAATCATACTCTGAATCCAGATTTTTGAGTTCCTTTCACATAGCATCCTCTGAATTCAGTTTCTGGTCTGGGAGCTGTATTTCAGTGTCGCTTATGGAACTTGTTTATTTTGTAAATTGACCAGCAGAAATCATACTTTGAATCCAGATATTTGAGTTCCTATTACATAGCAGCCTCTAAATTCAGTTTTTGGCCTGGGAGCTGTTAATCAGTGTCGCCTATAGAACTAGCTTTTTCTGTTAATTGACTACAAGATATCATACTCTGAATCCAGATTTCCTCTGAATTCAGTTTTTGGCCTGTGAGCTGTTAATCATTATTGCATATAGAACTTGCTTATTTTCTAAATTGACCACTAGAAATCATACTCTGTATCCAGATTTTTGAGTTCCTATCACATAGCATCTTCTGATTTCAGTTATGCCTGGGAGCTGTTAATCAGTGTCGCCTATAGAACTAGACTGTCTTGTTAAATGTCTACGAGAAATCATACTCTGAATACAGATTTTTGAGTTTCTATCACATTGCATCTTCTGAATTCAGATTTTTTGCCCGATTGCTGGTAATTAGTGTCGCCTAATTTTCTAGCTTATTTTATTAATTGACTACCAGAAATCTTACTGTTAATCCAGATTTTTGAGTTTCTTATCACATAGCATGCTCTAAATTTAGTTTTTGGCATCGGAGCTTATGATCAATGTTGCCTAAAGAACTAGCTTTTTGTTTCATGACTACCAGAAATCATACTCTGAATCCAGTTTTTTGAGTTCCTATCACATAGCATCCCCTGAATTCAGTTTTTGGCCTGGGAGCTGTTAATCAGTGTCGCCTATAGAACCAGCTTATTTGTTACTTGACAACAAGATATCATACTCTGAACCCAGATTGTTTAGTTCCTATCGCATAGCATCCTCTGATTTCAGTTTTCGGCCTGGATTCTTTTAATCAGCTTCGCCTATAGGACTTGCTTATTTTGTTAATTGCTTACAAGATATTATACCCCAAATCCAGATTTTTGAATTCCTATCACAAAGCATCTTCTGAATTTAGTTTTTGGATTTGGAGCTGTTAATCACTGTTGCCTATAGAACCAGCTTCTTTTGTAAATTGACTACGAGAAATCATACTCTGTATTCAGATCTATCATATCACATAGCATCCTCTGAATTCGTTTTTGGCCTGGGTGCTCTTAATTAGTGCCACCTATTGAACTATACTGACTGGCTTTAAAAACGCATCACTGAAGTTCACCCGGGTATAATATGCAAACTATATAATCAACTATTTAGTATTGTATATCAAACAAAAGCTTGACACCTTCCCAACATTTCCTGAAAATTTCAGACAATAATTCGATTCAATAGCTGAGATATAGCCATCTAAAGAGAGGTGGTGTGAGGATTTTGACATTTTTCTCTATTTAAAAACGAGTAATTCCGCTCTGAGTGTCAAAAACGTTCCGCAGTCGTCGCCTCGTTGACCCTTGAGTTAAAACAAAATCTTTATCCGTTTGAGCTTGAATTATGAACCATATATTGCTGTAGAGTATTCAAAAGTTTTGGCGTCCGTTTTTCAGCGTGGCTAGGTCCAACGCACCCGGATCTGACTCTGACTTTCTGTAACGATCTGTAACGGACATAATCGCCAGTAGTGAAAAACGCATTATCTTATTCGTTAATTCTCTGTTCAGGCACGAGTTTGTCTGAAGCAACATGTTCGTATTACAATTTCAGTTGAAAACGTTGTTGTAAACCAATTACGTAAGTGACGTTGACGTATGTTATTATCTTGACGTAAGCTCGTTTTAAACGGTTGATCAGGACGCTGATGCTCAGCAGCAATCCCTGTAGATTGGCTACATTAATGAAAGTGAAAAATCGTCGATTGGTTTACATTTAAACGTCTTGCCCGTTCTCGTTGACAAACACCCGCATAGAATAATTAAAAAAATTGTGTGTGCTCAACGAACTTTAGTCCCGTGGCTTTATTTTTTGTTTAATCAAATTGATTGAGAAATAAAAGTTACCCCTGACCATTTAGATATGGAATATGAAAACAAAAATCCAGTTGGTCACCTAACTTGTAGTTACGTAAACGTTATCCTTGTTTTGCACGTTGACGTCGTACGAAATAACGTTATAACTGACTGCAATAAATTCTATTGGATATCGTGTCTAATTGGTTGAAATATATATCAGAAGTAGAAATTTGATCCTGTTGACTTTAACTACGAAAATATTTTGAAAAATAAGTGATGCGTTTTTAAAGCCAGTCAGTATAGCTTATTTTTTTAATTGACAAAAAAAAATCACACTCTGAATCAAGATTGTTTAATTCCTATCACATAGCATAACTAAATTCAGTTTTTGGCATGGGAGCTGTTTATCATTGTCGCCTAAAAACAAGCTTATTTTGTTAATTTTCTACGAGAAATCATACTCTGAATCCAGTTTTTTAAGTACCTATTACATAGCATCCTCTGAATTCAAATTTCGGCCTGGGAGCTGTTCATCAGTGTCGCCTATTGTACTAGTTTATTTTGTTAATTGACTACCAGAAATCATACTTTAAATCCAGAATGTTAAGTTCACATAGCATCCTCTGAATTCAGTTTTTGGCCTGGGAGCTGTTAATCAGTGTTGCCCACAGAACTAAATTATTTTGTTAATTTACTATCAGAAATCAAGCTCTGAATCCTGATTTTTAGGTTCTTGTCACATAGCATCTTTTGAAATCAGTATATGGCTTGGGAGCCAATTAACAAAATAAGCTGGTTCTCTAGGCGACGCAGATTAACAGCTCCCAAGCCAAAAACTGAATTCAGAGGATGCTATATGATAGGAACTCGAAAGTTTGGATTCAGAGTATAATTTCTCGTAGTCATTTAACAAAATACGCTAGTACAATATGCGGCGCTGATTAAAAGCTCCAGAAATCATAATCTGAATCCAGATTTTTTTTATTTCCTATCACATAGCATCCTCTGAATTCAGTTTTCTTCCTGGGGGCTGTTAATCTGTGTGGCCTATAAAACTACCTTATTTTGTTAATTGACTACCAGAAATAATACTCTGAATCCAGCTTTTAAATGCATATCGTATAACATCATCTGAACACTCATTCTACAAAAAAGTGCACAATTAGAAATATAAAAATCTGAAAAACCGACCATTCTGAAAGACTTAGTTTTTGACTTATTCTTGCAAAATATATGTTGAAATTAGAGAATTCAATTCTAGTGTACCCAAACAAAGCCGGACTTTTTCAATTTTTGGATCCAAACACAGTGACGTCTATGCATAATAAGATACGTTATGGTGTTTGGTTTTCCTGTATACACATTAGTTTTGTCTATTGGTGTTGGGTGACGATTCATATTAGGTTTCCGCCAGATCAAGAATTTATTGTATTGCGAGAACATGATGATTTATTGACTTGTTATAAAAATATTAAGGCCTTAAAGTTCGTATTTAAAGGAAATACCGTTTCTCTTGTTATTTTTTGTTTGTTTTGAATGAATTGAATAGACCTTGTATGAAATACAATGAACTCCTGCTGAAAATATAAAGATAAGATACCACTCAATTGAATTATAACACAAAAAATATCTTATTCTAATTTATTTAGCCTTAGTCATTGTCACAAGGTAAGGAACCATGCCGTAACGTATCTTATTTCAACACAAAATATCTATCTTTTGAACATGCATACATTATCGCATTTTATATATTTTTGGTGAAAAGTGAAATGAATATCTGTATGCTTAGGCGTTGGTTAGAAATGCACTGGTTTCAAGCTTGAATTATAGAAGACAATCCGAGAAATAAGGATTAAACAAGATACCAATATATTCGAAATGCTTAATTGTGTCAATGGTAAAGGATAATTGCACTAGATGCCCTTTCTAATCTCTTTGTAACAATTGCCATTTAAACATATACAGAACATGATAAAATACTATAGTAAAACTAGCCAATGCACTTATTAGCACTTATTTTGAAAACAGTGCAATCAAAATGGTTCGTAACGTATCTTATGATTTCATTTGTTTTATTGTTTCAAATAATTCAAGGACTTCGTGAATTATTACTAAATGACACATGTGTTTTTGTGTGCCAACTGGATCAACGATTCTACAAAGAATGTTATCAGAAGTTTTCCATAGCTTGTCTTCCTTTGGAGGGCATTGGAATACATATGGTTGTTTTGTATTGGTTTCTTTCATTTATTGTATAAAAATAGTGATTTCATTAAGATGGATGTCTATTCTTTGTCCAAAGTATACTATGTTCGAAAAGAAGTCCAAGTGGATAGTCTAATTTGATCACATAAGTTTTTTATTGCCACGACTTAGTCGAGCGTCACGTATCTTATCATAACGTATCTTATTCATAAATTAGTTTTTAAAGAAATTCATCAGGAATAAAGTTCCCTGGTTGATTACACTGCAAATTATTTTTTTCTTAAGAAGTTTTGGAATCATTTAGTATATCACGTGTATGAAAAATGGTGAAAGATTCGAAATAAAAGTAAGTTTAAGCCGTAACGTATCTTATGAAAAAAGATGGGAGGATTCTTGTTTTTGAACTTTGATGTTGTTTTATTCGAAAATGTTAATAAGCTTGATCTTTTTGTGTGTGTTTCTGTTTACGTTGATATCTAACCTACCACTAAAAACCGTTTTGACCTTAGGAACACATCATGTTGTGTTTTACTATCAGTTAAGGACAGATCCTCCATTTATTTCCTACGGTAAGATTTTTTTTATTTTTTCTGTACTGATACTTAGATATATGAGAAGTAAAAAAATGACTTAAAAACTATAGGTCACCAAGCGAATTAAAAAGTTATTTGATTTCAAGGGAGACTACTCTTGTCTAAAATTGCAAAAATGAGGTGTCACTTATTTACCCACAAAAAAGGTGTTGGAAATGACAAGGATTACATAAATAAGTCTTAATTGTGTTCAATATGTTTTATTCTGACTAAATGAGTATCAATTTGGGAAAATTAAGTGATGATTTTGAAATTTTTAGTAAAACATTCTTTCAAAAGTAGCTGAAATTGCTCTTATTTTGCAACGTTTCTGATAATAAAAATATTCCAGCGGTAAGAATTTTTTTCTTTTTTGGTATAGACATAGTGCTTGGTCATACCTACAAAAACAGAAAAAGAAAAATATATCAAACCAAGCGTTTTTCTTAGTTATAAGTAAAATTTGGTTTTCTTTTGGCAGCTCTGTCCGAAATTGTTTCACTACTTTTATCCATTTTCTTCCTTATTACCATCTTTTGATAATTAAAAGTGGGGTCTTTTTTTGTCCATCTGAAGCGGACTAGCTCATAAAGATACCACTTTGCTTTTGCTGCACCGTTTCCTATCGCTAACGCAACATGTTGAACGCGTAACAGAAAGCGAAATATACCATCCGAGTACTATTACACTTTAATCGACCAAACAGTGAAAATGGAAATAACCGAAAAGGATCTTGTCATTTATCAACCAAACAATAACTAAATGTAAAAAAAACACATTTGCTGAAAAGGCCAATAACTGAAATAGCTTTATTTCGTTATTTAGGATATGCGCAGTAAGTTGCGCAGTAACAACTGGAGGATCTGTCCTTAAAGTAGCGTTATGTATCTTACGCTGGAAATCGGGACATCAGAAAAACCTTTATCTCAAAAAAGTTTAGTCCTGCATTCCCACGAAACAGTAATCAGACCACAGGAAAATATATTTGGGAAAGAATAGAAAGATAATGAGGCAAATATAGATTAAACTGCGTTAAAATCAAGCTGATTTTGAATTGCACCAGTGCAGGGACAACCAAAATTCATGGAAAATAAGCCAAAGAAATATAAAATTTAAGGAGAAAAAATAGTTCCTGGTCTTATACCATGCTTGAAATACGTACAAGGTGTCTTTTGTATAATCTTAAGCAAAGAAACGAAAACAAAAACCTTCCAATGAATTCATTACTAGTGGGGGACATAGAATTTCAGTAATTGTGCACTTTTTTGTAGAATGAGTGTGAAATCAGTTTTTGGCCCGGGACCTGTTAACAAGTGTCGCGTATAGACAAGCTTATTTTGTTTATTGACTATCAGAAATCATACTTTGAATCCAGATTTTTGAGTTCATATCACATAGCATCCTCTGAATTTATTTTTAGGCCTGGGAGATATTAATCAGTATCGACTAAAGAACTAGCTTGTTTTTGTTAATTGGGTGCCAGAAATCTTACTTTGAATCCAGATTTTTGAGTTCCTATCACTTAGCATCATCTGAATTCAGTTTTCTTCCTGGGAGCTGTTAATCTGTGTGGCCTATAAAACTACCTTATTTTGTTAATTGACTACCAGAAATAATACTCTGAATCCAGCTTTTAAATGCATATCGTATAGCATCATCTGAAATCAGTTTTTGGCCCGGGACCTGTTAACAAGTGTCGCGTATAGACAAACTTATTTTGTTTATTGACTATCAGAAATCATACTTTGAATCCAGATTTTTGAGTTCATATCACATAGCATCCTCACCGTCTATCATCAGCACCGGAAATAGATTACCAGCGAAGCGAGAGTTGACTGACAGGAAATGTGACAACTCATGAAAAACCAGTTTTGATGGTTTTAACTGTAGTATGTTAGATAATCTGTTTGTGTACATACATGGCGGATATATAAAGCTTTTCTTGTAAGTAGATCGTTTTGTTAATTGACAAGACGGATGGATTTGAGGACCGATCATCCGACGACTGGTACCATAAACAAAGCATGCTTTTGGCGTTTAGGACCAATTTATTTGAAATATATGCGGATATTTTCGATTTTTTGAGTACTGAGCTAGAGAACATATAGAATATGAAGGTATCGTAGAATTTTTAATCCAAAATCCAGAAACGAAGCGAAATATTTAACAAAACAAAAAGTTAGATGTGTACGGCGAATAGAACACGATTTGTACGGCTTATAGTTAAATTATCCAAAAATTATGTACGGCGAATAGTCATCGAAAAATTGAACGAGTAGAGAGTATCACAATGAAAAAACGCAGCCCACTCAAAGTGCTTAGAGTAAGAGAACCTTTACGATCAAAACCAACAAAAAATATTTCCTTAAGTATGCATTAATCCAAAATTCTAAACCGTACAAAATGCTTATGTTTGTATTTGGAATAGAAATGTAACACTGTTTAGTAGTTACTGGCACTTTTCAAATTTCGCCTCTGGCTCTTCAATGGTGCTAATGATGGGTTGCATACCTTATTCGTTAAGAAATAAGATCTGTATTTGCCATTGAATACACGATTGTAAGCTCACAAATGACAAGCATATAGCAAATTAGGATCTGTTAAAACATGACAATCTAGAAATTCTACAAATTTCCCAAAAGAAAACTGAAATAATCAAGCTTGAAGTTAAGTGTCCTCATGTTTTGAAGTTTATTTTTATGTCCGGTAAGTCTGCGCACGTCAAGTGGGTCATGTAAGGTTAAAAAAACTAGGTCATTGGGTCAAATCTTGGTTTTGCATTAAGAACGGAAATATACTTAAACACCGTGAAAATTGTTCAGAATGTTTATCTTGACGAAATCTGGGTCTTTTTAAAAGTGGGCCATGCGAGTTCAGAAACTAGGTCACGAGGTCAAATCTTGTTTTTTTCTACAAGAACCAAAATATTTACTCAATCATTGTGAAAATTCAGAATGTTTATCTTGATGATATCTTGCTGATATGAAAAGCAGATCATTCGATGTTAAAAACTAAGTCACTAGGTCAAGTTTTGTTTTTGCTCTAAGAACAAATATATTTACTTTATCATTGTGAAAATTGTTCAGAGTGTTTATCGTAATGGTATCTTGGTGATGTGAAAAGTGGGTCATGCGAGGTCTAAAACTAGGTCACTAGGTCAAATCTTGTTTTTGCTCTAGGGACCAAACTATTTACTTTATCGTGAAAATTGTTCAGAATATTTATCTTGATGATATCTGGTCAATGTAAAAAGGGAGCCATGTGAGGTCAAAAACTAGGTCACAGGGTCAAATCTTGTTTCTGCATTTAGAACCATAATGATATCTGAACCATTGTGAAAATTGTTCAGAATGTTTATTTTGACAATATCTGGGATATGTATTAAATGGGTAATGCGAGGTCAAAAACTAGGTCAAATTTTGTTTTTGCTCTGAAAAATCAAAATATTTATTCATCATTGTGAAAATAGTTCAGAATTGCTTATCTTGATGATGAATGGGTCATGTAAAAAGTGGCTAATGTTAGGTAAAAAACTAGGTCACAAGGTCAAATCTTGTATTTGCTCTAAGAACCTTTTAATATTTACTCATCATTGTGAAAATTGTTCAGAATGTTTATCTTGATGATATCTAGGTCATGTAAAAAGTGGGTCATGCGAGTTTGAAGTTTGCAAGTTATTTGTCTCAAAGTCCTCTCAGGTGAGCGATGCAGGGCCATCTTGGCTCTCTTGTTTTTGTTGTAGTTGTTGTTTTTAGACGGAATTGAATGGGTGCACAGACTTACCGGACTCGACTAATAATAATAATAATAATAATAATAATAATAATAATAATAATAATAATAATAATAATAATAATAATAATAATAATAATAATAATAACAATAATAATAATAATAATAATAATAATAATAATAATAATAATAATAATAATAATAATAATAATAATAATAATAAAAACGTTTCACTAGATATGCTGAGCTGTAGAGCGTAAAATGGCTGTTGGCGCATATATATAGTTCGTTGAGTAGTGGCCTTCCTCCACTTTACAAACCTCCGATATCCCAACAAAGAAATAACATGAGATACTGCATAACTATCATGATTGTGTAAAAACAAATGAAAAATATACGACGTAAATTTCGTTAACACATAACGACTATTCGCCGTCCATGGCATTGACTATTTGCCGTCCATAAAATACCAACAAACAACTATTCGCCGTATACCTCAAGCATTTTTGTTTCAGTTATTAGCGGTAGTAAAATATCAAACCAGCATAAGAAACACATGTTAGATAATGCAAATTGGTATTAAGAATAGGAAATGGACTTCAAACCCGAAATACAATCTTGTTAACCCGATAAAACATGTGTTTTCGCGACACGATTATCTGAAATGCCAGTACCAAGCAACGAAAAAACTTTCTAAATGCAGATATTTCGATACACAGGATAAAATAGAGCCACGCGCCGTTATATTTAATCTTTTTACAATGTGCCTTACATGCACTGGTTATCCTGTAGTAAATTATAACGCAATAATAAATGTCAACACTTACTCACCCACCATGCATTTTTCCATACTCTCGCTTCGCTGGTAATCTATTTCCTGTGTTGATGATAGACGGTGATCCTCTGAATTTATTTTTAGGCCTGGGAGATATTAATCAGTATCGACTAAAGAACGAGCCTGTTTTTGTTAATTGGGTGCCAGAAATCTTACTTTGAATCCAGATTTTGAGTTCCTATCACTTAGCATCATCTGAATTCAGTTTTTGGCATGGAAGCTATTCCTCAGTGTGGCCTTTTGTACTAGCTTATATTGTGAATAGACTACCGGACATCAAACTCTGAATCCAGTTTTTTGAGTTACTATCACATAGAATACGTACTCTGAATTCAGTTTTTGGCCTGGGGCAATTAATCTGTGTTGCCCATACAACTAGCTTGTTTTGTTAATTGACTACCAAATCGATAAATTGCATATAAATCCGAACTGTTGTCCACAACAATTTGTTAAATTTTAACACAAAAATATAAATTTCTCGTAAACGGCGCAATATTTTGGCTTTATATTTTCAGAATTTTCATACGGAAATATGCTCTTTCAGATAAAAATAAAAGTAAAATTTATGACAAAAAATTCTGAAATGTCACTTTAAGGTATATAATGACCCATCATTAAAAACTCCACTTTCTAGCAATGGGACATGCATCAAATTACATACTCCTGTAAATGCACTTCAAATAAGTTGTTTCACCGTGCCGGATTGCAAGATTATGCTTCAGGAATAAAATAATTTACAAATATCTTTTTACTCTATATTCATCATCATCATTTTCGGGACCCCCTCCCACATCCTGCCCAGCTATCCCCCCGGGTTGGCCGGGTCCTTTTTACGCCAGGTGGTCAGGCAGGGAGGGGGTCAGTTTACCCTCGGCTTTCGGCTAAGCCATTCGCCGAGCAGCTACAAGTGTCATCTATTATATACAAACTAACTACGATACATTCAGACTATGTTGACAACTCTTTCTAATATGCTTTCGACTGCGATTCAGTCGGAAGGTGGATACAGAACCACTCCAAGTGCATATGACACCATATGCCCTTGGAACAGCCCTCCACCCACCCCCCGATTGCACCCTGTGGTTTAAAAAGAATGCTAAAAATAAAAAATGATAAAAATAGAAAATTGGATCCCGTCCAGGCCGCAGCGACCCCAATCAAGGCCACTTAAAAATATGACATACATTATTTACAAATATCCCACAGGGTGCCCTAACGATACTAGCAGGGATCACTTTGGTAGAATTTGAATTTACCCCACGATGCATGACTTTGGTTACGGCCTATACTACAAGTGGGCTAACTGTATATACTAGGGTTAAAACTATGATGACTCTCTAAAACTAGACTCCAAAAGGGGATATATGTACAAATAAAACTATTTACACTACTGCCCGAAGCTACAATATAACACAGAAGTTAAAGTGGTGGGACACCTCCGACCGATGGCAGGAGAACACGATCAACGCCAGCGCCGATCGCCCATCCAACCCCCGGCCAGAGGTGTCCCACCTATATATCACAGAATGCTGATTAGACGTTTAAAATATAAATGCAACATTGGAGAGGCCCGCGCCGGTCAGTGTCGGGGGATGTTAAATACATCCCCCGACACCAACCGGCCCGGGTCTCCCCGTACAATGTCAAATACACAGTTCAAACGAATATTCAACTTGGTAAAGTGGCACAGGGCCCGGTAGGGTCGGGGAGTTCAGACAAAGTCTGGACTTCACGACCCCACCCAGCCCCGGCCACTCCATATTATTAAATTCCTAAGAAAAAATAGCCTAACTCATCAGCGAAAAAATTTGTAACTACTCAGTAAAGACTATTGTACTAACTTATTTTGTTAATTGACTACCAGAAATCATACTCTGAATCCAGATGTTTGAGTAGCTATCACATAGCATCCTGTTAACTTTTTTACTTGGAGCTGGTATTCAATGTCGCCTAGAGAACTGGCTTATTTTGGGAATTGACAACCAGAAATCATACTCTGATACCCATATTTTTTCAGTTTCTATCACATTGCATCCTCTGAATTCAGTTTTTTGCCTGGGAGCTGTTAATCAGTGTCGCCTATAGAACTAGCTTACTTTTGTTAAGTATGCCCCCTTTCGAAGAAAATGGGGGTATATTGTTTTGCAAGTACCGGTCGGTTGGTCGGTCGGTCCGTAGACCAAACCTTTTTCGGAGCATAACTCAAAAAGTGTTAAAGGTAGAATCATGAAACTTCATACGTGGATAGATCTCATTATGGAGAGGTGTAGTGCACACGATCCGTACATCTGCTGATCAAATTTTTGGAGTTATCGCCCTTTGTTGATTTTCAAACTTGATTCTTGTCCGGAACATAACTCGAAAAGTATGTAAGGTAGAATCATGAAATTTTACAGGTGGTAAGACCCCATTATGGAGAGGTGCAGTGTACAAAAACCGTACCTCTACCGATCAAATTTTTTGGAGTTATTGCCCTTTGTTGATTTTCAAACTTGAATCTTGTCCGGAGCATAACTCAAAAAGTATGTAAGTTAGAATCATAAAACTTTACAGGTATATATATCTTATTATGGAGAGGTGCAGTGCACAAGAACCGTAACTCTGGTGATCAATTTTTTGGAGTTATTGCCCTTTGTTGATTTTCAAACTTGATTCTTGTCCGAAGCATAACTCAAAAAGTATGTATGGTGGAATCATGACACTTTACAGGTGGATAGATCTCATTATGGAGAGGTGCAGTGCACAAGAACTGTAATTCTGCCGATCAAATTTTTGTAGTTATTGTCCTTTGTTGATTTTCAAACTAAATTCTTAACCTGGCATATATCTCATGTCCTTTTACATATACAGCCTTGATATGTCACACATGGATACCTCCTATCAACATCATTCACATTTGACCATGCCCTTGGACCTTGTGACCTTGACCTTGGTGTTTGACCTACTTTAAAGAAATAAACAGGGCCTATATCTCATGACCTATTACACATGCAATCTTGATATTTAACATATAGACACCTCCTACTAAGACCTATTACATTTGACCATGACCTTAGACCTTGTGACCTAGACCTTGGAGTTTGACCTTCTTTTAAAAAACTTTAAAATGACCGATATATCATGTCCTTTTACACATACAGCCTTGATATTTGACACATGGACACCTCCTACCAAGACCTTTCACATATGACCATGACCTTGGACCTTGTGACATTGACTTTGGAGTTTGACCTACTTTTAAAATAACTTTAACCTGGCCTATATTTCATGTCTTTTTACACATACAGCCTTGATATGTGACACATGCACACTTACGACCAAGACCTTTCACATTTTACCATGACATTGGACGTTGTGACCTTGACCTCGCTGTTTGACGTACTTGTGAAAAACTTTAACCTGTCCTATATTTCATGTCCTTTTACACATACAGACTTGATTTTTCACTCATAGTCACTTCCAACCACGACACTTCACTTTTGACCATGACCTTGGAGTTTGACCTACTTTTAACCTGTCCTATGTCTCATGTCCTGTCACATATTTAGCCTCGATACTTTACGCATTGACAACTCCTACCAAGACCTTTCACATTTGACCATGACCCTGGCCCGTGTGGCCATGACCTTGGAGTTTGACATACTTTTAAAAAACTTTAACCTGGCCTATATCTCATGTCCTTTGACACCTACAGCCTTGATATTTCACACATAGACACCTCCTACCAAGACCTTTCACATCTGACCATGACCTTGGATCTTGTGAATTTAACCTCGGAGTTTGACCTTGTTTTTTTTTAATTGACTACCAGAAATCATACTCTGAATCCATATTTTAGTTCCTACCACATGACATCCTCTGAATTCCGTTTTTGGCATGGGAACTATTAATCAGTGTCGCATATAGAACTACTTTATTTTTGTATTGACTACCAGACATATATTCTAAATAAAGCTTAAAGAGTTCCTATAACAAAGAATCTTCTTAGTTCAGTTTTTGGCCTGGGACCTATTAATCAGTGTCGCCTATTGTACTAGCTTACTTTATTAATTGACTACCAGAAATCATACTCTGAATCCAGATTTTTGAGTTCCTATCACATAGCATCCTCTGAATTCAGTTTTTGGCCTGGGAGCTGTTAATCAATGACGCCTATAGAACTAGCTTATTTTGTTAATTGACTATATGAAATCAAACTCTGAATCCAGATTTTTGAGTTCCTATCACATAGCATCCTCAAAAGTTTTTTTCGCCTGTGTGCTTTTAATTATTGTCGCCCATAGAACTAGCTTATTTTGTTAATTGACTATCAGAACCCATACTCTGAATCCTGATTTTTGAGTTCTTATTACATAACATCATCTGAATAAAGTATATGACTGGGAGCTTTTAATCAGTGCCGTATATTTTACTAGCTTTATTTTTGAAATTAATACCAGCTGAATCCAGATTTTTGAGTTCCTATCACATAGCACTGTCTCAATTCAGTTTTTGATATGGGAGCTGTTATTCAATGTCGCCTATAGAACTAGCATATTTTGTTAATTGACTATCAGACCTAATACTCTGAATCCAGATTTTTAAATTCCTATCACATTGCATCCTCTGAATTCAGCTTTTGCCCTGGATCTGTTAATCAGTGTCGCCTATAGAACATTATTTTGTTTATTGCCCACCAGAAAATAATACTCTTAATCCAGCATTTTTAGTTCCTATCACATAGTATCCTCTGAATGCAGTTTTTGGCCTGGGAGCTGTTTATCAGTGTCGCGTATAGAACAAGCTTATTTTGTTTATTGACTACCAGAAATCATCTTTGAGTTCCTATCACAAAGCATCATCTGAATTCAGTTTTTGGCATGGGAGCTGTTCATCAGTGTGGCCTTTTTTACTAGCTTATTTTGTGAATGGACTACCAGAAATCAAACGCTGAATCCAGTGTCACTATCACATAGCATCCTGTGAATTCAGTTTTTGGGGTTGGGGCTGTTAATCCGTGTTTCCCATAGTACGAGCTCATTTAGTTAATTGACTAACAAAAACCTTACCCTAAATCCAAATTATTGAGTTCCTATCACAAAACATCTTCTTAAGGTAGAAGAACCATAATGAGCACCAAAGAACCAGAGGCGAAATTTGAAAAATGCCAATAATTCCTAGACTGTGTTACATTTCCATTCCAAATATAAATATAAGCATTTTGCATGGTTTAGAATTTTGAATTCATGCATACTTACGAAAATATTTGACAAAAATGTTCAAAATTACCTCCCTTGCATATGAATATAGAGTAAAATGATATTTATAAATTATTTTCTTCTTGAAGCATCATCTTGAAATCTGGCACGGTGAATCAACTTATGTGAAGAGTATTTACAAGTGTGTGTAATTTGATGCATTTCGTATGGCTAGAAAGTGGTGTTTTTCATTATGGGTCTTCTACCTTAATTCAGTTTTTATCCTGGGATCTATTAATCATTGTCGGCTATAGAACTATCTTGTTTTGTTAAATGACTACCTGAAATCATACTCTGAATCCACATTTTTAGTTCCTACCACATAGCATTGTTACAACCTGAATTGTAATAAAACCGGAATTGTAATAAAATTATTACAAAACCGGTTGGGATGCAAGAGTTTTGTTACATTTGGAAGACAACCGGTTTTGTAATAAAACCGGTTTTGTAATAAACTGTTTTCTACCTATAGCCCCTGAGCCAGAAACATGTTTGCTCCCCCCCCCCCCCCAGGGGGAATTTTGTAGACATAGTTTTTCATAAAGTACAATATCTTAGAAACATTTTAAGCATTGTTTGCACTCTGGCCGTTGGGGCTTTTGGCTGTAACCCTTATCTAAAACCCTTAGCCCTATCATTTTTTTTTCATTCAAATTTACAATACTTTTTTTGGTCATATTTTCATTGAATATTATCCTACAGATGTCTAAATGGTATCAAATGAAAGCTTATGACTTGCTCTTTCATTTGTAGTTATTTTATGCAAATTAGATCATTTGCATATTCATGAATATTAATGATTTTCCTTGAAATTTCCATTTTTTGGCGAAAATTTGATAAATACTTTCTTAAAAAAGGCGTTTTTGTCCAGGGGGAATTTTGTAAACATGGTTTATTAGTAAGAACATTTTATTAGAAACATTTTGAGCCTTGTTTGCACTCTGGCGGTTTTTCTGATGAAATGTTCTTTAAGATAAACTATGTTTACATGATTCCCCATTGAGTAGAAACCCAATGTTTTTTAAAGTATTTTCCAAATACCCGCTAAAAAGGTCACATTTTTAAGTAATGTCATTAATATTCATGAATATGCAAATGAGATAATTTGCTTAAAATTTATGGCAAATTATTGGGACAGTCATAAGCTTTCATTTGATACCATTCTTACATCTGTAGGTCAATATTCAACCAAGATATGATAAAAAACAATTTGAAATGACTGAACAATTTTATAGGGTTAAGGGTTTAGGTGAGGGTTTTGGCTAAATGCCCCAACAGCCAAAGCGCAAACATCTCTCAAAATATTTCATGTGTGATTTTCTTTAAGATTAATTATGTTTACACAATTCCCCTGCACAAAAATGTCTTGTTTTGGAAAGTATTTACCAGATTTTGGTCGAAAATCGCAATTTTAGTAAAAATAATTAATATTCATGAATATGCAAATGAGTTAATTTGCATAACATATCTTAAAATGAAAGAGCAAGTCATAATCTTTCATTTGATACCATTCTGACATCTGCGTGTAGATATTCAACCAAGATATGACCAAATTCATTTTCAAAATTTGAATGAACAATTTGGTAGGGTTAAGGGTTTAGATAAGGGTCACGCCGAAAAGCCCCAACCGCCAGAGTGCAAACAAGGCTCAAAATGTTTCTAATAAAATGTTCTTACTGATAAACTATGTTTACAAAATTCCCCCTGGACAGAAACGCCTTGTTTTGGAAATTATTAACCAAATTTTAATCAAAAATTGACAATTTTAAGGAAAATCATTAATATTCATGAATATGCAAATGAGCTAATTTGCATATTATTAAAATAACTACAAATGAAAGAGCAAGTCATAAGCTTTCATTTGATACCATATTGACATATGTAGGACAATATTCAATGAAAATATGACCAAATAAATTTTTGTATATTTGAATAAAAAATTTAAAAGGGTTAAGGGTTTTAGATAAGGGTTACAGCCAAAAGCCCCAACGGCCAGAGTGCAAACAACGCTCATCTTGTAGCATTTGTTATAAGCTTTCAGAAAATCATACCCTTCAAAATTCCCCCTGGGGGGGGGGGGAGCAGTGGTTATTGGTGGCTCAAGGTCTACTATCCACGGTACTCAACCTGGCTTATCTGTACTCCAAATGATATCTACGTGTACATTCACTCTATCAGTGATCAGTACTTGCACTAATCACTCACTTTTTTTTTAACTTTGCATTTTTGTCTCAAACATGTTGACCCAACTACACAATGTTGGAACTGCTCTGGGGTGTTATTTTCGCCGTAATTGGTGTTCTCTAACGTCTTTACATGATTTCATCATGGAACAATTTTAATATTCCACAATTAAATTTTTGTTACAAAACCGGTTGGAATGCAATATTTTTGTTACATTTGGAATACAACCTGTTTTGTAATAAAACCAGTTTTGTAATAAACTTTTTTTCTAGCTATCCACGGTACTCCAAATGATATCTACGTGTATATTCACTCTATCAATGATCAATCAGTACTTTCACTAATCACTCGCTTTTTTTAAACTTTGCATTTTTGTCACAAACATGTTGACCCAACTACATAGAAAAGGTTTATTACAAAACCGGTTTTATTACAAAACCGAATGTCTTCCAAATGTAACAAAAACCTTGCATCCGCTGATTTCAGTTCTGGCATCGGAGCTTTTAATCAGTGTCGCCTAGAGAAATAGCTTATTTTGTTAATTAATTAGACTACGAGAAATTATATTCTGAATCCAGATTTTTGACTTCCTATCACATAGCATCCTCTGAATTCAGTTTTTGGACTGGAATCTGTTAATTAGTGTCGTCTTTTGAACTAGGTTTTTTGTTAATTGACTACTAGAAATTATACTCTGTATCCAGAGTTTTGAGTTCCTTTCACATATCATCTTTTGAATTCAGTTTTTGGTCTGGGAGCTGTTAATCAGTATCGCCTATAGAACTAGCTTATTTTGTTGATTGGCTACCAGTACAAGAAATCATACTCTGAATCCAGGTTTTTGAGTCCCTATCACAAAGCATCCTCGGAATTCAGTTTTTGGCTTGGGAGCTGCAAATCAGTTATGCCCATATAACTATAGCTTATTTCATTAATTGACTAACAGAAATCATTGTCTGAATCCAGATTTTCGAGTTCCTATCACATAGCTTCCTCTAAATTTAGTTTTTGGCCTGGGAGCTGTTAATCAGTGTCGCATATAGAACTAGCTTCTTTTGTTAATTGATTACCAGAAATCATACCCTGAATCCTTTTTTAGTTCCTATCACATAGGATCCTCTTAATTCATTATATGGCATGGGAGCTGTTAATTAGTGCCACATATTGTACTAGCTTAATTTTTTAAATGATTACCAGAAATCAAACTCTGGACCCGTTTTTAATTGGACGTCCGAAAGGACGTACAATTCTTATAACCACTTCTCGACAGGCGAAATGAGTTTTCATTACCAAAAAACCCTTTCTCAGACTCAATTGCCAGTTGACCAAAATTCAAAACAGATTTTGCGACCATACAGGAAAACTGTCGTATCTTTTCCTTCTTTCTATGTGTTCTCTAACAAACACTATAAGATTCATTTGCCGATTCAATTCATGCCACGTCTTAACCAACTTTACGATCTTTTTTCGATTTAACCATTTTGTTGTAGTGATTTGACTTTCGTATCGTAATATTGTGTAAAGGGTAACATCTTTAGAAAGCAATACATGCATACACTATGTTTATAAAGTAAACAAACGCCTTATATCATCATCAGCAGCGATAGCTCAAATGGGAAAGGATTAACCTCGCAACCTTTTTTAGTATGAAATTTGGAACGCCGTTGGTTCGAAACCTGTTCGGATTATTTTTTCTGTATAACGTTTGTTAAAAAGTTTGTTTTTCTTGATGTCTTTACTGACAACAGACATTTTAGGATGATTACTCAGTTTAATGAACGTATTATGTATGATCGATTCTTTTTCTTTGATCATTGTTGTTTAAGTCTTTGACATATTTAAAGGAACGGGGTTTCCACGAGACGTATTTTGGAAACAGGGTTTTTAAATTGATTCTCAGGGAGTGAGTTCATTTTGCAACTCGGGTTCGACTCGATGGCAAATCGGGGTTCCATCTGAACAGCCTCAGATGAGACGCTAGTGAAATCCACCTATTCAGAAAAATAGTTGCTCTTACGAGTTTTATTTTTTTTTTCTCCAGCATCTGTATCACTGATATTCGACAGTATCATGACCTATTTACATACTGATCAATGATCATGACAACAATGATTATTACTAGTCTATGATCGAGTGACAGCGATCTGTATTCATCACGTTTAAGTGAACCGTTTACGTGTATTGTACTAAGAAGATTAAGCAATGGGTCTGCAACAATGACAATGGAACATAGATGATCGTATGAATATGTGTACAGATATGGACATTGCTATTCTCAAATTTTCGTTGATAATGATATGAAGATTTAAATTGCGTATTGTACTCCACTGCCATTTTCCCGACGGCACGTTCCCAATTTCTTCTTTGTACGCACATCTGTAGATGTAAGGATGTTGCGGTAGTACTGGTATGAGGAATCCATGGTTAGGTGCTCCAATTCATCTGGTATTTAGTTTCAGGAAAAGTGTGTATTGAATTTGTTTTGTAACCACAACCAGGGGAAACTGTTGCAGTGTTTCTTTTCTTTTTTTTTTACTCTAAACACAAATAAAAATCAAAGTGCTTGGAGCACTATATTTAGACGTCTCTGATTGATTGAGCGGAATTGTATGTAAATGATCGGCGTTTCATTACTTTATGTCGTTGAATTTGTGTTTAGATCGATTCTAAATCACTGCGGTCGTTTTATCCCTAACGATGGTGGAGATAAAAGTCGAAAAGAAGATGATAAAAAAGAACAATGTCTGAGTAGAATTCGAACCCAGGGCCTTCCAGATATAGACATGTGTAAGGAGTACAAGGTGAGTGCTCTACCAAGTGAGCTATCGCGGCTTTCATTTATGTGGCGCGTTGGCTTACATTTTGAATAAATTGCTTTGTATCGTCCTTTATAAAATCAACGAAAGGTGTAACTGACGACAATACTCATAGTTAACCGAAACAAGAAGACAAAAGTGCTAATCACATGACCTTAATTGAATTGGGTAATCAAATTAATAGTGATTATTCATAGAGACAAATCAGTTGTCTTGAAACGGCAATCAAATCATTTGAAGCCCGAGAAGGGTTTTCTGGTGATAAAGCCGATTTCGTATGTCCGAAACCGATCTTATAGAATTAAACACTGAAGAATGAATAAAATATCTTTCGTTCATGTAAAATCCCGCTCAATCAATCAGAGACGTCCAATTACAGTGCTCTCAGCACTTTGATTTCCCTTTGTTCCTATCACATAGCTCCCTCAGAACTTAGTTTTGGGCCTTGAAGCTGTCAATCGATTTTGCCTAAATAACCATCATTCTGTCATCCAATTCACACGGACTTTATCCTGAATTTTTCAAAAAAAAATAGTCCGAAATGTTGTAAATGCTTATTTTTATAGCAGTCTAGTACCGGGTAAGTACGGACATAGTTGAGAAAGTTCGGACAGAAGATTTCTATTTGATATGGAAGGTAACCATTACTATAGCAGACAGACAGCAATGCGGACGGACATCCAACGACACAGACAAACAGTGATTCAGATAAACCCAGCTAAAATGACAGCAGCAACACATAGACAGAGGAATAAATTATTGATTTATGTACCCCGATCTTTTTTCAGAGGTTGTGACCGTGTAAAATGTGAAGTTGCTGCTGATGATGTTCATAAAGACATGTTACTGATAATGGAGATAATGGAAATAAAACGGAAAATAGAAACGCATATCATCTAGCTATAATCACGTAAATCAATGATTAATTAACTCATCAAAATCATAAAATTTGCAGACTTGATACTTTTGAATGTGAAGTGTCCGTACTTTTATGACCCACATGTCTAGTGTGGAAAGTACGGACACTTTGTTTTCTTGAAAATATTTTTATATCCTGCACTTTTTAAGTATTACGTTCAATAGAAAATAGGTAACTAACATGTCATGCAACTTTTTAGCCAGTCACGAAGACAGAAACAAATCAATGATACCCGACTTTTTTAGTTTAATTTGAACTCATCAAAAATTCCCGATTTTAAAAGTTTGTTGTTTGTGGAAGAGGAAGAATGGGTTAGTTATTTGTAGGCATGTCAATTTCGTTATTCATGTTTATATACTGAGCTACTGTTACTAAATACAAAGTATGCTAAGTATTTCAAATGAATGTACCACTGTATCAAACAAAGCTCCGATGAAATCCTGTTATATTCAGGGAAAACCATTGCCGTCCGCTCTCACCCGCCCGTCCGTACTTACCCGGAGCCGCGTTCTTTAGCGCGAGATTTCTTGAGATATCTTGAGATTTCATAAGATGTTTTAGGATAAAGCGCTCTTTTGAGCAAGATTTTTAAGACGATCACTGGGAGCCGCCATTGCTCTATACTTCTTTCGGAACCCCTCGGTGAATTCTGTAGAATCTATATGGGATAGAATTGACCGAGTGGTTCCGAATGCTCCATAATTCATAAACCGCGGTGTTCCGAATGCTCCATACTTTATTCAAATGACGTCATGATGACGTCATTTGTATAAATATGGAACATTCGGAACAGCTCGGTCATAGTCTCGGTCTCAAAAACGCTTTATCCAAAACATCTTAAGAAATCTTAAAAAATCTCGCTCTAAAGAACGCACCTCAGATTGCCCCTACCAGTCAGTCTTCACACAGGAGGTTACGCACTCTCTTATGAACAGAGCACATTCTCCCTTCTTTCCATATCGATAGAATGAGCTCTGTTCTCGCGGGGTCATTTCACGTCTAATCTCGGGGCCTTGGCGGGATTTCAGTATCCAATCGTTGGCTATACACAACAAAACAATTTAAAAAGCTGATACAAACTTTCATTGGCTGACGCTTCAAATTACCGGCTTCAGCCAAAAATAGAAGCGACGTAATGTATACGTAATCAAACAAGATCAAACTGAATGATTTTGATTCGATAATTCAAATGTTACCGGCTTCAGCCAAAAATAGAAGCGACGTAATGTATACGTAATGATCATGCAAGATAAAACTGAATGATTTTGATTCGATAATTCAAATTATGTGCTATAATTAGATTATGACGACCAAATAGGCTGTTGGCGTACCGAAAACTGCAGAGGTCATATTTGATGGTTAATCAATAGAACTCGGCTTGGAGAGTACACGGGAGGATGTAGATACTCTAGTTCCAGATCCTGATGGTACACCATATCCAGACATGACCAACATCCAATTTAACCCTCTCCCAAACGACAAAATTTTAGGGTATTCCAATTCAAAAGCTGCTGTAGACGACAAAATTGATGCTAAAAAGGAAGAATTTTGTGTATAATATAGCACAGAAAATATTGAGACAAAAGGAGAAACTGCTGGTTATCAGCAGTTTCTTCTTTTGTTTCAATGTTTTACCAAGCCTTTTCTATTGAGGACGTCAAAACCAGGTCTTGTTTGGGAAGGAGTTAAGTCAATGCTGAACCCGTGAACAAACTCCTAGAACGCAAAGCCACTTGACTTGATATGATACTAGCAAGACTGTTGAAAGAGTGCTCATCTGAACTCGCACCGATTCTTACAATCATCAAGTCAAATCATCAACAAGTCCTTCCAAATTGGAACTGTGCAAGGAGATTGGAGGAAAGCGAATGTCTCTGCAATATTCTAGAAAGGTCAGCGAACTATCGCCTGTTGACGTTGACCTGCCTCTGGTGTAAGACATTAGATCACATAATCGTATGCAGTGTGATGAAGCATGTGGATTGTGGATAAGTATAAGATCCTCACTGACTGCCAACACGGATTCCGTGCCAGGAAGAGTTGCGAAACCCACCTGGTCACCCTAGTCCATGGCCTAGCCTCTTCACTAGACAGCTGTAGGCTATAAAGACAGACATGGTAGTTCTAGACTTCTCTAGATATGCTTTTGATCGATTTCCACTCCAACGACTCATGCGAAAATTACACCACAGTGGTATCACGGTGGATGATCACGTGATACAATAGTTTCGGAAAATCTGTCATAATTTTGTAAATACTGGGGCGATTTGAATTCGGTTTGAAGCAGAGAATGTGGAAGACGTCACGCACTAGATGGGCGTGGTTGATTTTTGAAAAATCAACTGATTAAGAAGTTATTGAAGATAAACCAAAATTTTGGTTTATCTTCAATAACTTTTTTATCAGTTGATTTTTTTTTCAAAAATCCAACACGTCCAGCTTATTCCTTGCATTTTCCCACCTTCTCTGCTTCAAACCTAATTCAAATTGGTAAAGTATTAAAAAAATATCGGAAATTCTGAGTCACGTGATTATACTCCTTGTAACGGGTTGGACCCAAAAAAGTTGTCGTGGAAGGCTGTTCATCCGACAGTGTTCCTGTAGTCAGCGGAGTCCGCCAGGGACCAGTCATGGGTCCATTGCTCTTCTTGATGTTTATCAACGACGTGTTTGAATAGAAAACCAAGTGGGGTATGGCATTCCACCCTCAAAAATGTAGTTAACTGAGCATTACAAGATCACGCTGTCCTTCCAAATTTCCTTACCAACTGAAAGGGCACACACTGGAACTACAGGACACCACTAAATACATGTATGTTGACATACAGTCATCGCTGTCCTGGAAAAAACACATTGACAGGATATGCAAGAATCAAATAATATCTTGGGTTTTCTGTGAAGGAACTTGGGATCTTGTAAATAGCGAGGAAATCGAAGCCAATGCATACTTTACTATGGTTCGTACTAACTTGGAATACTGCTGTCCTGTATAGAATCCCCATCACAAGGATCAGATCAAGAAACTTGAAATAATTCAGAGGAGAGCTGCCAGATACACCTAAAGCCGTTTCAGGAACACTAGTAGTGTCTCATCTATGCTGGATCACCTACAATGGGAATCCCTTGAAAACAGAAGATCCAAAATTCAGCTAACTATACTCTTCAAAGTCATCCACAATCCGATTGATATCCCAGCAGAAAGCTACTTGACACCAATGACAACAAAGGCTAGATCATCGCCATTCCATGAGATACAGGCGCCTCTGTCCTTTTTCAGACTCTTAAATTTAGCTTCTACTCTCGAACTGTTGCATTATGGAACCCCCTTCCAGCTACTTTAATATAGCTGAGGCCCCTGCCTTGGCACCTTTCTAGGAGGGGTTATCAAACAAGCAAACGTAAGGGCCATGGTACCTGCATGGAAGGCAGACAGGTCCTTGTCTGATGAGCCATTTAAAGGTTCTGTGAAAACTTTTCTTCTTTCTTCTTTTTTATTGTATTTATCGATGTTCTTATTGGTTCTGTCTTCATACGAGTAATTATTTGACATTTTTTTTTTTTTTTTTTTTTTTTTTTTTTATCTTTTCTTGCGTTACCACCGAAGTCATATCCGTTGTATAACAGTCAAGCTTGGCAGTTCAACGCACTGATGTAGATGTAGATGTAGAAGAATCAAGATATTGCCTTTGACTTTCAAATATTCACTAATAAAAGTTTTAATATGCTACTCTATTCATTTTTGTAAATAATTAAGTATTTTCGTAGCAAGGGTTTTTTATGCCCCCTTTTGAAGAAAATGGGGCAAGTGTTGGTCGGTATTAAAGGTAGAATCATGAAGCTTCATATGTGGATAGATCTTACTATGGAGAGGTGCAGTGCATAAGAACCGTACCTCTGCCGATCAAATTTACGGAATTATTGCCCTTTGTTTATTTTCGATGTGGAGTTTGACTTACTTTTAAAAAACTTTAACCTGGCCGATATATCATGTCCTTTAACACTTACAGCCTTGAATTTTGACACATCGAGGGCTTGGTGCAAAACTATTGTAACTACATTTTGTAAAATTTAACAGGAGAGGGAAAAAACTAATTGAATTTTTCAAAGTTAAAGAGGAAAAATGTTTTTATCATTCTAAATATCTTTTTAAGTATACAGAATTGAAACCTAATATTATAACACATGATGTATTCCTTCCTAAAGATTCAGAAAATGCAAAAAGTGAATTTCTGAAAAATATGTAGTTACAATAGTTTTGCACTGATGCCTCGACATGGAAACCTCCACCCAAGACCTTTAAAATATGACTATGACCTTAGACCTTGCGACCTTGACCTTGGAGTTTGACCTACTTTTAAAAATCTTTAACGTGGCCTATATCGCATGTCCCATTATTCCTACAGCCTTGATATTTCACACATAGACACCTTACACATTTGACCATGACCTTGGACCTTGACCTAGGAGTATATCCTACTTTTGAAAAACGTTAACCTGTCTGATATATCATGTCCTTCTACACATAGCCTACAACCTTGGTATTTGACACATGGACACCTACGACCAAGCCCTTTCACATTTGATCATGACCTGGGACCTTGTGACCGTGACCTTGGCATTTAGCCTACCTTTAAAAACTTTAACCTGGCCTATATTTCATGTCCTTTTACAAATACAGTCTTGATATTTCACACATGGACACCTCCTACCAAGACCTTTCATATTTGACCATGACCTTGGACCTTGTGTCCTTGACCTGGGACTTTGACCTAGATCAAATGTAGGCCCTTGAGGGGTCATATATGTTTTACAAATATCTCTTGTTATTATAAATGTTATATCATGCTTTCAAAATGACCTTTTCTAGTCTTAATTAACTTAAAAGTAGATCGATATTGTCTTCAATATAGGACACAGATTTGGTGGAAGAAATTATCATAAGCACAAAATCGGAGATGAACGGATCAACTCGAAAGAACAAATAAGTGAGAAACGGGGATAAATATTTCCTGTTCCGGAGAAACAGGCAATTTGATAAGGCTTTTCGATTTCGATGAGGAGTGACACCTTTTAGTCGTACCGGTTCCGGTCTGCGTAATAATGGCGGGAACAATAATCAGAAAGAGGAAATTTGAGGAAGAAGAAGAAAAGGCTGGTGGATCTAGGTAATTTGTTTTCTCCACAGAGGCAGAATTCCTTGGATCTTGAAAACTGTATCCTATAGAATATATCCATCTGGTTTAGAGAAAATTGGTGTCTTAGTCAATTCGTACCCCAGTCAATCCGTACCAAAGCACAGGCGTCCGTAATACACCCAATTACACTTCCAATTTGTTACTAAAAATAGTAACACTTTTTGATGCCAGATCGAGGCTCTGACCCAAATGTGAGTAAAGCATCCAACGTGCAATGGAAATGAACGGAGGAAAGAAGAAGTTTAAGAGGCTTCACACTCCGTTTAGTGATGATTCCTCTGTGAATTTCGACGGGATATCATTGACTGACTTCCATTTATGGCTTTTATCGGCTTTTAAGTCATTTTTGACCCTCCAAAAAAGTAGTATCCTCGGATCTTTTGAGGACCTAGCCGCAAGGTTAAACTGTCATATTCACGTAAACCCCCCTTCCCCAACAAAAAAATAGTACGAAACATGCCATTTTCAGTGTGAAGATGATTATG